>OZ030027.1:32990305-33590305 GCA_964023405.1 Apodemus agrarius | reverse complement strand
CCGTAACTGAAAGTGTAAGCTGAAATAAATAATCCCTATCTCCTCCAAGCTGTTTTTGGCCAGTTTTTATAACGGTAACAGAAAACAAAGTAGAACAGGTACCCTATGAAATCAAATTATGCTTCTAAACCTAATGTCTAAAATCTGCCCAATATAAATGTTCACATTGTAAAGCACTCCGAACAGCGGTCAGCACAAAACACACAGTGCACTCATTTGTTTAATCCAAATAAAGTGAGTTCAATTTCATAAATACTGGAAAATACTAAGTGTTTTATTGAAAGTGTGGTAGAGGGAGTGGGATAGCATGAGGAACATGATCTATTGCTTTTATTGATTCCCCGTGTAAAGGTGGCCTTTTTATAATACGGATTTATATTCATTAGATTTAGAGATGACAATTTCCACAACAAAGCACTTGGCAGGTCTGCCTCCCAGGTGTTCTTCTGCAGTTTGCCTTGGTGCAAGCATGCAATACTCACCTCTTAGCACACACTTTTAATTCACAGTGGCAAAGCGTAGAACTGACAGCCTGGGTCAGCGTTCTGTTCAGAGTCTACCCCCTTTCATGAGATGAATAGTGGGCCTTTGCAGAAACATCAGTTCTAGGGATCCATGTTGCAGAAATCGGATGACGACTCGCTTCTCTCATGGCAGATAGTTAGGATGGAAGTGTGAACCTTTCCACGCACATTGAACTGGACTCTCACAGCAACATGGTTAACAAGCATGCGGCGACAATATACATTCAAGTTGCATGGGGGAAATAGATGTAGTTTTTTAATAAGCGCTTCTTTTATGTCTACAGATTTATAGATCTCTTTGTTTAAATGAAGACTTAATTTTCAGAGAACTTTAGTGCTCCTGACAGGGCTGAGTGAAAACTATAGAGATATTTCTTACAGTCTGGGACCTTTCCGGGTCCCCCCCCTCCACACCCCTCCCCCTAAAGCCCCATCCCATCCTCCCTCCCCCTGCTTCTGTGAGGGTGCTTACCCACCTGACTAACCAATCTGGGACTTCAAGAATCTGTAGCGTCTCAACTACAAACATCCTCCAGCAGAGATGATGTGTTGGAATTGGCCCACCTGTATGGATGGGATATTCTTATGTTCACAACTGCTTGTTTCCACTGGGTTTTCTGCACTGTGTGGTTTTTGTTGAGTATGTAATGCTGCATGTAAACTATTTCAGCATCGGTCAGAATATTCACACTGACTTAAACACCCTGGACCTGGTTTCTACACTTTGCTGCCTTAGAATGCCATAGTTAAACCTATGGTATGTTCCCTCTTCAGATTGCTTTCTTCTCACAAAGTTTAAGTTTCTTTTATGCTTTTTATTCATGGCTAGGTAAGTTATCTCTTTCCAGTGAAAGCTACTATTTCATTGTTGGCATGGACTGGGGACTCGTGATCCACATCTGGGACTCATCATCCACATCTGCTTGTAAGGTTTGGCAAGTTTGAATAATTCGACATTAAACACCTCCATTTTGTGTGTAGTCATGCAATTTTAACATTTTTTAAGCAGACGTGTGCTCTACGCTGGATTTTGTGATTAGAAGAGACTGCTCAGTTGTCTTTCCATAAGGACGCAGCTGCTCTACATTCCCTTCAGCAAGGCAGGGGAGCTCCTGTTGGCAGGACTGGCTGTTTGCCCTGCATCCTCTTTTAAACTGTAACTCTTGGTGATCGCACCTCTCACAGCATCGATTTCGGCAGTTACCATGACAGTGTTACGGTTGGGTCATTATCTCACTTCTGCCACAGTTTTATGTATAACTTTCCAGAAGCTGTGAATTTGGCCTAAAAATACGATACTCCATGACAAGAAATCATTATGCTTCCTCGTAGAATTCAATTCTTTATAATAGTTATTGGGGTGAGTTAACTGTAGACAGATGCCGTTTTTTACAGTTAGCAACATCTCAGACAGCAACTCATCAAAGCAATATTAATTAAAATAAATATTGAACAGGTACTAACATATACCAGGCCTTCCTCTATATAGAAGATGTGGAATAATGGACAAAAAAAAAAATGTCACGGACTCTCCCTCTGTCAACTTTAAGTTTTATAAAGAAGATACATTTTAATACAACCACACCAATGAGCCTATAATTAAAGGTATGATTAATTGGGTGTGATGGTTTATATATGCTTGACCCAGGGAGTGGCACTACTAGGAGGTGTGGCTTTGTTGGAGTAGGTGTGTTGCTGGAGGCATGGGCTTTAAGACCCTCATCCTAGCTTCCTGGAAGCCAGTCTTCTGTTTGCCTCCAAGTGAAGTTGTAGAACTCTCAGCTTCTCCTGTACCATGCCTGACTAGACAGTGCCATGCCTGCTTTGATAATAATGAACCTGTAAGACAGCCCCAGTTAAATGTTGTTCTTTATAAAAGTTGCCTTGATCTTGGTGTCTCTTCACAGCATAAAACCCTAAGACATTGGGTGAAGCAAAACATAGGAATTTAAAACTGTATATCATATGGAGAGCTCTCCTGGTTCAGCTGTGGATGATATACAGTAGGAAAGAGGGTAGGTCAGAAGAACAGGGGAACAACTTCTCAGGCCAAGCAGTGGCTGCACTACAATTTTAAATGTGAGGTGTGGTAATGGATCTCTTGATGATCTGTCCAGATTCTGTCTTTAGTGTCCAGACATCCCTGGCCCATCTGCTGACAAAAGAGGCTGCTGAGAGACAGCCATTTCTCTGGGAGAAAATTGTCCTCAAACTCATGGAACTATAGGTTTTGAAATGACATCTCTTCTGTCTTGAAGGAGAATCTCTCATGGTAGATATGGACATACTAAGACACCCCCTACCCTCATTAATCTGCTCTTGGGGCTGTCTAAGGCCTGAGTCGTTACTACACTTTAAATTAGCATTGTCTGCTGTCCAGTTTGGTTTCTTATGCTTCCTTCTAACTACACTTGCTCAAATTATTTCCACATACATTTTTACCCAGAACTTTCCTTCTCAGTCTCTTTCCAGATTGTTTCACTAAAGATGGTGAGTACTAGGGGCCACTAGAAAGCAAGAGCTAATGAAAATTCACGAGGGCTTTTTTTGACTGCTCCTTAGTAAGGAGGACTTATGAAGTGTTGGTTGGACTGCCCCTGGCAGGGATATGGGTTTAATTGTTTACATGTTCACCCATGATGCACTTGAGGTAGAATAGTAGCTCATCTGAAGTCATGGGGTATGCACTGCCCCATGCAAAATTCTTTGACATTTAGTTACTAAATGGTATGGATTCACTGAAAAAAAAAGATGAGCGTAGGCTCATTGTGACTATTAATTTATTCATTTTAGTAACATTTTAACCCAAGGACCCTAATATACAGTCAAAAGTTAAAAAAAAAAGGTGGAGTTCTCCAACTAGAACTTAATCATAGGATAAGTGCATATTCATAAATAATTGAGTTCTAAGCCCCATCAGGTCTCCTTATCAGGGCTGAGCCCTAACTGAGGAGTGTGATCCTGAGAAAGAGCAAGAACATATATATGGGGTTCAAGTTGAGAACTCTGAGGTCATCTATGTTGCTAAGTCTATATACAGAGAGTAAGTCTGTCTGATTATAACAGTGCTCCCTGGAAGTCCATTCTCCTCTTCTTGATGGTGCTTGTTGACTTCGCAGAGGGTTTAATTAAAACAGTCATCTTATGCTTTGGGATAGACTTATGTAAAAGCAAGTGGATGAGGATGGAGGGGATACTGTAGCACTTTATGCAGTGTCTTCCCCCCATAAGCTGTGATGTCCCTTGATGCCAGGTCACAATAGTTCCACTCTTTCTGCTTCTCCCCTTGGGGGGAGATTTGATGAAGACATTCCATTTAGGCTGAGTGTTCCAAGGTCTGTCTCTCTCTCTCTCTCTCTCTCTCTCTCTCTCTCTCTCTCTCTCTCTCCATATTGTCTGACTGTGGGGTCTCTGAATATAACCATCTGATGCAGGAGGAAGCTTTTCTGAAGATGACTGAGCAAGGCACTGATCTGAGTAGAGCAGAATGTCATTAAGGGTCATTTTATTGATATCTATCTCTATCTCTATCTCTATCTCTATCTCTATCTCTATCTCTATCTCTATCTCTATCTCTATCTCTATCTCTGTCTCTGTCTCTGTCTCTGTCTCTGTCTCTGTCTCTGTCTCTTTCCCTGTCCCTATCTCTATCTCCTCTACCACTATCTCTCTCTCTATCCCTCTCTCTATCTCTATCCCCCTATCTCTATCTCTATCTCTATCTCTATCTCTATCTCTATCTCTATCTCTATCTCTATCTCTATCTCTATCTCTATCTCTATCTCTATCTCTATCTCTAAAACAGTATTATTTGACTCTACCTTAGGTTACTGAGCTATCTAGTCTCAGTTTCTTGGTCACCCAAGGAGTGACAGATATGGGTATCACTTACAGAGAATGTTCATCAGACTCCAAGAGTAGCAATGATTTAACTTTTATCCCTTTCCTGAGAAAGGTTCTGACTAGTAGCTGCCAGGAGCTTGTGAACAGGCAGCTCTGTCTGTCATTTGGAACTCCCTGAAGGACTCTCTCAGTTCCAGAGTTCTTCCTGGAGAAGAAGAAGCCTCAGGCAAGAACATACTGCAATCCATCCCATTTGCCACTCTTTCCCATCTGTGTTTCTTCACCAGTGTAAACTAAAAATGCTCCCTTGTGGTGGGCAGGGGAGCTTATCACTTATCAGAGTCCTGCAATAATAATAAAATAATAATAATAATAATAATAATAATAATAAAAATGATGATGATAATAATAATATTGATGTCATGATAGTGATGATGATGATGATGATGATGATGATGATGATGATGATAGCACCGAAGAAAGACCACATGAATTCATAAGGGGAATGTAGATGGTCATCTACACACCAGGAAGAAAGATTTTATGACGAACAAGATTGCTTGGTACCTTGACAATTATCATTTACTCTTCAGTACTGTGTTATCAGTTTCTTGTCATTAGTTACTGTTGTTTAAGGCACTCCCTATGTCAGTTTTGCTGTTTTTGTTTGTTTGTTTTGTTTTATGGAAGCCTAACCTAATGCATCATCTCCGACAGTTATCAGAGAACTCGATTTAAGACCAGACTTAAAATGTTGGCCACATGGATCTAGCTCAAAGGTATTCTGAAGTATTGCATACTGAAGTGTAGTCCTAACAATAATCTTAGAGCAATAGTGAGAGTGGGAGATGATTTGGTGAGGATTTGTGCCCATAAATTGTTATGTAAAATATTTTTCATAGCAAAGTTTTTCCCTTAGCAGTTTTAAATATACCCCTGCAAGACACCTTCATGAATCATTTTCCTGCAGCTGTAACTAATACCTGAGGTTCAGGAAATTGTAAGGTATAAAGGTTCATTTTTTACTCAGAGTCTCAGAGATTGAATCTTTAGCCCTACAGTTTTGATTTGATAATGGCATGGACTGTCATGATGAGAGTAAGGGATAGAGAAAGTCTTCTCATGTTACAGAATCCAGGAAGCCAAGAAAGAGGGGTTAGGACCCATAATCTCTTTGAATGTGTGTGTGTATTCAGTGATCTAAATTTTCTCACTAGGCATCAACAACCTTACAACAGCATCACAGGCTGACAACCAAACTTTTAGCATAAGTGTGTTCAGAAAAACATTTGAAATGAAAACAATGATAGTATTCTTCTAATTCTCACAAGCTTATGTCTATATATCCTGTCTGCCTATCTGCCTATCCATCCATCAATCTATCCATCCATCCATCCATCCATCCATCCATCCATCCATCCATCCATCCATCCGTGTGTGTGTGCGTGTATCTATCTATCTATCTATCTATCTATCTATCTATCTATCTATCTATCTATCTATCTATCTATCTATCTATCTTTCTATCCATCTATCTATCCGTCTATCTATCTATCTATCTATCTATCTATCTATCTATCTATCTATCTATCTATCCAAATCATATGTGTCAAAGATACAATCTTGACAATGGTATAAGTTAACCATTATCATTATAAGAGAAAAGAAAGAAGAGAAAGGAGGCTCCAGACCAAAGCAAGATAAAAACTCCACAAGGTAAAATTCATCTCTGTGCCTGTATGTTCAGCTTCAGGGCCCATAGTAGAAGAAAGTGAGTGACAAAACGTTGTATAATTCCACCTGCATGTTCTTGATAACTGTGTCCTTCAAGGCCCAGCACTTGAGCTGTCTCTATTCACTGCCTGTATCTCTCCTGGCAGGCATTCCATGTTCCTGGGGTTTACATGACAGTTTTGCCACACTTTTACTCCTTCACATAGTATCTAGCCAAGAGAAACTTGCTCAGAATATGACCTGGGAAGGTTTTAAGTTTTCCATTGAAATCTGAATTGAACTTTCAATAAACCAATAGCTCTTGAGTCCTTTGTGTTGTCTCAAAGCCTGGTTTCTCTAGGATGTTTGTATAGGCTCACTTGAACTATGGGTGCAGGAGCACCTCAGTGCATGTATAACTGAACAAGACGGAACAAGCCCAAGTCACCAATTCCCTATGAAGTTGTGTTCCCAGCTTGTCTCTTCTCAACTGAAAGTCTTTGAAGTAAGTTTGCAGTAACTGTGAGGGCATAAACCAATCATACCTTGCTAATTTCTGAGAGCTCTTCAACTCATCTTCATGGATACAAAGAATGTGGCTTTTTGTAATCACATCAATCTCCACACCCTTTTTAGATACAACCGAATCTTACCTTTTCTGGCCAAACTATATGTTTTCCAGTTCTTTCTTGCCTATCCATATGGTCAGTTCAAATTTGGCTAAAAGCACCCAGCAATATCAGTGCCAATGTCTGAATGCTCTTTTGCTTCAAAGTCTTGTATTGGTGATATAAATTATTTCATTACACAGTGTAAACTTGGTCTCACAAAAAGTCTCCTGGCATAGTTATGATTTCGAGAAATTCTTTGTTTTGTTTGTTTGTTTGTTTGTTTTTGTTTTTGTTTTTGTTTTTTGTTTTGTTTGTTTTTGCTTTTTTGTTTTTTTGAGACAGGGTTTCTCTGTGTAGCCCTGGTTGTCTTGGAACTCACTCTGTAGACCAGCTGGCCTTGAACTCAGAAATCTGCCTGCCTCTGCCTCCCAAGTGCTGGGATTAAAGGAGTGTGCCACCACCTCCCGGTGAGAAATTCTTTGTCTAGAAGTTTGTTATCTACATGAATGACTTCTATTCCAACTACCATCACAGTCCTCATTGAATCTGAACCTTTGTGAGCACAGCTCCAGTAACAGTAAAAAAGTATTCCTATTAACACTTGGTCTTCTGACTCCTCACCAGATTTGTCCAATGGGATCTATACAATTGACATTGAAGTGTCTGTGTAGCAGAGGACACTGTCATTCAGACAGAGCAGCAGCCTGCAAAGTGGGAAACAAGTTTTACCAACTACACATCTGACAGAGGGAGAATATCCATAAGAATGCAAAGGAAAAAAATAAAAAAGAAAACTAATAATCCAATTAAAAATGGGATAAAGATTTAAACAGAATTTTCCAAAGAGGAAACTCATATTGTTGAGACGCACTTCAAGGAATGTTCAACATCTTTAGCCATCAGGGGAATGCAAATTAAAACTACTTTGAGATTCCATTTTACACCTGTCAGAATAGCTAAAATCAACAAAATAAGCGACAGATTATTCTGACAAGGGTGTGGAGTAAGAGAAACACTCCTTCACTTTGTGTGTGTGTGTGTGTGTGTGTGTGTGTGGGAGTGAAAACTTATACAGAAAACTTATAATGTGATGGTGCTTCAGGAAGACTGGAATACCTCAAGATTTAGATATACCACTCTTGGGCATATTCCCAAGGGATGCTTCATTGTACCCCAGAGACGCTTGCTCAACCATGTCAGTCCCCCCTCTATTCATGATAACAAGAAATTAGAACTCCGATAGGAAAATGGATGAAGAAAATGTGGCACATTTACACAATGGAATTTTACTCAGCCATTAAAACAAAATCATGAAAATTTAAGGTAAGTAGTGGAACTAGAGAAAAGATCATCCTGAGTTGAGACATCCCAGATTCAGAAAAATACGGTGTTTATTTGCTTATATGTGAATATTAGCTGTTACTAAGCAAACTATGTCCATAGAAACACAGAGGTTAGGTATAGAGTAACAGGGTACATTTTAATGTTCGTAATATGTTACACTTTCTTCATGGCAAACATTTTACCCATAGAAAATTCATGTTATACTAAATGGAAGGGCTGTGGAGTTGAACACGGGCATTCAGCATTGCTCTCCTGTGTGCTAGACCTTTCCTCTTCAACTACAGTTCATTATCCACAGACAACGGTGGTTTAACTACCCTCTCAGACACCAGTAAAGACTTGATAGTACTAGGTTCAGGTGTATACACTTGCTTTGGTAATTAAGAGTTATTTTCTATCCTTTACTAGAAATACTATTTTCATATATTGTTGAAAAAAATGTTGCATCAACATCTAGTTTTTAATATATATTTCATCAGTATAAACTCGGGGCTTCAGACACAGCTGGCTAATGTTTAGGAAAGGGTAGCTATGTTTAGAGGTCTCGATATATCCATTGGTTAGGATGGATCATAAGCCTGAAGCCATCAGCTTTACTGGGAGATCTACCATGATGTGTCTGTCTAGTCTAGAGAAAAAGACATTGATAGTTACACAAAACTGCTTTTCAGATTAGAACGGATGGCATTCCCTCTTCAATCTCTAAAATTATTTTCCACGATTGTTAAGTTTCCAGTGTGACTAGGAAATGACCCAGTTTTTCCTGGCCTTTATTTCTCCCAATGCTCAGATGCATCTTTGACCTGGACATTCTGGTACCGTTCCATATTTAACTTCAAGGAGTCTCAAACTGTTTCTGCTTTACAAAGCATTTTATGGCTACCTTTTCTCTTCGTTTTCAAATATTAATTTGACCCTGGTCTATTACATAACACTGAGTCTATTGTCACCTATTTATTGGACAGCTTCTAAGTGGAGAGCAGAATGCCAGATGCTGTCATTAAAACAGAGCCTTGCTTTATTTTAAAACGATTACACAGGCTGATGTGTTTCACTGTACCTATAAAATGTATTTCTATTTCTCACGGCTCTTTTATCATCCTGGGTATGGATATTTTAGCTTCTTAAGCCAGCATTCCTTCAGATCAATTTATTCTGTCCCAGCTCGTATCTTGAGGCATTTAAGGAAGAAAATGAGTAAGAGCATTGAGCTTGCCCTGAAAATTCATCACTTCATTTGAGAAAGAAAAACTCATAAATACACATATCGCCCAAATTCTCTTCTTTGTGATTGCGGGTATGATTCTAAACACCATTTTGTAAACTGACAGTGCAGATACCTTATTTCTTGGATGAACTTTCTACTGCAGCAAGGCTGAGACAGCTGGCCACATCTGTGAAGTATATTTGTCTCTAAGCTACCTGGAAATTCAGGCACTGTCAACTTCCAAGAGTCACTGAGGCCATTCTATTTACTTAGGAATATAGCCTTACTTTGAGCAGCGAATACATTCTTTTCTTCCCTTACATACAATGCATTTACTTGGGAAAGGACAACACGAGGAGTAAATGTAAAGACTGTATGGCTCTCGTGGCTTTCAATCCACTTGCAACAGCGATGCGGGATGATTACTGCATAGCACAAAGATGTCCTGTGTCCCTCTTCTATCCAACTGCCTTGTATATGGATGTATATGGATACCACTCATATATGGATGAATCAAAACCTATGGTGTGATTATCCTGGGCCAAAGGGTGATTTTCATAGACAATTTATGCTCAGTATTAATAAAATGGACAATTTGACTGGCAGTGCCTCAGCTTGGCAAATGTCACTAACACTTTTCAGAACATCAGAAGGTAAGAGATTGAATGGAATACTGAGGATGAAAAAATATTGAAGAAATTGGTCCTGTGCTTGTGTGTCCTTGCTGACTCTGTTGGTCTTATTGACTAGTAGAGATAATAAAAAATGGTGCTCAGTCTATGTAGGACATTTCAAGGTGGTCTTAAACCACAGCAGATTATCTTCTGTGTTTATTTCAGGGAACTCATTTTATGTGTTTTTTAAATTATTTCTTGCCATCATATTATATGCCTTAAATACACAGTAAACTATGCTTAAAATAAACAAAATAAAAATGAACAAGCCATTTGTGATAGAATGCTTGATTGTAACATTAATCAAAAAGGAAAGAAACCAGCCACCAAAATAAATATAAGTTCTCCTCTTACTATTCCTGAGGACAATGTCCATATCACCTCCATATTCTAGACCCACTCTCATTCTATTTATTGTGCAATAGAAATTGTTGTAGGCCTTCCATCCATCCCATATTTAGCATCTTACTTTAAACCAACATTTATTCCCATAGGCTCCCAAGTGGAGTGGATCGATATAGCTTCTGTAAGCCTGACAACTTCATGCCTTCAGACTTGATTAACTACTTTCCAAAAAGCCCAATTTCTTTTAATACTAAAATGCCTGTCTTTCAGGGTTTCCAAAATCTTTCATCCAGATGTCAGAAAAGAATCCTTGTCAGCGTGCAGACAAAATGCCCTAGGATGATGCCTCGGTGATTCGAACTGTAGGCAAGTGGCATCTAATTAATACTTTATATCTCCACATCTTTGAAAGAGAATATAAGGTGAGCCACTCACGTAGGCTTGTGCAAACTTTTGATATCCTGTCAAGATGCTGTAAGATACAAAGTTCAAGTTTGAGACATGCTCAATTGAATTACAAATTACTTAGAAAAGAGAAATCTCATGTTTTAGTTATGCTTATGTTTATGGTTTTGTGTTGGGTCACATTTACAGTTATCCTGTACACTAGGCCTGTGGGTTGCAGATTGACATGCTGGTTGGGAATATAATTGTCTGTTGTCGGTAGCCAGCTTTGCCTTCCCTGTTCCATACATCTTTGGATAATAAAGAGAATGCACATGATTTGATAGCAGAGAATCAGCAGCCACCTTCTGATCCAAAGCCTGTTGCACTGCTTCTCAGAGATGCACTTGTTGACTTTATATGGGAAAGTGGTATAACACCAGCATTGTAAAAGGCCCCAACTCTAGTTAATCGCACATAAGTAATACTGTTTAATTTCTCTCAAATAACTATGATAGAGCCATGATTCCTCCACCAACCTGTGAAGGAGACATTTGAAGAAACCGAGTGTAAAGAATATAGCCATCTCTTTCAGATATGTATAACCATGATGTGGTTGAATCAACATTTGCAAACAGATCTCTCTAGAAAATTCTGTTATTTGCTGTTATTTTGTTCCTAAACTTACATGTCTACAGTTTATTATGGAAGTAACCTTGCTTTGATCTCCATTGACCTGAATGTAGGTTGAGTCCTTACTTGCTGCAACCGTTTCACATGACATTACTTAGTAGGCAAATACTATATAAATAGATGACAAATCTTAGCAAGTGCCTTTCCAATACTTGCTTTCACAAACTTTCCTTTGACACAGCCATTTCTACTTCCATAGCACCTACCATTTTTGAAGAAACTTTAAAATATATTCAACATCATTTTTCAAAGCAATAATCAGCGATGGACTGGTGCTTTGCAAGTATCCACTGTTCTTGCAATAATAGATGCCTTAAAAGAGGTCTTTTGTCCTGTAGTGGCTCGATGCCCTAGCATAGGGGGATGTTAGGGAGGTGAGGCAGGAATGGGTGGGTGAGTGGGGGAGCACCCTCATAGTAGCAGGGGAAGGAGGATGGGATAGAGGGTTTGCAGAGGGGAAACTTGAAAGGGGGACAACATTTAAAATGTAAATAAATAAAATAACCAATAAACAAGAGAGAAGCACATTTGGGTACCCCCCATATAGAGAGAAATCAGTGGTTTAAGATCCTGGGAAAGATTATTAGTAAAATTATCTGCTTATCTGCCAGGCTTTTGGATTGCCTTTGAGTCTGATGCTCCTCACATGCTCAGATGTGAGTAGATACAGGACAGAATATAAGAAGATGATTTATACAGTTCTCAAGATATCAAGTTCAAGACCAAGCCCACTCATGCTTCAAAGTGTCCTGTCCTCGAGTCACATACCAAAGGAGGGTCAAGAGAATAGTTCATTGTTATAGTAAAATGTGATTTGGGCTCTCAAGACTGAATAACATCTTGTAACCTAGAAAAGGATTGAGATTACAGAAAGAGGGTGTTGGTATTGTAATAATTAGTTCTTGTAAAAATTTAGTATCTGACCAAATGGTAATATCAAGAAAGTCAGTGTATCTGATTCTGCAAAGGGGACATTCCTAGTTCTAATCTGACTGTCAGGATGAACTTCAGTGTGTTGTTGATGGCTACCTTAATTATTTTCTAATCATATGGGTTATCTCAACATCCTTCATTCTGCTGTTTGAATCTATTATGACATGTGCTTCATAGGCTCATGATTTGAACACTTGGTCTCCAGGCTATGGGGTTATTTGGCAGAATATGGGACATTGTAAGAAATGAAGTCTGGATGGTATGTACAAGTTACTAGGGAAAGGTCTTTGAAGGTCATACTTACCTTTGGTTCAAGTCTGATCTCTCTGCTTCCTGGTCAATTGTCATGTGAATTGGTGCTATGACCTGAGATGACAAATCTCCCAAATAGGTTGAACTCTAACCCTCTGTAAATGGGAGCCAAGATAAACTATTGTTTTCTTAAATTGACACATTAGATTTTATGCCACAGAGAAGGAAGAAGAATGAATACTCTCATATCTAACTGTTGTAACATGTGAACACTCTCAACTCTACCCCTCCTTAGCTAAGATGTTTCTAAGGTCCAGATCTACACTGCCAATAGTCTTCTGGCATTTCTCCCTCATTTCTGCCCCATAGATGCCTCAAGGCCACACTGATCCTTACTCTTAAAAAATATGCAGTCCTTCCACCCTCTGCTCCTATTCTCTTTAAAATGATTCCTCCAACTCCAACGTATGTTCTTGTGTAACTGCAGCTCTTTCTCTAGACACCTGATTCCAAAGCACAGGCTTCACTCTCAGCTCATCTTTCAAGTCAATATATCTATTTTATTTAACTCCTGTTTTTCCCCCAGTTTGGTATACTTTACCCCATTTCCTTTTATGTAGCCTCCTATCTCATCTCTTTTCTACTATTAAATCTTTATAGAGATTATGCTTCCAAGTTTAACTCATATCCATCCATTTATAGTAGAAGGTTCTAATATTCACTTGCATCCTAAGTTTTTGAGGGAAGTTTCCTGTTATATATACATGATATCATCAAGCTCACGCTTACATATGCTGAATGAGAGACTGAGCAGTCTGGCTTCAGATTACATTTAGCCTCCTCTCTAGCCACAGCCAAGATAATTCCCATGTCATCATTGTAACGGACTGTTTTTATTTTTCTTTATGCACAATGTTCTCTGGTCACTAAGCTTCCTCATTCTAGATTCTTCCAACTACTCCTCTCTGTGTAACCTTACATTGTTTTCTGAGATCAAATGCCAGTTAGTTTTAATTGTCAACTTGACATGACCTAGAATAACCTTGGAAGAGATTCTCAAGAAGGAGTTGGCTGCATTGGATTGGTCTGTAGGTATACCTGAGAAAATTGTCTTTATTAACTGATGTAGAAAGACAGTCCATTGTGGGTGGTACTATTCCCTAGGCAGGGGTTTATTAACAATAGAAGAATGGGGGAAACCAAGTGGAGCACAAGTGATTGAACAAACAAGTGTGTATGCATAACATACAAACAAAATTAACAAAATGCCTGAAGAATATGAAATACCACCGTTGTTGGTCTTCACAAGAGAAGCCTGCTCAGACATAGGTTTAAGCCAATAAAAAACCTCTGTCACTTGGTTTGTGACTACACTAGGTGTTTGGGAAGCCAGTGTAACCCTGAAACTTTCAGAGTGGGCTTATAAGCACAAAACCATATAGTTCAGTTAAAAAGAACAGTTAGCCAGAAACAGAACTTTAGAAGCTCTAAAAAAGCAAGGATAGCACAGTTAGAGACTTTCCAAAAACTATGGGCTCTGATAGATTAGGTCTTTGGTTTTATTTTTGGAAGTTGGAATTTTACATATTTGCATTGGTTCCATGTTTCAGCAATTGTGTTTCTTCCTTCCAAACTTTACCCTGTACCTCCCACCCTGCTACCTCTCAAATTCATGACCTCTTCTACATACATATAAATGCATGAATATAATTTCTATGTCCATTTAGTGTTGTATATATATATATGACTTAAGAGCTGATAGTATTAGATAACTAGGTATGGAGATCATTTCTGGGGAAGACTAATTTTCTCTTTATCCACAGTCATTAGATACCTATAGTCCTTTATCTAGTAATGGGGCCCTGGGATATTCCCCTAGTTAGCATGTCAATTAGTGTTGTCCTTGTTGAGATATTATTTAGGCAACCATATTGTTCCAGTATCAGGAGTGTAGCCTCCCTGTCATTTCTAGGAGACACAAATCTCATAGCAGACTTCCTGGGCCTCTGACTCTTCAATCTTTCTACCCCTCCTTTGGTGATAGCCACTAATTCTTACATGCAGGAATTCTATTGTAGAGGTGTCCATTGGTTACTGGATAAGCCAAGAACAGGTGTGGTTTCCTATAATGGTCTCTGAGAAACTCTTTGATGGGGAGTGAGAACTAGCTACATTTATCTGTGGCTATAAAGATAAGCATTCTAGAATGCAGTTGTGATTTGTGTTGTTTAATAAAGTAATGGTAACAGATTCACCTCACTGGTCATGGCTATTTAGCTAGACTTCTAGGACCAGGCATGATGTCCCTCTTGTTGAGTGAGCCTTTAGTCCAATTAAACAACTACTGGTTACATCAATATATGAATGCCTTTATTTTACTTTTAGGGATATCTTGCAATGATGGCCACTGCTGTGGTTCATAGAGCTCATAGTTAGCTAGAGCTATTGGTTGCTTTCTTCCCTTGGCACGTTGTATAGTACCTTCTAGTGCTATGAACCAAGTCATTAAGGAGGAATGTTTCATGTCAGATCCAGCTAGTCCTGTGTTCAAACTGCTGGTGTCTTCAGCAGTACAAACTTATCTTCAAACTCTTGAAAGCAAGCAAGGACCACAACAATAGCCTATATTGATTTGGGACTATCTTAGATTCCTTTAGGCTTAGGTTTTTTTCTAAACTTACTTATTTGGAGTTCTTAAATACTTCAACCTTCATTTTAGCCCGCCAACCAAAGGCGGGCTAAAAGATGGTTAATAGGAGAAGGGGGTTGTGGATCTGTTTAGACGTAGTTCTTTGGTAGGGGTAATTCCAATCTTTGTTATCAGGATACCTGTAGCCCAGTCCAATAGCAAACACCAAACACAAAACAATAGTGGCAACACAATCCAGTAGAAACTACAAGACTCTGCCGAATTGGCACAGGTCAGTGGAAGTGGCCAAAATCAGCTGGAATACCACAAAAAGTTATTTCTGTCTATGAAGTGAAAATGAGCAAAGAAGTGAGATCAGGAAAGCACTGCATAGCCAGTGAAGACCAGCAAATGTTACATGGTATCACAATGGAAGAGCAAGCTCTTCCTGTGTATGGGGTTCCATTTATACTCTTTCCAAACATCACGTTCCCTCTCAAGAGTCCATTCCAGCACAATATCACATGCATTCTCATATATCTGCTTTAGAAAACATCCTCTCATCTGTCTGCTTCAACAAAATAATCTCTCTCAAGAAAGCGTCCAGAAAAACATCATGTGACACAACTGTATTTCCAAAGAAATCAGAAATTTCCACTTCATATTCCCTTGACCGAAAACTTGAAAGAGGGTTTCTCATGCCTGGTACCAGTGATTGTTGTTATAGGGTTTATAGCTTTTGTGGGGAAGCATTCCTAGACTAAAAAGCATAATTTATTTTAACTATATGTATATCTGCATATATATATATACATATATATATATACATATATATACTTTTAGGTAAATTAAAAATAGTTGATTTCTTATGAGTTTAACTTTCTCTTTTTAAATTTTCTATATTCTTTGTTAACATTCCAAATGATTTTCCTTTTCCAGGTTCCCCCCCCTCCCCCTAAGGCCCATAAGTCCTCTTCCCTCTGTCAGATCCCCAATCATCCCCCACCCACTCCTCTGTCCTGGCAATCCCCTACAATGCTGCATCAAGCCTTTCCAGGACTCGGGCCATCTCCTTCCATGTGTTCTTTTGTGAATGAGTTACCTCACTTAGTATATTTTCCAGTTCCAACCATTTGCCTAAAAATTTCATGAATTAATTGTTTTTAATTGCTGAGTAGTATTCCATTGTGTAAATATACCACATTTTCTGTATCCATTCCTTCATTAAGGGACATCTGGGTTCTTTCCAGTTTCTGGCTATTATAAATAAGGCAGCTATGAACATAGTAGAGCATGTGTCCTTATTGCATGCCGGGGAAATCCTCTGGGTATATGCCCAGGAGTGTTATAGCAAGGTCCTCTGGAAGTATCATGCCCAAATTTTCTGAGAAACCACCAGACTGATTTCCAGAGAGGTTGTACCAGCTTGCAATCCCACTAACAGTGGAGGAGTGTTCCTCTTTCTCCACATCTTTGCCAACGCCTGCTGTCTCCTGAGTTTTTAATCTTAGCCATTCTGACTAGTGTGAGGTGAAATCTCAGGGTTGTTTTGATTTGCATTTCCCTAATGACTAATGATGTTGAATATTACTTAAGGTGGTTCTTAGCCACTCAAAATTCTTCAGGTGTAAATTCTTTGTTTATCTCTGCAGCCCATTTTTAACAGACTTATTTGGTATTCTGGAGTCTAACTTCTTGAGTTCTTTGTATATATTGGATATTAGCCCTTTGTCGGATGTAGGGTTGGTTGGTGAAGATCTTTTCGCAATTTGTTGGCTGCCATTTTGTCTGATTGACAGTGTCCTTTGCCTTACAGAAACTTAGTCATTTTATGAAGTCCCATTTGTCAATTCTTGATCTTAGAGCATAAGCTATTGGTGTTCTGTTCAGGAACTTTCCCCCTGTGCCCATGTCCTCAAGGGTCTTCCCCAGTTTCTTTTCTGTTAGTTTCAGTGTGTCTGGTTTTATGTGGAGGTCCTTGATCCACTTGGAGTTGAGATTAGTACAAGGAGAAAAGAATGGATCAATTTGCATTCTTCTGCATGCTGACCTCCAATTGAACGAGCACCATTTGTTAAAAACACTATCTTTTTTTTTCCACTGGAAGTTTTCAGCTCCTTTGTCGAAGATCAAGTGACCATAGATGTGTGGGTTCATTTCTGGGTCTTCAATCCTATTCCTTCGATCCATCTGCCTGTCACTGTACCAATACCATGCAGTTTTGAACACTATTGCGCTGAAGTATTGCTTGAGGTTTGGAATACTGATTCCCCCAGAAGTTCTTTAGCTATCCTGGGTTTTTTGTTATTCTAGATGAATTTGAGAATTGCTCTTTTAACTCTATGAAGAACTGAGTTGGGATTTTGATGGGGATTGCATTGAACCTGTATATTGCTTTTGGCAAGATGGCCATTTTAACTATATTAATCCTGCCAATCCACGAGCATGGAAAAATTTTCCATTTTCTGAGGTCTTCTTCGATTTCCTTCTTCAGAGACCTGAAGTTCTTGTCATATAGATCTTTCACTTGTTTGGTTAGAGTCACACCAAGTTACTTTATATTGTTTGTGGCTATTGTGAAGGGTGTCATTTCCCTAATTTCTTTCTCAGCCTGCTTTCCTTTGAGTATAGGAAGGCTACTGATTTGCTTGAGTTGATTTTATAACCAGCCACTTTGCTGAAGTTGTTTATCAGCTTTAGGAGTTCTCTGGTGGAGTTTTTTGGGTCACTTAAGTATACTATCATATCATCTGCAAATAGTGATAGTTTGACTTCTTCCTTTCCAGTTTGTATCACTTTGACCTCCTTATGTTGTCTAATTGCTCTAGCTAGTACTTCAAGTACTGTATTGAAAAGATATGGAGAGTGCAGACTTGTCTACTTCCTGATTTTAGTGGGATTGCTTCAAGTTTTTCTCCATTTAGTTTGATGTTAGCTACGTTTGCTGTATATTGCTTTTACTATGTTTAGGTATGGTCCTTGAATTCCTGTTCTTTCCAAGACTTTTAGGATGAAAGGATGCTGAATTTTGTCAAAATCTTTTCCAGCATCTAATGAAATGACCATGTGGTTTTTTTTCATTGAGTTTGTGTATGTAGTGGATTGCTTTGATGGATTTCCATATATTGAACCATCCCTGCATCCCTGGAATGAAGCCTACTTGATCATGGTGAATGATAGTTTTGATGTGTTCTTGGATTTAGTTGGCAAGAATTTTATTGAGTATTTTTGTATTGATGTTCATAAGGGAAATTGGCCTGAAGTTCTCTTTCTTTGTTGGATCTTTGTGTGGTTTTGGTATCAGCATAATTGTGGCTTTGTAGAACGAATTGGGTATTGTTCCTTCTGTTTCTATTTTGTGGAAAAGTTTGAAGAGAATTGGTGTTAGATCTTCTTTGAAGATCTGATAGAATTCTGCACTAAAACCACCTGGTTCTGTGCTTTTTTTTTTTTTTTTTTTTGGAAGGCATTTTCTTTAGGGGTTATGGGACTGTTTAGATGATCTATTTGATCCTGATTTAATTTTGGTATTTGGTATCTGTCAGGAGCCATAATGGGACAAGCTAATATACTAGCAGATGTTCATCCTGAAATGCCTGCCTCGGATTATTATATAATCTGCGACAGGTGAGCCCCCATTCAGCAAGGCTGTGGGGGACTAATTTTAGGAAAGATTTCCTGCTATTTATATGCTTTTCCTGTTGTTATTATTATTATACATTTATAATAATCAATAGTAATAGCACATTCCTTTGGAGCAGATCCTTGCAGATCCATGAAGATGTCTTATAGTGATGCTATGTAGACAAATAGACTTTAGTTTTAATGATGATCCTATAAGAATTCCTAAAATTATATCTGTGATTACTAAGCTCTTTTCTAATGGGACTGCTACTAGATCCCTCCTATAGCCAAACTGCAATGAGAACTCTGCCAGCCTCCCAAGTGTCACAAGTTAATTGCTCTTAGATGGCAACCAGACTTTCTCCTACTCAGAGCACATTCCAAGAGGTTGTAAAACAATTAACTAAAGGTCATAAAAAGGGAACTAGGATTTATTATAGGTGTTAGGACAGAAGGTAAAATATTGACTGGGTTTTTCTATACAAAACGTCACTTATAACTTAGTTATGGTTTTAAACTTTCTACGAACCTGTAGAGAAGACAAGTGATAGCTAGATAATTACTCCTAATGGATATGCATGTAAACATTCTCTGTTGTAAGCTTCTATTTCAATTTAGGACTTGGTTTTCTGTGTGAACTTATGATGAACTTTGTAACATGTGATCATGCATTCTGAAAGACGTTTAAGGGCTGAGGACAAAGAGAAGTCAGACCAGAAGAACTGAATGAGAGGGACAGAGCTGAGAGGAGAACTGAACTGAGGAGAAGTTTTTTAGTCAGAAGAGAACAAGACTAGAAGGATAATGCAGAGTGGAGTAACTTAGAAACTATAGGTAACATAAACTAACTAAGAGAATAACAATGTGCAGGAGGCAGAGAGAAAGAGGAAAAAAGAAGATGTTGCAGAGAGTAGAAGGAGCAGGCAGGCTTCTCCTTACCATTGGAAAGGACAGGTCCCATGGTAAGGACAAAGCAGGCTTAGTCTTATTAAGAGAAACAAAGTCTTTTTCTCTACAAACATGGATTTAATTCATTTAGCATTGAAAGGGTGGAAGCCTTTTCTTTCTCCATGCAATAAATATTGTAGTCCATCTTTTATCCAGAATGAGTGAGTTCTTTCTGCACCGGTGCTTGGTCTTTGCTCCATATGCATATGTAAGTATGGATGTGTGTGTAAGTATGCAATTGTGGGAATGTATGCATGTATGTGTGTAAGTATGAAATTGTGAGAATGCATGCAAGCTGGGCCCAGCTGACTGCGTGAAAGATGTATGTGTAAATCTATGTATGAAGATGTATGAAGATGTATGTGTGAATTTATGTGAGATTATGCATATTCGCGTATGTAGAAATTTTTCTGTCTACAAGTGTTATTCTCTTCTCCAGGTTCATTAGAAGTTTATTGCTCCTAACTTCCCCCCTAGACTGACAAGCAAGAGGCATCTGGACAATAGGGAAAAGGCTCTAGCAATTAACCCTTTACTTAATCTCCTGCTGTTTTAGGATGAGATGTTAAATACCTGAGACTGCAGTCTCTGGCTCCAGAGGAACACAGAAGGCAGGTCAGCTATGTTAGCCTAGTAACTTAGATTTAGATAAGTAAACCTTTTATTATACAGCAACCCTAAACTTTCCGTAAGACAAAGTCTTACCCCCGCCGACGCTCTTCCCCCCTCCGCTGCCTCAAGAAGGACCAAGAAGAAACACCTTTGCTGGGACTGGCTCCCAGCAGGTATCTGTCTAGGAAATTGTCCATTTCCTCCAGATTCTCCAGTTGTGTTGAGTATAGACTTTTTTAGTAGGATCTGATGGTTTTTTTAATTTCCTCAGCTTCTGTTGTTATATCTCCCTTTTCATTTCTAATTTTGTTAATTTGGATACTATCTCTGTGCCCCTTGGTTAGTCTGGCTAAGGGTTTATCTATCTTGTTGATTTCTCAAAGAATCAGCTCCTGGTTTTGTTGATTCTTTGTATGGTTCTCTTTGTTTCCACTTGATTGATTTCAGCCCTGAGTTTAATGATTTCCTGTCTTCGACTCCTCCTGTGTGAATTAGCTTCTTTGTGTTCCAGGGCTTTCAGGTGTGCCATTAATCTGCTAGCATATGCTTTCTCCAGTTTCTTTTTGGAGGCACTTGGGGCTATGAGTTTTCCTCTTAGCACTGCTTTCATCGTGTCCCATAGATTTGGGTAAGTTGTGCCTTCACTTTCATTAAATTCTAAAAAGTCTTTGATTTCTTTTTTAATTTCTTCTTTGCCCAAGGTATCATTGAGTAGATTATTGTTCAGCCTCCATGTTTATATGGGCTGTCTGTTGTTTTTGTTGCTATTGAAGACCACTCTTACTCCATAGTGATCTGATAGGAGGCATGGGATTAGTTCGATCTTCTTATATTTGTTGAGGACTGTCTTGTGACCAATTATATGATCTATTTTGGAGAAGGTACCATGAGGTGCTGAGAAAAGGTATATTCTTTTGCTTTAGGATGAAATGTTCTATATATATCTGTTAAATCCAATTGCTCCAAAGCTTCAATTAGTTTCACTATGTCCCTGTTTAGTTTCTGTTTTCCTGATCGGTCCATTGAGGAGAGTGGAGTGTCAAAGTCACCCACAATTATTGTGTTAGGTGCAATGTGTGCTTTGAGCTTTAGTAAAGTTTCTTTTAAGAATGAGGGTAACCTTGCATTTGGAGCATAGATGTTCAGTATTGAGAGTTCTTCTTGGTGGATTTTTCACTTGACCAGTAAGAAGTGACCTTCCGTATCTCTTTTGATGACTTTCGGTTGAAAGTCAATTTTATCTGATATTAGAATGGCTACTCTGTTAGTGTTTGTTTTTGACACTGAGGTGTGTTTCTTGTAAGCAGCGAAATGTAGGGGTCCTGTTTATGTATCCAGTCTGTTAGTTTATGTCTTTTTATTGGGGAATTGAGTCCATTGATGTTAAGAGATATTAAGGAATAGTGATTATTACTTCCTGTCATTTTTGACATTATTTTTATATTTGAGTGGTTATCTTCTTTTGGGTTTGATGAAAGAAGGTTACTATTTTGCTTTTTCCAGGTTGTAGTTTCCCACCTTGTATTGGTGTTTTCTGTCTATTATCCTTTGTAAGGCTGAGTTTGTGGAAAGATATTGTGTAAATTTGGTTTTGTCACGGAATATCTTATTTTCTCCATCTATGTTGATTGAGAGTTTTGCTGGGTATAGTAATCTAGGCTGGCATTTGTGTTCCCTTAGAGTCTGCATGAGATCTTCCCAGGATCTTCTAGCTTTCATCGTCTCTGGTGAGAAGTCTGGTGTAATTCTAATAGGTCTTCCTTTATATATTACTTGGCCTTTTTCTCTTACTGCCTTTAATATTCTTTATTTGTTTAGTACATTTGGGGTTTTGATCATTATGTGACGGGAGGTATTTCTGTTCTGGGCCAGTCTGTTTGGAGTTCTGTAGGCTTCTTATATATTCATGGACATCTCTCCCTTTGGGTTAGGGAAGTTATCTTCCAGAATTTTGTTGAAGATATTTGCTAGCCCTTTAAGTTGTAAATATTCACTCTGATCTATACCTATAATCCTTTGGTTTGGTCTTCTCATTGTGTCCTAGATTTCCTGCATGTTTTGTGTTACAAGCTTTTTGCATTTTCTTTGACTCTTGATTCAATGGTTTCTATGGTATCTTCAGCATCTGAGAGTCTTTCTTCTATCTCTTATATGCTGTTGTTGATATTTACATCTGTGGCCCCTCATTTCCTTCCAAGGTTTTCTATCCCTTTATGATTTCTTAGTTGGTTCTACTTCTGTTTTTAGATCCTGGGTGGTTTTGCTCAGTTCCTTCAGTTGCTTGTTTGCGTTTTCCTGTAATTCTTTAAGAGATTTTTGTGTTTCCTCTTTTACAACTTCTGCCTGTTGACCCAAGTTCTCCTGTATTTCTTTATGTGATTTTTGCATTTCCTCTTTATTGGCTTCTATCTTTTGACCCATATTCTCCTGAATTTCTTTACATTTTGTGTGTGTGTGTGTGTGTGTGTGTATGTGTGTGTGTGTGTATGTGTGTGTGTGTGTGTGTGTGTATGTGTGTGCACGCGCTCCTTGTTAGAGCTTCTACCTTTTGATCCATTTTTTTTATTTCTTTTTCTTTTTTTTTAATTTTTATTTTCTATATTCTATGTTTACATTCCAAAGGCTTTCCCCTTTCCCAGTTCCCCCCCACCATATGTACCATAATTCCTCTCCCCCCCAACTATTCCCCCAATCATTCCCCCTCCCCCCACGGTTTCTCTACAAAACTGGATCCAATTTTTACAGGCCCAGGGTCCTCTCCTTTCTTCTTCTTGGGAATCATTTGACTTGCTAATTGTGCCTTGAGTATTTAGGGCTTCTGGGCTCATTAATATCCACTTATCAGTGATTGCATTTCATGTGTATTTTTTTGTGATTGGGTTAACTCACTCAGGATGATATTTTCCAGGTCTAACCATTTACCTACAAATTGCATGAATTCATTATTTTTAATTGCTGAGTAGTATTCCATTGTATAAATATACCACATTTTCTGTATCCATTCCTCCTTTGAGGGATATTTGGGCTCCTTCCAATTTCTGGCTATTATAAACAAGGCTGCTATAAACATAGTGGAGCATGTGTCTTTATTGTATGCAGGGGAATCCTCTGGGTATATGCCCAGGAGTGGTAGGCCAGGGTCCTTTGGAAGTGACATGCCCAATTTTCTGAGGAACCGCCAAACTGATTTCCAGAGCGGTTTTACCATTTTGCAATCCCACCAACAGTGGAGGAGTGTTCGTCTTTCAGCACATCCTCGCCAGCACTTGTTGTCTCTTGAGTTTTTAATCTTAGCCATTCTGACTGGTGTGAGGTGGGATCTCAGGGTTGTTTTAATTTGCATTTCTCTAATGACTAATGATGTTGAACATCTCTTAAGGTGTTTCTCAGCCATCCGAATTTCTTCTGGTGAAAATTCTTTGTTTAGCTCTGTACCCCATTTTTGATAGGGTTATTTGGTTCTTTGAGGTCTAACTTCTTGAGTTCTTTGTATATATTGAATATTAGCCCTCTGTCGGATGTGGGGTTGGTGAAGATCTTTTCCCACTTTGTTGGTTGTCGTTTTGTCCTTCTGACAGTGTCCTTTGCCTTGAAGAAACTTTGTAATTTTATGAGGTCACATTTGTCGATTCTTGATCTTAGTGCTTAAGCTATTGGTGTTCTGTTCAGGAACTTTTCCCCTGTGCCCATGTCCTCCAGGGTCTTCCCAAGTTTGTTTTCTAATAGTTTCAGTGTGTCTGATTTTATGTGGAGGTCCTTGATCCACTTGGAGTTGAGCTTAGTGCAAAGAGATAAGAGTGGGTCAATTCGCATTCTTCTGCATGTTGACCTCCAGTTGAACCAGTACCATTTGTTGAAAAGACTATCTTTATTCCACTGGATGGTTGTGGCTCCTTTATCAAAGATCAAGTGACCATAAGTCTGTGGGTTAATTTCTGGGTCTTCAATCCTACTCCATTGATCTACTTGCCTGTTGCTGTACCAATACCATGAAGTTTTTAACACAATTGCTCTGTAGTACTGCTTAAGGTCAGGGATATTGATTTCCCCCAGAAGTCCTTTTATTGTTGAGAATAGTTTTAGCTATCCTGGGTTTTTTGTTGCTCCAGATGAATTTGAGAATTGTTCTTTCTAGTTCTATGAAGTATTGAGTTGGGATTTTGGTGGGGATCGCATTGAATCTGTATATTGCTTTTGGCAAGATGGCCATTTTTACTATATTGATCCTGCCAATCCAGGAGCAAGAAATATTTTTCCATCTTCTGAGGTCTTCTTCGATTTCTTTCTCCAAGGACTTATTTCTTTAAGAGATTTACTTATGTCTTTCTTATGTTCCTCGAACAGCATCATGGCCAGTCATTTTAAATCCAAATATTTTTTCTGGTGTCTTGGGGTATCGAAGGACTTGCTGTTGTTGGAGTATTGGGTTCAAATGCTGCCCTATTGCCTTGATTTCTGTTAGTATTGCTCCTATGTTTGCCTTTTGCCATCTGGTTATCTCTGGCTTTAGTTGGTCTTGTTGTCAATGGCTGGTGCTTGAACCTCCTGTGAACTTATAAGGCTATTTCTGCTCCTCTGGATGACTGGGTTTCCCCTGGCAAAGATTGCTGATGTGCTGCCCTACTCTTGGGTGCCCTTGGAGCTCTGGTATGCCCTGCCACAAGCAATGTTATACTTGGGTTGTCTCTGTGAACCTGGTGCTGTCTGTCTGCTCCATCAGGGAACTAAGATGGTGGATGCTGTCGGAACCTTTTCCAAGTGCTGATCACTCTGCAGGGCAAATAACCCCTGGCAGGGCTGGCACACAGATGGCCTGCAGAGCTGTCCAGGCCCTGTGTGTGGGCAAAAGGCTGACAGGCTGAGACCCAAGCAATGTTAGACTCTAGCTATGTGTGCATACCTGGTGCTGTCTGTTAGATCTGTCTGACATCCGGGAGTCAAGATGGCAGAGTGAGTTTAACTTTCAATAATTATACTTATGAGGTTAGATTTTGGATAGTAAATTGGTAATTTATTGCTAAATAAATGTCCCTACCACCATTAGAAAACATGCCTCTATTTTCTCAGATAGATTATACAAATCTGCTTATTTCTGAGTTGTTCACACTAGAGGTTACAGATAGGAAGCCAGATGAAGATGATGTATCAAAAGACCTGCTAGAATGGAGCAGATGCACTACCTCCTTTTCCATAAGGTGCCTGAATGTCCTCAAAGTCGAGCACCTGTCTTTTTCACAGTGAGTGCACAGAAGACCAATGTGAAAGCCACAATAGCCTTCCATTATACACCCTGTAAGGTTTCATTCTGCCGTATCTGGCCACCTAGGTCAGACATGTGAAAGAAGGGAATGCCTGAAGTAAAGGATACCAGAAGGGAAAACTCTTGGGGACTGAGTTGGGGCTTGATTATTTTCTGCATCTTTTATAGTATTTAACTAAAGATATAAAACATTGGCTAGTAAGTTCTTCACAGTGCTTTACAATTGGATTTCTGGATATGAAAAGACAAATAGAAAGCTGTTAAACTCTTCCAATCGGATTATCAGTGTGAGCATTCCTAGTCAAGAGATACCTACTGCTTGAAAATGTAAAGGAAAGATGAGTGTGTTATGCCACAGACCTAACTGCTTTTTCTCTCTCTTAGAAAACATGCTGCAACCCTACACAGTCTCACTCTCCAGATTCAGAGGGATAAGCCCTTCCTCCCTGTTCCAGAGGCAGAATAAATCTGATTCTACTAGCTCCAACCTCCATGCCTCTTGGCACATGGGTTAGTCCAGGCTAGATCCTGTGGTGTAGAATGTCCATCTCCTGCAAAACCCAGAACTCAAAGACACCCCCTTCCTCTGGAATTGAAGTTACTCTGTCTTCAAGATTCCTTCATGTTGTCTCAGATAAGATTCTGCGTCTCAATACTGTCTCACTTCAAGGTTACATCATAACTTCTTGAGATAAGTTCTGCTTCGTATTAATAACATCAAAAGGGCAATTTTACCTCAGCTTCCTACCCATAATGGCATTTTCTTTTATTATTTTCTTAAATTCTTAACAGCAGCCAGAACAAAACAAAAAACCCCAAACAACAATAAAATAACCAAACCAGGACAACAAAACCCCAATACATCATTACAAAATACAAAGAGTACTGTTTTGATATTACTGAGGCTGACAATTTTTAATCCATTCCATGTAATTTATTCTGTCTTTTCAGGACAGGTACAGCATGAGTAGGAGAAAGATTGCAGATCAGCTGACATCATGATATGGTGGAGACACACTGTACTCTAGCATGTCCCTTTAATATGGAAATGTGATAGTAACTCTTTTCAAACTGCACATCAGCCTGTTAAATGTGTTCCGTTTGAGAAACAGAAGCTTCTCAATAAGATACTAGGGATTTGCTGTGCTCCCTGCTGTAGGCTTGGCTGTTTATACAATATTAACAGGATTTTTAGATATTAGAGTAGACCCAAATAAAAGACCAGAGACATTTAAAATGAGAAAAGGCATATATAGCTTTTAAGTTAACCCACCCACAAAACCTCCTACCCAAAATTCATCCTGCCTACAAGATGTGCAGAGATAAAGATGGAGCAGAGAGCTAGTGAACGGCTTAGCAATAACTGGCCCAACTTGAGACCCATCCCATTGGAGAGAGCCAACCCCCGACACTATTTCTGATCCTCTGCTATGCTTGCAGCCAGGAACCGAGCATTACTGTTTTCTTAGAGGCTTTATCTAGAAGCCAATGGAAAAGGATGCAGAGACCCATAGACAAATATCAGGCAGAGCTTGGAGTGTCTTGAGGAAGAGTGGGGGATAAAATTGAGTGAACCGGAGGGGTTAAGGACATCACAAGAAGACCTACAGAGTCAACTAACCTGGGCCCGTGGTGGCTCACAGAGAGTAGAGAACTAGACAAAGAGCATGCAGAGACTGGACCTTGACTCCCATATATTTGTAGCAGATGTGGAGCTTAGTTATCCTGTGGGTCCCCTAATGATTGAAGTGGAGGCTCTCTCTGACTCTGTTGCCTAGCACTATATCTCTTTCCCTTACCTGTACTGCATGGTTGGTCCTCAGTAGGAGATGAGGTGCTTAGTCCTGCTTGGAGTATATGTCCCAAAGTTGGATGGTACCCAAGTGGGGGCCTTCCCCTTCTCGGAGGAGAAGGGGAGTGGTTAAAAATGAAAGGGATTAGTAAGAGTGAGACTAGGAGGAGGAGAGAAGTGCTATGATTGGGATGTAATTCAAAGAAAATTATAAATAAATTATGAAAAAGATAATTCAAGAAAGCCAAAAGGAAGTAAAATCTAATATGTTATTATTTTTCTCAACATATTCAAAGAACCTTATGGTCTATTTCAAATAACTAATTGTACATATTTTCCCATGTTTTAAAAATATTTTATGATTATTTTAATGACAAAGTTGAGTTGAATTATTAGATATACCACTATTAGTTTTGCCAGTATTCTATTACTTATAATAGGAGACATCTTTGAGTTACTGTAATGAAGGACCAAAGGCAATTAGATTATACATGTGAGAGATTTATTTTGGCACAGAGTTTCAAAGAGTCTGATCCAATAATTAGTGACCCAAGGCCATAGGCTTTTTGGCAAGATTAGTAGGTTATGATGAGAATAGGTGATTGAACAAACCACTCACTTTTAAACCCAAGGAGACAGGATTCAGAGCTGAAGAGAACAGTTGGATAGTCTCATGATCTTTCTCCTGGAAACTCTCATTTATACCAACATCTTGCATGCCCAAAGGCATCCCCAAGAGTATCACTCTGAGTACAGAGCCAGTATGCATGGATCATAGGTTATATTATCATATATTAAAATATCATAGTGTATAAGTTTCCATATGTGGTATTAATTATACCTTCCCCCAGGTAAATATTAAGTTTTTTACTTAAAATGTCCTTAATACATAAACCTAATTATTCACAATGATTTTTTTGTAATTTCAGATCTTCATATGACCCTAATTATTATCATTTATAAGCATGAAGCTTACAAAGAGAACTTTGTTTTCATTTTAATTTTTTAATTATTAATAACTATAAATGTTTTCCTATATTAGTATACATTCAATTTCTTCTGATTTATTGTCTGTTTACACACACTTATTCAATAGATTTGAATGTCTTTAGCTCTTTAATATTTGGAAGAAAACTTTTAATTAAGATGTTGGATAATTTAATGTTTTCATTATAAGCATTTCTTAAAAGTATGTGATTTTTACTGGCATTAAAATTTTTCATTAAATGTTTTAATTCTAATTTTGGTAGTTAATTTTTTGTGTTACTTTGTCCTTTTTCACATCTATATTTCATTAATTTTTTTCTGATAGGTTGACTATACTTATCATGTTTTCTAAGTTTTGACTCAACCATATAATTGGAATTGATTTTAGTCTATAATGGAAGCTAGAGATCCAAACACTATCCTGTTCTAAAATGTAGACAGTAGACAAAAAGATGTCTGTATATCTTTGATCAGAAACATTTTGTACTGGGAGTACCGTGGCCTTCCTTCTGTTTGTCAAGCACTCTAGTTCTAGCTGTCTACATTTAATCTAGAGAAAGAGCTAGCAAGACGACTAGGAGGCTATGCCAAGTACTCTCTCTTCCCATTTACAAATATTAGAGGGGACTCTGATGGTTCATATATGATTGGCCCAGGGAGTGACCCTTTTAGGAAGTGTGGCCTTGTTGGAGTCGGTGTGTCACTGTGGGTGTGGGCTTATGATCCTCACCCTAGTTGTTTGGAAGTTAGTCTTCTACTAGCAGCCTTCAGATGAAGATATAAAACTCTCATCCTCTCCTGCACCATATCTATCTGGATGCTGCCATGTTTCTGCATTGATGACAATGGACTGAACCTCTGAGCCTGTAAGTCAACCCCAATTAAATGTCTTTTATAAAACTTGCATTGATCATGGTGTCTGTTCACAGCAGTAAAACCCTAACTAAGACAGGGACAGATACATAGTAATATTAAGTAATAAATAAATAAAAGCATAGTAAAATTTCTACCTACTGGTACCAATTTGGAAAGAGAACCAAGATGGAAATTTAAGTAGAAGTAGGAAACCACACATTCTGTCCCCCTTAAGATGGCATTCGAATTATATATTGCTTGAAGAATGATGTTCAGGTTTTAAAAGCATAAATATGAAAGATTTATCATGTTAAAATGAAAGTGATGAGTTTTCAATATGAGATTGTAATATTAAAGGGATGTCAGATTTCTCTTGGACATGAATTTATAATGAGTTATTTTGACTTTGTTTGTGGAAGGCTTGAGTGTGCCTTGCTAGGTTTATTAACCACCACTAATGAGTAAATATGAGTGTCTCATAATTGCAGGATGTTTATTGACCAGATAGTATTTACAATGAGAAGAAGCCAATGGTAATTGAAGAAGTAATTTCTTGATGTTCTTTCAAGCAATGAAGCAGCAGAAGCTGTACATAGAAAGCTGATCTAAACTGCCAATAAAATCTGATAGCATTACAAACTCAGAGTGTTAATCATATGCTTGAAAGTTGTTACAATTGAATTAACAAATTTACCTTTCACTTTGGATTATTTTGTGGCAATATAAATTTTTCTCTAAGTTACTCTCTAAGTTTATATTATTTCAGTAACTGTAATCCTTGTATATGTAGCATCACGTATAGTCTACAAATTTAATTATATGTTTCCAATTAAATAAAATTTAAGCCATGTCTATTTGGCACAAAAACCTATTAATATTAAGTGAAAAATAAATATTAACAAGTTAGATATTAAAAACTCTAATATATATATAAACTTGAAAAAAGCATACCACTTGAATTTGTTGTTTTTTATTAGATATTTTCTTTATTTATATTTCAAATGTTATCCCCTTTCCTGGTTTCCCCTCCAAAAACCCCTATCCCATCCCCCGCCCACCAGCTCACCAACCCACCTACTCCCACTTCCCTATCCTGGCATTCCCCTATACTAGGGCATCTAGCCTTCGCAGAACAAAGGGTCCCTCCTCCCTTTGATGTCCAACAAGGCCATTCTCTGCTACATATGCAGTTGGAACCATGGGTCCCTCCATGTATACTCTTTGGTTGATGGTTTAGTCTTTGGGAGCCCTGGGGGTACTGGTTTGTTTATATTGTTGTTCCTCCTATAGGGGTGCAAGCTCCTTCAGCTCCTTGGGTCCTTTCTCTAGCTCTTCCATTTGGGACCTTGTGCTCAGTCTAATTGTTGGACAAGAGCATCCATCTCTGTATTTGTCAGGTACTGGAAGAACCTCTCAGGAGACAGCGATATCAAGCTCCTGTCAGGAAATACTTGTTGGCATCCACAATAGTGTCTGGGGTTGTTGACTGTATATGGGATGGATTCCACAGGTGGGGCAGTCTCAGGATGGCCTTTCCTTCAGTCTCTGCTCCACAATTTGTCTCTGTATCTCCTCCCATGGGTATTTTGTTCCCACTTCTAAGAAGGACCAATGTATCCATACTTTGGTCTTCCTTCTTCTTGAGCTTCGTTTGGAGTGTGATTTGTGTCTTGGGTATTCCGAGCTTGAAATTTGGTTTTATCAATAACCATGGATGTAGTCAGAACACACCCCATGCATTGTCATTTTGTCTTGGAATTATAAAGCTTTTGTAAAAGTATTACTGTGCTATTATAAACAAGGCTGCTATAAACATAGTGGAGCATGTGTCTTTATTGTATGCAGGGGAATCCTCTGGGTATATGCCCAGGAGTGGTATGCCAGGGTCCTATGGAAGTGACATGCCCAATTTTCTGAGGAACCACCAAACTGATTTCCAGAGCAGTTGTACCATTTTGCAATCCCACCAACAGTGGAGGAGTATTCCTCTTTCTCCACATCCTCGCCAGCACTTGTTGTCTCTTGAGTTTTTAATCTTAGCCATTCTGACTGGTGTGAGGTGGAATCTCAGGGTTGTTTTGATTTGCATTTCCCTGATGACTAATGATGTTGAACATCTCTTAAGGTGTTTCTCGGCCATCCGAATTTCTTCTGGTGAAAATTCTTTGTTTAGCTCTGTGCCCCATTTTTTGATAGGGTTATTTGGTTCTTTGAGGTCTAACTTCTTGAGTTCTTTGTATATATTGGATATTAGCCCTCTGTTGGATGTGGGGTTGGTGAAGATCTTTTCCCACTTTGTTAGTTGCCGTTGTTATAATAGCCAGCAATTGGAAGGAGCCCAAATATCCCTCAAAGGAGGAATGGATACAGAAAATGTGGTATATTTATACAATGGAATACTACTCAGCAATTAAAAACAATGAATTCATGCAATTTGTAGGTAAATGGTTAGACCTGGAAAATATCATCCTGAGTGAGTTAACCCAATCACAAAAGAATACACATGAAATGCAATCACTGATAAGTGGATATTAATGAGCCCAGAAGCCCTAAATACTCAAGGCACAATTAGCAAGTCAAATGATTCCCAAGAAGAAGAAAGGAGAGGACCCTGGGCCTGTAAAGATTGGATCCAGTTTTGTAGAGAAACCGTGGGGGGAGGGGGAATGATTGGGGAATAGTTGGGGGGAGAGGAATTATGGGACGTATGGTGGGGGGGAACTGGGAAAGGGGAAAGCCTTTGGAATGTAAACATAGAATATAGAAAATAAAAATTTTAAAAAAAAGGAAAAAAAGAATAACAGCACAGAAAAAAAAAGTATTACCATGTTTTAATTTTTATTTCCCTCCAAGAATTAGATAGATGATGTCCATAGTACTGATACTAACCTTTGCTATATGTAACAATAATAGCAATGTTATCAAACTATAGATGAGATTAGGTTAATCTATAGGAGGAAATATGGATACATGCATGCAAAGACATACTCACAGACACATGGATAGAGTCTCAATGAAAGAATACTTTTATCTGCTTGCACTGTGAGAATGTTTCTGGGAGATTGTCTTGATTATGTTCATTGATGTAGAATGATCCAGCCTAAAAATGGGTGGCACCATACCCTGTGGTTGAGTCCCAAATTGTATATGAGTGGAGAAAATGACCAGATCAGTAAGTATATATGCATTTTTATATGTTCCAGATTTGTGGGTGGGATTTGACTAGCTATTGTAGGTTCCAGCCACTGTTACTTCTCTGTTATGAGAGACTGTAACCTGGAATTATGACATAAATCCTTTCTACCCTAAATCACTTTTGTGAGGGCATTGTATTAAAGAAATAGAAATGAACCTAAAGCAACCAGAAAAAAAACAATGACACTAAGTTCAGTAATTGTTTGAGTGGGAAAATGGTACACAAGTTACTTCTGGATAAAATTTTGTTTATCTGTTACATACCTCAAAGTTGAAATGTTTAATGATTTCTTTACCAACCTGTATTCCAAAAGATAAAATTGGATAGGTTTTTATATAAAAATATATATTATATTAATTATAAGATTATCATGCATTAATGTTTCCACTTCAGAAAAAACAAACAGACAAACAAACAAATAAATTGAATGATTCTGGCAGTGTAGGGGCAAACTATCTGGGGTTATGGGTTATCTGCATTTTCCTGTAACTGACAGCATTCCAAATACGCTAATATTTTGTACAAAGAAAAAAGACACCCCAGTGATTTCTTCCTCTTGTATAATGAAAGTGGAGATACTTCTTCTTTCAGCAGAATTGAAGTCTATTTCATTTGTAATATAGGCAAGCAATCACATTCATTCTCTACCAAGTCTTATAAACCTTTCTTCATGGTGACATTATTTCAGTTAGTGGATAGAATACAGCAAGTTAAAACTCAATAGATCAGCAAGGTTATAAAATTTCCAAAATGCAGTGGCTAATTCTTCATGTTGGTTATTACTATCATCAGCAGGTCAGTCAATATGAGCCCCTCTATTAATTGACAGAAAATGTATCCATCCAAACTTCTAATAAAATATATCAAATCCAAATGAGAAAAAACGTTAGAATTTTAGAAAAAACACTTGATTTTTATTGAGGTAGTAAGATTATATTTCATTTTTCCATCAATATCATCACCTTGTATTAGTTCCTTTTTATAAAAAAAAGATTTATTTATTCATGCATGTTATATATATATGAGTGTTCTGTTTTCATGCATATCAGAAGAGGGAATCAGATCCCATTACAGGTAGTTGGTTATGAGTCACCATGTGGTTGCTAGGAATTGAACTCAGGACCTCTGGAAGACCAGTCAAGCTCCTGCAATAGTTCTTAAGATCAAAAATCAAATGCCTGGCTATTAAGGTACAGGAAAGAAACATCATCTCCAGAACTATTTGATGGGATGTATATGTAATTCTGAAAGGCTATTTCTCTTCCTTCCATGGCTGAAAGATGCTTCCGCTGGGTAGGAGCTATCCTTCCTCACCAGAGACCAATTTGATACCCGAATCTTTTCCTTTCAAACCTCAGTGTACACAAGCCTACTTTATCTAGTCCTGTGGTTCATGCTTTCTCCATTTCAAGCTTCACTCAGTAAAAAGAAAATAACCTCTACTCAGAGTGGATGAAAATCTTATCCTGTGGTCATATTTCAATCATTTCAAAATCGAAATGGTAAGTTGTCTAGCAGTTTTCAGCTTGACACATATGATAGCCTAACCAAAGCCTTTTTTAAAAAGCCAGGCAAGGGTTATGTAGAATAATTCTGGAGAGGAGAATTTATTTTACTTTTTTTATTTAGAAAGATTTTAGTTTTTAACAACCTTCGTGTGTGTGTGTGTGTGTGTGTGTGTGTGTGTGTGTATACTTGGTAGGGGTGTGTAGATAAATGTGGGTGCTGGTAGAGGCCAAAAGACTGGATCAGATTCCCTGAAACTGGACATGCCATTGGTTGGGAGTCACTGAAGTGAGTACAAGGACTGAACTCCCACCCCTTCAAAAAGAAATATGCTTTTAACAATGGAGCAAGTTCTCCAGCTTAGTTCCTTCGTTCTAATTATTCCATTCTACAGACACAGACTACACTTTGTATCCTTTTGAGTTAGCTGACTTGTCATATTAGAGGACAGAGAGATTTTTAGGAACCACCTACACAGTCAGATTTGTGTGTGAGAGAGAGTGTGTGTGTGGGGGGGCACATGTATGTGCAGAAAATAATGAACAGCATCCTCCTATGATTCTTCAAATGTAATAAAGGCTGGAGAGGTAGATAATATGGTAAAGTACTAGTAACGCACTTTAATATTTAGAATGCATGCCGGAAAAAAAAAACGTCATATGTAGCAATACACACTTCTAATCCCAGCACTGAGGAGGCAGAGGAGTGGAATTTTGGGGCTCTCTGGTCAGCCAGAAAGACATATTCTACGTTTTAAGCTTCAAACCAGCAAGAGACCCTATCTCACAAAACAAAACAAAACAAAACAAAAATAAACAGACGAGCGAACTACAACAAAACCATGGATTAAATCTTGAAGTTGTCCTGTGGTTTCTACATACATGCACTGTTTCGTGAATACTTGCACACATCTGCAAAACACACACACACACACACACACACACACACACACACACACACACTAGCAAAACGAATTTGTTAATCTTCCACCCTCGTTCAAAGAGATCAACCTGCCTTTTTAAAGTGATTTCTTTACAGTAACTGTTCAAATGACAGTTTACGAGCTGCTACAGTTTGTAAAGGCTCTTTCTAAATGAGAGATTTGCTCGATGGTCAGGTTTGAGCAGCTGCCAGACTTTTGCTCCTTCTAGAACTGATTTCCTAAACGTAAAGCTGAGTCCATTGCAGGGCTTCTGAGGACAAAGGGAGTTCTAACTCTACTAAAATGTTTTCTTCTAAAACTTTGTTTTCATCCTTTAGAAAGACATGACACTTAAAATACCTGCAATCTGTAGCAAGGGCAAAATGTCACGTACTCCAGCTCCATTAAGCTGTCAAACCAGCCAGCGTCTGTGCAGTAGTTAACCTTTGCATGATGAACGACTGTGGAAATGAACATATCCCTAGGGTGTTACCCCATCTTTTACTGAAGGTATTGTTTTTAAGTACTTCAGAATTTCCCATTTACAGAAGATATATTGATTGGAGATCATTATAATTCAATGTCACTTTTTCTAGGGCAATATTTGATCACACTAAAGAGGGGTTAGAAAGCTGAGCTGTTTCACATACTCATTGTACATCTTTGGGGAAAAAACTCTAAAATGTTTAAACCTCCATATTCTCTTCTCCCTTCCATCTCCTGCCTGTTCCCTTTTCTTCCTTTCCTGTCCCATTTCCTCTTCCTGTCCATCTGTCCTCTCTATCTAATTTTTTTAATGTAGTCTCTCTTCTCATACATCTTAAAGACCCAAGATGGCTCCAGAGAGACATGAGAAGGTACAGTTAGTGGTTCTTTCCTTTCCTTTTCCTCCTCATTGTTTCCTTTCCTTCTTTCTTTTTCTTTCCTTCATGCTAGATATTAGACCATAGCCTTTTCTGCCCTCACACAGCTACACATTTCATCCCCTCTACCCAAGTGTACCCCCAACTCCTCTCTCATTTAAAGTAGTATGATTATTAACACCCATAATTGTCGTGGTGGTTTGAATGAAAATGGCCCCTCATAGATGCATTAGGAAGTGGCACTTTTAGGAAGTATAGCTTTGTTGGAGTATATGTGACCTTGTTGAAAGAAATGTGTCACTAGAAGGTGGGCTTTGAGGTCTCAAATAACTCAAGCTAGGCCCAATGTCACCCCTCTATTCCTGCTGCCCAAGGTTCAAGATGTAGAATTCTAAGCTACTTTTCCACCACTATGTCTGTCTGCATACCTCCATGTTTTCCACCGTGACAATAATAGACTAGAACCTCTGGACTGTAAGCCAGTTCCAGTCCATGCTTGACTGTCTGTATAAGTGCTCCCATGTTCATGGTGTCTCTTCACAGGAATAGAAACTTTAACTAAGGCAATTGTCATGAGAATTAAAGGAAATATTGTTTAAAAGTCCAGGAAGTTATATGAGCTTCACAAAATGTAGGGTATGAAGACATGCCTTGAGAATCATTTCAGAACTATGAAGAAGGAATCTCTCTCATATAATCTCTGGATTTAAAACATTCTTAGTATCACTAAATGTAGTCCTTTGTCATAATGCTACCTGAAGAACTTTGGATGGCTGAGAAGCACCTTAAGAAATGTTCAGCATCATTAGCCATTAGGGAAATGCAAATCAAAACAACCCTGAGATTTTACCTCACACCAGTCAAAATGGCCAAGATTAAAAACTCAGGAAACAGCAGGTATTGGTGAGGATGTGGAGAAAGAGGAACACTCCTCCACTGCTGGTGGGAATGCAAGTTGGTACAATCACTCTGGAAATCAGTCTTGTGGTTCCTCAGAAAATTGGGCATGACACTTCCAGAGGACCCTGCTATACCACTCCTGGGCATATACCCAGAGGATTCCCCAGCATGCAATAAGCACACATGCACCACTATGTTCGTAGCAGCCTTATTTATAATAGCCAGAAGCTGGAAAGAACCCAGAAGTCCCTCAATGGAGGAATGTATACAGAAAATGTGGTATATTTATACAATGGAATACTACTCAGCAATTAAAAACAATGAATTCATGAAATTCTTAGGCAAAATTTGCCAGATTGGTTGGATCTGGAAAATATCATCTTAAGTGAAGTAACCCAATCACAAAAGAACACACATGGAATGCAGTCACTGATAAATGTATATTAGCTTAGAAGCTCTGAATACCCAAGGCACAGTTCACATATCAAATGATTCCCAAGAAGAAGGAAGAAGAGGTCCCTGATCCTGGAAAGTTTGGTCCCGCAGTGTAGGGGAGTACCAGGACAGAGAAATAGGAGGGGGTTGATTGGAGAATGGGTGGAAAGAAGAGGGCTTATGGGACTTATGGGAAGGGGGAAACTGGGAAAGGGAAAATCATTTGGAATGTAAACAAATAATATAGAAAAAAATCATGTAGTTAAAAAAAAGAAAAGAGAAAATAACTAAGACATACACATGCAAGACCCATTAGCATTTCTACTTAAAAAAAAAGAAGTTTCTGGAAGAGGAAGGGTTGTTGCCTTTCATTTTGATGGTGGCAGGAGGTAGCCATTGCTATACGAAGGGATCTGTTATAATAAATGGGGCAGAGTGAACTTTGCATTTCTTTTATCAATTCTTAGTTATAATCCATTTCTGTCCCACCCTCCCCTTTCTCTCTCCAACTATCTTGGAATAATCTCTCATATAGATATTCATCATTTCTTATTAAATACATGTATACTTAGTGATACTCGAATACATACAAGTTTTTGGAAGATGAAAACATTGACTTTCTTTTCTATTGGTTATTTTCTTTATTTACATTTCAAATGTTATCCCCCTCCAGGTTTATTGTAAACAAGTAATATAGAAAAAACATCATGTAAAAAATAAGATGGGTGGGATGCTTCCCCACCCATCTACCCACCATAGCCTCACCGCCCTAGTATTCCTCTACATTGGAGCACTGAGTTTCTACAGGACCAAACTTCTCCCCTCCCATTAATGGCAGATAAGGCCATCCTCTGCTACATAAGCAGCTGGAGCTATTGGTCCCTCCATGTGTACTCTTTGGTTGGTGGTTTAGTCTCTGGGATCTCTGGTTAGTTGATATTGTTGTTCTTCCTGTGGGGTTGCAAACCCCTCCATCTCCTTGAGTTCTTCCCCTAACTCTTGTTTTGGGAACCTTTTAGGAGACAGCCATATCAGGCTCTGATCAACAAGTGCTTCTTGGCATCAGAAATAGTGTTTGGGTTTGGTGTATGCAGATGGGATGGATCCCTAGGTGGAACAGTCTCTGGATGACCTTTTCTTCATTCTCTCCTCCACTCTTTATTCTTGCATTTCCTTTAGACAGGAACAATTTGGGGTTAATATTTTTGAGTTGGGCAAGTGGCCCCATCCTTCAACCGGGGGCTGTGTCTAACCTCTGAATATGGTCTTTACAGGGTCTCTTTCCCCTTTGTTAGGTATTTCAGCTAATGTCATCCCTGTTGGGTACTGGAAGCCTCTTGTTTTCCTGGTATCTTGGACTTTCTAGTGTCTACACCCAGTTCCCTATCCCCAATTGCTACACATCTCAGTTCAATTTCCTGACCCTCTGTACTTCTCCCAGTCTCCTCCCACACCCAATCGTGCCCCCTTTTTTACCTCCCCTTCCCTCTCCCTCCCAGATCTCTCCTTCCCTCCACCTCCCATGATTATTTGTTCCCCCTCCTAAGCAGGATTGAAGCATCCACACTTTGGTCTACCTTCTTCTTGAGCTTCATATGGTCTGTGAGTTGTATCATGGGTATTTGTGCTAATATCCAGTTATCAGTGAATACATAACCTGTGTTTCTTTTGTGACTGTGCTACCTCACTTAAGATGATATTTTCTAGTTCTATCCATTTGTCTGTGAGTTTCATGAAGTCATTGTTTTTAATAGCTGAGTCAAAGTTATAGTGAGGAACTTCAGGGAACATTTTGTATGTTAAAAATCAGAAAGGCTATTTTAGAAATGTAAGCCCTGGGAATTACACCAAAATTTTGCAGACTCTAAATTTTTAATTTTTTAAAGATTTACTTATTTATTTTATATATGTGAGTATGTTGTTGCTCTCTTCAGATATACCAGAAGGGGGCATCAGATCCCATTACAGATGGTTGTGAGCCACCATGTGTTTCCTGGGAATTGAACTTAGGACCTCTGTAAGAGCAGCCAGTGTTCTTAACCACTAAGCTGTCTCTTCATCCCTCTAAATTTTTTTTTTCGTGGAGAATTTATACATAACACTGCATTTAACTCCTTCCTCTTCCCAACTCCTTCCTTTTCCCTCTCCCACATTTATGATCTCTTTTTATTATTAATTATTAAGTGTGTATACATAGATGATATATATATATATATATATATATATATATATGCTACTGAGTACATTGAGTATTGATTGTTTGTATACATGTTAAGACTGTCCATTTGAAATTGGACAATGTATGTGGGAGCTTCTTGCAGGAGAATGATTCTCTCAGCAGTCACTGACTACCTCTAGCACTTCATCTATGGGAAGGATGTGTAAAATTTCCCCCATCCATGTTGGCATAATAAATGCTGTTGTTATTATGTTGGTCTTCCTGATAACCATGCATTGAGATTTTAAAGATGCTTCTGTTTCTGACACGCCTAGGTAAGAGTCTTGAACTTTTGAAGCTTACAATATTTCTTCCCCACTTCCACGATTTTCCCTAAGACTTATGGGTGGAGATTGCATTACTGACACATCAGTTGGCATTGGCTACCTCATGGTGACTTATTCAGGTCTGAACAAGTGTGGACCTTGGAAATAGTTTCCATTTGTTACACATAGAACCTTCTTAGATAAAAGGTGAGAGCTACATTTACTTGTGGATATAAAGATCAGTAGTTAGAACAGTGTGAGAAATGAGCAATTATGTCAGCAGGCTCTTCTTCCAGGTCATTGGTCTGTTCAACCATGATAGTTTCTTTCAAATGCTGTTTTCCATCCCCACCCCGCATCCTAACCAAATCTGCATCAGAGCAACTTTATACTCAGATAGGTTTTGGAGAAATCTATGTTGATAATGCACTTCAAAAATCTCAAAACTGGCTCCTTTATCAAAGATCAAGTGACCATAAGTCTGGGGGGTCATTTCTGGGTCTTCAATCCTATTCCATTGATCTACTTGCCTGTTGCTGTACCAATACCATGCAGTTTTTAACACAATTGCTCTGTAGTAGTGCTTGAAGTCAGGGATATTAATTCCCCCAGAAGTCCTTTTATTGTTGAGGATAGTTTTAGCTATCCTGGGTTTGTTGTTGCTCCAGATCACTTGATCTTTGATAAAGGAGCCACAAGCATCCAGTGGAATAAAGATAGCCTTTTCAACAAAAGGTGCTGGTTCAACTGGAGGTCAACATGCAGAAGAATGCAAATCGACCCACTCTTATCTCCTTGTACTAAGATCAACTCCAAGTGGATCAAGGACCTCCACATAAAACCAGACACACTGAAACTATTAGAAAAGAAACTTGGGAAGACCCTGGAGGACATGGGCACAGGGGGAAAGTTCCTGAACAGAACACCAATAGCTTATACTCTAAGATCAAGAATTGACAAATGGGACCTCATAAAATTACAAAGTTTCTGAAAAGCAATGGACACTGTCAGAAGGACAAAACGGTGACCAACAAAGTGGGAAAAGATCTTCACCAACCCCACATCCGACAGAGGGCTAATATCCAATATATACAAAGAACTCAAGAAGTTAGACCCCAAAGAACCAAATAACCCTATCAAAAAATGGGGTACAGAGCTAAACAAAGAATTTTCACCAGAAGAAATTCGGATGGCCGAGAAACACCTTAAGAGATGTTCAACATCATTAGTCATCAGGGAAATGCAAATCAAAACAACGCTGAGATTCCACCTCATACCAGTCAGAATGGCTAAGATTAAAAACTCAAGAGACAACAAGTGCTGGCGAGGATGTGGAGAAAGAGGAACACTCCTCCACTGTTGGTGGGATTGCAAAATGATAAAACTGCTCTGGAAATCAGTTTGGCGGTTCCTCAGAAAATTGGGCATGTCACTTCCAGAGGACCCTGGCATACCACTCCTGGGCATATACCCAGAGGATTCCCCTGCATACAATAAAGACACATGCTCCACTATGTTTATAGTAGCCTTGTTTATAATAGCCAGAAATTGGAAGAGCCCAGATATCCCTCAAAGGAGGAATGAATACAGAAAATGTGGTATATTTATACAATGGAATACTACTCAGCAATTAAAAATAATGAATTTAGGCAATTTGTAGGTAAATGGTTAGATCTGGAAAATATCATCCTAAGTGAGTTAACCCAATCACAAAAGAATACACATGAAATGCAATCCCTGATAAGTGGATATTAATGAGCCCAGAATCCCTAAATACTCAAGGCACAATTAGCAAGTCAAATGATTCCCAAGAAGAAGAAAGGAGAGGACCCTGGGTCTGAAAAGATTGGATCCAGTTTTGTAGACCCAGAACAGAGAAATCGTGGGGGAGGGATGATTGTGGAATAGTTGGGGGGAGAGGACTTATGGGACGTATGGTGGGGGGGAACTGGGAAAGGGGAAAGCCTTTGGAATGTAAATATAGAATATAGAAAATAAAAATTAAAAAAAACTTCAAAACTGAAGAATTTAAGATAGAAGAATAATAACTAAACATATAACACCCTTGCCAATAAAGATAGCATTTTCATAAAGCCCCACTTATCTTAAGAGCTGTAAGCAATCAATGCTGCTGAGAGATAGAGAACCAATCTTCTTTAGGGAAGGGCCACCTAATAAGTTACCCAATTTGAAATGGTGAGCTGTGTATACAAATACATGTACATGTACATATACATACAAGAAACATTAAATGTCCCCAGTAGTTTATGTGCATGTCTGCCTTTCTCTCTCTCTCTCTCTCTCTCTCTCTCTATCTATCTATCTATCTATCTATCTATCTATATCTATCTATCTATATATCTATATATATATAATGTGTGTGTCTGTGTGTGTGTGTGTCTGTGTGTGTGTCTGTGTGTATGTGTGTGCATATGAATTATAACCTTGAGAATCATGAACTTGAGAAGGAAGAGGAGAGATAAAGGACATTGGGAGGCACTCAGGGAGGGATGGATATGATGTAAATAAACATGCTTGTATAAACTTCTCAAAAATGTCTCAGCAATACTAATTTAAGACTACTGAAAAAAGCAGAAGTCCAAACACGACTTGAGAAATATGTGACCATGAAAGATCATATGTTGGACCTCATAGAATTTATTTTATTAGCATTTTAACATATTCTGAAACTGTAGTCTGCTAAAACAAATTTCGGGACCACAGTTTATTAAATCATTCTGACAGACATTCACAGAATAATAAAACTCATTTCACAGCATCATCCAGTTTAATGACACCATTATGCCTGGAACAGAAAGACCAAATTTCTGAGAGTTTAAATACTCCACTGTTTGAAAAGACAAGCGTTTTCCTTATAGAATGGCATCTCTTTATGTACATTTCCCCTGCAAAATAAAAGATTCAAAACTTTGAAACACCAGGGAACACATTTTAGTCCATTTTGAATGTGAGAATAAGTTTGTGAGTGCTTTAGAGAACGGTTCTCTATTTTGACAGGTAAGAGTTGCTCAGAGAGAAAATACTGAAATGAAAATTTTATAAAAAAGCCAATTGAGTGCATGAGTTTACACATCATGAAAAGCGTGCCTACAAGGATTTCCTGGGGTGCATTATCTCTCAGGCTTATCTTGATAATAATTCAAAATTGCTTTTCATCTTTTGAGCTCTATCTTTCAGAGTAAGAATGGATCTCAAAAGATGGTTTAAAGTCTTAGAATTTGGCATATCATTAGCACATTCACACAGTGTCAACCTTCAGTGATATTAGCTGCCACCAAATGGCTGTTGTTCCGGGTGCCTACCCTCAAGCCAGAAGAAATGACCAGAATCAAATCAGTACAACAAAGCCAAGACAAGAGTTTAACAAATAGACGTGGAATTGCTTTCAAAAGATTTTAAACACTCACCCTTGAAATCCAGACAAATGGTGTGAAGAGTCATAATTAAAAATTAGAAAACCCTTTGTCTAGTTGTTCATTTTACAAAGTAATTGAAGTTTTGAGAAATTAAAAAAAAATATTCCAACAATTCAACAGTTTCTTTATATCAAAGCTAGGGTCACAACTTAAGTTTTCATTATTTTTTATTAGATATATTCTTTATTTACATTTCAAATGTTGTCCCTTTCTTGGTCCCCCCACCCCGAAAATCCCATGAGCTATCTCTTCTCCCCCTCTTCCCCAATCAACCCTCTCCTGCTTCCCTGTCCTGGTATTCCTCTACACTGACTTTCTAGGAATAAGGGCCTTTCCTCCCTTTGATGTTCAACAAGGCCATCCTTTGCTGCCTATGCGTTTGGAGCCATGGGTAATTCCATGTGTATTCTTTGGTTGATGGTTTTGTTCCTGGGAACTCTGGGAGTACTGGGTGACTCATATTGTTGTTCTTCCTATGGCCCTGAAAACCCTTTCAGCTCCTTGGGTCCTTTCTCTAGCTCCTTCATTGGTGACCCTGTGGTCAGTTCGATGACTGGCTGAGGGTGTCCCCCTCATAAAATTTCAAAGGCTCTGTAAGGCAAAGGACACTGTCAATAGGACAAAACAGCCACCAACAAATTGGGAAAAGATCTTTACCAACCCTATGCCTGAAAGAGGGCTAATATCCAATATATACAGAGAACTCAAGAAGTTAGACTCCAATGAACCAAATAATCCTATTAAAAATGGGTACAGAGCTATGCAAAGAATTTTCATGTGAGGAATATCTAATGGCTGAGAAGCTCCTAAGGAACTGTCCAACATCCTTAGTCATCAGGGAAATGCAAATCAAAACAACCCTGAGATTTCACTCCACACCAGTCAGAATGGCTAAGATAAAAAATTCAGGAGAGAACAGGTGCTGGCAAGGATGTGGAAAAAGAGGAACACTTTTCCACTGCTGGTGGGATTGCAAGCTGCTATAAGCACTCTGGAAATCAGTTTTGCGGTTCCCCAGAAAATGGCATAATACTATTGGAGGACACTGTTATACTACTCCTGGGTATATACCCAGCGGATTCTCCAGCATGTAATACTACATGCAACACTATGTTACACTATGTTCATAGCAGCCCTATTTATATAGCCAGAAGCTGGAAAGAACCCAGATGTCCCTCAATGGAGGACAGAAAATGTGGTATATTTACACAATGGAATACTACTCAGCTATTAAAAACAATGAATTCATAAAATTCTTAGACAAATGGATGGAACTGGAAAATATCATCCTGAGTGAGGTAATCCAATCACAAAAGAACTCACATGGTATGCAATCACTGATAAGTGGATATTAGCCCAGAAGCTTGGAATACCCAAGACACATTTCATATATCAAATGATGCCCAAGAAGGAGGAAGAACAAAGTATGGATACTCTGGTCCTTCATAAAAGGGGGAACAAAATACCCAGAGAAGGAGATACAGAGACAAAGTGTGGAGCAGAGACTGAGGGAAAGACCATCCAGAGACTACCCTACCTAGGGATCCATCCCGTATACAGTTACAAAACCCAGACACTTTAGTAGATGCCCACAAGTGCTTGCTGACTGGAGCCGGATATATCTGTCACCTGGGGGGCTCTGTTGGTTGCATAAGTTTTCATTCTTATTGATACCAAAATGTCCACAGAATAAGAATTTATGAAAACACACAGTCTATATTGTAAAATGCACATGATAGCATTTACTATGGGAACATGAAGTTGAAACACACCAACGGAAGTCTGTACTTTACTCTGAGGACAGTGGCAAATAGAAAAAAAAACAGGAGGGGCAAAATCAAGGCAACCCCCAGTTACCTGACAAACTACCTTCTAAATTCTTATCCTTATAACCATAGGTTAGTGTATTGCTCATCCCTAATCACAGAAGGTTCTTTTTGATGTAGATAGAAGTTAATACTAGGAGCTGGAGAACATCATACTAAGAGAGGTAACCCAGTCTCAAAAAAATACCCATGGTATGCACTCACTGATAGTTATAACTACAAATGAGTATACATGCAACTTGACTATATTTTAAGAATCTGTAAGTACCAGCAATCCAATACCTATTGCCAAAGGTATTTTGAATTGATTTGTATTTACTTATTAAAGGTGTGAGAAATCTGAAGATAATTTCTGTCTTAGGTTGCTTTGTTGATTATTACACTGCCACGGGCATGGGAAGGATGAAGGATGCAGGGCTGTTGTGATTGGTACCATTGCATAAGAAAACTATTGGCCCATAGGGGCTGGATGTTTTTAGATTCCTGAGAGAATGCAAATGAAAAGAACCATCCGTGTTCAGTGGTGCAGCATTACCTTAGTTGCCTGAATGTTTCAGATGATTATGCTTCTTCTGAATTTCCCACATAATAGCTTCAGATTTTCTACTTTACTTTGCAGGCACAGGCATGGCCAGAATCCAAAAAGACTTTGTCAGATAATTATGTGAAGTATCTTGGAACAATTGGCAATTGCATGGAAATTCATTTTTTGAAAAGTGACTAATTGTATGCACAGGTATCAAAAAAATGTGTGTACCGAAGTACACATTTGAACAGATTATGAGTAATTATATCAAAATCACAGTGAGCTTTTCTAACTTGAATAGCATACATGTTGAGTATTGAAATCAGTTCTTCTGCAGTTACCTTAGTCTGAACTTAAATCTCCCCTTTGTCTCATCTCATCTCTGCTTTCTTCAGGATATTCTTCTATCTTGCCTTCCTCTGCCTGCAGCATTTTTCAATCTTTTTGAAAATTCTTTTTTTCTTTTTTCTTGATTATTTTATTTACTTACATTTTAAATGATGCTCCCCTTCCAGGTCTCCCCTCCACAAACCTCCCATCCCTTCCCATCCCCTCCCCTCCCCTCCCCTCCCCTCCCCTCCCCTCCCCTCCCCTCCCCTCCCATCCCATCCCATCCCCTCCCATCCCATTGCCCCTCCATGCCTTGAGAGGGTATTTTGATTCTCTGATGCTATGACACACTGTACCAGTACATATCTTTATTTTGCAACATTTTTATTAGGAATTAGTCTTCTAGGGACCTTACATTTTTTTGATGACTGAGTTTAATTTACTTTCAATAGTCTCACCTACCCTAAACTTGGTAGTTATGTTGAAAATTAAATAAACAAGTTAGAATAGATTGCAACTAATGTAACCATGCTCACTGCCTGACTTTCAGTCCTCTTTTATCTTTTCCTCTTAACCTTTTCTGTGGACCCAGCTTCTCTTTCCTTAGGCAGAATGTCACTGCACTAGAGCCCCACCATGGCCCTCTTTAAGCTTTGACTGAATAAAATAATTTACATTGATATTAACATTAGAGATGAGCACTTTATTTTGTTTCTTTTCACCCAGACTGCAGCTCCTTTAAGAATAAAGTCTTCAGTGTAGAATCAGCTCTTTATATAAAGATCCCAATATCATCTTAGGAATGTCAAGTTGGAGCAGTTGGTACACAGCCATTTATGTCACAACCATTAGAGCCAGGGCAACAAGGCCAATAGGCATCTTGGAATACCTTCAATCTTATGAACTTGTTATATGTCTTTTATATTTTGTGGGTTTATGTGGTAATGGATTGTGTATATCCCATAAAGAGTTGTACATATAATGTTATCACCATAATTTTCAAGGTAAGAGACAAATCTTGCAAAGAAGTGATTGATATGGATATAGGCAATGTGATGGGTATAAAGAGAAAGAAAATAAAATTAATGGAAGGATTGTGACAGTAGAATTTCATAATGAATTGAAAATTTCCAGAAGAATGTGTTATTTATCATAAGGCTTTTGTTTTTGTCTATTTCCTTGGTTTTATGTTCTTTGAAATCATCTTGTAGATGAACCTGGAGGTGAGAATGGTCATGAAAATCCATGTGTAATGAAACAAGGTATTCTTCAAGCCTGTCTCGTCTGTTTTAAAAATGTATATTTAAATGTTTGTAAGTATGTATATGTGCATGTGTGGTGAATATACACATATGTGAACATGCATACAAGAGGCCAATATCTGGTGTCAATCCTTGGTGTTATCTTTGAGAGCTCTCTATGTTGGTTCTCTGACACATGAATGCCAGTTTGGCCTGGGGCTCACAGTTGGCTGCTAACCTGGCTGGCCAGTGAGCCCCAGGCATCCATGCATCTTTGCCTTGTTGGCACTGGAATTATAATCACTTGCTACTGTCCCTAGCATATTTATACAACATGCCTGTGAAAGCCAAACACGTTATTGCCTGAGTGATGTCCCCATGTCTTGTTTCATCTTTTAGTTCAAAATTTCTCACTTAACATCACTAAGAAAATGACAGATGCTCTTCATTTCTCAGCCACTCTTATTTGTACACCTATATACATGTCCTTTGTTAACTCTATGGGTGAGGCTCCCCTTTCTTATTCAGGGCAATGCATCTATTCATCTGCTTCATCCTATTCCCCTGGACATTTAAGGGACAGATCTCATAGCATCAGCCCAGGCTTCACACTTCTATCCTTTCTTCATCCAATGTTGTACCTTTTCAACTTAGAGTTAATCATTCCCTGATAGCATTTAGCTCCCAGGCATCAATCTGTCTTCATCTGTATTGTAGCCAGTATAGACTCATTTGTTAACTTTTATCTGAGTTAAGAAAAGGCTTCTGTTTCCATGGATACAATAAGCATATGACCAATGTAAGGCTTCCTGGATCATAGAGTTTCATCAAGGAGAGTATTTTCTCTCACTCAATGCTTAGACGGGAGGATACAATGAAGAGCTCTCAAGAGACAATTCATGTTAGCCACATCATGAGCAAATTTCCTAGTCTACTAGCCCAGGATGCAAACATGGGAAGAAAATAAGGTTTAAAAACTTTGTTGTATGAGTGATTATCAGCTGAAAATGGCTTGATCAAAAGAACTGGGATCCACAACTTGTCTCAGGTGCTAGAGAGAGTGTGACTACAGTAACACAAAGTTCACAACTCCAAGGCTAAAAGGGTGTGATGTTGTGGCAGGTAAGCTGGGGGTTCTAGAGGATGAAACTTGTTGTGGGTTGGCCTGATGATATTTGTATTCTGGTGTTAATTCTGCTTCTTCAAGATGAGTTGTTACTAATGAGGAGTGATCATGTACTCGGGTGAACTCATGTGAACCTTCTCCCCATTTTAACTGATCAGAAAAGGCTAGAGCTTGTGATTGGGCAGTAAAGGGGAAAGTTGGGACTAAAGATTCAAGAGTGGTGTCAGGCAGAGAGACAGAAGAGGACAAGAGGGGAAGGAAAAAGGACAGAGGAAGAGGGGGAGGAAGCTGTGATGGACCAGAACTGTGTGTCCAGGAGAAGCCACAAGTAGCAAGGGGTCTTAAAGCTGGAGAATAAGTTAGTACAGTGTTAGATCTGCCCAATCTAGGCATATAGCTTAAATTATAATAATTGGATTGTGTGTTTTTATATGGGCTTATTGGGGTTTGACATTCCAGAAACTGCTGGGATTCTGAGAGAAAATATCCTCCTATGTCCTAGTTCTCTATGTCCATATAGGTCTTACCACTGTGTTGACTTTGAAATCCAGGAGTTTAAAGTTGTTCACATAAGATCTGATCTCTAATTTTGAAGGGAAGATGGAGTTCAGTTTAAATTCCCACGTGTGGACCTTGAGAAGACATCTTGTTAATGAATGGAACAACCTGATTTCTCACACTACAATGAATGCAAATGTTTGGAATCAAACAATCCTATATAATACCTCCAGATGTGGTCTTGGACTTCAGGTTGGATGTGCTGCTGTCCATAGAGTAGCCAAAGCTAACCTGGTGATCATTATGCTTTACATGATTTTGTGTATTGAGGACTCAGAATACTGACTGGAAGAAGACTAGGCACAGGTTATTGGATGAATGCCTGTTCCACTGAGGTGATGGATTGTTACATTGAATGTTACATTGAGGTGCAGAAGTGTGTATTTTTTCCCTGTCCTAATACCTCTCTCTCACCACTGTCTTGGGTTTCATGCTTAATCTATGCTGTTGTGGCCAATGTTTGTACTTGCTGATACTTGAAAAGTTGTCTGCTGAGAAAGAACCCTTGCATGGAATTGTGTGCTGTCATGGTCCACACTACTCTGTTCTGGACTCATGAGCTGTAGATGTAATTTTTTTAATACAGCCATAATACTTGATAAATAGCCAGTGTATGTCAAACTTCCTTTCTTTGCCCTTAAAAGAACCTTTAAAAAATATTCTGGAACACCAAAGACACAATCCACATACATACCAAATGATGTCTGAGAAGAAGGAAGGAGTAGACCCTGGAAAGGCCAATGTGTCAGTGTAGGAGAATACCAGAACAGGGAAGTGGGAAGAGGATGGGGGAACAGGGGGAGGGAAAAGGGCATAAGGGACCTTTGGGGGCAGGGAACCAGGAAAAGGGAAATGAAATGTAAATAAAGAATATAACAACAAAAAAAAAAAACTTCTGTAACTGGAAGCCAACTGGTTTAGATTGGAATCTTTGTCACCTGAGCTGTGTATGTGTATTACATTATGACATTGTTCTTCCCAGAGCCTTTTGGAGTGATAACTTTGACAAATTAGCATCTTGTTATCTTAGACACTTTGAGACAGTGCTTTATGAGTTCTTCCACACTTATGAATTACTTCAAGGAATGGCTGAACTGCTGTATCTTACTGAAAGTCTGTCAACTCAGCCCGTTTCTGAGTGTCTAATGTATTGTCTTTAGTCTTCAGTGCAAGTTATTTTATACCACAAACTGTTGCTTTTGTGTGTATGTATTGCACTTCCAAAAGAAATATTAACTATTCATGTTGAAAGTGACAGTGTAGATTTGAAAATATTGGTTCCTTTTGAATAAAAATTTCTTTTTTAAAATTTTTTATCGGATATAGACTATATTTACATTTCATTTCCCTTTTTCTGGTTCCCTGCCCCCCCCAAAGGTCCCACATGCCCCTTCCCTCCCCGTATTCCCCTATCCACCCCTACCCACTTCCCTGTTCTGGTATTCCCCTACACTGATCCTTTGAGCCTTTCCAGAACCAGCGTCTACTCCTTCCTTCTTGTTGGACATCATTTGGTATGTGGATTGTGTATTTGGTGTTCCAAGATTCTAGGCTAATATCCACTTATCAGTGAGTTCATACCATGGGTATTCTTTTGAGACTGGGTTACCTCACTTAGTATGATGTTCTCCAGCTCCATCCATTTCTTTAAGAATTTCATGAATTCATTATTTCTAATGGCTGAATAGTACTTCATTGTGTATATATACCACATTTTTTGTATCCATTCTTCTGTTGCGGGACATCTGGGTTCTTTCCACCTTCTGGCTATTATAAATAAGACTGCTATGAACATAGTGGAGCATGTATCCTTATTGCATGCTGGGGAATCTTCTGGGCATATGCCTAGGAGTGGTATGGCTGGGTCCTCCGGAAGTATTGTGTCCAGTTTTCTGAGGAACCGCCAGACTGATTTCCAGAGTGCTTGTACCAGCTTGCAGTCCCACCAGCAGGGGAGGAGTGTTCCTCGTTCTCCACATCCTCGCCAACACCTGATGTCTTCTGAGTTTTTCATCTTAGCCATTCTGACTGGTGTGAGGTGAAATCTCAGGGTTGTTTTGATTTGCATTTCTCTAATGACTAATGATGTTGAACATTTTTTAAGGTGTTTCTCAGTCATCCGAATTTCTTCAGGTGAAAAGTCTTTGTTTAGCTCTGTACCCCATTTTTGATAGGGTTATTTGGTTTTCTGGGGTCTAACTTCTTGAATTCTTTTTATACATTGGATATTAGCCCTCTGTCAGATGTAGGGTTGGTGAAGATCTTTTCCCAATTTGTTGGTTGCCGATTTGTCCTTTTGACAGTGTCTTTTGCCTTACAGAAACTTTGTAATTTTATGAGGTCCCATTTGTCTATTCTTGATCTTAGAGCATAAGCTATTGGTGTTCTGTTCAGAAACTTTCCCCCTGAGCCAATGTCCTCAAGGGTCTTCCCCAGTTTCTGTTCTATTAATTTTAGTGTGTCTGGTTTTATGTGGAGGTCCTTGATCCATTTGGAGTTGAGCTTAGTACAAAGAGATAAGAGTGGATCAATTCTCATTCTTCTGCATGCTGACCTCCAATTGAGCCAGCACCATTTGTTGAAAAGGCTATCTTTTTTCCACTGGATGTTTTCAGCTCCTTTGTTGAAGATCAATTTGCCATAGATGTGTGGGTTCAATTCTGGGTCTTCAATCCTATTCCATTGTACTTGAGGTACTAGCTAGAGCAAGTTGACAACATAAGTAAGTCAAAGGGATACAAATTGGAAAGGAAGAAGTCAAACTATCACTATTCGCAGATGATATGATAGTATACTTAAGTGACCCAAAAAACTCCACCACAGAACTCCTACAACTAATAAACAACTTCAGCAAAGTGGCTGGTTATATAATCAACTCAAGCAAATCAGTAGCCTTCCTATATTCAAAGGATAAGCAGGCTGGGAAAGAAATTAGGGAAATGACACCCTTCACAATAGCCACAAACAATATAAAGTATCTTGGTGTGACTCTAACCAAACAAGTTAAAGATTTATATGACAAAAACTTCAGGTCTCTGAAGAAGAAAATTGAAGAAGACCTCAGAAAATGGAAAAATCTTCCATGCTCATGGGTTGGCAGGATTAATATAGTTAAAATGGCAATCTTGCCAAAAGCAATATACAGATTCAACGCCATCCCCATCAAAATCCCAACTCAGTTCTTCATAGAGTTAGAAAGAGCAATTCTCAAATTCATCTGGAATAACAAAAAACCCAGGATAGCTAAAACTATCATCAACAGTAAAAGAACTTCTGGGGGAATCAGTATTCTGGACCTCAAGCGATATTACAGAGCAGTAGTGTTAAAAACTGCATGGTATTGGTACAGTGAATAAAAATTTCTAACTGACTTGTTTTCTTTGAGGACAGTTTTAGCCAGCATTAGTCACAGTCTATTGAAATGGCAATTAAATCTTGATGGCAACCAGCCAATGTTTATCAGAGCTCACTGTAGAAATTATGGTGCTCTCAAAACTTCCTATGTCAGTCCATTCAGTTAATGGAAATTTAATTCACAATGAAATGGTTGTTCTTACTTTTTTGCTATTGTATGGTAATTGCCAGGTTTATTTTAACTTAAGTAAGATACACATTTACTATGAGTTGCTATTTTTTCTCTTGAGGCACTGATAGGGAGCTGACACCTCTATACTCAGAAGACAAAGACCAATCCCTTTCATTTATTGAGGGAAACAATTATCAAAATGGAATGAGGAAATGGACTGGTACATCCAACAGCAAACTTCATGAAAACATAATATGGTTATGTTTATCATTTTACAGGTTTCACATCCTGCTGGAGCATGCTTGCATGCATTTGTTTTCCTTGCCTTGGCACAGAAAACAGAGTGAAATGATTTCTAATAAAGCACATGAGTAAGAATTAACTTCAAGTTGTGGGACCTCAGTAACCAGAGTACTTGAGTTGAACTCAGAGGCAAAAACATGTTTGTGCAGAATTTAGATACTACTGCAGAGAGCAGCATGAAGTTTAAGGGTGGTTAGGCTAGTTGACAATGTCCGTTCCTTGATGGGGAGGACAGTGATTCCAACTAATTCCGGATTTTGTTATGAAAATTGTGCTCATCCATCTCTCTGCTTTGGAGTCAGGAGGATGGCCATTAAAACTACAGAAACAAATTACATTACTTTAAACAGAGGAACTTGTGGATTTATGGACATGTGATTAGTGATGTATTTAAAAATCTGTCAAGCCCCAAACTGCAGCTACTATTAAATTCTTTGTTTATATCATTCAAATTATTGGGAAGAGAATTTCTTTATATAGGGGTCTTATTGATGTAATGGGATAGCATTTAAATCAATGTGTAACTTCCAAAACTCAACAACAGTCACTTAAAGATATATTGCCTTGTTCTCAAGAAAAGTTTAGGTCAAACTAGAGTTCCCTAGGGGGAAAATATTAAAAACTTATCTCTATGGAATAATAAAGACAGGGATTTGAAATCCTTTGTTGTCACTTGTAAGAAATCCATATGTAATTCATATTTATTCTAACTCAGTGATTCATGATCAGCAATTATTGTTTCACAAAGGGTTTTGGCCACTCCAGGAAGACTTAGAATGAACTTCATCACCCATGATATAATATGACCCTGAAATCTGAACACTTACATCTCAAAGTGTTTCCTGTTTGGTAAACTTAGATATCAGGTAGGTGAAATATCAGGACGCAAAGAGGAGAAGACACTGTGGTTCACTGCACACAGCATCCTTCAAGAAATTCGTTTACCTTCCTCACATGAATGGGTTCACCAAGCAATCCAAATGCCCTTTGAACTCTTTATGTGATAGACCCTTGCTGTGGATGCTCCTGGTTCTACCTCATGAAAGTTGGTAACAGATATCTTACCACAGCAGGTTCCAGGCCCTGTGTTAAAGGGCTTTCCCATGAAACCCTTCCTGAATTGTATCTTGTAAAACTCTAAGTTTAGTCCTTTCAATAAGGTTTGCAAGTAATTTTGGGGAATTGTCAAGCCTGAGGAAGACATGGAAACCCTTGAATTTATAATTGTTTTATCAGACCTATTTCTAATACAGTTTGAGAATAAACAAATGTTATTGACTTTAAATTCTCTAATAGATGATCAAAACATTATATCTAGTTGAGTTTAAGGGGAAAAGCCTGTTTAAATGTCTCTTTATTACTTTTTGCATCACTGTAATAGAAAGCGGAGCTGAAGCAAGTTAAAGGAGGAAGGATGGGTTCACAGTTGTTCATGGTACCCAGGGATTTCACAGTTGTTTATGGCAGAGAGATCAGAATAATTAAAGCAGCTTCCTCAGTTGGCAGACACTTAAGTCAGGACTGTTCACTGAGACTGATCAGGATGTGGAGGCATAACGGAAGAAACCAGGATACAATACTCCCACAGCCATGTCCCTAATGGTCTACATTCCAAATTTCAGGTCTCCAAACAGCATTACTGTTGGGAAACAGATGTGGAAGCACATTGAACTATGAAGAATGCTTTACACTCAAAACAGAAGAGGAGGCACTTATGCAGAGTCTGTTCCAGTCCCTGCTATCTGAACTCATGACATTCTTCTCAGAGTCTGGTCTCAGGGATTTCAGATTGGTCAGTTGAACACCAGCAGATCCAGTGTACTTTCTGTCTTTGTGGAGAGAAAGTTTTATTTTATGCTATGTATTTCAGATAGGAGAGAAAACTTATATAAAGACAATGGTCATTATTATTTCTTATTGATCCACTTATGTCTTGTTTATATAATAATTGAGTGAATTCTTTCAAACTTAATTCTGTGTTCTAGGCATGTTGATTGCAAGAGGTATCAAGTATAAGAGGCTTGAGAGGTTCTAGAGACCTTGGAGAGGAAACCTAGATGGAGAAAGAGTATCACTGAGACCTAGTCAATGGGAGTATATTAGCTTTGGTTCACTCTGCTTCCTGGTGTAGGACTATATGGTTTTAGTCTCTGTGACACTTTCTCCATCATGATGAGCTGAAATTATGACCAAGGCAAGGCATTCTTCCTTTGAAATTTCTACCTTTCATGCTTTGGTCATGTATATGTAACTAATACAGACTGTGTGAACATGATACTATAATAACCCAAGAGGTTCCCTATAATTTCATGTAGAATTCTTAGTTATTTGTGTTTATACTTTATCAATATGAACTCATTCTGAGTTTACCTAGGTATGTGAACATGCTCTTTATGAAGAAGCTGGAAGTGAATCAGACTACAGTTAGGAGGCACCAGAGAAGAGGATCTAGCTTAGCTAGTCTTTGAATCTAAACTTGAGTGTGTAAATTCATTCATTCATTTGACTCACCAATTCAATAACTATTGAATAAGAACTTAGTCTGGAATATGGAAAAATTTACATGTATTCAGGCTGTATTAATTTAAATTCTCCATTTTGTTCCTATCTTATATATACCCACAGGTATCATGCATGTATGCATGTATCCATCCATCTAACTATCCATCCATTTATCCATATATCTATCCATTGTTCATTCACTTATCTGTCTATCTGTGGATTGATCAATTAAGTGATCAATATACTTATCAGCTATCTTTCTCTCTCAACAAATCTGATCATTTTTCACGAAAATTAGTTCATACAATTATATAGCCATATAGTCTGCTTTCTGAAACCTACAAAGAAAGCCAGTGGTACAAATTAGATTGTCTCTGAAGGCTCAAGAACCAAAGAAACCAATAGGGTGACCCCCACCCAAAACCCAGGTCTTTTAATAGTGGCTCTGAGAATTGAGAGCCCCATTGTTCAAAAGCAGGAGATTAATGCCCTGGCTTCAGAAGAGAGAAAAAAAATGTCTTTTCCTTACATTTTTTTTTAATCTGGGCCCTCAGAAAATTGTATTATGTCCATCCACTTTGGTGGAGATGAGTCTTTGTTGCTAATTGACTAAATTGTGTCCAATAAGCTACTGGGCTGTACCTTAATCCATTCCAGTTAGAAGGAGGGTAGCCATGCTCACGCAGGTTATTTTCTGAGCTGCACTAGGAAGAACTGCATTCCTGAGCAACTGTTATAGACTCTATTCTGCTTTAAGCACCTTCGTGGTAAGTAGCAATTTTGATAAGATATTCCAAACTGTTTGGAAATGAAAGGAAAGTGCAGGAAAATTAAGTCGGCTTAGGTTATTATATGTCATTTTAGGATGGTGTTTATGGTTTAAGGCTTTTACATGGGAAATTACAATAATGAAAATGGACTTCAGAGAGCAGTAGCACAGTGCTGCCCTTATACAGAATATTTTTGAAGAAAAGTTTTCTTGTGCAGAGTGAAGGAGAGGACGGATGGCTATTTGGGTATGATGGCTGGTTGGCCATTATCATTGCACCCTACAGAAGAGTGTGCTAGTGGTGAGTCCAGCTGTCATCTCTGCCACACATCTGTGTGACCTCTGACTCTGTAACAGTACAAGCTTGAAGTGTTGTTGGACCTGAACCTGCAGAAATAAGACTCCACAACAGCAAGGTGCCAGGGGGGAGGACTCAGGATGAGAAAGAAAAAAGAAAAAAAAGCAATAACTCTGACCAGGAGATCATGAATAAGCTGATGATGTACACCAGTCAAGTTTATTAATAAGTACAGCATCATATGTACTACTTGGTTGTTATATGTCATTTTAGGACAGGGTGTATGGTTTAGGCTTTTACATGGAAAATTATGATAATGAAAATGGATTTCAGAGAACAGTAGCACAGTGCTGCTTTTTTACAGCATATTTTGAAGAAAAGTTTTCTTGTGGTTGGTAGTAAATATTGACAGTTAAGTCAAAATAGTTGGGAAAAAACAAAAAAAAAACAAACAACAACAGCAGCAAAGTAAACATGCAATGTCTCCACACAGCAGGCCTAAAATCTAGGAACCACAGCCCAGGGGCAAGAATCAGGTCCCTAGAAACTGAAGTGCTGAATTTGAGTTTCTGGCTCCAGTCCTAGAACAGCTTTGGCAAGTCTATTCCTGGGCAAGGACACAAAACTAAAGCTCTATTTGTCCTTCCAACAGGTCTTCTGAGAAAGTCTTGTGTTTGACTGCTTCCCCGAAGTAGTTGTAGAAAAACTCATCTACAGCTAATATCAAAACAGATCCACACTTACTATGTGCTAGGTGTTTTGCACTCATTATCCTGTATGCCAGTGAACTCACACCAAAGCTAGTGTTCTGTGAACAGCACAAATGGTACATAATTTTTGCTACTGGTGTTTTCTTATTAACCTGCAGTCATATGAGAATAACTGACGTGAAGATCGTGTCATGGAATTTATTGCTTAGTATTGCCATAAGCCAGGAAGTCTTCCAGCTGTTGCTTCAGACAACCATATACCTGCTGGAAAAATGTCTCCCAGTACATTATCTTGATCCTTTTATTGACCAGCCATTTTTTCTTTTTTTTTTTATTGGATATATTCTATATTTACAATTCATTTCCCTTTTTCTGGTTCCCCAGCCCCAAAGGTCCCACATGCCCTTTTCCCTCCCCCTGCTCCCTCATCCAGCCCCTCCCACCTCCCTGTTCTTGTACTCCCCCACAATGATGATTTGGTCCATTCTAGCACCAGTGTCCACTCCTTTCTTCTTGTCAGACATCACTTGGTATGTGATTTGTGTCTTTGGTGTTCCAAGATTCTAGGCTAATATCCACTTATCAGTGACTGCATACCATGGGTATTCTTTTGAGACTGGGTCACCTCACTTAGTATGACGTTCTCCAGCTCCATCCATTTCTCTAAGAATTTCATGAATTCATTGTTTCTAATGGCTGAATAGTACTCCATTGTGTATATATACCACATTTTTTGTATCCATTCCTCTGTTGAGGGACATCTGGGTTCTTTCCAGCTTCTGGCTATTATATATAAGGCTGCTATGAACATAGTGGAGCATGTATCCTTATTGCATGCTGGGGAATCTTCTGGGTATATTCCCAGGAGTGGTATGGCTGGGTCCTCCGGAAGTATTGTGTCCAGTTTTCAGAGGAACCGCCATACTGATTTCCAGAGTGGCTGTACCAGCTTGCATTCCCACCAGCAGTGGAGGAGTGTTCCTCTTTCTCCACATCCTCTCCAACACCTGATATCTTCTGAGATTTTAATCTTAGCCATTCTGACTGGTGTGAGGTGAAATCTCAGGGTTGTTTTGATTTGCATTTCCCTAATGACTAATGATGTTGAACATTTTTTAAGGTGTTTCTCAGCCATCTGAATTTCTTCAGGTGAAACATCTCTGTTTAGCTCTGTACCTTATTTTTGGATAGGGTTATTTGGTTTTCTGGGGTCTAACCTCTTGAGTTCTTTGTATACATTGGATATTAGCCCTCTGTCAGATGTGGGGTTGGTGAAGATCTTTTCCCAATTTGTTGGTTGCCGATTTATCCTTTTGACAGTGTCTTTTGCCTTACAGAAACTTTGTAATTTTATGAGGTCCCATTTGTCTATTCTTGCTCTTAGAGCATAAGCAATTGGTGTTCTGTTCAGGAATTTTTCCCCTGAGCCAATGTCCTCAAGGGTCTTTCTCAGTTTCTTTTCTATTAGTTTTAGTGTGTCTGGTTTTATGTGGAGGTCCTTGATCCACTTGGAGTTGAGCTTAGTGCAAGGAGATAAGAGCGTATCAATTCTCATTCTTCTGCATGTTGACCTACAGTTGAGCCAGCACCATCTGTTGAAAAGGTTATCTTTTGTCCACTGGATGTTTTCAGCTCCTTTGTCGAAGATCAATTGGCCATAGATGTGTGGGTTCAATTCTGGGTCTTCGATCCTATTCCATTGATCCGCCTCCCTGTCACTGAACCAATACCATGCAGTTTTTAATACTACTGCTCTGTAGTATTGCTTGAGGTCTGGGATATTGATTCCCCCAGAAATTCTTTTGCTGTTGATGATAGTTTTAGCTATCCTGGGTTTTTTGTTATTCCAGATGAATTTGAGAATTGCTCTTTCTAACTCTATGAAGAACTGAGTTGGGATTTTGATGGGGATTGCCTTGAATCTGTATATTGCTTTTGGCAAGATTGCCATTTTGTTTTGTTTTTGTTTTTTGTTTTGTTTCGTTTTTTTGTTTTTTTGAGACAGGGTTTCTCCGTGTAGTCCAGGCTGTCTTGGAACTCACTCTGTAGACCAGGCTGCCTTCGAACTCAGAAATCCGCCTGCCTCTGCCTCCCAAGTGCTGGGATTACAGATGTGCACTACCACACCCGGCTCCAGCCATTGTTTTAATTCCCCACCATCCCAGTATATGTAATCCCAAGAATACAATGAAGCATAATGCCGCTAAATGGAGCCCTAAGATCTGTTCTCTATACAGATAGGAGGTCTCCCAACCATCATTAGAGAAACTTCCTTTTGCAGCAGATGGCAATTAATTCAGCAAGGAACACTTTCTTCATGCATTGCTCTAAATCGGACACGTTTATCACATCTTCTCCATGAGGCTCAGAGATCATCTTGGAATAGAGCTAGAAAGAAAGATTGTAAGAGTCAGAGGGAGGAAGTTTCTGTAGCAAAATAGTATTTTCGGGATACCATAGAGCCAGGGCTCCCATAAAGTCATAGCAACTGTGACTGTGTGGATATGATTTGTGCAAGATAAAGACAGCTAAGATCTCATGAGGTGGACAGAGCCTCATGAGTTCTCACCGAGTGGACTCTGGGTTTTTACAAAGGAGAGAGGACATGAAGTTGGTAGGAAAAGTGACAGAAGGTGTAGAGGAGGAACTGGAGGTAGATTTGGTCAATACATATTTTATGCATGTATAAAAACTCAATACAGATGGATAAAAGGAATACAAAAGTAGCACTGAATATTTTTTATTCATAGACACTGGTTTTATATATATATATGTATATGTATATACATATATATTGAAATATATATGTAAAATTCTCACCAAATAGTTGTATTTATTTAGAGACTTACTTGACACATTTAATAAAGCAATAGAGAGGTAATATTCTTTTTATTTTTATTTTTTTATTTTAATTTATTTCCATTTCAAGTGTTATCCCCCTCTCAAGGAGACACCCTCTCCTATCCTCTCTCCCCTTGCTTCTATGAGGGTGTTCCTCCTCCACCCACCCACTCCCACCTCCCTACCCTCGGATTCCCCCACAATGGGGTATCTATCAAATCTTCGTAGGACTAAGGAAGAAGAGGTAACATTCTTTTCATGTCTCAGAACTCTAGCAGTGGTGCCAGGGTTGGGTTGATCTCAAGGTCAATGTGATGTCAAGATAAGGCACTGATGGGTCAGAGGTAAATAACATGAAAAAGTCGAAGATACCTTTTTTAATCTCTTAGATACAAAATTCAGTCAATGACTTGTGTGGTGGGCTGGAGGAGAATGACCCCCACAAGCTCACTTATTTGAGCACTCAATTGGTGGAACTGTTTGGGAAGGATTAGGAAGCATGGCTTTGTTGGAGGGAGTGTGTCACGTGGGGCGGACCTTGAAGTCTCAAAGGCTCAGCCAACCATTACCAATCATCTCTCTCTGCCTAGTGATTGTGTCTCAAGATGCACTCTCACATCTACTGCTTCAGTATTGTGCCTGCCTGCCTGTTGCCTTGCTTGTTGCCGTGATGGTGATAAACTCACTCTCTGGAACGAGGAGACCTCAAAAGAAATGCTTTATACTAAAAGTAGCCTTGTTGTCTTGTCACAGTAATAGAAAAGTAACTAGGAGAAGTTAGTACAGCCTAGCTCATATAGAGGTAGGGGTAATCTCTTCACAGAATTTCTCTAAACATATAAAAGTCTATCTCGTGACAAATTTAAAACTTATCCTTATAATTTCAACTGGACATTTGAATGAGGGTTATTACCCGAAATGTAAGACACTCATAGAAATCAAAAGCAGGAAAATAACCTTATTTTGAAAGAGGGCAAAGAGTCTGAATAGACATTTCTTAAAAGAAATAAAAATGAATGTGAAAGGTTCATCAGGAAAATGCAAAGCAAAACAATAGAGATATCACTTCATACATTCAGAATGTCTGTAAAATGTCAACAGATCATTATTAGAATGGTGTAGAGAACAGGAGTCCCTTACAAATTGTTGGTATGTAATGTAGTATTATCCTTGTAGAAATAGTAAATATATACCTCAAAATTAAAATTTGAGCTATAATAATGTAGCAATTCATGTTTTGGTATATATCTGAAGGAAATGAATTTAGGATTCTAAAGAAGTATCTGTATATTCACTGTAGCATTATTTAGAATAAACAAGATGTGGAAAATAATTTAAATTTTTTTCTCTGCAAATTCAACTTATTTATTTGGCAGATAAACTACATTATCAAAACAAGCAAGCAAACAAACAAACAAAATCAATAGACCAGGGATTATGTCAAACAATAGACCTGGCTCATTTATGCCTATGAAGTTTGAGAATCATTGGTAGAGAGCCACACAGAACACCACAGAACTGAAAACCGAGAACAAAGTATGAGAGACTATTACATTTCCCTTAGTTATATCCTTATAGCCTCCCTAATATCAAGTTCACTGAAAGCATGTCTAAATACCTTTCCTCCTAATAATCACAGAAGTTCTTAGGTGGTCCTTAGGTCTCTGCACTCATAAATGTTTTATATGTGCTCTAAGTTTACACGTATTATAAAATATACTTTATATATGTTAATTTTGAGACTTCACTGCAGCAATGGCTATTTATTATTATTATTACTAAGACAGAAATTGAGACAATGTCAGTTTGGGCATTGGAAAGATCAGTTGTGATATCAGGAAACATGACTCTAGAATCCTTGTTCCTATTCAGGTGCAGTGCTAATCTCAGTTGTGAGCTCTGCACTGTTTATGTTTTCTTTCTTTTTTTAAATTTTTTTATTGGATATATTCTATATTTACATTTCATTTCCCTTTTTCTGGTTCCCTGCCCCCCAAAGGTCCCACATGCCCTTTTCCCTCCCCCTGTTCCCCCATTCACCCCTTCCCACTTCCTTGTCCTGGTATTCCCCTACACTGATGCTTTGATCCTTTCCAATTTATTGATATTGTTTTTCTCATCCATAAAAGTAAATATTTTGCTCCCTGAACATTATAATCTAGTTTTGAAACTCTAGATAGGGATTTATATCGTATTTTTGTTAAATATCTAAAGCTCTTTAGTTTAAACTGCTTTAACATTGAGAAGAGATTTGTTATTAAGCTTATGTTTTGTTTTAATAAACTAAACAGAAATCTCATTTGAATGTCTTTTAAATTTAATCTTGAAATCTGGCTTACAATAAGTCTAAACTCTCTGTTTTCTGTCTGTGAAAACCATTAAAATTGTCTTATTTCAGTAAATTACTATAAGAATGTGGTTTTTTTTTTTTTTTTTTTTTTTTTTTTTTTTTTTTTTTTTGAGGCCGGCAATAAGATATCATTAACAATGTGTATTTTGACATTCTAAAATGTTACATTATTTTGTCTTTTTTATAGTGGTTCAAAATTATGTCTGTTTTGTTTTTGATTATACAGAATGTATTCTATTAGATAATACTTAAAATAAATTTACTGCTAAAGGTCACTTATTGTGATGAAGTTTGTGGTTGTGGGGCAACATGTTAATGCTGTGATGCAGTAGAGTCTGAGAATTCCTTTTTCCTCCTCCTTCCCTCAATACTTACTCTCTACTGACTCTTTCCTTTCTCCTTCCTGCTCCCCTTTCTTTTTTTATTGGATATTTTATTTATTTATATTTCAAATGTTATCCCCTTTCCTGGATTCACCCACCCTCCAAACCCCTTATCCCATCCTCCATCTCCCTGCTTCTATTAGGGTGTTCCCCCACTCACCGACCCACCCACCCACCCAACCACTCCTGCCTCCCTGCCCTCAATTCCCCGACACTGGGGCATTGAGCCTTCCCAGGACCAAGGGCCTCTCCTCCCATTGATATCTGACAAGGCATCCTCTACTACATATGCCATGGGTCCCTCCATGTTGGTGGTTTAGTTTCTGGGAGCTCAGGAGGGTATGTTTGGTTGATAGTATAGTTCTTCCTACAAACCCCTTCAGCTCCTTCATTCCTTTCTCTAGCTTCTCCATTGGGGACCCCTCTGCTCAGTCCAATGGTTGGCTTCGAGCATCTGCCTATGTATTTGTCAGACTCTGGCAGAGCCTCAGGGAGACAGCTTTATCAGGCTCCAGTGCAAGCATTTCTTGGCATCTGCAATCGTGTCTGGGTTTGGTATCTGTATACGGCATGGATCCCCAGGTGAGGCAGTCTCAGGATGGCCTTTCCTTTCTTCTTTTTGTACAGCCTCACAGTTCTAGTTAAGAACTGACCTTCCCTCTTTCTCCATTGCTCCATGTCCTTTCAGACATAACGTAGGTTGACTGGAAACACTCCTTTAAGTTGAACAAACTTTCTGTATTACCTGGGGATCACTGAGCAAGCCTGAGCTGAATGGTGCATGGATTTTTCTGCTCGCTCTGCGTGACTTGCTTCTCCATTTAAGGGAAACTGCTGAGTCCATTCCTCGGATTTCTGCAGCTCCAAAGCCTCTATTCTTTCTCAAACACATGCTAAAGTTGTGAAGGGAAAAACGCCTTGATATTTTAGAATCTACAGATTCTTGTAACTGACCCTGTTCCTCTTGCTCCAAGAATCAGTTCACTATTTAATGCATTTATTTAAGATTTGTCATCTTATAGTAATACAATAGAAGGCACCTTCTATATTAATATAGAATTTGATATAAATCTTTTCCTCAAATTAAAATTAGCTTCACATATGCATGTATATAAACTTATGCACATATATTATATGCATATGCACATGCATAACACATAGGTGTGTATATAATATAGGTAACTGTGTGACTATGATTTCTACTGGAGAATATATGCATAATGTATTGATAAAATTCTGATTCTGTAAACTTCTTATGGAAGCAAAAAAATTTTAGGATACCTAAAACAACAATGAAAAAAATAAAAATATAGCTATCACCATTCTGAATTTGTAAATTATACAGCACAGTTATAGTAATAAAACCATTGTGTTAATATCAACTCTTTTCTTAATTTCTATGATTATATGTGTTGGGATTTTGGTGGGGATTTTAAACTGTGTATTGATTTTGATAGAATGGTCATTTTCATAATTCTAATTCTAGTGATCCATGAACATTTCAGGATTTTTTTTTGTCAATTCATTTAAGTTTTATTAGACAAATATTTCACCTTCTTACTATAGGTATGTTTCACTTTTTATTCAGGCCATTGTGGACAGCATTGTTTTCCTTATATCTTTTTTGGTCTGTTTGTTGCTAGGATGTTGGAAAGCTACTGATTTTGTGTGTGTGCATGGGCATTTGTGTTGATTTTGTATCTTGCTACTTTGCTGAATGTATTTATAAGCCGTAAGAATTTCCTGGTGAAATCTTTCTTGTCCTTTATTTATAAAGTCACGTCACTTGCAAATAGAGATGCTTTGACTTCTTTCTTTAAAAAAAAAAAAAGATCCCAGAAAACAAAATATTCTGATTCTGTCAAATACTGCATATGCATAGAAGACAGTTCTGATTTCATCATAAGAAGCCCTGGGCTGTCTATCAAGGAAATTTCATTAAATTATGTAAGTTCATTGAGCCCTGTGCATATGGCTGTAAAACTGGGCCAATAAAAATAGTTTCCTTAAGCCACAGTAGTGTCAATTAGAATAAAAGAGGTGATAAAGTATAATTAAAGTTTCAACAACTAGGTTAATTTGAATTACTGTTATCTTTACCTTTCATGTATCATATTGAACTCAGTAGCTTATGTTTTCTAGGCTAGTGTCATGTGACAGTTAGTCATGCAAGAGCCTAAATGCACGTATTAAGATGATGCTGATTTAATGAATTCCCACCAGACCCCAGACACTATGCTTACAACTATGGGATACTACTCTATCACTGCGATCTAGTGGATCAGTAGGAGACTGAAACACAAGAAATGGTGTGAAGATAGTGGTCTTACGTGCACAAAGAGGAACAGGGAAGGAATCACTAAGTGAATCCTAGATCTTCTCATAGGAAAAGAATGCGACTTGTAAAACAAGTAAGCCTGACAACTGTTAATTATCTATTGCCAAGTGATCAACCCTGCCAGCACATACGTACAAGCAACACTGAGCAGACTCAGCAGACTGTATTTGTATCTTTATTCATTTACATATATGTCAGGAGCCATTTTTGCCTTTGTGTGAAAGCCTACCTGTCAGGCAGAGTCAAGGCTGGTCAGGGTCTGTGGGTAGATTTGCTGGCCTGCTGACACAGAAAATGATAAGAGGGGATACACTTGAAGCTCAAGGTGAGAGGCGGAGTGTGGTGAGAAACCTCCAGATGAGAACAGATATCCTATGCATGTCCGCCACTGTCTCTGCTAGCTTGTGACTTTGTTTCTCATGATACTGTAAAGTATATGAAGCCTATGAGAAATGCACTCATGCTGGTGTGGTATAGACCTGTAGCCCTCCTGATTTCTAACTTTTGTCTCTTAGCCTTCTTTTCTGTCTTTCCTATAAACATTCTGACTCTTCCCTGCCTCCAGAGGACTGTTTGACTTTGCACAGGCAGGACCAGTGCACATATATGTAACCATAATAAAGAAAAAGAATCCACAACTCTGAAAAGGGGGCTGGAGGTGGAAGAAACTGAGAGAGAAGAAAGGAAAGTGACGTAATATTTTAATTAAAAGTAACTTTTAAATAAAGACCAAAGTAGATTGACAATACTGTTTTGCTATTAAAGTATAGAATCCAAACAAACAAACAAACAAACAAACAAACAAAAACTACATTGAAACTAGTGGCAGTTAACTGAATATTACAAAGAAGACATTGGAGGCATATTTAAATGGAACTCCTAATGTTCACAAGTTACCCTTTTGTAGACACTGTCCAAAAGGTCAGTCGCTCTTTGGTTTTGTTCATTGTCAAAATGTCCCAAGAGGAATGTCCCAGGTTGACAAGACCAACTTTACAATCTGTGATCCTTTCAACCTGTCTGCAGTGGAAACTGCTCTTTCTACCCTTGACAGAGGGAGGCATCAGAGGATACTGGTTATATGATACAATTATGTGACAAAGCAATGCATATCTCTAATTGGTGATTCCAAGCCTTGTGGGATCAAGGCGTTCACCTGCAACTGACCTGGGGACCTTCCTGTGTCTGGCAAATCCTAGTCCAGAGAAACATTTATGTTCTAGAGCAGTAAACATTTTAACATCATGTGTGGTGATGCTATCAATTATTATATGGGATTACTGACCTCTTTGGGGGAGATCCATTCATATTCACTCATATATATATATATACACATATACATATACATACATACATACATATATATGTATATATATATACATACATATATATGTATGTATTTATAAATAGAAAATTTGATATAAATAAAGTTTGTGATGTCTATGTAATGGGGAAAATAATATAGCCCATTTTTACAACAAATGCTACCATTATACCCTTTACCTTTACCCAGTATCTGATTATGTATTGGCCTGGCTCCCCCTCTACCTATTATTTATAGGGCATTACAGCATATGGTCATATATATATGTGTATATATACACATATATATATACATATATACACACACATATATATATGTATATATATATGTGTGTGTGTGTATGTGTATGTGTGTATGTGTGTGTGTGTTGTTTTTTTTGACATAATTATAAAAGAATTGATCTTAGTTTTATATGTTCCTGATTATGGATTATTATATATGTGTCTTTACAAAAAGTAAAAGTATCAGGAATTTAATAGAGTGCCATATTGTTGAAATTCAAAGATATTTCCAGAATACATTTGTACAATTTTATAATTCTATATTTAAAACAATATAACATCAGAAAAAATGACACTTTTTTTTTACAGGATAAATTCTTTATTTACATTTCAAGTATTATCCCCTTTTCCAGTCCTCCTTCCCAGAAAATCCCTATCCCATCCTCCTTTCCCCTGCTTCTGTGAGGGTGTTTCTCCACCCATCCCTCCCCCACCTCTCCAGCATCGATTCCCCTATACTGGGGCATCTATTGAGCCTTCATAGGACCAAGGATCTCTCCTCCCATTGATGCCCAACAAGGCAATCCTCTGCTAAATATGCAGCTGGAGCCATGTGTACCCCTTTGTTGATGGCTTAGTCCCTGGGAGCTCTGGGGGGTCTGGTTGGTTGATATTGTTGTTCTTTTTTTTTTTTTTTTTTTTTTTTTTTTTTTGGATATTCTGTCTCCACTTTTTTTTTTATCATTTTTTTTTATTTTCTATATTCTTTGTTTACATTCCAAAGGCTTTCCCCTTTCCAAGGTACCCCCCACCATATGTCCCATAATTCCTCTCCCCCCCCATGCTATTCCCCACTCTTTCCCCCCCGCCCCCACGATTTCTCTGTTCTGGGTCTACAATACTGGATCCAATCTTTACAGGCCCAGGGTTCTCTCCTTTTTTTTCTTCTTGAGAGTCATTTGACTTGCTAATTGTGCCTTGAGTATTTAGGGCTTCTGGGCTCATTAATATCCACTTATCAGTGATTGCATTTCGTGTGTATTCTTTTGTGATTGGGTTAGCTCACTTAGGATGATAGTTTCCAGATCTAACCATTTACCTACAAATTGCATGAATTCATTATTTTTAATTGCTGAGTAGTACTCCATTGTATAAATATACCACATTTTCTGTATCCATTCCTCCTTTGAGGGATATCTGGGCTCCTTCCAATTTCTGGCTATTATAAACAAGGCTGCTATAAACATAGTGGAGCATGTGTCTTTGTTGTATGCAGGGGAATCCTCTGGGTATATGCCCAGGAGTGGTATGCCAGGGTCCTCTGGGAGTGGCATGCCCAATTTTCTGAGGAACCGCCACACTGATTTCCAGAGTGGTTTTACCATTTTGCAATCCCACCAACAGTGGAGGAGTGTTCCTCTTTCTCCACATCCTCGCCAGCACTTGTTGTCTCTCGAGTTTTTAATCTTAGCCATTCTGACTGGAGTGAGGTGGAATCTCAGGGTTGTTTTGATTTGCATTTCCCTGATGACTAATGATGTTGAACATCTCTTAAGGTGTTTCTCGGCCATCCGAATTTCTTCTGGTGAAAATTCTTTGTTTAGCTCTGTGCCCCATTTTTTGATAGGGTTATTTGGTTCTTTGGGGTCTAACTTCTTGAGTTCTTTGTATATATTGGATATTAGCCCTCTGTCAGATGTGGGGTTGGTGAAGATCATTTCCCACGTTGTTGGTTGCCGTTTTGTCTTTCTGACAGTGTCCTTTGCCTTACAGAAACTTTGTAATTTTATGAGGTCCCATTTGTCCATTCTTGATCTTAGAGCATAAGCTATTGGTGTTCTGTTCAGGAACTTTACCCCTGTGCCCATGCCCTCCAGGGTCTTCCCAAGTTTCTTTTCTAATAGTTTCAGTGTGTCTGGTTTTATGTGGAGGTCCTTGATCCATTTGGAGTTGATCTTAGTACAAGGAGATAAGAGTGGGTCAATTCGCATTCTTCTGCATGTTGACCTCCAGTTGAACCAGCACCATTTGTTGAAAAGGCTATCTTTTTTCCACCGGATGGTTGTGGCTCCTTTATCAAAGATCAAGTGACCATAAGTCTGTGGGTTAATTTCTGGGTCTTCAATCCTATTCCATTGATCTACCTGCCTGTTGCTGTACCAATACCATGCAGTTTTTAACACAATTGCTCTGTAGTACTGCTTGAGGTCAGGGATATTGATTCCCCCAGAAGTCCTTTTATTGTTGAGAATAGTTTTAGCTATCCTAGGTTTTTTGTTGCTCCAGATGAATTTGAGAATTGCTCTTTCTAGATCTATGAAGAATTGATTTGGGATTTTGATGGGGATTGCATTGAATCTGTAGATTGCTTTTGGCAAGATGGCCATTTTTACTATATTGATCCTGCCAATCCAGGAGCAAGAAATATTTTTCCATCTCCTGAGGTCTTCTTCGATTTCTTTCTTCAGGGACTTGAAGTTCCTGTCATACAGATCTTTCACTTGTTTGGTTAGAGTTACGCCAAGGTACTTTATGTTGTTTGTGGCTATTGTGAAGGGTGTTATTTCCCTAATTTCTTTCTCAGCCTGCTTGTCCTTTGAGTACAAGAAGGCCACTGACTTGCTTGAGTTAATTTTATAACCTGCCACTTTGCTGAAGTTGTTTATCAGCTGTAGAAGTTCTCTGGTGGAGTTTTTTGGGTCGCTTAGGTAAACTATCATATCGTCTGCAAATAATGATAGTTTGACTTCTTCCTTTCCAATTTGTATCCCTTTGACTTCCTTATGTTGTCTGATTGCTCTCGCTAGAACTTCAAGTACTATATTGAAAAGATATGGAGAGAGAGGACAGCCTTGTCTAGTCCCTGATTTTAGTGGGATTGCTTCAAGTTTCTCTCCATTTATTTTGATGTTGGCTACTGGTTTGCTGTAGATTGCTTTTACTATGTTTAGGTATGGGCCTTGAATTCCTGCTCTTTCCAAGACTTTTAGCATGAAAGGATGCTGAATTTTGTCAAATGCTTTTTCAGCATCTAATGAGATGACCATGTGGTTTTTTTCTTTTAGTTTGTTTATGTAGTGGATTACATTGATGGATTTCCGTATATTGAACCATCCCTGCATTCCTGGAATGAAGCCTACTTGATCATGGTGAATGATCGTTTTGATATGCTCTTGGATTCGGTTGGCAAGAATTTTATTTAGTATTTTTGCATCTATATTCATAAGAGAAATTGGCCTGTAGTTCTCTTTCTTTGTTGGATCTTTTTGTGGTTTAGGTATCAGCGTAATTGTGGTTTCGAAGAATGAGTTGGGCAGTGTCCCTTCTGTCTCTATTTTGTGGAATAGTTTGAAGAGTATTGGTGTTAAGTCTTCTTTGAAGGTCTGGTAGAATTCTGCACTAAAACCATCTGGTCCCGTACTTTTTTTGGTTGGGAGGCTTTCTATAACCCCTTCTATTTCTTTAAGGGTTATGGGACTGTTTAGCTGGTCTACTTGATGCTGATTTAATTTTGGTATTTGGTATCTGTCTAGGAAATTGTCCATTTCCTCCAGATTCTCCAGTTGTTTTGAGTATAGGCCTTTGTAGTAGTATCTGATGATCTTTTGAATTTCCTCTGTTTCTGTTGTTATATCCCCCTTTTCATTTTTAATTTTGTTAATTTGGATACTATCTCTGTGCCCTTTGGTTAGTCTAGCTAAGGGTTTATCTATCTTGTTGATTTTCTCGAAGAACCAGCTCTTGGTTTTGTTGATTCTTTGTATGGTTCTCTTTGTTTCTGCTTGATTGATTTCAGCCCTTAGTTTGATGATTTCCTCTCTTCTACTCCTCCTGGGTGAGTTAGCTTCTTTTTGTTCCAGCGCCTTCAGGTGTGCTGTTAAGTTGCTAGTGTATGCTCTTTCCAGTTTCTTTTTGGAGGCACTCAGGGCTATGAGTTTTCCTCTTAGCACTGCTTTCATTGTATCCCAGAGATTTGGGTAGGTCGTACCTTCATTTTCATTGAAGTCTAAAAAGTCTTTGATTTCTTTCTTTATTTCTTCCTTGACCAGGGTGTCATTGAGTAGAGTATTGTTCAGTTTCCATGTGTATGTGGGCTTTCTGTAGTTCTTCTTGCTATTGAAGACCACTTTTACTCCATAGTGATCCGATAGGAGACATGGGATTAGTTCGGTCTTCTTGTATTTGTTGAGGTCTGTCTTGTGACCAATTATATGATCAATTTTTGAGAAGGTACCGTGCGGTGCTGAGAAAAAGGTATACTCTTTTGTTTTAGGATGGAATGTTCTATATATATCTGTTAAATCCAATTGGTCCATAGCTTCAATTAGTTTCACTGTGTCCCTGTTTAGTTTCTGCTTTCCTGATCGGTCCATTGGGGAGAGTGGAGTGTTGAAGTCACCTACAATCATTGTGTTAGGTGCGATGTGTGCTTTAAGCTTTAGTAAAGTTTCTTTTACGAATGAGGGTGCCCTTGCATTTGGTGCATAGATGTTCAGTATTGAGAATTCTTCTTGGTGGATTTTCCCTTTGACAAGCAGGAAGTGACCTTCTGTGTCTCTTTTGATGACTTTAGGTTGAAAGTCGATTTTATCTGATATTAGAATGGCTACTCCAGCTTGTTTCCTGGGACCATTTGCTTGTAGAACTGTCTTCCAGCCTTTTACTCTAAGGTGGTGTTTGTCTTTGACACTGAGATGTGTTTCCTGTATGCAGCAAAATGTAGGGTCCTGTTTCCGTATCCAGTCTGTTAGTCTGTGTCTTTTGATTGGGGAATTGAGTCCATTGATATTAAGAGATATTAAGGAATAGTAATTATTACTTCCTGACATTTTGGGAATTGTTATTATTATTTGTATTTGAGTGGTTCTCTTCTTTTGGGTTGGATGAGATGGGGTTTCTATCTTGTTTCTTCTGGGGTGTTGTTTCCCCCCTTGTGTTGGTATTTTTCCCCTATTATCCTTTGTAGGGCTGGGTTTGTAGATAAGTATCTTGCAAATTTGGTTTTGTCGTGGAATATCTTGGTTTCCCCATCTATGGCAATTGAGAGTTTCGCTGGGTATAGTAGTCTTGGCTGAAGTTTGTGTTCTCTTAGGGTCTGCATAAGGTCTGCCCAGGATCTTCTAGCTTTCATGGTCTCAGGTGAGAAGTCTGGTGTAATTCTGATAGGTCTTCCTTTGTATGTTACTTGTCCTTTTTCTCTTACTGCTTTTAATATTCTTTCTTTGTTTAGTACATTTGGGGTTTTGACTATTATGTGACGGGAAGTATTTCTGTTCTGGTCCAGTCTATTTGGGGTTCTATAGGCTTCTTGTATATTCATGGGCATCTCTCTCTTTAGGTTGGGGAAATTTTCTTCCATAATTTTGTAGAAGATATTTGCTGGCCCTTTAAGTTGTAGATCTTCATTCTCATCTATCCCTATAATCCTTAGGTTTGGTCTTCTCATTGTGTCCTGGATTTCCTGAATGTTTTGGGTTACCAGCTTTTTGCATTTTGCATTTTCTTTAATTGTTGAATCCATGGTTCCTATGGTATCTTCAGCATCTGAGATTCTGTCTTCTATCTCTTGTATTCTATTGTTGATATTTGCATCTATGACTCCTGATTTCTTCCCAAGGTTTTCTATCTCCAACATTGTCTCCCTTTGCGATTGCTTAGTTGTTTCTACTTCTGTTTTTAGATTTTGTATGGTTTTGCTCAGATCTTTCAGTTGCTTGTTTGTGTTTTCCTGTAATTCTTTAAGGGATTTTTGTGTTTCCTCCTTTATGACTTCTACTCGTTGACCCATGTTCTCTTGTATTTCTTTGGGTGATTTTTGTTTCTCCCCCTTATTGGGATTCACTTTTTGCTCTATATTCTCCTGGATTTCTTTAAGTGATTTTTGTGTCTGCCTTGTATGGGCTTCTAGTTTTTGATCTATTTTCTCCTCTATTACTTTAAGAAATTTATCTAAGTGATCCTCAATCTGCATCTTTACCAGTGATTTTAGATCTGAGTCTTGTTTTTCTGGTGTGTTGAGATATCTGGGATTTAATTGTGTTTGTCTTGCAATGGCTTCTAGCTTTTGATCTATTTTCTCATGTATTACTTTAAGAGATTTATCTAAGTGTTCCTCTATCAGCATCCTGACCAGTGATTTTAGATCTGAGTCTTGTTTTTCTGGTGTTTCGGGGTATCCAATATTTATTGCTGTTGGGGAACTGGGTTCGGATGCCGCCATATTGCCTTGATTTTTGTTAGTAGCGATCTTACGTTTGCCTTTTGCCATCTGGTTAACTCTGGTGTTAGTTGGTCCTGCAGATACTAGCTGGTGCTTGACCCTCCTGTGGGGTTGTAAGGCTATTTCCCAGTGACTGGGATACCTGAATCACTGTCCTGCGGGGGTCTTGCTCACAGATTGCTGACGGGTGGCCTGAGTCCCCCGAGGTCTTAACCTCAGGATATCCCAGGTATTTGGTTCCGCCTGTTGGGTGGCTGCTCTGCACTGCTCCTGCTCAGGGTTCGCTGTCTGATATCCTGTTTCCCCAGGGGTCTTAAAGATGGGATATCTCAGTTATCTGGTTCCGCCTGCTGGTCCCAAGCTGCTGGGAAGCTCGCTGGGTCCGGTTTCCAGCTTCCCTGCCACTGGCTGGATGGGAGGCTGGTTCGGCCTCCGGCTGGGTCTGGGTACCTGGCACACTGGCTGACTCTGGCTTCCTCACCACCAGCTGGACGGGAAGCTGCAGGCAATATGGCAGCTGCCTGCAGGGAGCTCGGGGTCCGCCCCGCGCGCAAGTGCAGAGTGCACCCGCTATTTTGTGCCCAATTCCCACTCCAGGCCTGAGTCCCCGAAGGTCTTAAGCTCGGGCTGTGTCGGGTACCTGGTTCTGCCGCCGCCGCCGGATGGTTCTGAGCACCTGGCACGCTGGGTGACCCTCCGGCTTCCCCACCACCAGCTGGGCGGGAAGCTGCAGGCAATATGGCAGCTGCCTGCAGGGAGCTCGGGGTCCGCCGAGCGAGTGCAGAGTGCACCCGCTATTCTGTGCCCAACTCCCACTCCAGGCCTGAGTCCCCGAAGGTCTTAAGCTTGGGCTGTCTCGGGTACCTGGTTCTGCCGCCGCCGCCGGATGGTTCTGAGCACCTGGCACGCTGGGTGACCCTCCGGCTTCCCCACCGCCAGCTGGGCGGGAAGCTGCAGGCAATATGGCAGCTGCCTGCAGGGAGCTCGGGGTCTGCCCCGCGCCCGAGTGCAGAGTGCACCCGCTATTCTGTGCCCAATTCCCACTCCAGGCCTGAGTCCCCGAAGGTCTTAAGCTTGGGCTGTCTCGGGTACCTGGTTCTGCCGCCGCCGCCGGATGGTTCTGAGCACCTGGCACGCTGGGTGACCCTCCGGCTTCCCCACCACCAGCTGGGCGGGAAGCTGCAGGCAATATGGCAGCTGCCTGCAGGGAGCTCGGGGTCCGCCGAGCGAGTGCAGAGTGCACCCGCTATTCTGTGCCCAACTCCCACTCCAGGCCTGAGTCCCCGAAGGTCTTAAGCTTGGGCTGTCTCGGGTACCTGGTTCTGCCGCCGCCGCCGGATGGTTCTCTCTGATGATATTGTTGTTCTTATGAGGTTGCAACCCCCTTCGGCACCTTTATTCCATTCTGTATCTCCTCCATAGGGAACCCCATGCTCAGTCCAGTGGTTGGCTATGAACATCTGCTTCTGTATTTGTAAGGCTCTGGCAGAGCCTCACAGGAGACAGCCATATCAGGCTCCTTTCAGCAAGCATTTCTTAGCATTCACAATAGTGTCAGGGTTTGGTGAATGTATATGGGTAAATCCCCAGGTGGGACAGTCTCTGGATGGCCTTTCCTTCAGTCTCTGCTCTACACTTTATCTACATATTTGCTTCTGTGAGTTTTGTGTTCCCCTTTTCAGATGAACCAAAGTATCCACACTTTCACCTTCCTTCTTGAGCTTCATGTGGTCTGTGAATCATATCTTGGGTATTCAGTTTCTCGACTAATATCCACTTATCTGTGAGTGCATACCATGTGTGTTCTTTTGTGACTGGTTACTTCACTCAGGATGATATTTTCTAGTTCCATCCACTTGCCTAAGAATTTCATGAATTCATTGTTTTTAATACCTGAATAGTACTTCATTGTGTAGATATACCACATTTTCTGTATCCATTCCTCTGTTGAAGGCCATCTGAGTTCTTTCTAGCTTCTGCTATTATAAATAAAGCTGCACATAGTAGAACATGTGTTCTTATTACATGTTGGGGCATCTTCTGTGTATATGCCCAGGGGTGGTATAGCAGGGTCCTCAGGTAGTACGATGTCCAGTTTTCTGAGGAGCACCCATACTGATTTCCAGGGTGGTTGTACCAGCTTGCAATCCCACCAGCAATGGAGGAGAGTTCCTCTTTCTTACATCCTCACCAGCAACTTCTATGACACTCTTTCTTAGTGTTGTGAGTTTCTTTGAAAATTGCTGAAGGCCATGCTGAGTTTATGTGGTAAACCCAACTCTCCTCTGTATTCAACCTGCTATCTCCAAAACTTATATCATCAGAAAAACTCCAGTAGAAAGACGGGGCACCAAGTGGAGGGATGGGGTCACTATGCCACAGTAAAAAACTCTGGCCCAGAATTGTCCCTATCTGAAAGAACTGTATGGTCAAAATGGAGAGGAGCCTGAGGAAAAGGAAGTCCAGTGACAGGCCCAAACTGGGATCCCTCTTAAGGGGAGGCCACAAGACTTGACACTATTACTGATGCTATGGTGTGCTTATAGACAGGACCCTAGCATGACTGCCCTCCGAAAGGCCCATCAAGCAGCTGACAGTCTCAGATGGTGTTCCTTGTAGTTGATTTAAGGAAAATCTGGAAGAACCTGAGGAGGAGGGCAACTCTATAGGAAGACCAGCAGTCTCAACTAAGCTGGTTCCTGAGATTGCTCAGACACTGAGCTACCAACCAGGTAGCATACAGCAGCTTATATGAGGTCCCCTACACATATATAGCAGAGGACCGTCAGGCCATGATTCAGTGAGAGAAGGTGTACCTAACCCTCAAGAAACTTGAAGCCCCAGTGAGTGGGGAGGTCTGGTGGTGAGGGCATCGAAACAGGTGGTTGGGGTGGGGTGGGAGGAGGTATAGATGTGGAAGAGTTAGAGGGCAGACAGGGAGGCAGATAAAGATTGAACTATAAAAAAAGATTAAAGAATAAAAAAATAAATAATAAAAATGGAACAAAAAGAAAAACTTTAACTTCCTCACAGGAAAATTTGTAATCATTTTTTTTCTTCTAAAGAAAGCTTATATTGCTGCTCAACCTTTCGGCTAAGATGAAGTTCGACAACATTTTGCTTTTTGGTATTTAAATGAAATAGGTGGCAATTCCTTGAATACACTGGGCAGAGCAATAGTTGATTGGCGTTAGTATTGGTTTATCTTTACATTTTTGAATGGCAGTATGGATGTTGCCCTATTTCACATAGGCTCGTCCTTTGTTTTGCTTCTATTATCACACATACCATCATGCCTATCTTTGTTCTTACCCAGGGACAGTGCTCCAAGTAGATAGACAACAATGCAAGGAGGGACCCTGGGTGAAGGTAATGGCTGTCCTCGGTGGAAGCCTCCCTCACTGGGTCACTTCACGTCTGTTTGTTGCAGTGGTCCCACCAGCAGACTATGCCCTACACTTATAGTAGTGGTTGTTCCACCCTCTCAAGCTGATAGGCACGCTATTGCTAGCTGTATGCCTCCTAAATGAGAGGGGAACATGACGCTGTGCACTATGCTTCTTCCCTTGTCACTGAAAAGTCACGATTGTTTGAGACCTCTTAAATGTTTGGTCCCAAGGGCCATCAAGATGGCTCAGAGACTAAAGAAGCTTGCCTCAAACCCAAACATGACTTTGATTCCCCGGGTCCTATGGTAAGAGAGAACCGACTCACTTAATCTATCATCTGAGTTACAGACACATTCCTCTGCATGGATGTGTCCCACCAATATTAAAATGATGATGATGATGATGATGATGATGATGATGATGATGATAATAATAATAATAATAATAATAATAATAACAACAATAATAATAATAATAAGTGGAAGTTCAAAGATTAGGGTCAAACTTGTGCATCCTAGACAAAACGCATGAAGGAAAATTATTTCAAAGCTATGTTGTTGAACATTATCCTCGATGCTTCACAAGGGCAGTTCTGCATGGGGTTAATATTTTAACTGATAAACTTTAGGTAAACTAGATTGCCCTTCATAACTTGAGTGGCTCTCATTTGTTGACTTGAACCCTTAGGAAACAAGCAGCCTTCTCCAAGGTAAAGGGAATCTGCAACAGTCAACCATTAGACTTAAATGCAAGGCTGACAGTCCCCCCACCAGACCTTCAGTGTGATGACACTGACCTACTTTGTGGGCTTTGGCTTTCCAATCTCCACAATCATATGAGTGAATTCATGAGAATAAATCCTTCTCAGTGCACACATACACAGCTTACTGACCAGCTTCTCTGGAGAAATCTAACACAGTCACTAACTTACTGGGTGGTTTTGTATGTCAACTTGACACAAGCTGGAGTTATCACAAAGAAGGGAGCTTCAGGTGAGGAGATGCCCCTATGAGATCTAGCTGAAAGGCATTTTCTCAATTAGTGATCAAGGGGGAAGGCCCCATTGTGGGAGGTGCCATCCCTGGGCTGGTAGTCTTTGGTTCTGTAAGAGAACAAGCTAAGCAAGCCAAAAGCATCCCTCCATGGCCTCTGCATCAGCTCCTGCTTCCTGACCTGCATGAGTTCCAGCCCTGACTTCCTTTGGAGATGAACAGAATGTGGAAGTGTAAGCTGAATAAACCCTTTCTTCCTCAACTTTCTTCTTGGTCATGATGCTTGTGCAGGAATAGAAACCCTAAGACACTAACACAAGGGTCATCTTGCATACTCAGAATCTTCTGGTAGGATCTTCAGCTATATGATATTTAACCTGTCAGTCTTACTGATGTTATAGCCTTGATGTAGAATCTCAGAGACAAAGGCATTGAAGGAACAAGTAAAAGGGACAAACGTTTGGTTATAATAACCTATACATGAAAACATTCTGTTTCTTCTGGAATTGGGGGATTCTGTAGGTTATAAGTAGAGTAAACATCAAGATGGAAAAAGTTTTCTGTAATACGTCTACATTCTTAAATTTTGCCAAAATGCCAACATGCTTTAAACAATTCATCCAAACCCAGAACACTGAAAAGAATATGTTTTATAGAAGACTAATGTCTTGTATTGACCATCCTAGCAGCAGTGGGGCATTTCCATCTTCCCTGTACCCGTTGCCATTTAGACAAAGCAGAGGGCTTTGTACCTAGAGTCTTCTTTCTTTTACCCAGTTTCTATTGCTGCTGCTGAAAGTTCAATTCTCCCCGATCTTTCTCAGTTTGTCAAAGTTGTTTGGGAATTTACTCTCAAATTTTGGTGTAAAATTAGTGTTGCTTATGACCACTCTGTCCCAGATCTTTTGTGAGTTTTTCATTTCTCAGTTTAATTTCAGGAAATTATGGAGGAGAACCCTCAAAGTATGGCTAACTCCTTTACCAGAGCTTTTCATATTCCTGGTAAATGCAGAAAGCATTATCTTTCTTCAAACTGTTCAATATTAGAGATACATATTATTTTCTATAGTCTATAGCACTAAACCCATAATTTGTTATTTAATTCAGGTACTAATATAAATGTGGATTTAATTTTGTGATTTAACTGCACATCAGATAGCCTCAGCTATAGGTAAACAAAACTGATTTCAGATACAGCACTTCTGGCAGATTGTTTATAAAGCCAAACATTTCAATAGCTGCACTTGCATCTCTCTGGTCTATGGTCTCATACCATTGTTTCCCTCTTTCAAAGTGAAAATACACCAACTTCTCTGCTTTCTAGGACACTAAAATATGGAATGGACCACATGGGCTTGTGATTAAAAAGACTTGGTGCCACATACACAACACGCCTGACCAAGGCCACCTTTGTAAACACAATAAAGCACTCTGAGTGTTAAATCAAGACTAGGAAACATATGTAAATCAATCAGCAATGTTACTGAACAATCGATCCTTCTCTGTGGTTTGCTTTTACAAAAAAAAAAAAAAAAAAAAAAAAAAAAAAAAAAAGGTACGCTGAAAGACAGCCGTATCTATTTCATGTTCACATCACAAAGACTATATGGCTCATAAGATGGCCTGGGTGCTTAAGCTCAAATTTTCTCATTTCTACTCAAACAAATGACTCTTTGAATTGTAAGCAACATTAATGTGGATAAATAAAAGAATCGGGCTGGGGAGACCATCATGTTGGTCAGGAGTACTGGCTCTTCTTCCAGAGGCCTCATGTTTGATTCTTAGCACATATACGTTGGCTGACAACCACCTGTCACTCCAATTCCACAGGACCCAACACCCTCTACTGGCCTTTGTGGGAACTGCACACACATGGTACACAAGCATACGTGCTGGCAAAATACTGATTCACCTAAAATTAAAAATACATCTATAAAATAAAACAGCATGAGCAACACACTGGGTAAACTGGATAAAATCAGAAGATAGATAAATGAAAAAGAATTGGGAGAAATTTCAAAGAAATGACATAAGAATAAGAAACAGAGACCATCATTGCATATAAATAGCATAGTGCTATAGTGTTATAGACCCGTAAAGCCATGGCATCTACACTAGAGAGTTTCTCTTTCTAGTTTGAGCACAGAGCCTTGAAAATAAACTCTCCAAGGTTTTTGTTTGTTTTGTTTTGCTTTGCTTTGCCTTTTTAGTGGAGCCTGGCGATACTCACCAACAAACGATGTTCAATTACCTTTTCCTCAACACTGCATCGATGTTTTTTATCTGATAAATTGTGGGGTTTACCTGAGAAATCATTTGCAAATGTCCTTACTGAGATTTGCTTGTTGCAGTTAGTACATCTTTCTTTAAATATTGGTTTCTTCCTTTATTTTTTTCTGAAAAATAAACTAAGCAGTAATCATTCCCTCACAGCTTGAGTCTCCATAAAACGCTAGACTCTTACCAGTTCTTAGAAACAGCTGTAAATTTGACTTCAGAATCCAATGTAACCTTAATAGCAACTCCACATGAAGCAGCTTTAATTGGAACTGAGAATGTAGTTTCTGAAGTTGAACACGGATTCTCAGTTTAGTTTTGTTAGGGGAAACATTTTGAGTGTATGGTAAAGAAAGTATTTATACAAATGGGGACAAAGCAGGCATTGAGTATTAACAACAGTCTTGTGAGCTACTGTCACCTAGAAAAGTGATTTTCAGAGGACTAATTTTCCTGAAATGTAATTTTGTTAATGGACATTGTTACATAAGTTAGGGAGGTGAATGGAAAGAGGCAGAGGGATGAGGTCAAAGGTCATGCTCATTGACGTTAGGTCAATACCAGGTGCTTTCTTATCAGTTAAATTGAATGCGTTATGCTAGATTTTAACAAGAGTTTGCAAAATTAGTGAATAAAATCATTGATAAAAGCAGTCATTACAGAATTTGACACATTAGAAACCATAATAGCTGTATTTTATTATTTGAAATATGACGTAGGTCTCTGCAGCTGAGCTACTTGCTTCCAAAGAAGTCAGAATGGAACAAGGAGTGGTGACTCATTGACACCCGATCTAAGAAGAAATGGCACCCATGGATTTTGTACTATGGAGTACTTTTATACTGTGGAGGGGCTGGAGCCAGATTTCCTCTGCGTGAAGGAGCAGAACACAAGTCAAAATATCTGTGGTAACTTTCCAGAAAACATGCATGGGGATGGGGGGTTTGGGGGGTGGTAGTGGCATGGGAGGGGGTCAGGAGTAAGATTCCTAAGAGTCTTAAGACAACAGGATTCCTAAGAGAACAGGAGAAAGTGAAGATTCTGTACTCACTGTGGCATAGAGGCCATGTGTTCAATCAGAGAAAGTGGGGGTGTGTGTGTCAAAATTCTAGTTGACTGGGAGAGATCTTCAGGGAAGAGTATTGAAGATGGGGGTGGAATTGTTCAGCATTCAACAAACCGTTATTAGATGTAGGAAGAAGGACATTATGGGACAGATGGCAAATACAAAATCATTCAGATTGTGGCAGTATACACAAGACCTTCAGAGAGTCAAGCCAGATGGAATTCCAGCACGGAGAGAAGGAAGTGGACACAGCATCCCATCCTTACCCAGCATGCTCTCTGTAGCTAACAGCAGCTGGCTAAGGGAAAGTTAGTTTTCTCCTCTGGAGGGTCACTGAGTTTATCAACCACTCTCCAAGGCAGGTCCCATTCATTCCCGGGAGTAGCTGGCTAACACAAAAAGTGGTTCCTAACCAAGAGTCACTTCCCGAGAGAAACCCTTTAAAGGACTTTTCAGTTTTCCTAAAATGTCTGTCTGTCTCCTAAAGCTGAGTTGGAAAGGAGCCTTGACCTATTGCTCTGGTGCCTGCACCTCCAGCCCCATCACTAACACGCATAAAACAGTGGTACACACTCCAGTGGCTCAAACCCTCTCAAGCGATTTCAGGTCTTACAACACTCCATTGCTTGATCCATCCTACATACAGTTACAAAACCCAGACACTATTATCGTATCTGGTACCATCAAGTACTTGCTGACTAGAGCGGGATACAGCTGTCACCTGGGAGGCTCTGCTAGTGCATGACAAATACCGAGGGGGACACTATCATCCAACCATTGAACTGAGCACAGGGTCCCCAATGGAGGAGCTAGAGAAAGGACCTAAGGAGCTGAAGGGCTTTGCAGCACCATAGGAGGAACAATGATATGAGCCACCCAGTACTCCCAGAGCTCCCAGGGTCAAAAACATCAACCAGATAGTACAACATGGTGTTACCCATGTCTCCAGATACATAGGCAGCAAAGGAAGACCTTGGACATCACGGGGAGGAGAGGCCCCTGGTCCCGGAAAGGCTTGATGTAGCAGTGTAGGGGAATACCAGGATAGGGAAGTGTGAGGGGGTTGATTGGTGAACAGGGGGGAAAGGGGATGGCTTATAGGACTTTTTTGGGTGGGGGAACAGGAAAGGGAAAATCATTTGAAATGTAAATAAAGAATATATCTAATAATAAAAAGACTTTGAGTCTTAGCTCAGCCTCTTTTCCTTTCTTGGAACCTGTCACCCTTTCTAGTTACCTCCGCACATCCGCCTTTCCTTCAGGTGTTGGCTTGACCTGGGATATTCTTTGACCACACATTTTGTTACTGATCCCTTCTGCATACGTCCAGAGCTCTCCTGCTTGACCTTTCCTAGCCCACGTCATGGTTAACTGAATGTGTTTCATCGCAGGATGTCCAGGGAACCCTGGGGGTTCAATTCTTGTTTCCAGAGCCTGCAGGAGAGTGGAGGCACAGAAGATGGATGTTAGTTACACAAACGAGTGCTCAGCTCAGGCCAGAAGTCACTCTTGAGTGGGAAGAAGGGTGTTTTATCCTTTTGAGCTTTTAGAAAACACATAAAATGTTGGATGTGCATGAGATATTAAGGAGGCTTTTAAGCATCTTCAGACAATAATCGAGAAGATGTCAGTACCAATTGGTGCTTACCTGATGGCAGCTGTTGCTTTTAATAGTGGTAACTCAATGAAGACGATCCTTCAGAGACTGCTTTACTTACACGGGCGATGTTGGACTCTTTTAGGCCCTTCTGCCTGGTGCTGCTTCTAGATATTAGTCAGTACCCCTTCCTCTCATTCTGCAAACGTTTTCTAAAGTGTTGCCATCATTAGCTTTAGAACTACCTATGATATTTTTTAGCTTGAAATTTTCCTCATTTAAACTATTTAAGTGGTGGAAATATTATGCATGAAAGGTTTAGGGGAAAAATAAGACTAGAAATCGATTTCTAAGAAGTATTTAAACAGAAAGATCTTTCATAATACTTCTTATATGTAATATTTTAATCAAAAAATTTGGGAGGACATATTTAAAAGTTTGAAAAATGGTATTTTCTCCTATGTTGAGAAGTAAGAATAACATAAATCTAAAGCTTAGTGGACAGATTTGGACCTGGAGTTCTCTGTGATGCAGACCCAAAGGAACCCTGGTGCTATAACTATTTATAAATGAAAAATTTTGGTTACTTGGTATTAAGAACAAGATAACAGATCCATTCCTTTTCTATGTAATAAAGTGAAAACAGCTGCTTTAGTTTTAGTTTGCTGGGTCCTGATGATTTAAATTTTAAATATTGGAAAGGTTTTCCCACGAAGGTTTTTCTAATTTTTTTCATTTTCCTGAGAAACAAAGATAACATGTTTTCATCAGATTTATACAGGTCAAGATTAAACTGGGCAAAGGTCGCTATATATGTATTCCAGTGGCAAAGATGGTCTGTCCTGAGTTTCATGAAAGAATGTTTACATTCAAGTGGTCACTCTCCTTAGGAGGTTTGCTGGCTCTGAAGCAAATGCTAGCACTATTTGGTTTATGCAAATACTTAATCACCAATCCACTGCATGATTCTGTGGAGATTGAACTGAAGTTACTTCTTACCAACCTAGTGTTGCCAGTAGTTCTATTATGTATCTAAATTTTACATTAAACATTTAAGTCTGTTTCTCTCCCTGAATCTATGAGATCTTTAAAAAGATATGGCAGCTTATGATTTTATAATGCTGTGTATAACACTTGTACAGAAGGAAATCACTCACCCAATACATTCCAAAAACTGTGTCTACATAGAACTCAAGTTTATACAAACTCTACGATAAAGATCTCCAACGAATCTGGCTTTAACTTTTAGAATTTATTTTTCACACACACAACACACACACACATACATACACAAATACACATGTACATACAATACATAAAAATACACTAAGTACATGCACACACACATATATATATAAATACACACAAACATATACACATATATGCAAGCATACACACAAACACATATATAAACTATACATCCAAATAATCATACATACACACATATGCACAAACATGCACATAAACACACACACATACACACAGACATTCACACTCTTATGTAGACAAGCTTTATGAAATACACTGGAGTCTAACATTTACTCTGCATATTGTTTTTTTAGTACAATATCAGATTTACAAAGGAGTTTCAACTGAAGAAAAGGTGGGTTTTTTGTTTGTTTGTTTGTTTGTTTGTTTTTTTCTGAGCCACTAGAAAAGATTCTGCAATCTGATATCTGAATACCATTGGAAATATGAATGTATTTCCTAAACACAAGAATGTTCTCCACATAACCATGACACTATAACAAATAAGGAAACTACCAATGCACAGACCACCCCCTATTATCATGCCTACTCAAGCCCCCTTATTTCCTGATTGCAGGGGTGTGGGGGTGCACGGGTTTGGGGGAAAGCTCATTTAGAATCAAGCTTTTCCTTTACTTCCTGTGTCTCTTTCTTCTTCCCTTCTGGAATGTTTCCTCAGTCTTTGCTACTAGTGTTTGATATTTTTGAAAACTACAGGCCAATTTTTGTTGTTGATGTTGCAAAATGTCTGCTTTGATTTGTCTCGTGTTTCCCTGAGATTAGACACAGCCTGACCATCTGTGATTGGAAGATGGAAGCCATGGTGCTGATGCCCATGGTATGTGAGTAGCATGCATTTCCCTTCAGCCCTCTCTGATACTGTTCCCATTGTTCACTTGCTGTGGGAACCATCGCCCTGTCTTCACTAACAGTGAATTAATTCTTTCTTGTTCTATTATTAAGAACTATTTTGAAATCAGGCACCTATTCTGTTCCTGCTCAAACTTTGTTAATTTAATTATATTTTCATAGATTTTTCAAACTGATCATGTTATTTATGCTTGTGCTCAAATTATCCCCAATTTAGCTGCAGGGAGTCATTCAAGCTGGCTTCTCTCTTATTACTATGTGTCCCCATTATTTTATGAGTACCTCTAAGATATAGTCTATAACAGAAAGTACCAGGCTCATCTTGTACTTCTCTGGGCAATTCCTGAATTCAAGGATTTTTTTTCCCAGAGAAAAATAACCTGTAGAAATTGAGTCCTAGTGCTTGTGTGCTTTTGTGAGAAGGTGGATGCCCAGTGATGTTTTCAGTTGACCTAGCTAGGAATTTGGGACATTTATATCTGTTCTGGATTCTTTTTATTCATGGGTTTATTTCTTTATCATGCCTGTACTCTGTGCTCTGACTTCCTAAATGAGCATCTCCCATATGGACACCCTCTTTACTCCATGACATACAGTAATTAATCTCTTCCAGACCATATTGTCAGGTGGATTCCTCTATCAAGCCTTGTGAATGAATGGTCTCTATACAGGCACAACAGGTCTTTATATATCATGTCAAACAATTATTATTATGCCTAGATGCTTCTTATCTCCGACACAAATGACTTTGGAACTTAAATATTCAAGAATGGAAGAGAAAGGGAAGAGGGGGCTGTCCGTTCAGGTACTCCAAAACAGAAAGAAGATAAGATTAAATATAGAAAATGAATTTTGGGAGTTGGTTAGGCATATAAGAACACTGGGAGGAGCCAAGGCTGACTGGGAGCACCATCAGATCATGGCATCTGCCATAGGGAAAGAGGGAGAAGGAATGTCTGATAGTTTTCTTTGGAATCTCATGCAAAATAAAAAGTTTTGTAGAAATTGTCAGCTGAAAATAGCTAAGTCTTGAGTTTTTGAGCTAAGGGCATGCTTTCACATCCTGGTGATACTCAATGTTATGGAAACAGGCTTCACCATCACCCAGATGATAGATTCCAGGAAGCTGTAACGTCTGTGATGGTCCAGACGCCATGCAGTTGGAGATCTGTAAGCCATATTCTCACAGCCATTACCTCAAACATTCTATTGTTATAATTCTATTTCTAATTTAGAAATACAAGTATCTTTTATTCTCACTAACGATTATCTTGACACAGCCTAGAGTTCCTTGGAAAGGCAGTCTCAGTAGAGGAATTACCCAGATTACATTGATTATTGATTTATGGGAACATCTGTGGGGAAGTCTTGGTTGTTCATTGATATGGGAGGGCTCAGCCCACTGTAGGTGACACTAGGATGTCCTGTGATATATAAGAAAACTATCTAAATTTGGGTGTGTGATCAAGCCAGGTAGAAAGCAGTGTTCCTCCATGGTTTTTGCTTCACGTTCCTCCTGAGTTCCTTCCCTGAACTCCCTCAGTGATTGACTGTAACCGTTTACATTTCCTAAATTGTTTCATTTATAGTTTTTGTTCTTTTATCACAGCGACAGAAATCAAAATAGAGCAGTCTCCAATGTTTGGCTTCTGACAGTATCAATGACTCACTAGCATACCAGGGCATTTGCTTTGTAGCATTTGGTGCAACATCTCTGGCAAATTCAAGCAGCTTTTCATTTCTTAATCAATTTTATAAACCATTCGTCTAGAGTAATTTCAGGTATTTTAAACCATCCACAGGAGTGATTCACCTGCCCATAGCCATTTCTCTAGGATGTTCCTCTGCTGGTTGGCATCAAGATGGCTTCTGCATTATTGTGTGTCATCAGTTTCTGCCTCTTCAGTTCACTTGGCCTTCTGACTATTTAGGTCCAGTGCTGTAGCTCAATCCAGATGTGCTCTTACAGGGAAGCCACAGCAGGAAGAGGCTCTTCCCAATTGTTTCCCATCTGTCTGGAACAACAACTCCATTTTCTTCTACTTTTACTGGAATGAGCAGTTTTGTAAACTCTCTTCTTTTTTTTTTTTTTAAGCAAATGGGATTTTTTTTCCATGATAAATAGCAAGTCTTGTCCCATTCACTCCATTGTAGATTCTAACTTCATTGAATATGGAAGAGGTCTTATGATTTGATTTGTTAATTTACTTTGAGTCTCAGTAACAGGCATAGATTTATTTTCTAAATTTTGTGTGTTTTCAACAAATATAAAACTTTACAATTTTTTTGCTCAAGATGGAGAAACTTTTTCTTATAGTAGAATTATAGTAATAGTCATCAGTTAAAAATGCAAAAATAGATATTTTGTGAAATATAATCATAGAAATCCTTAGAAATTTTGTAATTTTCTCATTATTTATCAGTAAAAATGTGATTTTTCTCCAGTTCTCATCCAAATCAAAACAACTTGATTTAAATGGATTAAATGGTCTTATTGATTAATATAGTCAATATTATATTTACATATAGTATATAAATATAGTCAATATATAAATATACAATCAATATTTCAATATATACACTAATATAATATACCATTGGTTAAATGGTCTCAAATAGAATTATCCCATCATCAAAAGTAATCCTGTCATTCTAGAGGTTTGATTTCTTTTATTCTGGAAATACTTTGATAGAGGAATTTGTCTTACTACATACAGACATTACAGAGATAGGTAAATGTCTACCAATGCTTAGGAAAACAAGGGGAGATATTTTAATGCCTATTTTTCATGTCACAAAACAACAGACTCCAGATAAAACACAGACACATAAATACTAGTAAGGAAACAAATTCCAGGTTTCTCTTTAGCTGTAACCTGACTGAAACCCAGTGTCAGCATCTACCACATGTTAACTGTGTATGTAACTGAACATCAGATTCCATAATCGTCATCATCACCAATGATAAACTGCCATAAAACAAAGGAATTGCACTGCGTCAAGAATTCAGCCACCACTCAGATGTCAGGCAAAACTGAACCCAGTGCTCAGCTAGACCCCATGGAGCAAAGGATGCTGTCCAAGTGGATGCCTTTGGTGCTCCTATTACAGGACACAGGTCAACTGGAATTTAACAGAACCTTCAAGAATTACTGTAAAAGAGGACTCTAAGACAAATGCATTTAGAATAAATAATAGATGATCAGAATACAAGAGTCATATTTGTGAAGAAAAACTTGCCAAACACAGTTAAAAACAAAATAAAACAAAACATTAAAAACGTAAGATTAATAGCTTGACCTAGAATGCATTTATCTGCTCATAGGCTGAAAATTGGCATTTCAAAATGTGTATTGTATTCACGTTCATATTCAGTGTGATCCATCTTCAAATTATGACATGACAAACAATTTTTCTTCTGGGAAGTCTATCTTAAAGAAAATATTCAAGATTTGATTGATGTGAGACCAATAACCAATCAGGATCTCTCCCTTATTTTTTTGTTTATCATTGGATGCTGCTCCTCCTAGTTGCATATGTAAAGTATCTACTGGCATTGACAGAAGGACCCGTGTTCAATAACATAATAATAACATATAATAACATATATAACAACAACTTGTTATCTATACTCCTTAGACAAATTTCCTTAGGCTTCTGGATTCTCAACCATAAGTATGTATACCAAATACTTCTTGATTCTTAAAAGATTGTTGTAAAGATGAAATTAATCAGTAAAGATACCTAAAATATAGTAAGCAATATAAAGACACTTGCCGGCACTGTTAAGATGTTGGCAGAAATGATTCAACAGAGATAGAACAAACAGGAGAACCTGAACAGTGATGCAAACTGGGTGGAGACAGACAAAGGGTATCTTTGGTGTTGAGGGGAAACTCTAGGTTTGAAGAGAAACATGGCAAGGCATGAGGCTGCAATCTGAAGGAAGAATATGGATGTGGGGAAGAAGTAGGTTTTCTTGGAGAAAATGGCTGAGCAAGCTGGGGAAGATTATTGTTGCATTCAGGAAAATCAAGGCTTTGAGAGTTCTGTGTGTCCACACAGATGTGACAAATTACCTCTCACTTTCAAGACCGTGGCATCCAGTGTTGGTAGAATCACATATGAATTTATCCCTATGCTCAGAAATATTCTATTATTATTTTCCCTCCATCACTTCTGGTTACTTTAAATCCTCTCAAAAGAAGATTTATAGTGAGCAGCCTTTTCATCCTAGAAAAAGTGGCATGATCTAGAGATATTGCTCATATAATTTTTGGAGAATTGAGCATTAAATGAGAACTGGATATAATCCCCTTTACACTCAGTTATCCTGTCTTAGTGTGGTCTGAGACTGGATGTCTAAATCAAGGGTCCTGTTGCCTCTGAGAACAGCAATCCCTTTAATAATCACTTCCAAAAGCCACATTTGAGGATGGTTTTAGAGATAAGTCCTGATCCACAGTAAAAAATCCTGAGTATATTAAAAAGGTGAGACCTTATTTGACTTTAATGTGAACTATTGAAAATCCAGGAAATGTTGCTTTCATCCATGAGTGGCCCATGTAATTCTCATTTTTCTTTTATGGTACACTTTCTAGAAGATACTTATTTTCTATCTTACAGGATAAAAGCCATAATATTTCGAAAATAGCCTTCATGGGACCTTAAAGGAAAAGCACAGAGTGAATAAGACTGTTTGTCTGTTCTTCCTGGTGTTCCTGACTCTATCTTGTTATGGAGAGAAAGGCCTGTCTTTGATTGGATTCTGTACCTTTATTTCAAGAGTCTGAGCTTATAGTTCTATTGAGAAAAGCATCATTGGCAGGCTCTAGGTGTTTGGCTAATGTTTTCATAATGGATTTAGATTCTTGTGCATTTAAGTTTCTACTTGATGCAGTAAATAAATCCTCCAAGACTTTGATGAAGTGACTGTGATAGCATTTTATATTTATTTTCCTGTCTATATTTAGTTAAAATTTAAATATATATTTTTCTATCGGGGTATGTTTATACAGAGATACTCAAACTACAAACACAAACCCTACAAATCATTCTTACTGACAATATGTATAATCTCTTCTGCATGCAGCTGCTTACATCTACAATGTAAAGAAATGAACACTAGAAGAAGAGTTAGTAAACACAGACACAGCCATGATTCAGTAGAAGAGTGTAGATCCTCTATTAGCCTACATTTGAATTTAAAAATTCAGATTAGATAGTTTTGTTTTGCTTGTGAATGTAAGAAAGGGAAAGGCAATATATGTTTTATGTGTGTTTGAGATATATACATGTATGTATGTGGTTGCACATACCTGTACATGTAGGTGCACAGGCCAAAAGAGAAGCCTAAGTGTCCTGTTCTATTGTTCCGTCCTGCTCTTATCTTATTCCATTGAAACAGAGTATGTCCCTTAGTCTGGAGGTGCCCTGGCCACAGATATCATCCTGGCTTATTTCCTTCACAGGCCTGGAGTTAGAGGCATGTGTGTTAGAATAGGTTGTGCAGTCCCAGAAAATTCACACCATGTGGCAGGGCTTACATGGAAGGTTTAATGGGAGAAGGGTAAAGGTGGTCCCTGGGAGAGGGTGGAAGCAAAGAGAGAAGGGGTCAGGGAAGATGAGTCTTTTATCCAGCTCTGATGCATGCAGAGGTATGTGTGGCAGGGCCAGGTCTCATGTGAGAAGGGATGGACTCAGGAAGGCAGGAGTGGGGCTGTCACCTGGAGATCATATGTCTCATCACTGAGTCTGGAGGCTAGCTGTAAAGATTTGCTTGACGATAACATTCCTCATTTTTTCTTACCATAAAAGGAGAGGGAAAGGGGGTCATGGTGAGGCATGGATAGGGACGTCGGATCTCTTAAACTGCTTCCTGCTGTCTAGGAGTGTAGTCAATTTTGGATCATAGCTGACCCTAACCATTGGGGCTCATTGAATAGTCGTTCACATCGGGCTTCTCTCTGGACACTAGTTGGTAACCCTGTAGAAGGAACTGATTAATTGTTTCGTTAGAAATTTTTTGAATTTGTTGTTGGAGAAATGTGGAGACAAGGTTAATGAGGCAGGGAGCAAATAGTAAAGCCAGGAAAATGTGAAGAAGCAGGTGTGTGTGTGTGTGTGTGTGTGTGTGTGTGTGTGTGTGTGTTAGGAAAGGCAATATCCACTTCCATTTAGGGTTTTTTAAAACCCAGGAATTAGAGGCCTCATGCTGTTGCCAGTGTTTTTGGATGTCTGATTGTAGCTGCTGGATTTTGTTTCTCATTATTCTGGACTGGTTGAGATAGAAGCAGCATTCTTCTTGGAGAAAAAAGGGCAAACACCCTCTTTAGCTGTTAAAAACATCTAGTTTCGATCAGTTCTGAAGCATCCGTGTTGCCAGGGAATTGATCTGTATTTGGAGGGTGACTGTGGTTTGGCCCACCTCTTGAAGACCATTGTCAAGCTGAGAAGAGAACTGATTTTATAAGGTTATATAGTTAGCCCTACTGTTCCGGTACCAACACCTATAGTTATTCCCGCAGTGACCAGGAATGGCATAATATGAATTGTCTTCTTCTGTTGGGTAGGTATTGTGTCTACAACCAGGATTGGTAGAGACTCTTCTCCATGGATTACTCTTAAATCAGGGGAAATAAAAACCAATGTGCAAACTCCTGACCAGCTGGCAGGTAGGTAATGATGTACCTGAGTGCCACAGAGACTCAGATGTTCTGGACTGTAGGGCACTGTGGCAGAGATGAGATATCAAGGGTTATGGTTCTGTTGTAGTATAGGGAGCTTAGTGTTCCTACAGAATGTGTCCTGAAAAAAAAGTGAAATGAGGTTGCTTGACAGGGTTACTGGAGAAGCTGTAAGTGCCAATTGTGAGTTAGTTCCAAGGGGTCCACATAGCCAGCAATCTTTAAAGTGACCAAGTTGGGTGACATTAAGGAGCTGGTAGGCTGAGGTCAGGATCTGAAAAGAAGTTGAAATGACAGGTTAGTACCATTTATGAAGGGAGATGTCAAGGAAGTAATGACCTTGGAGAAGTGTTCTGTCACTTCTCCAATTTTTCTAGAGGTTGGACAATTGAGACATATTTTCTCTAGATGTGAGTAGTACCTCTTGGGGACTGAGATTTTATTTTTGTGGTAGAGCTTACCAACAACACCTGTTTCCTACCTGGGATTCCATGAGTCTTTAATATAGAAGAAGAGGATCTTGCACTGTTGATAGAAGAGGTGATTTGTCTACGATCTTAACATGTGTGTCAGGCAAGACTAATATGGCATCTGCATAGTCATCTGGCCTTTATTTTTACAGTCATCTTTCATCAGATCAAAGAGGAAGCCACCAACAAAGAGGTCATAATATTTAAATGGAATGGTGGATACAGGGATGACAGCTATTTGGGTTGGCTCCTGGCATCCAGTTATGGAGCAATTTCCTGACCCTATTTGGTAAGACTGTTTGTTATCAGTGGGGGTTTCTCAAACCTCAAATCTCCAGGCATAAGGGCTACCCTGGATGGAAATGAATGGCAGGGGGAAGATGAGAAGCCCGTGTCTAATCCAGTGAGGTCAAGCACTGCTGCCAGAGTGGAGCCTCATTTTTATGGAATTTGGAGACAAAATGGGTGGTCTCAACATCTTCTGGAACTTATGAAATCAGGGTCCTGTTGTAGGTCAATGTGTAGGAAGAAGAGTCATTTTGAGGTGGAGGGGTGAAAGGTTTGGGATGAGACACATGGACCTAATGAGAGAGTCCCTTGAGTTTAGCAACTGTGGGAATCACAAGAATTACCTTAAAGGGGCCCTGCCATTTAGGAGAGAGAGGTGAGAGCCAATGTCCTGGAGGGGAGAGAAGGACCTGGTCTTCAGTTTTGACAGGGAGTGGGCAGGTAACAGTGTGTGGCCATGGCAGATGGTGGTCAGCAATCTTCCATGGGAGAGAGAGGAGGTGGCAGAGTAATGGGGTAAGTAGGTGATTAGGGAGGGGAGAACATTAGTTAAAAGACCAGTAGTTAGGACTAGACAGCCATACCTGAGGTCCAAAGGTGAGATGAAAAGAGGGCTCTTGGAGAGAGCCTGTAGCCTAAAAAGAGCTAGAGGTAGGACTTTCACCCAGTCAAGGTGGAAGTTCCTGTGACAGTTTGACAAGAGTGGTTTTCAGGGAGCTATTAGTTCTTTCTGCCTTTCCTGAAGATTGGGGGCGACAGGGAATTCGAAAATGCCAGGGACTGTTGAGAGCCCTATATAGAGTTTGAGAAACTTGGGAGGTGAATTCAAGATCCCTCTGACTGGAGGGAGGCTAGGACTCCAAATTGGGGAATGATCTCTTGAAGGAAATCAGAGACCATCTGAGCCCTTTTGTTGGTGGTGGGAAATGATTCCACCCACCCCGAGAAGGTGTCCACCAGGATCAGGAGGTTCTTGGCATGCTTGACAATGGGCATGTGTATAAAGTCATGTTGCCAGTCAGTTCCAGGAAGGGAACCTCTAGCCTGGTGGGTAGGAAAAGGGGTGCTGTGATACCTGGAGTTAGAGCCTGACATCTGACAGATTTCTGTACAAGGCAGTGATAGGTTGGGCTTTAGATAGGTTTTAACAAAATAAGACAACTCTTGGCTGTTAGAATGAAAGAGCTGGTGTAGACAGGACAGAGGTTAATGAGAGTCAGGGGGTGAGGGTGGAGATGTGAGTTGCAGTGTAAGGATGTCCTGAGATGGGTGAGACAAGTCTAGCCCCCTCAGGGCCGCAGCTGTAACTGCCTTGCCAGCTCCATTATTTCCCTTGGAGACAATAGAGTCATCCCTCTGGTGAGACCTGCAGTGGTCAATTCCAATAGCTACGGGGAGATGGGAGGCCTTTAACATGGCCATGATTTGGTTTGCATCAGTTACCGATCTTCTGTTTGTTGTAAGTAACCCGCAGACAACAATGCCGGACAGGGGAATATGGAAAGCATATTTGGAGTCATTATAGATGTTTAGGGATTGTCCCTGTGCCAGTTGAAAGACATGGGCAAGAGCTATTAGTTCAGCCTGTTGATTGGTGATATAGCGTAGCCAGCTCTTCCTACTTTACGTAAAAAGAAGCTTCCATCTGTATACCAGGTATAGATGGCCTGAGGCAATGTGCTCTCATGTATGTGTAAGGATGAGGTAACCAATGTTAGAACAGGCAGCGCAGTGCCAGACAAATCATGTGGGATAGTTACTGGGATAGGGGCAGAGGTAGCCTCTGGGAAAGGGTGGAAGGAAAGACGAAAGATGGGATCAGGAAAGATGAGTCTTCTATCTGGGCTGCGATGCCTGCACAGAGGGATGTGCAGTGGGGCCATGACACATGGGAGAAGGGACAGACGCAGGAGTGGTACTGTTGCTTGGCATGAATGTTCCTGATGGTAATGATGTGTGGTTATATGCCCAGCATATTACCAAACCCAGTTTTATATGATTTCAGTATAAGTTCTCTTACCAATCAGCTACCCTTCTTATCACAAACCATCAAATCTCATTGATTAGAACTGCGATTTTCCCATTGTTAAATTTATTTCATTTTAATAATCATAACGTATTAAGAATATAGCTGCCAACTTTTCATTTGCATTTTCAAAGGAAAGCATTATCTCAACAAAGAGGCCAAGTTAATTCTTGTTTGTATCCTGATCTGAAGTCAGGCCATATCTTTTGAGTAAGAACTGTGAGACCTAGGTGACGCCCCCCCTTCCCCCCCTACACACACATGTTCCAACCTTTCACCAAGTTCTGGAATGCAGGCCCTTGCACGTACAAACCCTGCAACCAGTTCCCTAGTCCCAGGAAAAAGGCCAAAGACAAGTCTGAGCAGGAGATCAGGGACATCTCCCATAGCAACAGCCAATCAGGAGAAACCTGGTTTTTTTTTTCCCCAAGGAGACCAGGTGGCTTTACTGATAAGTGACTCAGCAGTCATGAGGGCTGACCTCTGTGACCTCTCCTGTTTGCACTAGAAAAACAAGTTTGAGATATTAAGCAATCAAGCCGACTTATGTGGAAAATTACTGAGTGTGTGGTGTCTCCTACAAAACCCCTGCATCCCCAAAGCTCAGAGTTCTCATTTTGGATCTGCTATATTGGAGATGATGAGATTCCCTGCCCAAGCTTGTTATAAAAGACCCTTTTGTTACTTCCATTGGAATAGGCTCCTTGGTGGTTTTTTGGGTCTCTATGATCTGGGCATAACAAGAATCATTCTTGTTTTAGCAAAATTTATTAACAAAATAATATTAGGCCTTGTGTAACATTATATTTCCTGCACTAATGAAATGATTAGTATCAGTGAAATTGATGTTCACTCTTTGGTTTTTGTGTAATCAGTCTGGAAAATAGATATGACCCTTCTTTCAGAAAACGAAAAGTCCTTCACAGACAGGGATGCTTTTCACGGCTCATTCTTACAAAGAATTAAGGGTTTTGTTCCCTTAAATTCCTAACAATTATTGTGAATTAAGTTTTGCTACAGCTCAGACAAAAGCCAGGGAAGGAAAAAGGACTTTATTTTGTAGCTAGAAGGAGGAAGGAGAAGCTTAAGAGGCTAAAAGAATGTCCTCTGTCCTGGAGGCACATTCTTGAAAAAAATTCTAAGAGCCTGTTCTTTCTCTTTTGCATGCCCAAGATGCAGATTTCCTGTGTCCCACCATGTTTGTCATGATGTTATGACAGGCCCAAAGTAAGTAACAAGGATAATTGATTACAGGCAAAAAAATTTCCAAAACATCTAAACTAAACCCTTTCTCTCTATAAGTTGATCATCTGAGTTATTTATAATGGTAACAGAAAACTGTCTACCAAAGAGTTGGTATTGAGAGCAGGTCCTTGTATCTATTTGACAATGGAGAGAGCTGATGAGATTTGGAGGGGTGAGCCAGAGAAACCAGAATGCTGGAAGCAACAGCAAACAGGAATTGTGGTGAGGTCTAAGGAAATTAGAAGATGGATAAAGATGTGGCGAGTAAAGACTATGTTGTTGATGTCCTTAAAAAAGCAATTTTAATGTGAATTGGATTAAAGGTCAGCTTTGATTGACCATGGTAAAATATTTGAGTATATCTTATTCATGCACTGATATTTTATAGGAAGTTAAGTTTAAAGGCAACAGGAATAAGTTATTTGGCAACTGAAATTTGAAGACAGAACAGCAGTCATACAATGGCATGGATATTACTCTTCACATTTAGTTAGGTTTATAGTAATTATTATAAACAAAAGACACAAACAAAAAACCAAAATCAAAAACAAAAAGAAACAGAGTAGAAACAGCAAGATTATACATGTCTGAAAAAAGAGGCTCTAACAAAGCTACATTATTGCAGACTCAAAGCAAAAATAAAATAAAATAAAATAAAAATCAAGTAGGTTTTCAAGGAATTTCAGTCAGTATGTTTTCAAAGGAGATACTGAGGTTTGGGTTCCATGATCATTTTAGACCGTGTAAGCTCATGAGGTACTCAGAACTCAGTAGCCGAGGCACAGACTGTGCTAATGCCAAGGATCACAGGGTCATGGGATTTCAAAGAAAGCCTAGTGGGCAAGAGAGGCAGCTTTCTGCTGAGTCAGAGTTTCTCAAGCAACCCCTATAGAATGATCCATGAGTCTGTGAGATTGAAACAAGTAAATAGTGTATGTAATATCTGCAGAGAGAAAGCCCCAAGCACAAATCAAAGCTAAGCCCAGAGAATGACCATGTAGTTCTACAACCAGAAAAGCTAATGTGACAGACCTGCCCCAACCTTTGAAACAACGTGTGCTGCCACAGTGTATCTTGAATGTCAGACAAAAAGCTGTAGGACTTAACGTTTATGCTGTAGGATTTCAATATTTATTTGGGTTTATTCCCCTTTGCTACTTCTTCTCTTCTGGCACTCTGGAGCTGGAAGATTCCCCTTGTGCTTTGAAATTCGTAACTCTGTTTTGAACTTTTAAGAAGCTCATGGAAGAATATTCTTTGAATCTTGTAAAACAGGAGGAGCACATTGATCAATGTCTAGCCTGTTGTATGGCTGAGACTCTTGGGGTGGACTGAATGTCCTCTTTATTGTGAGATCTGTAGTATGTGTGAGCCACTGGAGGTGAACAGATCATTATAGTTCCAGTCTGGAATGTCCTGTAAAGAGTCAAGCTCTTAAAGGACTCATCCTCAACTGGATTTGGTTGGAATGTGGTAGAAACATTAAGAAATGGGGCATAGTATGATAAAGTCTGGCCTTCAATCAGATGCACTTAGGAAGACTGTGGGCCCTTAGTTTTTATCTTTGGTTTCATATATGTATATGTATATGTATATATATGTATATATATGTATATATATACATATATATGTATGTGTGTGTATGTTTATATAATGTGTATGTATATGACATACAACATAATATATGGTCCATAATATATATAATATAGTATGTAGTATACAGCATAATATATACATATATATATAAATATATGTATGTATATATGTATGTATGTTTTGGTTTGCTATGTGTTCTTTGCATGGTGTGTTTATTTACTACAGGCCCAAAAACAATGATCTCAGACTGAAACCTACAGAACTGTAAGCTCAAATGAACCTTCTCTCTTCACAATTTGGTCACCTAAAGTATTTTTCATAGAAAAGAAAGTCAAACAGTAGAAAGGAGACCATGAAGCCAAAATTAGCTAGTGTGTATTCACCATTTATATACATTGTGTTTATATACTATGGGCATACCTTCACAGTGAAACCCTTACATTAGATGTTTGCAATCAGAGTGGTAAACTTGAAGCAGATTTGGCCTCTTGCAAAGTGTGGGGACTCAGGGGGAAGGGCTAGACTATAGGCATGAACATATGTTTTCAAAGCCTCTTATAGTCTGCAAAGTGATTCCCAATGTATCTTTTATTATTGAGATTTAGACAAAATTCCTTTTGCTCCTTTGAAAATGAGTATCCCTCTCTTACCTAAGATGTAAAACCACCTGCTTTTAAATGACATAGCCTTGTGTGTTGAAAGAACTTGGTAAAATTTTCTACATTGTTAAGGGCTATTTCATTGCTGAGAAGTAAGGAGAGGGGAACACATTGCTTGTGCCTTTATATTTCTAATTCACATTTGAAACTGTGACAGAGACAGGGATTCATGAGTCATATATTATAGGTCTTAAATTGGGTTTATATACTAGGTGTATTGAACATTTTTGTAATAACGTGACACAAACTACAGTCATCTGAGGAAAGGAAACCTTGATTGAGAACATGGGTCTGTGGGCAAGACTGTATTGGTGCCATTCCTGGGAATATAAGAAAACAGGCTGAGCAAGCCATGGGGAGTATGTGATTATACATGGCTATATAAATATAGTAACCACAAGTAAAAGAAAACCTGATATGTTTGTCTGAAATCTGATTCATTTGTTATAATGATGTCAAGTTGTGTCCATTTTCCAGCAAATGAAATAATTCCATTCTTCTTCATGGATGAATAAAATTCTATTTTATATTCTCCCCATTCTTTCCATTCATCTACTGATGAATACCTCCTATGATTCCACAGCATGGCAGCCATGAATACCTGTGCAGTATCAATGACTGTGTAAGTACCACTCAGGAACACTGACTTGGCATCCTTCAGGTTGAGACCCAGAAGTGGAGTAGTCAATCAGAGCGGATCAAAGACCCTAATGTTAGAGCTGTAAATCTGAAGCAGAAGTAAACTTAGAGGAAGCTCTTCAAGGCATAGGAAGAGGCAAGCATTTTCTGAGAAGGACTCTCATGTCTCCAGAAAATAAACCAAGAGTTGACAAATGAAATTGAAAAGCTTCTGCATAGAAAAGGAAAAAAAACTGAATGAAAACACAACTTACAGGAGGGATGGAATATCCATCAACTATATATCTGACAGCAATCAATACATATTGTGAATAAAAACTCAGAAAACTGAACACCAGATACAACACTGTGGTTGTATCTTAATGGTTCTCTTAAACTATTAGCTTTTTTTCTTCATCATGTACTCTGATTGGTAGGATGAAAAAAAAAAAGACTTCCTTTGAACAACAAAAGTAGAACCATACTGCTTTTATTTTTTTTTCCTTTTTTATTGAATATCATCTTCATTTACATTGCCATGGTAAAACCTTTCCCAATTTCCCCCCTCCCCAAAACCCCCAACCTCCCTCCCCGTGCCTCCATATATATGCCTCTCCACCCGACATACTCCCCCCCCCAGTTTCCCTTTGGTGGGGTCTCTGTTGAGCCTTTACCTGACCAAGGACCACTCTTCCCACTGATGCCTAACAAGGCCTTCCTCTGCCACATTTTTGGCTGGAACCATGTGTGCTCCTTGGTTGATGGTTCAGTCCCTGGGAGTCTTGGGGTGTCTGGGTGGCCAAAATCATTTTTCTTCCCATGGGGCTGTAAGCCCCTTCAGCTCTTCTGGACCTCCCTCCAGCTCCTCCATTGGGGACCCCATGCCCAGTCCAATAGTTGGTTGCTAGCATCTGCCTCTGTATTTGTAGGCTCTGGCAGTTTTTATCTCCTCTGGTGTTCCTGATATGTTTTGTGGGTTTGAGTTACTGCCTACCATTCCTTCATTGCACAGTCTGGGTGTGAAAAAAAACCATGCAAAGGGCTACACTGACTACTCCAAAGTGCATAAATTGAAGTTATCACTCCACATATTGCCAATGGTAACTGCATTTGGAAATAGTCTTAAGGAAGTAATACAGTTTAAATGAGATTTTTTTTAAGTACGCCCTTAGGCAATGCAGCCACTGTTCTTATAAGAGATGGTATTTGGACACAGACTTGTGTGCCCATGTAGGAAAGGCAATAGGAAGCTAGAAGGCAAAAGAGGATATCTCAGAATTCTAGAATGCATAACAGAGAATCTTAGGATATAGAACTGCTTACTGTTAAGGCTGTACCACCAGTGGTGCCTGTGCTACAAAACCCTAGCAAATTCATACAAGTCAGGATGGTGAGGACAAAGAAATCCACAGGAGGAACATAAAACATTGAAGATCTGCTCTCTTACAACAGTAAATGAAAAGGAACAAGAGAGGTCATTTGCCTCACACGTGGCAGAAGAACACGCATGGTTAAATGGTGTCCACTGATGGAATGAACAGCGAGAACATAGTTAGAACATGCGCAGTTGGGGTTTGAACACACTGACATCAAGTTGTTTGATGAAGAGCTAGGAAAAGATACCTGGGTTTATTTATTTATGTTTGTATGAAACGGAGGCTAATACACATTTCACAATTCATATTTCACACCCATTTCACAACACAGCTTCAGCTATGAAAATTAAATCTACAATAATGCTTATAAAGAACCCAATACGTGTTTATTCAAGAAAAAAAAAGACTGGATCCATTCACAGGCCACTTACTAATTGAGTGGGTGGCAGCTCCTTCACACAGCATCCAGTGCACACTTAGGTCGATCATAACTGCTATAACTAAGCATTTATCTGTGAAAATGAGATGCACGTCAGAATACTTATTACCAGGGAAAGGAAAAAATTAAAAAGGACACTGTTTCTGTATTCAAGTTCATCTTATTTGGAGTTCGCTAGGCTTTTGTAAATCTAGATTCATGATTGCCATCAAATTTGTGGATGTTTTGTGTTAGAACTTATATTCAAATGTCTTTTCTGCATCCTTGTCTCTCCCAAGACTCTGTGTTCTTGGGTATATATGCTACTGATACAAGACCTGGTGAATCTGTTGTTTCTCTGCAGGTCTCAGTGGCTCTGTTCTGGCTCCTTCCTTCCTTCCTTCCTTCCTTCCTTCCTTCCTTCCTTCCTTCCTTCCTTCCTCCCTCCCTCCCTCCCTCCCTTCCTTCCCTCCTTCCTTCCTTCCCTCCTTCCTTCCTTCCCTCCTCCTTCCTTCCTCCCTCCCTCCCTCCCTCCCTTCCTTCCTTCCTTCCTTCCTTCCTTCCTTCCTTCCCTCCTTCCCTCCTTTTTTTTTGTATTTTGCTATCGCTGTTTTGAAAGGTGCATATCCACTCATTGTGTTCTGTTTGAAAATTGACTCCTTTTGTATTGTGACTAGACTTTTACATGTTTAACATTAATCAAACACTTCTTGTCACTTTTTCTTTTTAATAAAAAGAGGAGTCACAGTAAAGTTAGCTCTGTTCACTTCTCTCACCCACTACTCTCTTCTTGCAAATGTTCATTTTCCTTACTTATTTTCCAATGCTGGTTTTTATATTTGAACCTCTTTATGATGTTCCCACATTTTGGTATTTTATGGAGCACAGTTTTATATGCCAGTTCTTTGGAGAGGCTCACCTCTTTAATGGATTTAACAACCAGAATGCACGAAAAATGTTTTCTACCAGGCTTAAATCTAAGGTCTTTCATTCACAGTTTGTATTGACTGCTCTTTTATTCCCCATTTCCTGCATATCTTCTAAATGCTGCTGAAAAGAAGACAGTGACACGTGGTAAGCAGTTTTGATCAGAGATGACAACGCTTCTTGCTATCACTCTTTTTTATGATTTTTTAAATGTTTGTATTTTGTATTTTGCTATCACTGTGTTGAAGGGTGCATATCCTCTCATTGTGTTCTGTTTGAAAATTGACTTCTTCTGTATTGTGACTAGACTTTTACATGTTTAACATTAATCAAACACTTCTTGTCACTTTTTCCTTTTAATAAACTTACATTTATGACTAATGAATCATGAGCATTGACCCTCTAACCCTAATATGGCCTGATAACCTTTAATATAGTACAGGAATGGTCCCCACTGATTAATTATAGCAGGTATAACATAAGAAACCTAGTCAGCCATCTATAATTAATAATTATGTTACAAATTAATGTAGTAAAGTTAAAAATGCTAAAGAGAAATCACCAAGTCTATAAAGATGTCAAAACCAAAAGTATCTAATTAAGTCACAGCACTGTTTTATAATATGTGGGTCCCTCTGGGATTAATTATTAAATAGCTATAGGATGTGTCTCAATTCTCTTACTTTTGAATTGACTGTGATCACATTGATTTTTACTTTCACACATTTTTGAGATTATGATATAATTACACTATTTCTTCCTTCCTTTTTCTCCCTCCAACCCCTAACAGGAACTTTTTAAAATTCATAGCCTCCCCCTACAGTGTTATAGATGCATATTCTTAACTATAACCTGCTTGGTTTGTATAATGTTACTTGTATGTATATTTTCATGGCTGACCATTTGTTATTGGACAACTATTAGGCATGCTCTTCGCAGGGGGAAGACTGCTTTTCCTGTTCTCAACAGTTGTGAGTTGCCTGTAGTTCTTTGTGTTTGCGGCCTCATGGGTTCTCACCTCCCTGACCCTAGCCAGTTTAGCATGTCTATTTTTGCTGTCTTTCTCTAGTTTATGCTTGGAAGGTCATGTAGGTGAGACTTTATAGGTGTATCTTATGACACTCTAAGATACACAGTTTCACAGAAAACTCCCTGATCCTCTGACTCTTACAATCTTTCTGTTTTCTCTTCCACAGTGCTTTCAGAGTCTTAGGAATGAGGGTTTTTTTGGAGATATATCTATGGAGACTCTGCATTTTGAGTAGTGTTGGGTCTTCTGTAATAATCTCTGACTGCTGCAAAGAGGTTTTCTTGATAAGGAGTGAAGACTACCCTTACCTTTCAGTATAAGAACAAATATTTAGTTTGCTTTTAGGGGTGGTCCTGGCTTATTAAAGTAGTGGTTATATGTTCTCTAATATTTATATCATTAGCACTGAGAATTTAGCTAGGATTCCAGTAACAGTTATGGTTTTCCTCTTGTTGAATGCATTTTAAGTTCAATTAGAGAGCTGTTAGTTGCTGCCAAGATATCTGTGCCAATCCTGTACCCTTAAAGTTATGGTGGCATGCTGTATCTTGAATCAGGCTCTTCTAATGCATTTGGGACAGTTGATGCAGAAGTGTTTTGACAGCCAAATTCAAACTGCAGTTGTTGAGCTCTCTAGAAAATTCATGAGTTACAATAAGTTTGTTCAGAGATACGAACATATGTACTATAGAAGACATCTCAGAGAGATGACCAAGATATAATGTGAAGATGTTGCAAGTCACTAAAGTAGAAGATTCTACAGACAGATTCCTAAGGAGAGTGTGTTCCTGGGTGTGTGAACACTGGAAAAGGAGAATTCAGAGACTTATCTTTCCTGGCCATTGAGGTTTACTGAGATGATCTCTCTTAGGTATGATAAATGTTTGCAGATATCATGAAAAATTTATCTCTTGTACTTTAGAATCTCATCTTAGGTGTCAGAAGATGTCTTGTAATGTACTTGTGATGGTTAGTTGGAAATGCCAAGGATCACCTAGAGAGAGAATTTCAATGATGGATTATCTAAATCAGCTTCAATTATTTTATCTGAGGTGGGAAGCCTCAACTGCTGTTGGGTATACTATTAGTTGAGTCTGAGTTGTGAATGGTGGAAGAGGAAGTAAGCAGAACACTATACTCATTCTCTCCCTGCTTGTAGGTGGGATGCTGGCCATCTCCTCTTTTTTTCTTCTTTTGTTTTCAATCATTGCCTTGACTACCCCACAAGCATGAGCTCTAGTCTGCAACTAATATAAACTCCTTCTCCCTTACGATGTTTAACCAGGAAATTTCATCACAGCAAGAGGAATGAACCCAGGACAACACATTCATATACATGCAGGAAACTGGTTTGATAATTTTTATTTCATAAATTTATCCTAATAAGTACATAGAAAGCAAGTACCTCATTATGTTGATAGGTGTCCTTAATGGGGACACTTCTGAATTTAATCATGGATCCTCTCATAGGTAATTAAAACTGTCTTCATTTTTAGCTCATGGAGTATTATTTTTACCATGCAGCTTTGAGTGATCAAAATATGATCCGATGTTAGATATGATATTTTATCCATCTTTCACCTTTTAAGTTAAGCTATCTTTCACCATTTGGTGGCTGTTTTCAAGAGCTATTTCTTTATTTAAGGGTCAAGATATTGCATTGACGTATCCAATGTTTGATGTCAGTGGGCATCAAAGCATTGTGAAGCATTGTGATTAGTGTGATCCACACTTGAAGTTTATACATTCTACTAGATAATAAAAAAGTAAATTAGTTGTAATACAAGAAGGTGTCAATATACATGGATCTGCCTCAGGTGAGGGGTCTCTTTAAATAAAACAAAAGGGGGTTACTGTACTGAAGACATGGATAGAGGGTTATTCTGTGCCTGCTCAATGACAGGGCTTTTTATAGAGTACAGTGAGCTAAGCTGGAAAGAACCAGGTGCCTGAAAACAGTAGAGCCAGCATGGCAATCTCTCTGCCTTTAATGAAGAATTGTACTGCGTTCCAAAGCTGGAGGGTGAACCAAACTGCAGGTGGAGAGAGGGGAACCTGATTCAAATTGAATTAAGTTAGTAGACATTGTGTTCTGCTCTGTCCAAATAAATATGAGCTATAAGCTAAAAGATGAGCTTATAGGTTGTGAAATGAAGAATGGGATTAAGAAAGACCTATGCAGATCTTTTCCCAATTTGTTGGTTGCTGTTTTTTCCTTTTCACAGTGTCCTTGGCCTTACAGAAACTTTGTAATTTTATGAGGTCCCATTTGTCAATTCTTGATCTTAGAGCATAAGCTATTGGTGTTCTGTTCAGTAAATTTTCCTTTGTGCCCATGTGTTCAATGCTCTTCCCCAGTTTCTTTTCTATTAGTTTTCGTGTGTCTGGTTTTATGTGAGGTCATTGATACATTTGGAGTTGCGCTTAGTACAGGGAGATAAGAATGGATCGATTCGCATTATTCTGCATGCTGACCTCCAGTTAAACCAGCACCATTTGTTGAAAAGGCTATCTTTTTTTCCCACTGGATGGTTTTAGATCCTTTGTTGAAGATCAAGTGACCATAGGTATGTGGGTTCATTTCTGGGTTTTCAATTCTATTCCATTGATCTACCTGCCTGTCACTGTACCAATACCATGCAGTTTTTAACACAATTGATTTGTAGTACTGCTTGAGGTCTGGGATACTGATTCCCCCAGAAGTTCTTTTACTGTTGAGAATAGTTTTAGCTATCCTGGGTTTTTTGTTATTCTAGATGAATTTGAGAATTACTCTTTCTACCTCTATGAAGAACTGACTTGGGATTTTGATGGGAATTGCATTGAATCTGTATATTGCTTTTGGTAAGATGGCCATTTTTACTATATTAATCCTGCCAAACCACAAGCATAGAAGATTTTTCCATTTTCTGAGGTCTTCTTCGATTTCCTTCTTCAGAGACCAGAAGTTTTTGTCATACAGATCTTTCACTTGTTTGGTTAGAGTCACACCAAGATACTTTATATTGTTTGTGGCTATTGTGAAGGAGGGATAATATCCAATATATACAAAGAACTCAAGAAGTTAGACTCCAGTGAGTCAAATAACCCTATTAAAAATGGGATACAGAGCTAAACATAGAATTTTCACCTGAAGAATTCTGAATGGCTGAGAAGCACCTTAAGAAATGTTCAACATCATTAGTCATTAGGGAAATGCAAATCAAAACAACCTTGAGATTTCACCTCACACCAGTCAGAATGGCTAAGATTAAAACTCAGGAAACAGCAGGTGTTGGCGAGGATGTGGAGATAGAGGAACACTTCTCGACTGCTGGTGGGATTGCAAGCTGGTACAACCACTCTGGATATCAGTCTGGTGGTTCCTCAGAAAACTGGGCATGACACTTCCGGAGGACCCTGCTATACCACTCCTGGGCATATACCCAGAGGATTCCCTGGCATGCAATAAAGAAACATGCTCTACTATGCTCATAGCAGCCTTATTTATAATAGCCAGAAGCTGGAAAGAACCCAGATGTCCCTCAATGGGGGAATGGATACAGAAAATGTGGTATATTTACCCAATGGAATAGTACTCATCAATTAGAAAATCTTAGGCAAATGATTGCAACTGGAAAATATCATCCTAAGTGAGGTAACCCATTCACAAAAGAACACATATGGAATGCAGTCACTGATATGTGGGTATTAGCCCAGAAGCTCTGAATACCCAGGACACAATTCATATATCAAATGATTCCCAAGAAGAAGGAAGGAGAGGGCCCTGGTCCTGGAAAGGCTTGATCCAGCAATGTAGGGGATTGCCAGGACAGAGATGTGGGAGGGGGTTGATTGGGGAATGGGCAGAGGGAAGAGGGCTTATGGGACTTTTGGGGAAGGGGGAACCGGGAAAGGAGAAATCATTTGGAATGTAAACAAAGAATATAGAAGATTTAAAAAAAGGAGAGAAAGACCTATGCAGAGCCTGGTCCTGAGTAAGCACATGGTTGGTCCAGGCATATTCTCTGACTCCTGTGCATTAGAGTTTTTCTTTATATGATGCTGTGCTCTGGACTAGTGGTGATGAGATGTCTACATTCCTGGATTCCAAGGATCCAACTAAGGTAAAATTGTACTTATTATTCTCTACTGTCCATGGGAAAGGCAGTGCTGCCCGATGTTTTGAGTGCTGTGCAAAGAATCAGGGAAGCCAGGGAGGACCTGAAAGCAAATTCTACCAGAGGAGGATACAGAGGCTGACGTGGCCACCTCCTGCAGCCAGGCAGAGGAAGGAGGCAGACATCCATCCACCCATGAAACTTTCAACCCAAAATTTGTCCTGCCCACAAGATGTGTAGGGATAAAAATGGAGCAGAGACTGAGGGAACAACTAACCAATGACTGCCCCAACATGAGACTCATTCCATGGAAGAGAGCTGACCCCTGATAGGATTAGTGATACTCTGCTTTGCTTGCAGACAGGAACCTAGCATAACTGTCTCCCGAGAGGCTTCATCCAGCAGCAGATGGAGGCAGATGCAGAATCCCACAGCCAAATATCAGGTAAAGCCCAGTCTTGTGGAAGAGTCTAGAATAGAAGTGAGCAAATTGGAGAGGTAAAAGACAGCGTAAGATCCACAGAGTCAACTAACCTGGAACTCTGGAGTTCACATGGCCTGGGCCATCAATCAGAGAACATGTAAGAACTGTACCCAGACCCTCTGTATGTTTGTAGTAAATGTGCAGATTGGTCTTTGTGCGGATCCCCAGTCAGAGGGCTGTCTCAGACTCTGTTTTCTGCCATTAGATCCACTTCCTCCTTCCTGGACTGTCTAGTTGGGCCTCGGTGGGCGAGGATGTGCCTAGTCCTGTGGGGACAAGATGCCTCAGGGTGGAGTGGTACCCAAGGCGGGGGGTCCCCTTCTCTCACGAGAAGGGGAGGGAGGAATAGGTAGAGGAATTTGTAAGGGTGGGACTGGGAAGAAAAAGAGGGAAATGGCTGCGATCGTGATGTAAAGTGAATAAAAAATGAAAATGAAAAATACACATTAAAAAATTCTCATTCTAAGAATTCTTAGGAGTTAAAGGGGCAGACAGATCAGTGAGATTAAGGGCAAAAGGGAGTCATGATGATTAGAAGTTCTAAGTAATTCTTAGTTACATAATGAGTTCTAAGTTGACCTGAGCTATAGGTGACGTGCTTCCAATATAATAATAATAATAATAATAATAATAATAATAATAATAATGTAAAATAGGCAGGCTACATGTCATATCTTTAAATGCCAACTTGACACAGCCTAAAGTCATCCGAAATGAGAATGTCAATTTAGTGATCACCTAGGCCGATTTGGCCTCTGGACATGTCTATAGGGGGTTGTCTTAATTATTAATTAATGTAGAAGCACCTCACCCACTGTAGGCAGTAGCATTCACTATGTAGGTGGTCCTGAGCTTAATAAGAAAGTTAGCTATGTATGAGTCTGCTAGAGACTCAGCAACAACATCTTCCAAAATTTCGCCTGTACTTCCGGCTGTGAAGTGGTTTCCTTGGTTGGAAGTTAATGGTGCTTAGAGTACCAGGTGGGCCTGGCTTTGTGATCCTGCTTGGCTTCCTTCTCTGGCTTCTCTCAGTGGTTGACTGTAATCCAGAAACTGAAATAATCCCTTTCCTCCCCTAGGTTGCTTTTGGTGGTAGTGTCTATCCTAGCCGCAGAGTGGAACTAAACCACACTGTACACTGTTTAGCAGGGCACAGGACTGGTGCGGGGGCTTGCTGCTGTGTAGCTGAACAAATGAGATGAATTCCAGGAATGGAAGAGCTTAGATAACAGTCCTTATAGTGTCATGGGCTTGCATGATTGTTTTCACTTTTGTATTCAGAAGTGAAATCAGGTAATCAGGGAGAGTTTGTCTATTAGGATGCCCCAACCAATTAGAAATTAGAAACCAGTTTCTAATTTCTGAGACCCGACTGGGATACGTGGGCACCCGACTGGAACTCAAAAGCATAATTCTGTTGGTATTTAAGTAAAAGGAAGAGATCAGATATGTGGTCAGGACATAGGCACTGAGGGGGAGGTAGTGGGGAACCTATCTTCTGTGCGATTCTCAATCTGGATGTGAAGCATGATGGGAGGAAGGGTTCATGGGATCCACATATATCAGGGCTGGTAAACTAAATATGCCTCTCTATGACTACTCCATTTTAACACTACTACTTTGAAGTAAGTGTTTCCTGCTTCAATTGGATCAACCTAAGGTTACACTTTGCCACCAATCCTGATTTTTTAAGCTATGTCCAGATTGTTGGATGTGTATCAGTTCACTCAGTCTCCTCGGCAGACTTTGGATCTGTGCCAGTGAGCAGCGTTATTTGGAGAGGAGGAAACAGAAACACAGGAGTCCCGTAATGTCTCCAGGCTTCCAGGAAATGATGATAGTCGCATGACATAGCCAGCCTGGCTCATGTCTGAGCTTTTTTATACCATACCACACTGCCCCACTCATGCAGGGCACACCATAGTGACCAACATCGGAGGAACAAAGGGAGATCCAGGGATGTGGTCCAACCTGAAGACCAAGTGCGGACTGTGTCGCTAGCCTGAGGCTCTTTCCCACGGTCTATGTCTCAAATACACTTATTAGAGCAGAGGAGAGAAGGCAAGTATGTCCCTGTGTGGATGCAAATGATTACATATTGACTAATAAATTGACCAGTTCTCTGAAGGAAGTTCAGCAGGTACTCTGAAAAGAGGAATGTAGCTGGAAGGAAAATCTGTTTATAGTTCCACAATCTTGTTCATCGTGGCTAGACCTGGGCCCTGAATTGGAAGGCAGCTCTGCTGTTTGATGCACTTGACACTGATAAAAGAGCCAAGACAGGTGGGTCTATCTCAGCTGCTCAAGAATGTCTTTGGCTCAGCAAATAGACATAGATATACATTATCTGTGATCAGCCTCAGCGAACAGTCTTCCCTTTCGAATCCCGTGGCAATACTTCATCTGAAGACAAAGAGTTGTACAGTACTTTTTCCACTTGCATTTTAATAAAAATTCTTAAGTTTCTAGAGAGCAGATATCCAGGACTGTCAAAGGAAAACCATCACTCTCAGTCAACGGTGTGAATGGCTGATTCATAGACCTACATGGGATATTGAGGGGGAGGCATTGATTCTTTCTTTGTCTTTTTTTTTCTATGAGACTCTATCTCGTTGAAGAATGCTTCCACCTGGACCAAGGACTCTGCTGCATTGAATATCATGCCTTAGAAACTCGGAGGAGGTAAGTAGGGCTCTACTCCAAACTTAAACATCACCTACATCTAATAATCCTTGGACCCCTCTTTCCTGACTGTGCCTACTCTTTATTTAAATCTGTGCAAAAAGAATATTTTGTGGTGACATTATATTAATAAAAGTTTTGCTTAGTAGATATAATGAGCATGGTTAGAGGAAGTTTTACCTCATATGCAGTAACTTCTTTGTCATTTGTTTCTTATATACTTTTTTAAATACAGTACCTCCCTATGAATATATCCTATACCTCTGTCTTTCTTTGAAGCTGGATTTCATGCTCTTCTGTATATCTGTATGTCATGTGAACATAAATAAATCATCTTGTAACATTTTGTTCAATAATTTGTGGTTTTTGGATACAAACAATATGTATTTAGTAGTTTAAACTTTGTTAGATATGTCATGCATCTTTACATATAATTTTATAAACTTATAAGTACTTCTCTATATAATTTTATACATTTAGAAATCTTATATGTATTTTTTATTTATTTTATTTATTTTATTTGGGACAGATTGACACCATCATTTTCACTGCCTCTTGAAAACTGGAATAACAGTATGCCCATCTGTGTATTTGCCACAGTATTGTTTCACACATAGCATTAAATTAAGCAGGTGGGTTTGCTGGGCACGTTAAGCTGGAAGAGACACAGGAACAGTGGTTCATGGCAATGCCCTTTGCTACAAAATCACTGACTTGAGGTTGATCTGAGAAGACAGGGGCTAGCACAAGCGTTTGGCCCTTCTCCTCACAGGCTGTAAAGGAGGGAGATATTTGGAGTAGTGATTTCATTTGCCATGCCCGCGGGCTGGTTCAGTAATGATCTTGAAATGAAAGAACAGAATGCCAGTAGGCAAAGGGAATGGTCCTAAATGCACACCACTCGGTATTGAAAATACACAGTAGCCATCTACTTGAGACACCCAGTGTATACAGAGATATGAAAGGATAAATTGTGTGTGCTGATCTCTTCAGCCTGTGCTGGAAACTCTCCTTTGCAAAGCATATGAAATGGATTCAGTTTTAATATGCACACTGTGAGAGAAAGCCAGGGACCATGCTCTCCCATACAAAGGGACAGCAGACCTGGCCCAGCATTACAGCTGAGAGCGCGCACACACACACACACACACACACACACACACACACACACACACTTATCATTTTTATTATCAGCAAGTGCATTTCATGTTAGCTTTTCCATTTGCCTTCAGTTACATTTTTGTGGTTAAAGTGCTGAGAGATACTTTCCTCCAAGCAAGGATTCGTGAGCAACCTACCTATTATATCTCGAATAGCCTTATGAACTTTCAAGTTGAATTTCAGCTTTTGTGCCATTCAGATTTTCTGTCCTCCTTTGGATCTGAGTGGGTGGAATGCAGAAGAAAGAAAAATACTGTAAGTATTTACCAAGATTAAAGTTCCAGAAACTAGAATTTTCTTTTGAATGTTCATGGCCAAGATATAACCTCACATTTTAAGTGTCCTGTTAAGCCCTTTACTGTAAGTGCTTAAATTTGAACTCTTTCCTTAGAGATGCTAAGACATGCTTTGCCTATGTGCGTGTGGGTGTTCCCTCTGAGCACTGTGTTTGGGTGAATAATATTTTCATCCTCTCAGAATCTTTGTTTTTCTTCTTAGAGTCACTGACATTTGGTGTAAAATATATGTATTCATGCAACTCATTGTATTTTAAATAGCTCATATTATTGAACCCTGTCAAACCAAAATTCTTATCCCCCTGTAGTGTCTATCATGAGTCAAAGCATAGTGAGAATCTTGTAAATATGAATTTAATGCACGAATAAGCAAATATATTCATGTCAGGGATGGACATATTAAATGAAGGTAACTGTCAAATGCATGGGAGATATTTAGCTTTCATAAATGAAATAATTTATTTTACTGACTTGGATAGTTTACTTTAGAAAATATGAAAACAATAATAACCAAAGGAAAAGGGGCTATCGCTTGAGAGAGGTGGAGGGAGGGCATGGAAGAGTCCTGGAGAAAGGAAATAAGAAGGGCTGGAGGAAGGAAGAAAATGGGGAGAATGATGTAGCTAGTTATATTCTAATTGAAAAGTTTAAAGAATTTCAAAAATTAAGTCTTGACGAACCTAGAGACAGTACTTTACAAAGCTAAGTTTAGATTTAATGTATGTGTCTGTGTTCCTAGGTAGGCCACACAGAAGCCCAGCAGCATGAGTTTGTCAATGTTTCTGACGTGAGCTACCATGTACCTGTTCACAACTGGGATGCATCCTCAGAAATGGAGTACTAAATGACTTTGCCACGGCGTTAATGTCACCGAATGGCAGTATACAGACCTAGAGGGTCTAGCTTACTACATACCTAATTTAAGTGTTTGGCTATTTTTAACTTTAGTTTTCATTTGTCATTGTTTATCATCGTCATCATCATTATTATTATTATTACTATTACTCCTCCTCCTCCTCCTCCTCCTCCTCCTCCTACTACTACTACTACTACTACTACTACTATTACTACTACTATTATCATTTTAACTTAGACAAGCTATTCCCACAGACCTAAAATGGATCAGGATAGCATGTCACTGTTGTCCGTCTTCATGTCTTTTCCCACTGGGAGACTGTCAGAGACAACAACAACAACTGCATAGCACTGTCATCTCCTTCGACAATTTCTTCCGGAATCATCCCTGCCGGGCCTGTGAGAGGCTGTTGCACAGTTAATTATAGAGAGATATAACTGTGAGGTATACAGTCTAAGATAGTGATGGAACTTATTGTACAGTATGTAGCTGGAACCCAGAAATCGTCGTTGTTGACAGGGTGTGCTGTGCCTCTCGTGAGTTGTAGCCTTACGAGTCTGGCAGATGCTGGTTCATTATTGTCAGCATCAGGACAGATGTGGGTCGTGTGCAAGCTCTGCTGATAGGTTATCATCAGTGTCACTAAGTGAGAGTAATGTATCACCTTTACTATAGTCTATTTTTTAATTGGATATTTTCTTCATTTACACTTCAAATGTTTTCCCCTTTCCAGGTCTCTCCTTTGGTCTCTATCCTATCTCCCCTCCCCTTGCCTCTATGAGGGTGATTCCCCCACCCACTCACTCCCATCTTGCTGCCCTGGCATTTCCCTACACTGGGGGTATCAAACACCCTCGGGCCCAAGGGCTTCTCCTCCCATTGATGTCCAACAAGGTCATCCTCTGCCACATATGTGGCCAGTACCATGGGTCCCTCCATGTGTATTCTTTGGTTGGTGGTCCAGTCCCTGGGAGCTCTGGAGGGGTCTGACCTGTTGATACTTGCTCCCTTCATGGGCTGCAAACCCCCTCAGCTCCTTCAGTCCCTTCTCCTAAAGATACTGAAGCAAGCAAGCTCTGCTGCATTGGTGAGCGTGTGGGGCAGAAATTGTGAAGCCTCCATCGAGATTGGGAGGCTCTGGATTAGATGTTATTTCTGCACTCTCAGCAATGTGCGTCTGCATGCTGTGGCATGCAGCTCCACTCCCTTTGGGTTTTATTCGGGACTATCATGTTCCAACCCAGGGTTCTATGACTGGAGCTTAAGCCCTTCATTTCCTTTGGGATTTCCTTGCCTTTAGAAAGTCCTTCTCCAGCTTGCAATCCCACCAGCAGTGGAAGAGTGTTCCTCTTTCTCCACATCCTTGCTAACACTAATTCCTGCTGTCTCCTGAGTTTTTTATCTTAGCCATTCTGACTGGTGTGAGGTGAAATCTCAGGGTTGTTTTGATTTGCATTTCCCTAATGATTAATGATGTTGAACATTTCTTAAGGTGCTTCTCAGCCATTGGAAATCTTCAGGTGAAAATGTTTTGTTTAGCTCTGTACCTCATTTTTAATAGGGTTATTTGGCTACCTTCTTGAGTTCTTTGTATATATTGGATATTAGCCCTCTGTCAGATCTAGGGTTGGTGAAGATCTTTTCCCGATTAGTCTGGCGGTTCCTTAGAAAACATGACAAGGTTCTGGAGGACCCTGTTATACCACTCCTGGGCATATACCCAGAGGATTCCCCGGCATGCAATAAGGACACATGCTCCACTATGTTCATAGCAGCCTTATTTATAATAGCCAGAAGCTGGAAAGAATCCAGATGTCCCTCAGTGGAGGAATGGATACAGAAAATGTGGTCTATTTACACAATGGAATACTACTCGGCAATTAAAAACAATGAATTCATGGAAATCTTAGGCAAATGGTTGGATCTGGAAAATATCATCCTAAGTGAGGTAACCCATTCACAAAAGAACACACATGGAATGCAGTCACTGATGAGCCCAGAAGCTCTGAATACTCAAGACACAATTAACATATCAAATAATTCCCAAGAAGAAGGAAGTGTCCTGGTCCTAGAAAAGCTTGATCCAGCATTGTAGGGGAGTACCAGGACAGAGAAATGGGAGGCGGTGATTGGGGAATGGGCAGAGGGAAGAGGGCTTATGGGACTTATGGGGAGGGGGAAACCAGGAAAGGGGAAGGCATTTGGAATGTAAACAAAGAATATAGAAAATTAAAAAAAAAAAAAACCTGAAAAAACTCAAAATAAAAAAGAGAGAAAAGAAAAAAAAGCAACCTTGAAAAAAAAGAAAGAAGAAAGTCCTCTGGGTTATTAATTTGAGAGATTCTGAAAATTGCTTTAAACCTGGACAGTGAAAATGTTTTCATTTCAATGCGTAGGATTTTTCAAGGATAATGTAACTACATAAAAATCAAAGTGTAAACCCAACAAACTGTCCCCACCCCAAAATCGTTAGTCACACCTGGTGGCAGGGATTTCGAGTTCTTAAGTTCCAGGTTAGCTGATCTACCTTGTGAATTCCATCTCAAAAGTAAACCAATCAACCAATCAAACAAACCACAACCCCAAAACTACCATGACCATCTTCATAAACAACAAAATCCCCAATGTCAGTTCCCCCTGTCATTCCCCAAGGTCCTACATCCATTAAACATCTTTAGAGTTCTTCTTCCTGGGTGTGCTTCTCTTCCTGGGTGTGGCTTCTCTTCCTGGGTGTGGCTTCTCTTCCTGGGTGTGGCTTCTCTACCCTCAGACAGTTTTTAGTGTTCTAACTCCCACTCACTTTTTTTGATTCTGGATTTGTTGGCTGCCATATTGCAGGCATTTGAGATGGTAGGTGGGTCTTTTGTTGTTATTGTTGTTGTTGTTGTTGTTGCTGCTGTTGTTGTTGTTCTTTTGTTTTGTGACTGTCACACAGTTCACTGAGAATCCCTGTAGAACTTAGAGGCTTATCATTTGTGACCGGGGCTACAGGCTCAGCTGGATTTGGAGCCTTTGAGGACATGCCACATCATCTGAGTGTTTTCTATTCTATATAAGCATTGCTTGCATGTCTTTTTTTTTTTTTTTTTTTTGCTTAAGCTTGGCACTATGTTTGCCTTGTAACGCCTTGCCAAAGGCAGTTAAGTCTGTCCAGCAAAACAAGCCCTCTCTGTTCTTAGCATACAAAGTAGTACTTATCTAAGGACCTGCAGACAACGGTGTGACCAAGTGTACTGGTGTTATATATGTTCTCCTGGCTCGTGGCCTGTACATGGAACATTCTGGGAAAAGATGTTTTCAGATTCTGTGGCTCTCTTAATTAGAGAACCTGGGCCTTATGCTATTTTTTATTGGATATATTCTATATTTACAATTCATTTCCCTTTTTCTGGTTCCCCACCCCCAAAGGTCCCACATGCCCTTTTCCCTCCCCCTGCTCCCTCTTCCACCCCTTCCCTCTTCTCTGTTCTTGTATTCCCCTACACTGATGCTTTGATCTTTTCCAACACCAGTGTCCACTCCTTTCTTCTTGTCAGACATCATTTGGTACATGAATTGTGTCTTTGGTGTTCCAAGATTCTAGGCTAATATCCACTTATCAGTGACTGCATACCATGGGTATTCTTTTGAGACTGGGTTACCTCACTTAGTATGACGTTCTCCAGCTCCATCCATTTCTCTAAGAATTTCATGAATTCATTGTTTCTAATGGCTGAATAGTACTCCATTGTGTATATACCACATTTTTTGTATCCATTCCTCTGTTGAGGGACATCTGGGTTCTTTCCAGCTTCTGGCTATTGTAAATAAGGCTCCTATGAACATAGTGGAGCATGTATCCTTATTGCATGCTGGGGAATCTTCTGGGTATATGCCCAGGAGTGGTATGGCTGGGTCCTCTGGAAGTATCATGTCCAGTTTTCTGAGGAACCACCAGACTGATTTCCAGAGCGGTTGTACCAGCTTGCAGTCCCACCAGCAGTGGAGGAGTGTTCCTCTTTCTCCACATCCTCTCCAACACCTGATGTCTTCTGAGTTTTTGATCTTAGCCATTCTGAAAAAAGCACAGGACCAGAGATGGTTTTAGGGCCTTATGCTTTATTGAAACATCCATTTTTGAGAAATTGAATTTGCAGCATGAGAACTGACTGTATTTTACATAAAGCAGGTGTCTATCATAGGAACTAGCCCTTTTATAGGTTGACGGAACCTTGCTAAGCTTTTCATTTATACTTAACTGCTCAGAATTCTTTGCATCAGCCCTAAAATAAAGAGGCCAGTGAATCATCTTCCAGCTTTTACATTCTAAATTTCTAATGATTCAGTTTTTCTCTCATCAGACAACATAGACACAGGCAAACAGTGGGCCTGGGTACATCTCTCTCCCTTACTTCCTGTCTTTGTGCTGTTCCTTCCCTATGGGCAATTCCTCAAAGAACCTGCAAAGAGGATAAGGCTTCACCCATGCCTTTATGGACTCATTAAAGTTATGATTGGAGCTTTATTACCAAATTAGCACATTCTACTTTGAGATGTGGCTTAACAGTGGTTTGTGCAAAGCACTATGACAGGAGTTCATCTTTTTAATGACGATCAAATGTTGTACCTAACAGAAAGGGAAATTACGAGTGGCATTTTAGGAAGCTAATGAGATTCCTTTATAATAAGAACACGAAGAAGGTCGTTTGAGGCAAGAAAACTAGATGCAGAGGGGACATGTAGTTACATAAATGATCATGTGTTATCTATCCAGAGTCAGGAAGGTGCTATCTTTATGTACAGTAAGATGAATAGGATAACATACAGTCAGTTTCACTACTCGATGCAGAGAAAACCTTTCTGACTTTGAAATTCCTCTCTTATTGAAAAAATTTATTGATCAGAGTTTTTTGGATAATTTCTTTATTTACATTTCAAATGTTATCCCCTTTCCTGGTTTCCCTGTCTCTGGGAAACTCCCTCCTCCATTCCCCCTCCCCCTGCTTCTATGAGGGTATCTCTTCACCCACCCCACCCACTCCCACCTCCCCCCCTCAATTCCCCTACACTGGGGCATCTATGGAGCCTTCATAGGACCTAGCATCTCTCCTCCCATTTGATGTCTGACAAGGCCGTCCTCTGCTACATATGCGGCTGGAGCCATGTGTACCCCTTGTTTGATGGCTTAGTCCCTGAAAGTACTGGGGTGTCTGGTTGGTTGATATTGTTGTTCTTCCTATGAGGCTACAAACACCTTCAGTTCCTATAGTCCTTTCTCTAACTCCTTCATTGGGACCCCATGCTCAGTCCAACGGTTGGTTGCGAGCATTTGCCTCTATATTTGTCAGGCTCTGGCAGGGCCTCTCAGGAAACAGCCATATCAGGCTCCTTTCAGCAAGCATTTTTTTTTTTTGGCATCCACAATAGTGTCAAGGTTTGGTGACTATATATGGGATAAATACCCAGATGGGACCGTCTCTGGATGGCCCTCTCTTTAAAAGCACATTCCCATTTTCTTCTTCCTTTACTGAGAAATGTGCCATAGTTCATGAATTCCTATAGGCATGCATTTCTTTTTATGCAGTTCTTCTATGGGCTTTGATTTATTTCTTTTTTTTTTTTCATATGAAGCTTTGCAAGGTCCCAAGATTAACAACTACGGCAGTAATAAATCACAGGAGTTGGGGTATGGCTCAGTCGGGAGATTGCCTGCTACACAACCATGGGAACCTGTGTTGGGCTTACTGAACCCCTGTACAAGCTGGGAGCCAGTGGCAAGCATACCTCATAGTTTCAGCACTGGAACAGGAAAGACACGGAACTCAGTAGCCAGCCAGCCTAGCCGAATTGGTCAGTTTTAGGTTTCTTGGAAACGTAACTATCTAAAATACTAAGTGGACTGTGATTGAGAAAGAGCCAACACCTACCTTTGGGCTATTCAGGGCCATGCATGTATACCCCCCCCCACACACACACAAAGCACACACACATAATCACACATTCATGCGTATTATTGCATTGTCAAACACTGAGTGGTTTTGTATGTCAACTGTCAACTTGACACAAGTTAGAGTCATCAAAGACAAAGGAGCCTCAGCTGAGAAAAAGCCTCCAAGAGATCCATCTGTAAGGCATTTTCTTAATTAGGGGTTAATGGGTGAGGGCCCAGCTCACTGTGACTGGTTTCATCCCAGGGCTAGTGGTCCTGGGTTCTCCAAGAAAGCAGGCTGAGCAAGACATGAGGAGCAATCGATCTCCCTTTCTGTGGCCTCTGTATCAGCTGTGCATCCAGGTTCCAGCTCTGTTTGAGGTCCTGTTCTGACTTCCTTCAGTGATGAACAACAATGTGTAAGTGTAAGCCAAAAAATAAAAAGCCTTTCCTCTTCAGTTTGCTTTTTGGTTATGGTGTTTGATTGTAGCAATAGGAACCTGAAGTAAGACAGGAACCGTGTGTGTGTGTGGGGGGGGGGGGGATCCAGAATTCTGTGTATGTGCGCACATGCGTGCACAGAATCGTGAAGAAGCTAGAAATTTAATCCTACTGTTGTTCCTCGAGCACTGTCATTGCTTACCTTGTTTGTGAGACCACGTCTGAAGCTCACTGATTAGGCTCAGGTGGCTGGCCAGCAAGCATTCTCATCTGCTTATCTCCACCACCCCAGGAGAACAGCATTTTAATGTCCTTGTTCTGGGGATCAGTTCTTTGTGCTCACACGATAAACACTGTAGTAAGTTGCGTTTGAAGCTCTAAATTCAACCTCCATTCTTTTTTCTTCCTAAATAATTTATTGTTCTTCTGCTGGAGAGGAAGGAATAGGTAATAGCTTTCCACCATTCTGAACAAGAACAAAGAAAAGATTTTCCTCCAGGGAGCCTCACTGAAGAAGAACATGAACTCCAGAGATTACTCTAGAGTACAGGAGTGATATTTGAAAGCTGATGTCACAATCACTGCCAGAGTCTTTGCTATCTGGGGAGCCAAGTTCTCATCTCAGGTGCGAATGACCATAATTGAAAGACATACTAAATGTTCTCCATATCACTGCTGAGTCTTTTACAAGTCTCTTGGCCTATTTCTTTTGCAGGGTATGCAATGGTCTTATCTTTAGACTGGTTTCCCATGAATCCAGCCTTAAGAGTCCAATTACTGATAAATACCAGAAGGCATTTGGCTGTCTCATCCTCTGAACAGTTTAGAAACAATCTTGGACTGTGTCTGATATGTATGTGATGTGTATGTATGTTTATATCTACTATCTATCTATCTATCTATCTATCTATCTATCTATCTATCTATCTATCTTACAGATACTATTAGATTTATAGCTAGGAGAAGTTTTTCTCCTACTTTATATGCTATCTTTTCACTTTTTATTTTTATTTATTTATTTATTTATTTATTTATTTTATGCAGCAACTTTTAAATTTCCTGAAATCTCATTGGTCAAATGTTGGTTTTATTTCCTGTTCTACTTGAAAATCTTAATCTGTTAAACCCATGAGTTATATACAGGCTGACTTGTACCTACTTTTTTTTATTGTAACCAGTGCCCTTAAACAACTGAATACAATGAATTCTTTTCCGTTGCTTTTTATAATCTAAATTTATCAATCAAATAGACAAGTCTGTAGGCTTTATTTCAGACTGAATAGCAAGTACCTGAATTGTTGACATGTTGTAACATGTTCTTAGAGACAAGACTTGAAGTATAGCTCAGTATTTATGGCAACACTTAAAGACAAGAGACAAAGAATTTTAAACCAGTTTTCTACTATGAAGAAAAAAACAGCAATTTAAAATTAAATCATTTGAGAGATGAAGAAAACACATAATAGCCTCTTGTGAGAAGAACCAGAAAAGTGGGAAATCGATTGCAAAAGTTTCAAGGTTAGACTGCAAGGATGAATTCAGAAAGATCTATTTTCAAATCAACATGAATAATGAGAGAAAATTATATATATATATATTTGTGTGTGTGTATATATATATATATATACATATATAAAATTTGGTAGGAGAAAAAGAAAAACGATAAGACAAGAGAACAAAAGTGTGGATTTGTGATCTATGTATATTTAAATTAAATTGGGAAAAATGATAGTAATCATCAAAACTGCATCCATTCTGATGTTGTAAACATGCTGTGCATAATTGAATTGCATCACTAAGTTTTTAATTTGAATATGCTTATGATAGCCAATGACAAGGTTGATGTTATATTAATCCTTTTGTTGTCGGTGTGTGATCAAAATACATTTGGGGGAATACCAGAAGAGGTTTTTAGAGGTAGTTTGTCGATATTTCTGTTTACCCTGGAATGCCCAAATGGCACTCAGTCTACGTGTGTCTTCATCCAGGAGTTCCCAAAGGATTGTTTATAAAAGAAGAGAGAAATGAGATTGTGTTTTATCGATATCTCAGCAAGTTCCACGAGCTGCCTTTTCCCAGAGCTGTCTCAGGTGAAGCTCCTACAGGAAATTGGGAATCAGGTTTTCAGTGATCCAGTCCATTCCAGCTAAATCACCTGGCTGAGCTCTTGATTACGAGATTAACAGCCAGTTGCAAGCTTACAAGGTTTGTAAGGCTCAAGGAGGCTATGGCTTCTCCCCCTGCTGACAGGACATCTACCTTATTGCTTGCTTATGGGGAGAGAAAACAAACAGAGAAGGCTTGCTTTTCTTCTCCCTGCTGCTGACTTTTAAAGGTCAGTCATCCACACTTATAAAATGCAAGTCGGGTTTCACAAGTACACAGGGAGTACAGATGCTTCGCCTCCATGAGCTGATGATCATTGCCGGAGGAGCGGTCGCATCCTCCCATCAACAGGAAGCTAGAAAATTGAGTTTCAGCATCCTAAGTGGAGTTTGGAAATGCCATGAACCAAAGACATGGGAATAAAAGTGATGCATGAGGGGGTACTAATAGGTCACGTTCCCTAAAAAGCTGTCACTGAGGAAGGTCAGATAGATGAGGACCAGCCCGGCAGGAAACAGCTGCAAGGAGCCCAGAAAGGGCTAGGATTTCAAGTGTTATTCTTTCCCAGTTGATTGCATCCTGCAGCGCATTGTATCTTTAGTTGAAAATAAAACCACAGTTTCCCTTGATAAATAGATGCAGTACACATAGATGGAGATCAAAGTTGCATTTCCAAAGCAGTTCGTTCTAAAGGATTAGAAAATGTTTCATGTGGGCTGGAGGGATTGCAGCCATCTCAGCAGTTCCAAGACTGATTCTTAGTATCCACTCACGTGGTTCACAACTGCCTATAAATCTGGGCATCCAAGGCTCTCTCTGTCCTTCATGGGCACCTGAATGCACATGCATTTACATAACCACAAACAGATATATGCATTATAAAAGCGAGTGAGCGGCACAAAGTTGTAGGAACTGACATGAATTTATCTACTTTTTCTTTTTCCAAGTACATTAAGCAAAGTTTAATGTATTATCCTTAAGAATAGTCTACTTTGAGCTGGGCGGTGGTGGCATATGCCTTTAATCCCAGCACTTGTGAGGCAGAGGTAGGCGGATTTCTGAGTTCAAGGCCAGCCTGGTCTACAGAGTGAGTTCCAGGACAGCCAGGGCTACACAGAGAAACCCTGTCTCAAAAAACCAACCAACCAACCAACCAACCAACCAACCGACCAACCAAACAACCAACCAAACAAACAAAGAATACTCTACTTTTTCTATGGAGAGAATGGATGCATGAATTAACATCTAGGCTAGCTGCAGAAGTTTTCCTCAGTTAGTTGGACGTCCAATATTGTTGGAACTAAATAGTATAAGTGCTGATGTTTCTTTAATCTAAGAAAAGAAAATTTGATGAACAGAAACTATTTGGCGAAATAAGTAGCAACGGGAGCAAAAGTGTTTTAGACTCTTCAGGGAGTTTTCACAGAGATTCTTGTCACGTCTTTCTCAGGGTATTTAGGAAATGAAATAATACCACAGTAGAGACAGCTGTCATGCTTAAACACCAATGACAGATAACTCCCCGCTATCAGGATGCTAAAGGCAGGGATTCTGGCTGAGTCTCTTTGCATTAATCCTAAAGGGAGCAGAGCTTGCAAAACCATTTGGTCACTTTTCATGCTTCTGCAAGACAATTGGGTTAATAAAAAAAAAAAATCAACACAAAGCACCTGGAGCAGAGAATTGTCAGTGGCAGGGAGTGCAACTCTTCAGAGGCAATTCTTTTCAGGCAGCTAGAATTCTTGTCTCTAAGTAATTTACCTTGGGAATGGAGATGAATTGGCTACGGAAAAAAAAATAAGTATCCATTTGTATTTGATAGGACACAATCAAGATAAATCAAAATATTTATAAAAATATGGCCAAATTGGCATAATGACACCTTTGTGTACAAATTTTATATTGTACATTTGCTGGATAGAAATCCTCAAAGAATACATAAAAATTATATTAGTGTGTTTTAACAATGTATGATATCAGACATGGTTACAGATATCTTTATATATCGCGTATCTCAATTGGTACAAGTGTTGAGTGTTTTGAAGGAAATTTAAACAACATTCCATTCATTTATATTTCATCTTTTTTTTTTGCTAAAAGGGAATTTGAACCCTATTGTAAATACAAAATTATTTACTTTCCATATCTTTAATATTTTAGTGTCAATTTCTCAGCAATACTATTAATTCGGATTGCCAAGCCATGGCTATTACTCTGGATACAGAACTCTGTGAATCATGGTTGATTTCATGCAAATTTTTAATTTATATTTCTATTTAGTGTTTTTTTTTCAAATTTATCAGTCTCCAAAATTTACATATATATATATATATATATATATATATACACATATATATTTTTTTCTATATCTCTATGTCTATTAATGTCAAATCTGATCGCCTTTTCATCTCTCAGAATCCTTGGTAAAAGCTTGCCCATGTACAATGTCTAATGCTTTAAACGAGTTGGCTGTTACTCTAAGAAAAGGACCTACCCTTCACAAGAAATGAGGCTAGAAAGGATGGTTGGCATGACCCACCTCTCTAGTCCCATGCCTCTTTCCTTAACATTAAAATATTATAAAGACCAGAAGAAACAGAATAAAAATCCTGCACATGTCTTTCATTGTCAGATCTGGATTAGGTGCACAAAATCAGCAACGTTTGGCTTTCTGTATGAGTCACTAGAGAGCTTTTAAACCTAGGTATGAGAAATACCTAAATTTTAAAGAATTGTCCAAAAACTAGTCTTAAGCAAATACAATATCCCCAGAAATCCAGAGATATGCACTAAGGACTTTCAAAACAGTATTTAGTGGGGGCAGTGGATGTTTTGTGTTTGCTAAGTATGTGTGAAGCTATGGGCTAGTTTTCTAGCACTAGGAAAAATGTTGAGTATATATATATACATATATATATGTATATATATACATATATATATTATTGGATGGAGGTATACATACTATAAAATAAAAGCTATGAATTGCACTCATCTCAAGGGCAGAGTCTGATAAGTTTCTGTCTGTCCACATATCTATCATCACGCCCTAATGAGAAGCCAACCTCTTTGGTCTTAATGCTCCTGTCTTTCTTTAGCTCCCTGACCTCTACCAGGAACTGCCAGATTAGCTTTTATGGCCACAGATTGCTTTTGTCAGTTAATGGGCTTCATAAAATGAGTCTCCATGCAGCCATTCTAAGAGATCTGGATTTTCCCTGCAGTATTTGTGCTTGAGAGTCATATTCAACTAGCTGTCCTCAGCCTCAGCCATTATGATGAAGTGGATTTGGGAAACAAGACAGATCCAACATTACACTCATTTTAACTCCAGACCTAGCAGAGTTGTACCGACAACTGTTTCTGAAAAATTAAAATTAAACCTGCAAATTAATAAAAACATATTTTGTAGACCTTTTAAAATGTATTTTCTGTGCCCTATATGCTGAGTTTTCAAAGAAAATTCTGTTTAACAAAACATTTTCTGTTTTATTTCCTCTCCCATAAAAAAGAATTTATTATTAAATTTTTATTGGAGGAACTTTAAAGGAATTATTCTTCTCCTGAGTTCTATTGAAGAACATGCGTTATTATTTTATTTTATTTGTATTTTATTTGTATCATGTCATTGCTAACTGTGCATCCAACAATAAGGATTTAAAGAAATAAAAGATGAAGAATCTATCTATCCAGTTATTACTCCATTAAGTACATTCTGAAAAATGCATTGCTCTTATATGTTAAATTAGTTTTTTGATCATATAATATGTATCAATATTTATAACTCTCTGCTACAAAAAATGAACAAAAGTTATACTAGTAAAAAATATCATTATTGTTAAAATTAGCGATTACAATGAGCTCAGCCAAACAGGCTTAATCAAGATGAAGGAAATAAAACAGCCCATGACAAAAATTGTATGTAGTTTAATTAAGCCAGGAGCTACATGGAAAGTCTCCCATAAAAGGCAACTCAAAATAGAAAAGCATGAGTTCAGTAAGGCCAGATGCCACCAAATAATCAATAAATGGTTTATGGCAACCCATGTTTGGAAAAGCCCTTACGCAGAGGTGTTAGTTTATTTCTCTGCAGATGAAGTGACCCAATTCAAACCAGATCGGATTTTAAATATAAGCAGGTTTATTTGCAAGCTGCTCTGCTAGTTAGTTCACTGGCCCCAAGGACCAAGGCCACGGAAGTCCCTGTGAGAAAGGCGCTTGGGGAAGAGAAAGAAAGAGTGCCTGCGCAGAAAACAGAAGGAGGAGACCAGAATGTCTGGATTGTATAGGAAGAGCATCTGGGGAAAGGGGAGCCCAGCCCATGGTCTGGCAAGGTTCAGGGTTGGAGACAGGGTTTGACAGGTAGGGACTGAGGGATGCTGGGAATGTTGTGTTTGTTAATGGGAAGGAAGCACCTGAGCAGATCCAGTCAAGGTGTCCCCCTGAATGAGCAAGCCATGTGACAGGCAGAGTACATAAGGAAGTTTGCCAGGAGCCATTCTCACATAGATCTCAAAACCTCCTTTCAGCCATTTCTATCCTGCTTCTCCTAGCCTGCTTTTAGAAGGAAAAGTACTAACTTAAAGATTAGCCAAGTAAGCTAGATGGTCAGTACATGCAGAGCTCGCCTGAGTGGGCTAGAACAAATGAAGCTCACCTGTGTTTAGGTTACCATAGCAACCCCTTTCCCCTTCACCTCCTCATGATCAATTTCTAGTGCCAAGTTCCCACAGTAGCTGCCAACCTTTCCCTGAGATTCTGAGAGACAATCCTGAGAAATGATTCTAGCCCCCTGAGATTGTTCCTTGAGTACGATGGCTTTCCCCCCTTTCACTCCTCCCCTCACCTACTTGTTCCCCTTTAAAAAGCCTTGTGTAAAAAATAAAATTTGACAGCTTGATCAGAATACTGTCTTGCTGTCCGTCTCTCACGTCTCTTGTCTCTCACCTTCTCCTAGGTAGTCTAGGGACCCTGTTGACTGTCCTGCGGGCCAGGACAGAAGTTTACTGGGGAAAGGGAGTGTTTGATTTCGGACCTGGGACAAGGGACTGAGGTCCACATTCTTCCATAAGCATTCAGAAACTTCATCCACTGATCAGCTCTGGGTCTTACATGCCTGGCTCCTGCCTCATCCCCAGCAGGCAGAGTTGCAAGCTGTTCTTAGGTAACTGTTGGGCAGAGCCTAGAGGAATTGCTAACACAGAGAACCAGAGGCCAGGTCTGCTTTGGTACATAAAATATGTATCTCAGTCCCTTGTCCCAGGGTCTGAAACCAAACAGGAAGTCACTTTCTAATAAGCAAGTGTATCTGGTAAAGGATGTGGATTCCTTCCATAACCAATATTAGAAAGTTGCTTAAAAACAACCAAATTGATGAATATATTTATTTCTTCAGGGGACAAATCCCCAAGGTTAGAGAGTCCAGTCTGCAGTGAACAAATGACCAGGCCTGCTTGACATTCATGTCCAAGATGCTTTGGCACCCAAGGCTTTGCATTTTCATTTTGTTTTGTTTTGTTTGTTTTGTTTTGTTGTTTTGTTTTGTTTTTAGTGGAATGCAAACATGGCACTGCTCCTGCAACACCTCCTGCATTTTCAAGTCAGGAAAAAACAGAAAAGACAAAAGGCACAGAGAACAGAAACCAAATGACAGTCTACCTCTGACTACTAATAACTAGTAATGCTAGTTATTAATCTAGAGAATAGGAGATAGATGAGAAAAAGGGAGCTTTGGATGATTTGGAGCTGCTAATGTCTCTGGATATATTTATATATCCACATATGTGTGTGTGTGTGTCTGTGTGTCTGTGTGTGTCTCTCTCTGTGTCTCTGTGTGTGCCTGTGTGTCTATGTCTGATTTTTGAAAATCAGAACAAATGATTCAGTCATCAATTTGATTTCTTTACATCAATAATTCATATTACAGCTTGCATATGTAACTTAGAAATCTTAGCTTCATGAACAGGACAAAATATGGCTCATACTGCAAACTTCACAGAGCAGACATATCCACTAATCCAGGTATGAGAACTGACTGGATAAGAGCTTCTTGTCCTACTTTGGCCACTAACAAAACAGTAGCATCCCATTTTACTACTAAAAGTCAGTAAAGTTGAGCTAAGTACAGTAACACTCATAACTTTAGAACCCTTGAAATACATAGTACACGGAGAAACATTTCAAACCGTGGAATGTTGACATATGTATGTTGCCTCAAGTTCATGTGTTCAAGTTACTCCAGCCCTGAGTTTGATGATTTCCTGTCTTCTACTCCTCCTGGGTGAATTAGCTTCATTTTGTTCCAGAGCTTTCAGGTGTGCCGTTAAGTTGCTAGTATATGCTCTCTCCTGTTTCTTTTTGGAGGCACTCAGGGCTATGAGTTTTCCTCTTAGCACTGCTTTCATTGTGTACCATAGATTTGGGTATGTTGTGCCTTCATTTTCATTAAATTCTAAAATGTCTTTGATTTCTTTCTTTATTTCTTCCTTGATTAAGGTATCATGGAGTAGAATATTGTTCAGCCTCCATGTGTATGTGGACTTTCTGTTGTTTTTGTTGCTATTGAAAGACCACTCTTACTCCGTGGTGATCTGATAGGAGGCATGGGATTAGTTCGATCTTCTTATATTTGTTGAGGTCTGTCTTGTGCCCAATTATATTGTCAATTTTGGAGAAGGTACACCAAAAATCCACCAGACAACTCCTACAGCTGATAAACAACTTCAGCAAAGTGGCTGGATATAAAAGCAACTCAAGCAAATCAGTAGCCTTCCTATGCTCAAAGGATAAGCAGGCTGAGAAAGAAATTAGGGAAATGACACCCTTCCCAATAGCCACAAACAATATAAAGTATTTTGGTGTGACTCTAACCAAACAAGTGAAAGATCTGTATGACAAGAACTTCAGGTCTCTGAAGAAAGATATAGAAGAAGATCTCAGAAAATGGAAAAACCTTCCATGCTCATGGGTTGTCAGGATTAATATAGTTAAAATGGCAATCTTGCCAAAAGCAATATACAGATTCAACGCAATCCCCATCAAAATCCCAACTCTGTTCTTCATAGAGTTAGAAAGAGCAATTCTCAAATTCATCTGTAATAACAAAAAACCCAGGATAGCTAAAACTATTCTCAACAGTAAAAGACCTTCTGGGGGAATCAGTATCCTGGACCTCAAGCAACACTACAGAGCAGTAGTGTTAAAAACTGCATGGTATTGGTACAGTGACAGGGAGGTGGATCAATGGAATAGAATTGAAGACCCAGAATTGAACCCACACATCTATGGTCAATTGATCTTTGACAAAGGAGCTGAAAACATCCAGTGGAAAAAAAGATAGCCTTTTCAACAAATGGTGCTGGCTCAACTGGAGGTCAACATGCAGAAGAATGAGAATTGATCAACTCTTATCTCCTTGTACTAAGCTCAACTCCAAGTAGATCAAGGACCTCCACATAAAACCAGACACACTAAAACTAATAGAAAAGAAACTGGGGAAGACCCTTGAGGACATTGGCTCAGGGAGAAAGTTCCTAAATAAAACACCAATTGCTTATGCTCTAAGATCAAGAATAGACAAATGGGACCTCATAAAATTACAAAGTTTCTGTAAGGCAAAAGACACTGTCAAAAGGACAAATCAGCAACCAACAAACTGGGAAAAGATCTTCACCAACCCTCCATCTGACAGAGGGCTAATATCCAATGTATACAAAGAACTCAAGAAGTTAAACCCCAGAAAACCAAATAACCCTATCAAAAAATGGGGTACAGAGCTAAACAAAGACTTTTCACCTGAAGAAATTCGGATGGTTGAGAACCACCTTAAGAAATGTTTAACATCATTAGTCATTAAGGAAATGCAAATCAAAACAACCCTGAGATTTCACCTCACACCAGTCAGAATGACTAAGATTAAAAACTCAGGAGACAGCAGGTGTTGCCCAGGATGTGGAGAAGGAGGAACACTTCTCCCCTGCTGGTGGGATTGCAAGCTGGTACAACCACTCTGGAAATCAGTCAGGTGGTTCCTCAGAAAACTGGACACGATACTTCTGGAGGACCCAGCCATACCACTCCTGGGCATATATCCAGAAGATTCCCCAGCATGCAATATGGATACATGCTCCACTATGTTCATAGCAGGCTTATTTATAATAGCCAGAAGCTGGAAAGAACCCAGATGTCCCTCAATGGAGGAATGGATACAAAAAATGTGGTATATATACACAATGGAGTACTATTCAGCCATTAGAAACAATGAATTCATGAAATTCTTAGAGAACTGGATGGAGCTGGAGATCATCATACTAAGTAAAGTAACCCAGTCTCAAAAGAATACCCATGGTATGCACTCACTGATAAGTGGATATTAGCTTAGAATCTTGGTACACCAAAGACACAATCCACATACCAAATGATGTCTGAGAAGAAGGAAGGAGTGGCCCCCTGGTGCTGGAAAGGCTCAAAGCATCAGTGTAGGGGAATACCAGAACAGGAAAGTGGGAAAGGGTGGATAGGGGAACAGGGAGAGGGAAAAGGGCATGTGGGATGTTTGGGGGGCAGGGAACCAGGAAAAGGGAAATGAAATGTAAGTAAAGAATATATCCAATAAAAAAAAAGAAAAAATAGTTACTCCAGGTTATCAATTAACTTTTTGCTTCAGAATTGGTCTTTATTATGAAGTTATTAAAACACTATTTTCTAAAACATTGTCTTTGATACTCTTAGGTTTCTAAGGATAAGTTTTCTAATTCACAACATTTGGTAAAATCAGCTTAAATATGAAGTCTTCCTTCATCCTCCTCTGAGTCCACAGAAGACAGCTTTGCTCTCCTGATTTCTCTCTGCCCTATGATACCTTGCTAAGACTGTGACTAAAGTATTAAATTTATTTCCAGTTCTTACAGTTGTGCTTCACGTTCTCTTATTCATTTCTCAGTTTCCTTTTGATACAGACATGATGTTCTGTTCAAATCTATTTCTAGACCACACGTTATTTTAAGGTCTCTGGGGATTAGCTTTTGCTGCTGGCACCAGGGAATAAAACAGGGCATTTGTTAAACTTGTTTTGTAACAAATTCATTAGATCCTTTCTCAGTGGTCTTGAAAGACATGCTATTTTCTGTTCTTCCATTCATAGATGTGCCCTGTTGATATGGAACTTAATAAGGCTTGAAGACACACAAGAGGAGATACATATTTCTTAAATGTCACTGACAACCCACCTGTATGTAATAGCAATGTCATTAAATACTCATTATTGAGAAAGATTATTAAGCTTGTCATGTCAAATGGAATTTATAAAAATCTCTCCCACTATGGATAGATTGTTGAATCTTAAGCAATGGGGACCTTCATTGGATATAAAGGTTTACCCCAAAACTTTCCTAAAAGAAAATAGTCATTCTGTATTACATGATATGATTCGTATGTTAAAGATTCCATTTGAAGATCTATAAAAAATCATATTTTATATATGGAGATTTATAATGTTTCTTCCAAAGGTTATTAGATCCAGGACATGGAAAGGATACAGTCATTTTGTGGATTTTGATGAAGACTATTGAACATTGATCATATCCATTGATCTAGAGGTTCTGATGACTTGGACCAGTGAGGTAACAGGAAGTGTCTGGAAGTGGTTGCAGTACAAAAATAGAGCCCAAAGCATTGTTTGATAAATACATATCCTTTAGGTTCTGCAGGACTTTGGCCTGGAAAAATAGCAGGATTTTGTCATTTGGAAAAGTGAGCCCGCTGGAGTCCCTAAACTTTAGGGTAAAATCTAGAGGCTTGTTTAGGGGGCAAATTGTGTTTGAAATAATGCTGACATTAAAACGGTGGTAATAAAATTCATAATAATTATCAGTTTGTTATTGGAACACACAATTTAAAGAGAAGATAGGAAGACACTTGCTGTGTGCATTTACCTGGAAGCTGTCAAATACATAGATGTCATTCAAAGTATTGAGTTGGAAGGAATCAGGAAAATAACCAGTTGTCAAAGAGGAGAATTTCAATGGTGAATTATGTTCAGTGTTTATTTCTTCCAGTGTCCTGAATTACAATTTAGAGTGAAGTATATAAAGCATAATTTCATCAAAGGATTTCTGTGGTACAGTGCACCATATTTTCCTTGCAATACTGAGCACAGAGGCAGCAGTCATTTGTTATTATTGTCAGTCTTAAATATTTACAGTTTAGTAATTGACAGCAAACACATCACGGTTTTGCGATGGCAATATAGAGTGAAATGTCACAAGTAGAGGAATGAGTGTCCCAAATGTAAGCAGAGGTCACTGGAGCTCTCTGGAAAGTAGATTTCCCTGAAACATTTTCTTAGGGAAGGAGAGGAGAAATCACAGAGTCTCTCAGAGTGACATGAATTACTGAATTGGGTGAGAGCAGTGTTTGTGTTGTAAGTTGTCACCTGTCGCCGAAACAGCATTGCAAACACTAAATTCAAGAGACAAGGAATTGCGCCTGAAATTCCATGGTTCTAATTTAGTAAAACTCTGACCCGAGAGTCAGGGTTTGCTGCTAAGGATGATCATCCTATGCCAGACTTCAGAGCTAGCAGGTAAGCAAAGGAAAGGAACAGTAACAGCAACAAGAACAAAGCACCCCCAAGGCAAGAAGGGAAGATGGGTAAGACCTGATGATGCAGGAGAAAAGGCAGCTGTGGAGAAGCTGGTAGAATTCAGTGGTTGAGTTCAGTGTTTCAACACAGGCACTTGGTCCTCCATTGTTTAAGTCCTGCAAGTAAGTACTGCAAAGGATGCAGCAGGGGAGTGTTTAAATCCGGGATTAAAGAAACCATCACGGTCATGCTGTGTCCAAACGAAATGGATTGTTTTGAGGAAAGAAGTCTTCTCTAAGGAAATGAAATTTGAGAAGAAGAGCTTGAGATAGGGAGGGAATCAAATTTCAGCACTGATTGCTCTGTAGTTCTCTTAGAAGGGAGCAGATCTAAATGGTAAACAGAGATGGGTCTTCTGTACTAGGCGTCAATCAAAAGAGGCAGAAAGAGAAGAAATTGGGCTGTCATGAAACTGTTCTATCAACAGCAGCGATTTTAGTTTGCTGTTTCTCTCACTTTTTAAATAATTTATTTTATTTTTGAGATTATAATATAATGAAGTCACTTCCCCCTTGCCTTTTCTTCCTACAAAATTTTCCATACAGCTCTCCTTACTCTCTTTCAAATGCATGGCCTCTTACTTTTATTAATTATTGTTGTTGTTGGTGGTGGTGGTGTGTGGGTGTGTGGGTATTTTTGAGTATGTGTGTTCATATGTGTGGTGTGTGTGTGTGTGTGTGTGTGTGTGTGTGTGTGTTTCTAAGTACAGCCTGCTCAATGTTTCTTGGATGCATGTTTTCAGGGCTGACCATTTGGAACTGAACAACTAATTGCTATGCTCCCCTTTAGGGAAGCATATGGATTGATCCCAGGTCCTGAGCCTTCCTTAGTTGCTTGTGGCTCTCTCATTTTTACCAACATTCCAGGATTACATGTAAGTGAGCAACTGCCTCACATTCACTTCAATCGTGGGAAATATGTTCCTAGCACTTTGCTGTGGACCTGGAGACTTAGTCCTTATATGATGGTCCATGCATAGTGGTGCTAGAAACAAAAGCAAAACCTTTCCATTCCCTAACCCTAATCCTAATCCCAACCCCAACCTCAACCCCAACCCCAATCCCAACCCCAACCCCAACCCCAACCCTAACCCTAACCCTAACCCTAACCCTAACCCTAACCCCAACCTCAACCCCAACCCTAATCCTAACCATAACCCTAACCTCTTGATTCCCCCATTCAATTCCTGAAATTGCAAATTAAAATTGCCTTTAAGAATATTTTCCTATTGAAGTTTTTATTAAAGACTCATTTTTAATTTGTATCAAGAGAGTCTAAATTAAGTTTTTGTCTTTTAAAATAAGCATTTGTGCTCTGGTCAGGGAAGCAGATCGGTCTTGGCAAGCCGTCTTCAGAGAATCTTCCTTCTGCAACAGATGGGAACAAATACAGAGAGTCACAGCCAGGTAGCATGCAGTGAGAGACCTTGGAACTCAGCATCATCCTGATCTGGATGGCTCCATCAAATCCCTCCCCCGGGATGCAGGAATAGTGTTTAGAGCCAGAGGGGATGGAGGACCTGGGATGCCAAGAAAACAAGGCTCTCTAAATCAACGTGATTGGCACACACGTATGAACTCACAGACATCCAGGCAGCCTGTACAGAGCCAGCCCAGATCTGTACCAGATCTGTGGGGCCTTGAGCTGAAAGAAGTGGGCACATGAAAGAAATGCCACCATTCCTAACCCAGAAGCTATCTCTAGTTGAAAACTGCTTGTAAATAAAACTTTAGTTTCCCCCAAGGGAGTCTCAGTGGAGAAACAAATCACTCTTAAGAGCAGGCTACATGCCCAGCAGGAAATGGTCGCAGAAAAATGAATTCAGTAGCATCTTTGGAGGGAAGCCAGGGCTTTTCCTTTTTTTCAGAAAAAAATTATTATCTTTTAATTTTTATTATATATACTATATATTATATATAATAGACATTGTAAATATAATATGTTTTCATTTTCATTGTATAGATGCTACTATAGATGTAAAAAATGTGTATATTTTATGGCTTCCAGTTTAGTGTTTTTATGGGATTCCTGAGTGTTCAAATAAGTGAGTCTCTGATTCTTTCTGCTCTATTTGCTTTCTCCTGGGCTCTTTTTCTCTATTTTGTTTTTGTCTTATTCTGATGTGTTAGGTATTATATTATATTACAATATATTATATTATAGTATAGTATATTAATTATATAATATTATATATAATATCATATATCATATCATATATCATATAATATCATAACATATATAATATATTGCCTTAGAAGCCTGTTTGTTTCCTAATGAGAGACAGAAAGGGAGGATCCAGGTAGGAGGGTAGGGGAGGAGGAGCTAGGAGGAGTAGAGGGAAGGAAAACTATAATCAGAATATATTGTGTGAGAAAAATATTTAATAAATGGGAAAAATTAGGTTTTTCAATGCCCCACCCCTGCAAAAAAATCCACTTGTAAAGTTTTCATGATAGTGTGATTACCGTAGTTGCTGGTAGTAGGATTCAGTGTTTAGAAATTAGTAAAAGAAGAAATCTAGAATTAGGGAAACATCTCACAAACCTGTCCAGTGTGACACACAAGGTCCCTGTTTTTATCCATGCCTGCCAAGATTCAAGCCGTTCGGGCTTATTCCACCTGAGACCCTGTCCGTAGAACAAGTCATGGTAAGCACGGGGAAAGGCCACGTTAGCATCAACTCTGGGATGACAGTGTGCAAGCTGGATTTTAAGAGTCATTATTAAATGCTGGCATAAACAAAATTTTAAAGTAAGTCTTTACCATAGAACTTTGAGGATATTTATTTAGTAAGAGGCCCTGGTAAACTCTCTGGGAGGGAAGAGCTGTGATCTCAGAATAAGCGCATCCATGAACATGTTCCATTCCCAAGATAGTCTCGTAGGGATGATTCCTCCTCTGTGGAAATACTGCCTACAGGTAGGTCTAGTGAGACTTCCTGCAAGGATGGTACGGGGAGAAATTCTAAGATATGTTTCCTCAGAGTAAATGATAATTAGAATTTCTGCTCTAATTCTTCTTGCTTATTTGATACATGTATATCAATATGCCATATATATTTATACATATCATGCATATGAATATATAATATATATACATATATATGAACATAAATATGAATATATACTATATATACACGTATATATACCAAATCTTTTTGTATATATTTATATATCAAATGCATGTGGTGAAAAATTTATATCTATATAGATGTATATGTTAATCTGTTATTTTGAATTACATACATGTATATCTGCAATAAATGTAATTTTAAATTTACATATTCATCTTTTCAGATATGTAACCCATACTAAATCCAAGTACATTTACAAGCTTGTTTTAGGACTGAGACTTAAGAGCATTCCTAACTGAGGTTAAGCTATGGAGCTCAGACAGTTTAGCTCACATTTGTAGTGCTGTCAATGATTAGAGTAGAATCAGTTCAGTGTCTGGGGGAGAGGGTAGGGGGGAGGAGAAACCATGTAATCAGAAGATATTAAACTGAATTACAGAACTGCTAGAGTAAAAGCAAAACCTCCAATCTCTGAGGATTCTAGATATTAAAAATAACAGGAGCCACCAGGCTATCATGTATTCATATAGAATAAGTTATTCATTTGCTTCTTAAAATTTTAAAGACAAATCATCTTTGTACATATTTTTAATCAGCTGTCCAGCCAATTCCCAAGCTGAGGAACAGATATATAGTGAGTATTGATTTTATTTTATGAATTGGAGATTTTAAAACTGTCAGTCATCTGGAAAAGAAGGCAATTCTGTTTTATCTGTGGGACAATGATGTGTAACCTTTAAATCTGAATCTAGGAGGACAGAGGTCTATCTAAGACTCTGCTGCTAACCAAGAATTTTTAAAAATACTTTGATCTACTTTATAACTCAGCAATATCTTTCAGAATGATCTGGAACCCAGGTCTTTAAATATAGTACTGAAGGGCTATTGCCCAGTTTCTCGTCTCTGAGGACTACAGAAATTATAAGTAATGGAAACTATAATACTCATATAGAATAATCAATATGAAATTCTTAAAGTTAAATGTTAATAAAGGCTTAAAGATAAGCTGCATTTGTATATATTTTGATAAATATCTAAAATATACATGTTTTAAAACATGCATATTTAAGGATCACTTTAAAGTTATGGTCATACATATTACATTAACATATGTAGAAAACATTTATATTGTTTGATGATAATTATTCATACAATAATAATGCAGAAGTTATCATGAGATTAATATGTTCTTTGTTTATAATACCAGTCATTGTTTAATGTAATTTTTTTCACATTTTTAATTTATTTTCTATATTCTTTGTTTACATTCCAAAGGCTTTCCCCTTTCCCAGTTTCCCCTTCACCCTATGTCCCATAAGTCCTCTTCCCCCCACCACCTCCCACCTATTCCCCCATCACCCCCCCGCCCCCCACCTTTTTTCTGTTTTGGTACTCTCCTAAAAAACTGGATCCAGTCTTTTCAGGACCAAGGTCCTCTCCTTCCTTCTTCTTGGGAATCTTTTCATTTGCTAATTATGCCTTGAGTATTCAGAGCTTCTGGACTCATTAATATCCACTTATCAGTGATTGCATTTCATGTGTATTCTTTTGTGATTGGTTTAACTCACTTAGGATGATAATTTCCAGATCTAACCATTTGCCTACAAATTGCATGAATTCATTATTTTTAATTGCTGAGTAGTATTCCATTGTATAAATATACCACATTTTCTGTATCCATTCCTCCTTTGAGGGACATCTGGGCTCTATCCAACTTCTGGCTATTATAAATAAGGCTGCTATGAACATAATGGAGCATGTGTCTTTATTGTATGCAGGGGAATCTGCTGGGTATATGCCCAGGAGTGGTATGCCAGGGTCCTCTGGAAGTGTCATGCCCAATGGCGGTCTGAGGAACCGCCAGACTGATTTCCAGAGCAGTTGTACCATCTTGCAATCCCACCAACAGTGGAGGAGTGTTCCTCTTTCTCCACATCCTTGCCAGCACCTGTTGTTTCTTGAGTTTTTAATCTTAGCCATTCTGACTGGTGTGAGGTGGAATCTCAGGGTTGTTTTGATTTGCATTTCCCTGATGACTAATGATGTTGAACATCTCTTAAGGTGCTTCTCAGCCATCTGAATTTCTTCTGGTGAAAATTCTTTGTTTAGCTCTGTACCCCATTTTTAATAGGGTTATTTGGTTCTTTGGGGTCTAACTTCTTGAGTTCTTTGTATATATTGGATATTAGCCCTCTGTCAGATGTAGGCTACTAATTTGCTTGAGTTGATTTTATAACCAACTACTTTGCTGAAGTTGTTTATTAGCTGTAGGAGTTCTCTGGTGGAGTTTTTTGGGTCGCTTAAGTATACTATCATGTCATCTGCAAATAGTGATAGTTTGACTTCTTCCTTTCCAATTTGTATCCCTTGATTTCCTTATGTTGTCTAATTGCTCTCGCTAGAACTTCAAGTACTATATTGAAAAGATATGGAGAGAGAGAGAGCAGCCTTGTCTAATCCCTGATTTTAGTGGGATTGCTTCAAGTTTCTCTCCATTTATTTTGATGTTGGCTACTGGTTGCTGTAGATTGCTTTTAATATATTCAGGTATGGACCTTGAATTCCTGTTCTTTCCAGGACTTTTAGCATGAAAGGATGCTGAATTTTGTCAAATGCTTTTTCAGCATCTAATGAGATGACCATGTGGTTTTTTTCTTTTAGTTTGTTTAAGTAGTGGATTACATTGACAGATTTCTGTATTTTGAACCATCCCTGCATCCCTGGGATGAAGCCTACTTGATCATAGTGAATGATCATTTTGATGTGCTCTTGGATTCGGTTGGCAAGAATTTTATTTAGTATTTTTGCATCAATATTCATAAGGGAAATTGGCCTGTAGTTCTCTTTCTTTGTAGGATCTTTGTGTGGTTTTGGTATCAGCGTAATTGTGGCTTCATAGAACGAGTTGGGTAGTGTTCCTTCTGTTTCTATTTTGTGGAATAGTTTGAAGAGTATTGATATTAGGTCTTCTTTGAAGGTCTGATAGAATTCTGCACTAAAACCATCTGGTCCCATACTTTTATGGTTGGGAGACTTTCTATAACCCTTTCTATTTCTCTAGGGGTTATGGAACTGTTTAGCTGATCTAATTGATCCCAATTTAATTTTGGTATTTGTTATCTGTCTAAGAAATTGTCCATTTCCTCCAGATTTTCCAGTTGTGTTGAGTATAGGCTTTAGTAGTAGGACCTGATGATTTTTTGAATTTCCTCAGATTCTATAGTTATATCCCCCTTTTCATTTCTAATTTTGTTAATTTGGATACTGTCTTTGTGTCCTTTGGTTATTCTGGCTAAGGGTTTATCTATCTTGTTGATTTTCTCAAAGAACCAGCTCTTGGTTTTGTTGATTGTTTGTATGGTTCTCTTTGTTTCTACTTGATCGATTTCGGCCCTTAGTTTGATTTTTTACTGTATTTAATTTTAATGTATTTTAAAATGTATTTATCAATCCATGTGTATATTCATCTGCGTGTGTGTGTGTGTGTGTGTGTGTGTGTGTGTGTGTGTGCCATTTCATGGGAATGGAAGTTGAATGACAAATTACTTGCTACTAATCAATTAGTCTACTGCAAACAACATGCCCGACATTCTTAGAGAGAGCTTGTCTCCAAAATCTGGGGGTAGCGCACTTGACAGAGACATTCCAGATCAACATCAGTCACATGAACACAGGCATATGTATACCTGTACATGTACACATGCACCACATAAGCACACACATTTAAGAGATGTGGCAAAACATCTTTTGCAGGTTTATCACTGGACAACTACATGTGTTTCTACAAGCAAGGAGTTGAGGGTTGCAGTTCCACTTTTTGGAGAGACCCTCTCATGGACAAGTTTTGGAACTGGTGAAAAGCAGCCCAATCTCATTATCTTTGAAAAGTCCAACTTAGCTCCATCAGAAACTGCATCTCCTCCATTAATAATCTCTAATTAATATGAAAAAAGTAATTGTATGTATTGTATAAGGTAGTTAAAGGTATATCTGATTTTTTTTTTTGAAAACTTATTGAGGGACTTCCCCAAAGCAGATCCTGAGATGTGCATTTATGTACGAACAAGTTATAGATTTATTACCAGAGTAAACCTGTGAAAATTCACAGAGTAAGGAAGCAGAAGCAGGCTAACAGGGGTATGGATGTAAGAGGATTGCCAGTATCAGAGCAGCCAGGGCTATCCTGCTGCTTGTAAAGCATCTTCTTTTGAACCAGACTTTGCCTCCATTTATGTCACCATGGTTACTACCCTATTCATGAACAATCAACAAAGTGGCCAAGGACATGCTGGCCAACATCTCCTGGAAGAGTCATCTTGCTGTGTCCTCTTCTGCAGGGAATGAAACTCTAGGGATATTATGCAAAGCAAGCAGACACTGTGGGGTGTGTGGTGGTGGTGGTGGTGGTGGTGGTGTGTGTGTGTGTGTGTGTGTCTTTGTGGGAGCACGTACCCTGTTGCCTTTTGTGTTTTTGTTTTTGTTGTTGATTCTCATAAGCCGATCCATAAGCTTTATCCAAAGGACTCTTTTACCCATAAGGTTTTTCTGAAATGACCCTTTATTCCAGTTCACTAACCTTTCTTATTTTAATGTCAAGAGGCAGCCCATATTCTTTTTTATTTATTTTTATTTTCATTAGTCATTCCATTCATTTACATCTCAAATGATATCCCCCTTCCTGGTTACCCCTCCACCACCCCCACCCCATATCAGCCCTTCCCCCCACCCCTACCTTTGCCTCTAAGAGGGTTCTCCCCTATCTACCCACCTACTCTTGCCCCACCACTCCAGCATCCCCTCCACAGGATCAAGTTCCTCCCTTCCTATTGATGTCAGACAAGACTATCCTGTGCTACATATGTTTCTGGAGCCCTGGAGCCCTCCATGTACTCTCCTTGATTGGTGGTCTAGTCCCTGGGAGCACTGGGTGGTCCAGCCAGACAACAATGTTCTTCCTATGGGGTTGCAACCCCCCTCCACTTCTTTCTGCAGCTCCTCCACAGGGGTCCCTGAGCTAAATCTGATGGTTGGAACCAATCATTCACATCTGCATTGGTCAGGTGCTGGCAGAAGCCCCAGGGAACAGCTACACTGGGTTCCTCTCAGAAAGCACCTCTTAGCAACAACAACAGTGTTGGGGTTTGGTGTCTGCAAGCAGGATGGATCCCTAGGTGGTGTGGACTCTGGATGGCCCTTCCTTCAGTCTCAGTTCCCATTGTTTTTGTCCTTGTCTTTCCTTTGGACAGGAACATTTCTGGGTTAAAAACTTTGAGATGGGTGGGTGACCCCATCCCTTGACTGGGAGCCATGCCTATCTCCTGGAGGTGGTCTCTACAGGTTCTCTCTCCCTTTTGCTGTACATTTCTGCTAAAGTCATCGCCGTTGGGTCCTGGGAGCCTCTTGCTTCCCTGGAGTCTGGACTCTCCAGTGGCTACCCCCAGTTCCTCATCCTCCCCTGCTACATATTTTTTTTAATTCAATTTCCTGGCCCTCTGTATCTCTCTCCTGTGCCATCCAGTACCTGATCCTGCTTCCCCTTATTTTCTTCCTTCTCCTCTCTTCCTCCCAGGTCCTCCCTCCCTCTACCTCCCAGGATCATCTGTCTCCCCTCTATACAGGACTGAAACAGTCATACCCTGGTCTTCTATCTTCCTGTAGCCCATATTCTAAACTTGAGTAATTTTTTCTCCAATGAAATGTAGATGATAAGATTCACCAAGTAATGCCATCTCTGTGTTGGGAGCATCTCTATTCAATGCATTGTTTCAGAGTTGTCCATGGAGTAGAACTGGATATAACAATAGCTCTGCTCTCTCTATCATGTGATTCTGTATACTAACTTCCTGAAACTTTCCATACCCCTCCCATCCCTTCAGCAATATAATAGACTACAAACAGATATATAAAATTTCCAGAGGGTCTGAGAAGACCAAGTCACAATGGCTACCTGTGTCTTAACTTTTTGCAATCAGCCACTTCCAGGCCATTAAAATTACAGAGGTATGGTTTTTAATTTTTACACAAGCCCTTACTAAAAAATCATGTGCTTGCTTCGGCAGCACGTATACTAAAATTAGAACGATACAGACAAGATTAGCATGGCCCCTGCGCAAGGATGACGTGCAAATTCGTGAAGCGTTCCATATTTTTTAAACAGATCGCAAAAGGCAAACATAGGAACGTTACTAACAGAAATCAAGGCAATATGGCAGTATCTGAACCCAATTCGCCAACCACAGCAAGTCGTGGATACCCCAACAACCAGAAAAACAAGAGCTGGATTTAAAATCACTGGTCATGATGCTGCTAGAGGAACACAAAAAAGACATAAACAAATCTCTTAAAGAAATGCAGGGGAACATCAATAGGGTAGAAGCGCTTACAATGCAAACACAAAAATCACTTAAAGAACTCCAGGAGAATATGGACCAACAGACAGAAGCCAATAAAGAGGAAATGAGAAAATCACTGAAAGAAATGCAGGAGAACTTGAACCAATAGGCAGAAGTCATGAAAGAGGAAACACAAAAATCTCTTAAAGAATTGCAAGAAAACACAAACAAACAAATGAAGGAAAACCATCCAAGATCTGAACACAGAGGTAGAAACAACTAAGAAATCACAAAAGGAGGCAACTTTGGAGATAGAAAACCTTGGGAAAAAATCAGGGGTCGTAGATGCAAATATCAACAACAGAATACAAGAGATAGAAGAAAGAATTTCAGATGCTGAAGATATCATAGTAACCATTGACTCCACAGTCAAAGAAAACGCAAAATGCAAAAGTCTTGTAACCCAAAACATCCAGGAAATCCAGGACACAATGAGAAGACCAAACCTAAGGATTATAGGGATAGATGAGAGTGACAATCTACAACTTAAAGGGCCAGCAAATATCTTCAACAAAATTATGGAAGAAAACTTCCCCAACCTAAAGAGAGAGATGCCCATGAATATACAAGAAGCCTACAGAACTCCAAACAGACTGGACCAGAACAGAAATACCTCCCGTCACATAATAATCAAAACCCCAAATGTACTAAATGAAGAAAGAATATTAAAGGCAGCAAGAGAAAAAGGCCAAATAACATATAAAGGAAGACCTATCAGAATCACACAGACTTCTCTCCAGAAACCATGAAAGCTAGAAGATCTTGGGAGGACCTCATGCAGACCCTAAAAGAACACAAATGTCAGCCAAGACTACTATACCCAGCAAAACTCTCATAGTTTTGGAGATCTCAACATAGATGGAGAGATCAAAATATTCCATGACAGGACCAAATTTACACAATATCTTTCCACTAACCCAGCTCTACAAAGGATAATAGGAGGAAAACTCCAATACAAGGAGGGAAACTGCACCCAAGAAAAAGCAAACTCAAAGGATGATAACTACTCAAAAACAAAAATAACTTCAAAAATGACGGGAAGAAATAATCACTATCCCTGAATATCTCTTAACATCAATGGACTCAATTCCCCAATCAAAAGACGTAAACTAACAGACTGGATACGGAAACAGGACCCTACATTTTGCTGCATACAGAAAACACACCTCAGAGTCAAAGACAAACACTACCTTAGAGTAAAATGTTGGAAGACAATTTTGCAAGTAAATGGTCACTGGAAGCTAGCTGGAATAGCCATTCTAATATCAGATAAATTGACTTTCAACCCAAAGTCATCAAAAGAGACACAGAAGGTCACTTCTTGCTAGTCAAAGGAAGAATCCACCAAGAAGAACTCACAATTCTAAACATCTACACTCCAAATGCAAGGGCACCCTCATTCGTAAAAGAAACTTTACTAAAGCTCAAAGCACACATTGCACCTAGCACAATAATTGTGGAGGACCTCAACACTCCACTATCCTCAATGGACTGATCAGGAAAACAGAAACTAAACAGGGACACAGGGAAACTCATTGAAACTTTGGACCAATTGGATTGAACAGGTGTATATAGAACATTTAATCCTAAAGCAAAAGACTATACCTTTTTCTCAGTACCTCATGGTACCTTCTCCAAAATCGACCATATAATTGGTCACAAGACAGACCTCAACAAATATAAAAAGATCGAACTAATCCCATGTCTCCTATTGGATCTCCATGGAGTAAGAGTGTTCTTCAATAGCAACAATCACAACAGAAAATCCTCATACACGTGGAGGCTGAACAATATTCTATTCAATGATACCTTAGTCAAGGAAAAATAAAGAAAGAAATCAAAGACTTTTTAGAATTTAATGAAAATGAAGGCACAACATACCCAAATCTATGGGACACAATGAAAGCAGTGCTAAGAGGAAAACTCATAGCCCTGACTGTCTCCAAAAAGGAACAGGAGAAAGCATATACTAGCAACTTAATGGAGCACCTGAAAGCTTTAGAACAAAAAAGTTATTTCACCCAGGAGGAGTAGAAGACAGGAAATCATCAAACTCAGGGCTGAAATCAATCAAGTTGAAACAAAGAGAACCATACAAAGAATCAACAAAACCAGGAGCTGGTTCTTTGAGAAAATCAACAAGATAAATAAACCCTTAGCCAGACTAACCAAAGGGCACAGAGACAGTATTCAAATTAACAAAATTAGAAATGAAAAGAGAGATATAACAACAGAAACTGAGGAAATTCAACAAATCATCAGATCCTACTACAAAAGCCTATACTCAAGACAACTGGAGAATCTGGAGGAAATGGACAATTTCCTAGACAGATACCAAATACCAAAATTAAATCAGGATCAAATAGATCATCTAAACAGACCCATAACCCCCAAAGAAATAGGAGGGGTCATAGAAAGTCTTCCAACCAAAAAAAGCACAGGACCAGATGGTTTTAGTGCAGAATTCTATCAGACCCACTGCTGGTGTGACTGCAAGCTGGTACAACCACTCTGGAAGTCAGTCTGGTGGCTCCTCAGAAAACTGGACATGATTCTTCTGGAGGACCCAGCCATACCACTCCTGGGAATATACCCAGAAGATTCCCCAGCATGCAATAAGGATACATGTTCCACTATGTTCATAGCAGCCTTATACATAATAGCCAGAAGCTGGAAAGAACCCAGATGTCCCTCAACGGAAGAATGGATACAGAAAATGTGGTATATATACACAATGGAATACTATTCAGCCATTAGAAACAATGAATTCATGAAATTCTTAGAGAACTGGATGGAGCTGGAGAACATCATACTAAGTGAGGTAACCCAGTCTCAAAAGAATACCCATGATATGCACTCACTGATAAGTGGATATTAGCCTAGAATCTTGGGACACCAAAGACAAAATTCACATACCAAATGATGTCTGACAAGAAGAAAGGAGTGGACACTGGTGCTGGAAAGGATCAAAGCATCAGTGTAGGGGAATACCAGAACAGTGAATTGGGAAGGGGTGGATGAGGGAGCAGGGGGAGTGAAAAGGGCATGTGGGACCTTTCGGGGGTGGGGAACCAGAAAAAGGGAAATGAAATGTAAATATAGAATATATCCAATAAAAAAATTTTTAAAAATCACATTGGCCACTCCAGTAATGTGAAATTAACTTTGGGACTGTCTAGTGGGATATTATAGAAATACTACTTGAACTTGTAGTACCATGGCCAAGCTACAAGCCAAGAAGTCTGCTGCTAAATTCAATAGCTACAATGCACATCTAGCAGTCCGAAGTGATTACAACTTCTGCCTTTTCTCTACATTTATAAAACTATCTTTAAGCTTTTCAGTAAAGGAATCAGAATATGACCCTCAGTATACCACACAAACCAAGCAAAACTTTATGCAAACTTTGATATATTCATTTCCATAAAGAAGATGTTCCAGCATTTCCATACAAAGTTCCATATATTCATTACCTTAAAGATGTCCCGGCTTCTCCATGCAAACAAAGTTCAAGATATTCATTACCATAAAGAAGATGTCCTGGCTCCTCTAGAATTTTGAACTCAAACACTGTCTTTGAGGAGCCAATCCCATGAGTTCTCAATGGAATTATCTGTCACCCAACTGACAAGATACTTCCTACACTTTAAGTTTGACTAATGTGATATCATTGGCAGATGGAGTCATTACAATATTTATAGAACACTGAAATGACACAGTTGCTTCCAGCGTATATTGCACTAGAGGATAAGAAAATAACACTGACCTATGACAAGATTATTAATGTATAATCTTCATCCTTGAGAAGACAACTTTCTTTTGGCTTCCACTCTAATGACTGTGGGAGGGAACACAGTTTGCTGACTAATAGCTACATTGTAAGCTAGAACGTTCTCATAGAGTCTCTCAATCCACTGCAGTTACTCCTTCAGCAACGCAAGTGAAATCTGGACATTCTATTGCGCAGCTTCATAGCTCTTCAAATTTATCCTTCAGGATCACTTTCTTTTCTGTGTATTTGTGCATGTAAGCATGTGGGTGCATGTTTGTGGGCTCCTGAGGTCTTAACCTTGGGTGTCTTCCTTTATTTCTTGTCTCATATTTTGGACACAGGGTTTCTCACTGTGGATTACTGTGCTATCTTGACTGACTGGCAAGTGGACAGCACAGCCTCAGAACAGGGATCCCAGGTGAATGTAGCTGCACACAGCTTTTATGGGTGCTAGTGGTTAAAAATGGGGATGCATGCTTGCATGTAAGCACTTTGTCAACTGAGCCATACCCCCAGACTAGAATTTGTCTTTTTTCAGAAGCTAGGGCTTAAATCTGGGTAGGATGGCTCTATCATCTTAATATTCTTTTAGACTTGGAGGATGCCAGTAATTTCTATTACTTCTAATATGTACTGACATTTTATTTGCTGTCTCTGGGAGGAGCCTGGGACCTCATCAGGTTCTTCCTCTTTCCCTCCCTACTACATAATTTTTCTCTCACATTAAAATGTGAGGAATCTACCAGTTGCCAAGCATATGTGTCCCAAGTCTGAATTCATAAACCATCGAAGTCACTGCCAGATTGGGTTGGAATGTCTTAGAACTCCTGAAGGTGACTGGAAGCAGATTTCCCACGTAGTCTAGTACTCATTTTGATATTTTTAACATTCTGTGGTTTGGTATTTATGATTGCATACTGAAACAATTTTAAAGAAATATTATTTCAAATCATTCTGTATCTCTTTCCTTTTGTTCTTTTTCATACTGCCATTCCAATTAAGCATGCATTTATATTTTATGTAGTTGTTTTCTGACCCTTGGATATCCTGTCCCTTCATTTCCATTATTTTTTTTTCTGCTTTTGAGTTTTACAAGTTCCAACTGGTATGTTTAAGTTCTTGGATCGTTTCCTTGGCACACTAGTTTACTGATGGCCTACTGATGCATCTTACACCTGTGTGGGAGGATTCTCCCATCTTTAGTTTCCCCTTATACTTCTTCTTAGAGAATTCCTCTTTCCATTCATATTGGCAGCCCATTTTTACACCTTCCCCACTTTTCTCATTATACTATAATCACTATTACATTAATTTTCCTGTCTGGCAAGCCTAAATTTTTACCATAGCCACCTCTGAATCTGTTGTATCATTACCCCATACTAGTAAAAATTTTAATAGTATCACTTATTTATCCATGCAGATTTCCACACATTTTCTTTTTTATTAGATATATTTTTTATTTACATTTCAAATGTTGTCCCCTTTTCTGGTTCCCCCCACCCCCAAAAATCCCATAAGCCATCTCCCCTTCCCCAATCAACCCTCTCCTGCTTCCCTGTCATGGTATTCCTCTACACTATGGCATCAAATCTTTCCAGAGCCAAGGACCTTTCCTCCCTTTGGTGTCTAACAAGGCAATCCTTTGCTGCTTATGTGTCTGGAGCCATGGGTAAGTCCATGTGTACTCTTTGGCTGATGGTTTTGTCCCTGGGAGCTCTGGGAGTACTGGGTGACTCATATTGTTATTCTTCCTATGGGGCTGCAAACCCCTTCAGCCCCTTGGGTCCTTTCATCAGAGAAATGCAAATTAAAACAACCCTGAGATTTCATCTCAAACCAGTCAGAATGGCTAAGATAAAAAACTCAGGAGACAGCAGGTGCTGGTGAGGATATAGAGAAAGAGGAGGACTCCTCCACTGCTGATAGGATTGCAAGCTGGTACAACCACTCTGGAAATCAGTTTGGTGGTTCCTCAGAAAACTGGGCATAATACTACCAGAGGACCCTGGTATATCCCTCCTGGGCATATACTGAGAAGATTCTCCAGCATGTAAAAAGGACACATGCTCTGTTATGTTCATGGCAGCCCTATTTATAGTAGCCAGAAGCTGGAAAGAACCCAGATGTCCCTCAATGGAGGAATAGATACAGAAAATGTGGTATATATACACAATGAGGTACTACTCAGCTATTAAAAACAATGAATTCATGAAATTCTTGGACAAATGGATGGAATTGGAAAATATCATCCTGAGCAAGGTAACCCAATCACAAAAGAACACACATGGAATGCACTCACTGATAAGTGGATATTAGCTCAGAAGCTTGGAATACCTAAGACATATTTTACATAGCAAATGATGCCTAAGAAAGAACAAAGTATGAATACTCTGGTCCTTCTTAGAAGGGGGAACAAAATACCCACAGAAGGAGATACAGAGACAAACGGTGGAGCAGAGTCTGAGGGAAAGACCACCCAGAGACTACCCCACTCAGAGATCCATCTCATATACAGTTACAAAACCAAGACACTAATATTGATGCCCACAAGTGCTTGCTGACTGGAACCAGATATAGCTGTCACCTGGGAGGTTCAGCTAGTGCATGAGAAAAACAGAGGGGGACACTCTCAGCCAGCCATTGACCTGAGCACAGGGTCCCCTATGGAGTTGCTAGAGGATGGATCCACACCTTCTCTTTTTGATAGTCTTTGCTGTGATGCTGAGCTGGCCTTTAAGTCCTAAGTTTAAGTCATCCTTGTACCCCAGACTCCCAAGTATCTAGGTATAACAACAGGCATATCTAAAGACTTGTCTTCTTGTCTCTGTGGTTGTTCTAGATCCTATTGACAGTTCGTATTTGCCATGACAACAGCATACCCCAAGCAGAGTAACACCTAACATATAGAAACTGTTTATCCCAAATTATAAAATATTAATTGCATCCTACCTAAGACACACATTATATAGGAGATAACTAAAGGCTTGTCTTTCTCTTAAATTTTACTACTTTTAAAATTAGAGCCCAAGCAACTGGCCCACATGCTGCAAGAGGGTAATATCTATTTAAATCTTCTAGGAGGATATTCTGACTTTTTTCTTTCTGCATCTTAATTTGGAAACTGACTTGAGTAAATCATTTTTTCCCTTTTCTATGAACAAATTGCACCCAACAGCAACTAGATGACTCCAGGGCCATTAACTTTATCATCATTCACAATATCTCCCAAATGTCAGAGAACATGACTGCAAAGCCCCGTGTCATGTCACTCTGTGACATGTCACGGGTGAACATCTTGCCCATTTCAACAACGTAGCATAGCAGAAGCCATTCGTGCCTCATCTGCTACAAGAAACATGGCTACTTATTACTACCCGAACAACGAATGAGTTAGCATGATAATACCATGAATACGGTCTTTTCTCTAGAATCAAATTTTTAACTAATTTTCTTTGGGGCATAAAAATAGCCTTTAATATAAAATTCCTAGGGTTGGAGAAACAGCTGTGTGATTAAACGCTGGCTCTGCTTCTAAAGAATCCCAGTTCAATTCTCACCCCCTGTATGGAGCACACAGCCAGTGTAACTCCAGTTACTACAGATCTGATGCCCTCTTCTGGCCTCTGAAAGAGTCTGGCACACATGTCATACATTCGTGAACATTAAGATGAAATAATTTAAAATGATAAAGCTTTGATGCAAGAGACTGCCAGAGACACAGAAGTGAGCTTCCATATTTATATATTATATAGTAATCAGCCTCCCCCGATGTGCTGACACAGTGTCCAGTAAATAAAGGGGTAAATAAAAAAAAGATGATTTTGTATTCTGGACTACTCTTTTTGAAGATTATATTTTTACAAATTTTATATGTGTACATTTGTGTGTGGCCATGTGTGTGTTTGAACATGTGAGTGTAAGTACTTGTGAAAATCAGAAGAGGGTGTCAGATCCCTCTTCCTGGAGTTAAAAGTAGTTGTAAGTCACCTGATGTGGATGCTGAAAACTGAAAGTGGGTCCTTTGCAAAAGCAGTGCTCTCATCACGTCTGTGCTATCTCTCCAGTCCCGTTATTTGTTGTTTTGAATGATACACACAGTGACTTTCATTTTCAGTATAGCCCTATACCCATCCCTTACTAATACTCGTAAACATTGGGTCTAAAATTTCATATTTCCTATTTCAGTTCAAAATAGCCATTAAAGACCAAAACATGTATCATACTCTAAACAGTGAATCTTCTGATAGTATGACCTCTGTCTCTTAAGTGATGTGAGCTCTTGCAGATATCTGTGTTGACACCTTTTTGATGAATGGTAGAAGTCTCCACTCTAGAGAGAGGTGAACTGTCTTCAGGATATTGAGATCCATAATGAATGGGATGCTGGCGCTTCTCTGGGAAGCAGCAATCTAGTATAGCCATGCACATTTATTCTGCTTTTTGAAGAAAAACTGACCCTTTGATCATAGTTACAAAACTTATAGGCATTTCAATTTTTTTATTGATAAGTTTTAGTTGTAGAGATATATGTAAAGGACAAGGACATCTTCTTGTTACAAACTTGAAAAACAACAATTATAGACTCATCAGAAAACTTTATCCAACCAGGCAGCGATGGTGTACAACTTTAATACCAGCACTCAGGAGGCAGAGGCAAGCAGATCTCTGAGTTCAAGGCAAGCCTGGTCTACAGAGCAAGTTCCAGGACAGCCAGGGCTACACATCTTGAAACAGAGACTCTGTCTTGAAAAAAACAAAAGGAAAAAAAAAACTTCATCCAGATTCATCTTTATTGATTGACTTATTTGGTATTGTAGAGTTTTCTGGTCTTTTAATTAAACATATATACAGTGAACATTAATGTAATCTAGTGAAATATTTCCAAACATTCATCCCCCTCTTCCATATGTGTGTATGTGTTTGTGCATATACACATACACAGACACAGACACACAGCCCCCCCCCACACACACATACACACACACTTCAGTGCTTTGTTTTCAGTTGGCTTAAATTTCCATGTTTGAAAAAAACAAGTAGTTATTTGTCTTCCTGTCTCATTTATTTCATTTAGCAGTGTCCAAAGTTGCATCTAGTTTGATGCAAAAATGATGACATTTTCCTCTACAACTAACACCCCATTGTGCATATGTACCATAGTATCTTAATTACTCTGCCCTTTGATGGATAGCTAGGCTAATTCTGCCTTGCTCCTATGAATAACTCTACAGTAAGCATGGGTGTGCCGGTATCTCTTTGGTGTGCTGGTTTCCTCTTATTTCCTTTATACATAGAAGTCCACGAGCTGAGTCACATGGTAGACTTGTTTGCAGTTTTCCAAAGTGTTCCATACTGCTACCCACGGCAACTGTATGAACCTATTTTCTTATTAACACTGTTGAAGAGACGCTTTCCCTCTTATTATGAAAATTTTCTTCTTTTTATTTTCATAAACATTGATCAAGGAAAGTCTTCCAAGCACCTTTAGTTTGCTAACAGAAGAACAAAGCTTGAGATCTTCAAGATCTTACATAGCTATATTTTCTTGACAGCAAAAATAATTAATATGATGGCCATGTATCAGTGAGTGATAGTTCGAGACAAGACTGGAAGTATAAGACAAGACCAGACTTAGTGGCTGAGTCCTGGACCCTCTACTACTCAGGAAGTTAAGGTAACACTATCTCAATTGAGAGATTTATTATGCCTTTAGAGAGATTTCAAGACTGACCTAGGCAATTAGTATGTCCCTGCATCAAAATGAGAATGGTAATAAAATAATAAAATAAAATATATATAGCACAAATGGAAATGCCAATGAGTTGGAAATGTAGTTTGGGGATAGAGCAGCTACCTAATACAAAATGATGCCCTTTGTTTAATTCTACACACACACACACACACACACACACACACACACACTCACATCATTTTGTTAAAAATTCTTTAAATCCTAATGAAAATATTTACTTTAGATTATAAATTTATTTTTTATATAACCAGGAAGGTTAGATAATGTACCTATGAGACTCTTGCATCTCAAAGGTTATTATATACTAGATCAGATCTAACAGATATCAGGGAGGTATAAAAGGAAATAGTGGTTAACGTAAAACATTACAAAATTCCTCCTACTTGTAATCCAATATTTTTCCAAAGAAATCATATAGTTTCTTTTCTTTGATGTAGAATTCCACTAATAGCCTTCGGCAAGAAACATTTTCATCTATTCAGTAGAAACCATTAGAGGCTCAACATGAACAAACATTGTTCCTTGACTGTATTCATCTTCATTTGAATTGATGGTACTATTAGCCTGAAATTGAAACTTAGTACCTAATTAAGATGCTTTGGTTTCAAAACATAGTCAGTGATTTCCATTATAGGCCAAGGAAAGCCAAATCATGAGATTTTTAATCTTTTGTTTGCCCCTTCTACTTGATGGCAAATGATGGAAACAGGAAGACTTCTTAGAGATGTTATCCTTCAAATGTAATTTAATGAGTGTGACTGGTCCTTAGCAAATGGTATTTAGTGTTGTAGGTGCCTGTTGGGTACATTATCTACTCTGTAATCACAGTGTTCTGTTACTCACTGGAAATGGTTTTAGGGGTGGGAGGGGTCTCTTTCCTTAGACACTCACTCAGGAAAACATCAGAGCCATAATGTACTTTCATGTAGCTTTCCTCTCATTAGCTTGCCTGGTTGGCATTTGTCTTTATTGGAAAATGCTTATTATTTAAAAAAGTACTCTGAATTTCCTAAGGCTGATGTGGAAGAGTGGTTATGGCTGTGGACTGGATGACCATATTTTATTGGAATATTTATGAAATTTGCCAGTATTGGTTATGTTTTATTATGTATAAAGGTGCCTATCATCATTTCTATTCTAAAACCAGATCAGATTTAAACATAGAGTCAATAATCTCCCCCCCCCACAGCAAGGATAAAATAAAGAGATCGAAACTTTATTATCACCTACTAATTGTTTTATGTCCTGATATTTTCATTAATTCATAACCAAAAGAAAAAAATTATTGTAGCGTCAGCATATGTAGGCCAAGTAAAGCTGTGAGGAGGATAGCATGGAATGATTATCTACAGAGAGTCAACTCTGGAGTATATCAACGTATGTTTAGACAGAGGAAAAACATAATTGAAAGTTGGAAATAAAATACAGATCAGACGTGGCTCAATAAAGATGGTGTTAATGCTGTCAAGAGTGTGAAAGTATTACAGTTGACAGAGGCTAGATCTACAGCTGAGCATGTGCACTCAGCTCCAGGGAATCCGGCGTCCTGTTCTGACTTCCACAGGTACCTACGCGAATCTTCACATGTACATACATGCCTACACACACACACACACACACACACACACACACACACACACAGAGAGAGAGAGAGAGAGAAAGAGAGAGAAAGAGAGAGAGAGAGAAAGAGAGAGAGAGAATAAATCCTTAACATGAAAGAACAATGAGTTCCTGGTTTTCATACTACGTAAAATAATTCATTTGAAAGTTTGACCAAATCTACCTCTTTACTTGTGTGTGCCTATATGTTTGCAGAAATGTGTATGGGCACACACACCATTGTGCATGTGTGTGTGTGTGTGTGTGTGTGTGTGTGTGTGTGTGTGTGTGTTCCTTCTTCCATGAGGATATTTGGCACAGAATTTAGAGAAGTCAACAGGTCAAACGGCAAGCCTGTTTACCCACTGACTCCATCTCTCACTGGGCCCAGAAAGCAATTGTTAATCTTTACATAGAAATGGTGAATTAAAAATTATTAGCCTCTGAATTGTACCTGCTCCTTTCTCAAAAATAAGTATTTTAACATCTCCGCTGTGGGTGGTCCAGCCTTTGAGCTGGTATGATACCAGAGAACAAGGCACACTGCTAATCCTTTCTGACCAAGTGCCATTTCCTTCCATTTTTATCCATTATTATTTTAAGATAATGCATTAATTAATTTAATTAAATTATTAATTTAATCCTCTGAGGCCTTTGCAAACCAAAAGCATAAATGCAAGTAATCTTCCTGTCATGTCACTGAGAGGACAGAGTCAGACAGAGCCAGGCTAACTCCATGACAGGCTGCAAAGTGACAGTTTGGGAAGCTAGGCCTAAGTTTCTGTTTCCTGGAACTAGAAAATTCCAAAACAAGTCAATTCCAGGAAAACCACTCTTCATGGGTGGCCAATCAGAAAACTGCCCCACTACCTAGCCTAAGCCAACCTCACAGGCAGCCAGTCAGGAGCTGTAGAAGCTGCCCCACAACTAGCCGTATAGTTAATCAGCAAAAGTCCCCTAAATTCCCCAGAGTCTTAAGTAATCACAAAGGCACCCTTGGAGGTAGAGCCAAACAATCAGGAGAAAGAAAGGTAAAAGTCACCCACTCCTACCCTAACAGGCTTTAAACTGTCCCTGCAGAGTCCACACCTGTCTTCCGTCCTGATGTATGGTGCACCCCTGCATGCAGGTTCTCTGCAGAATAAATGCTCTTTGCTGTTGCTTACTCTCTGAGTCTGGGGAATCATTCTTCACCCATCACGGTCTCTTACATATACCGTATTAGTCTGAAAACATTTAGCACAGCATTTCTAGGCTTCTACATGTTTATTTTTCATTTCATTGTTCTCAAATTACATGCAATGCTACCATGGTGATTAACAGACAAAAGTACTGGACTTCTATAGGTTGCTGTTAAGGTGGAAATCAGTCTCTAGAAAACTGCCATTCTTTCTAACTAGGAACTGTAATCTGAGGTTCACAATAAAGACTACAACTAGGAAGGGAATCTAATGAAGAGGCAGGCGCTATATCCATACCCTTCATGTCAGTTGACAGCCTACGCTGTCTTGATTCAGTAGTTTTAATGTCACAATTAGACACATTTACAAACTGAATATTAAATGCAAAAAGGGTTTCATTAGAAAAAATTACCCATTTTTAAAATTATTATTATTAAAAAGTCTTTTCCCTATGTAACCAGAGCTCCATATTTTAACTTAGTTTGTTCGACATGGAAGATTTTCATTTGGAAGGGACTATAAATTAGTGTGAGTACAAAATGATGGTGATGATGTTTTATTCATGGGTTTTTTTTTGTGTGTGTGCTTTGAAAAGGATGTGAGGTGGTTTGTATAACAAAGCCTGAGGCAGCAATAGGAAGGACTTGGGAAAGTGAGTCAGAGTGGTAGATTTCCAGGCAATAAGGGTGAATGGAGTCTGTGAATCTGTATTCATGGGCTTGGCTAATTGTGCTCAAAGACATTTATAAAACACCTGTCTCTGTATTGATTAACAGCAGGCCTTTTCTCATTGTTGTTCCATAATACAATATGCAGCTTTTTATATGTCATTAATTATTCTTAGTATTATAGAGGTGATTTGAGATAATTGGCAGGATATATATATATATATATATATATATATATACATACATATATATACATATATACACACACACATATATATATATATATGTGTATATATGTATATATATATATGTGTGTGTGTGTGTGTGTTGTATATGTATATATAATATATATTATATAAATACTGTACCATATCCTATAGTAGAGGAGATCTCATTAGTTGCATGTATCCACAAAAAAACCCACAAGTCCTATCTTAAAGGAGCTAAGACAGAGTTTATTCTGGAGCCAATATGAGTGACCAGGGCCCAGGGACACAAATTCAAGTCACTGCAAGTTTCATGTTCCAATGAGGAATCAGTTGCATGGGGTTTTTGTAGTTTTACAAGACAAAGTCACAAAGCAAGGCAACTTTAATATACATTGGTGGGTATACCAGGGAGGCAGTTATGAAATGGGAGGGAAGCCATCATGTAGGCATAAGTATTGTATGTTGCCGTACTCAGCTCTTGATTAGTGGAAGTTAGGGTTCTCCTAAGTTCGTGGCTTCTAAGGAGTTTTTGTTTTTTGTTTGTTTGTGGTATTGTTTTTTGTATCCCAAGGTGTTGGTTCATGTGTAGATTAGGACAATGAATGGTTGTTCCAAAAGACTAAAACTAGCCCAGAATAAAGTAATTAGCCCCAACCTTGAAAAATTCCATTCTCTCAGTACTGAAATTCTAGTTGGCCCATCAGTCTCCAGAGACACAGGCTCCTTCCAGTTCTCTTGTTCATAGCAAGAGATCCCTTTCCTCAGAAATGAGATTCTACCCTCCTTTATACATGGGCATCTGGCCCCCGATTTTTCACATCTACTAGGTAGACTTTGAAGTTCCTGTTTGTTAGAAAACCCCAACCCTAAGCCCACCTTTAGTAATCTAGTGACAGATGCCATATTATCAGCCACTGAAATGTGACACCCTTCCACTGTTGCCATGGATATCACAGTCACCCTATCTGCAGTGCTGTACCCCTTTATGTATCCACACGCATGCGCTGTACCCCTTTATATATCCTCACTCAGAGACATTGACTCTACTCTCCCAGTGTGTACTTTGATGGAACTGTGTCTATAAGACCTCCTCTAGTTCTTTGCATTTACGCAGTACTCAGCCTCTTTGAAAGTCTTCCCATTGGTTATTTGACAAATGGTATCTGGTGCTACCACCCAGGTGGGTCACTGGCCAATGAACCCTATTTCAAGGGGCCTGGCTGTTCGTAACCGACCCAAGGTGCTGCTTTGGCTCTCCTAATGATTATTCTTTTCTGCTGGCTTCTGTCATTCACCTATTCATTTCTGCAGGCTTCTATCATCCACTATATTTGACTCCAATTCTTAGAGTTTGCCTCTTCAGCTATGTCTCTGCCCCCTGCTCTAACCACTTGTCTCTTCTCCCCTCCTCCATAAATGTCCTCTTTTTTCTTTCTGGCTTCTGGAACCTGCTACGCCCTACCCGGTGCCCATCATGTGGAAAGGCTTTGTCTCTCCTTGACTTGCTGGAGTCTGTTGAGTGTGTCTCCACTGTGATTCAGGGCATCTCTTGGCTATTGGAAACCTCCCTCTGGCTGGATTCCTGTTTGTGATCCTTTTCCATGTCTCTCCCTTCTTATCCTTACTCTACTCCTGGCTTCCTTCCTACTCATCTCTTGGCTCACTTCTTGGGCTTGACCCACCAGCCTTCCCCAATCTCTTTCCTCCTTAGAATCCTAAAAATCAACCTCATAGTCTCAATGGCCCAAAGGACACACTTGATTTCCAAATTCTCAGATTTCAATGTCTACAAGTGCATAAGCAAACAATCTCAGAATCTCTCTCTAAACTTGCCCTGCTCACCACTGTCACGAATCTCTTATCTCTGAGCCTTATTTGGTCTCTGCTCTCTAAAAGTCTCTTAAGAACATTGTATAAGCTCCCTGTGTCCCAGAATCTATAAGTTTATTGGGTGCGACTTAAAAATCTGTAAAATCTTTTTTAAAAGTTAGCTTAAAACTTGTAACAAGAAGGTTACTAGTTTTAAAAAAAATGCATAAGTAATTTTAATTTGCTATAGCATGCACTTATACAAGTTGGATTTAGCTCTTGTTTAGACAAATAGATCTAATATAGCATATATCATATACAAGGAATTAATTTTTATTTACAGAAAATAGAACTTATTAACAATGAATGTTTGGTTAAGATTTATAAACTCTTAGGGCTATAAAGATCTATTCAGGTGAACAAATCTGACTTAGGTATGTATATATAACCACTAACATCTTTGCTAACTGTGTCCAACACCAGGCCCTTCCCTTTCCTCAGCTGCTCATCCTTCTTGTAGTCGGGCTACTCTTGCTAATGTTGGGCTCCTGCTCTGGTTCTCACTGTTCTCGCCATTCTCTCTGTTATCTCTCTGCTGTGCTTCCCTCTCTCACAGAGAGCCCTGTCCATGTTCAGTCTGTTGGCCTGGCCTGACTCAGTCTACTTTCTTTTTCTGCTCTGGATTCTTCCAGATGCTCTGGCTCCTCTCTCTCTCTCTCTCTCTCTCTCTCTCTCTCTCTCTCTCTCTCTCTCTGTCTCTCTCCTTCCCCCCATATCCACAATAAAACTCCCTCATTCCACAGAGCAAGTATCTCCCCAGTTTATACAGGAGCCTTGAAACCCTGGTCCGTTCGCTAAGGATACGAAGAGGTAAACAAACCTTCAGTGTTCATGTCACCTCTTTTTGTCTGTAAATAGTAAAACATCTATAAACATTTGCAGACATATTTATGTTTGTTTGTTAAAGTGAACACCTCACCAGAGAGATACATACTAGAGATACAGATGGATAAACCAAGGCTAAGAAATTGATTATAGCTATATAATTGATTAAAAGATAGAAGGAACAAGTTACTAAACAAAAACTCCCAGTGCCAAGTATGGGATACGTCTAAAGGAGTTATTGGTGAGAAAAGTCCCCAAAGACCTCTAAACAATGTAGGCTTTTGTCATTCTAATTCGTTATCTACCAGTTTGTAATACCCTATTTCTGAAGAGAACACACTGGTTGGACGCAAGATATAGACATACTAGAAGTAGACTGGTCAGCTAGACGCTTCCCCCTCTTACTCCCCCAAAAGGCTAGCTTTCAGACTGTCAGATGGTGCTGTGCAGACTTCTGGGCAGGTAAGGCATCTGTGGTCTTACCCAGTTGTGAACTCTATGAGCTTCAATACTGTCTTAGAGGTTTACTGCTGTGTATAGACACCATGACCAAGGCAAGTCTTATAAATGATAACATTTAATTGGGGTTGTCTTACAGGTTCAGAGGTCCAGTCCATAATCATCAATGCAGGAAGCATGGTAGCACTCAGGCAGGCATGGTGCAGGAGGAGGACTTCCCAACAGCTAAGATGAGGGTCTTAAAGCCCAGACCCACAGTGACACACCTACTCCAACAAGGCCATACCTTCAAATAGTGCTACTCCCTGGGCCAAGCATATTCAAACCATGACAAACACTAACCTTTCAGATAACTTCTGCCCTTTATTGAAGTTGTGCATGAACTGAAATGGAAGATTGGGGCCCATTCTATAAGAGGGAATCCATGTCCAGTACTGTAAACCCAGTTTAAACACCATGATCGAATAGGGTTTAGGCCTAGAGGGAAACCTAATACTGTTGTTTGAATGAATTGAAATAGCTTTAATCACCTTAGAATATCTATGTTTATGTCTATAGACAAAGAGTACTTGTCTTTTAGTAGTGATTCAGCTTTAACCAGAGAACTTGTCCTTTGATGGGAATGACCCGCATCTGTCTGTACAAAGTGGGAGAATAAGGGATGGTTGAGGATCCATCCATAAACAAGACATTTGTATAATCCCGGAAGGGTCAAGGAGTACTGAGAAAGATGAAGCAGAATGAATGTAAGAGCTGGAAGATAGAGAAAAGCTGGGTGAAATACGGTTTTTCTAGGGAAAACATGGTTTGTATAACCATGAACCTATAGCAGCTATCCTTATTGGCTCTGGACTCATAAGTGAAAATCCCTCCTAAAAGTCAACTACAGGCAAGGAATGAATTCAGAGGGCACGGTCACTTACTGCTGAGCTATCATTGGCAACCAGCAGTTTGTAGGAGAAGAAGAGGCATAGTGACCATGTGTACTCACTTGTAAACCTAGCAGGCTCTGATGATGGGTTATGATGGCTCAGAACGCAGGGCCACGTAGATGGTTGTAACTAAACTCTATGGGGCACAGAAGAAAATGTATGAACATGGAGAGGAGAAGGAAAGAGAGGGACTGGCAGGATTGAGAGGGAAATAGGAGAAGGGGAAGAAAGAGTAACTGGCATGCATCATATACATGTACAAAAGTGTCAAAATGAAAAAGGTATTAATACAATGGATAGAATTAAAGAAAGAATGAATAATTTTGAGTGGAAAGTTTTGTGGGTGGGTTGGTGTCTCTCTTACTCCAGGGGTTTCTGCCTGACTATAGGAGGTGGCCTCTTAAGGTTCCAAATCCCTAATGCTGTGAGTCACGAGAAATGTAGGCATGGGGGATGGCGCAGTGACTGAGGGAATGGTCAACCAATAATCAGCCCAACTTGAGACCTATCCCATGGGCAAGTACCAATCCATGACACTATTAATGATACCCTGTTGTGCTTGCAGACAGGAGACTAGCATGGCTGTCCTCTGAGAGGCTCCACCCAGCAGCTGACTCAGACAGATGCAGACACCCACAACTAGTGCACAGAACTTGGGGACTCTTACAGAAAAATAGAGGAAGGACTGCAGGTCCCAAAGGAGATAGGAATGGCACACAAAGACAAACAGAGTCAACTAACATGAACCCTTGGGCTCTCTAAGAGACTGAACCACCAACCAAAGAGTACACACCAGCTAGACCTAGGACTCCCCACACATATGTAGCAGATGTGCAGCTTGGTCTTCATGTATGGGTCCCGAGCTGGAGTGGACACTATCCCAAAAGTTGCTGCCTGACCTTGGTATATGTTCTTCTAGCTGGGCTGCCTTATCTAGCCTCAGTGGAGAGAAAGTGCCTAGGCCCACAAAGACTTGGTGTGTGTGTGGGGGGGGGTACTGAAGGAGGTCCCCACCTGCTTAGAGGAGAAGGGGAGAGGGATAAGGAGAAAGAGTTGTGGGAGGGTGTGTCTGGGAGGGGGGCAATGAGTGGGATGTAAAGTGACTAAAAATAAATATGCATTGCAATTTAGAAAATAAATAAGCAACAACAAAGCAAAAAAAAAGAATAAAGAATTGAAAAATAATAGCAATCTGCTGATTTATCTTCCCTCCTCTCATAGGGTCTCTCTAAAGTACATTTCACAGGATGGTACTCCTATTTCTTTATATATATATATTTAAAAAAAATTTGAGACAGGGATTCTCCGTATAGCCCTGGTTGTCCTGGAACTAACTCTGTAGACTAAGCTGGCCTCAAACTCAGAAATCCTGTCTCTGCCTCCCAAGTGCTGGGATTAAAGGCTTGTGCCACCACTGCCTGGCTAAAATTTTCTTTATTTACATTTCGAATGTTATACCCTTTCCCCATTTCCCCTCTGAAATCTCCTTCCCCCTCCCCCATCCTCCTGCTCACCAACCCACCCACTCCTGCTTCCCTGTCCTGGCATTCCCCTACACTGTGGCATCAAGCCTTCACAGGACCAAGGGTCTCTCCTCTCATTGATGTCTGACAAGGCCATCCTCTGCTACATATGCAGCTGGAGCCATGGGTCCCTCCATGTGATCTCTTTGGTTGGTGGTTTAGTCCCTGGGATCTCTGTGTGTACTGGTTGGTTAATATTGTTGTTCCTCCTATGGGGTTGAGAACCCCTTCAGCTCCCTGAGTCCTTTCTCTAGCTCCTCTATTGGGAATCCTGAGCTCAGTCCATTGGTTGGCTGTGAGCATCCACTTCTGTATTTGTCAGGTACTGGCAGAGCCTCTCAGGAGACAGCTATATCAGGTGCCTGTCAGCAAAGCACTTGTTGGCATCCACAATAGTGTCTGGGTTTGGTAACTGTATATGGGATGAAGTCCCAGGTCGGGCAGTATCTGGATGGCTTTTCCTCCTGTCTCTGCTCCCCACTTTCTTTGTCTGTATCTCCTCCCATGGGTATTTTGTTCCCCCTTCTAAGAAGGACTGAATTATCCACACTTTGGTCTTCCTTCTTCTTGAGCTTCATGTGGTCTGTGAATTGTATCTTGATACAAGGCACTCCTATTTCAAAGTTATCTCTTCCTTTTCACTCATGTGCCCACATCTATCCCCAGCTCCACCCACTGCCACTTCCAATGCCCTTCTACTGCCAAGCCTCATCACCTGAAAAGACCAAGAAGCCAGTGACATCTCTGAATTCTGTCATTTTCACAATCTTGGCTGTCTTAGTTAGGGTTTTACTGCTGTGAACAGACACCATGACCAATGCAAGTTTTATAAAAGACAACATTTAATTGGAGTTGGCTTACAGGTTCAGAGGTTCAGTCCATTGTCATCAAGGCAGAAACATGGCAGCATCCAGGCAGGCATGGTGCAGGAGGAGCTGAGAATTCTACATCTTCATCTGAAGGCTGCTAGTAGAAGACTGACTTCCAGGCAGCCAGGGGGAGGGTCTTAAGCCCACACCCACAGCGACACACCTACTCCAACAAGGCCACACCTCCTAATGAGGTCACTTCCTGGGCCAATCATATACAAACCATCACACTGGCTTTCCATAAATACTGCTTCTGCATCCTTTCCTTGGGAAATTTATTTTCATTTTAATTCCAGTTCTGACTTAATTTTCCTAGAAGGCTTTCCTTAACCACTTCCTTTCCATTAAAAATAAAGTTGATGGGACGTTTTGTTTCTGCAGTTTATCTATCTCTACCTTTATGTTTTAATTTTAATCTCAATTAACCTTCTTAATTCAGTAGAGAAATAAAATATTGGGACCAGGAATTATGCCAATTTTCTTGTGATGTTAATTGTCAATAAATGTTGGGTTTTAGTCACTGGACCAAGGAATAAATGCTGAATGAATGAATGAATGAATGGATTAACACTTTGGAGTCTCAAAAATACTTCTCAAATATCAAATCATGGACCTCTTTCATCTATAGTAAATTATGCTAATTAAGTCTCAAACTCCATTTAGAATTAAGAAAATAGTAACTTTTAAAAGCATCATTAGAACCAGAAGTAGAGTGGTTATACCAGCTTGCTATCCCACCAGCAGTGGAGGAGTGTTCCTCTTTCTCCACATCCAGGTCCTTCTTAGAAGGGGGTACAAAATACCCACAGAAGGAGATACAGAGACAAAGTGTGGAGCAGAGTCTGAGGGAAAGACCATCCAGAGACTACCCCACCTAGGGATCCACCCCATATACAGTTACAAAACCCAGACACTATTATTGATGCCTACAAGTGTTTGCTGACCAGAGTTGGATATAGCTGTCATCTGGGAGGCTCTGTTAGTGCATGACAAATATAGAGGGCCACACTCTCAGCCAGCCACAGGGTCCCCAGTGGGGGAGCTAGAGAAAGAACTCAAGGAGCTGAAGGGGTTTGCAGCACCATAGGAGGAACAACAATTTGAGCCATCCAGTACTCCCAGAGCTCCCAGGGACAAAACCATCAACCAAAGAGTACACGTGGAGTTACTCATGGCTCCAGACACATAGGCAGCAGAGGATGGACTTGTTGGACATCAAAGAGGAGAGGCCCTTGGTCTTGGAAAGGCTCAATGCCTCAGTGTAGAGGAATACCAGGACAGTGAAGTGGGAGAGGGTTGATTGGGGAACAGGGAGAGGGGAGATGGCTTATGGGATTTTGAGCGGGGGAGGAACCAGGAAAGGGGACAACATTTGAAATGTAAATAAAGAATATAGCTAATAAAAAAGAACCAGAATTAGAAGCCAGAATTTCTGTACCACACTAGAGGGCATTTACCTTGGAAGTATCTATACTAGACAGACAAGGATGATACATCATGTAGGCAGTAACAAGAAAGAAGTGAACGAAGCTTAATGAAGGGCATCCTGTTCTATCTAGATTATAATATTTTCCAGTCCACTGGGATGAGCGTCTTCCACAATGACCTCCTTGGGGAAGTAATTTCCTCCAGTCACTGCTAACTACATTTTTATCAAATGGAACTCCTTACCAATGAATTAATGCTTTCTCGAGAACACTTACATCCTAGGTCAATTGACATCTTGATTCAGTTAATATAGATTTCCTATGAATTAGAACTGCAGTCTCATTTCACCATCACATCTCACAGACTAGAAGACAAACTGTTATGTCAAGCACTTTCAGAATCGACATTCTAATTGTACAGAAGTTCATTAAGATATATGAGTTCTGGGTGTGGTTAATTTCAGTGGAAGATGGTTTTTATTTGCAATTTCTTTGTAATGAACTTTGAATTAGGGAAAAAAGACTAATTTTAAGAAGTGAAAGATCAGTTGATTAGTCAAAGTGATGGAAATCTTAGAATTATCACTCATTCTATTCTTTTTAAGAAAAGTCAAACCAAAGCATTTAAGAGGTAGAATACATTTATAGAGTTATTAAGTCGTAGGATTCTGATCTAATATATAAGCAGCTGTCTCTCCTATGGGAAAACTCTGGTAGTTTAAAATGAAAATGGGTGCATATATAATCATTTTTCAACAGCAATATGGAAGATCATTGTATATGATTATATTTAGAAGTAGTATTACTAAAGGTCCTGCAAACTTAAAAAAAAATGATTGCTTCTCTGGGAGTTTCAGACTATGTATTTTGGACATATTCTTCCTCCTCCTCAAACTTTCCCAGGTCCAATCACCCTCCCTATCCAATCTCCATTCTCTGCCTCCCCAAACTTGTATCCTTTAAAATATCTAGACTTACTTGGGCTTCCCATAGGTCTTTGTTGTATACTCTTCTGGAGGCTGGCCAGTGCTGTAATGGCTACATTCTTAGAGAAAACTCTCTTCCTCTACCAGCTTTGTGGTTACTTTGTGGTTTGGGGTGGGGTTATGTGCCTCTTCACCGTCAGGCTTAGTGTGGCTTCAGTTTGTTTAGGTCTTGTACATGTCGTCACAGGCACCCTGAGTTTATTTGGGCATGTGCATTGCTGTGTCTAGAAGCTTATATATCGTTGAAGTCATTCATTACTTTTAGCTTTTACACTTTTTTTTTTTTTTTGGTTTTTCGAATCAGGGTTTCTCTGTATAGCCCTGGCTGTCCTGGAACTCACTCTGTAGACCAGGCTGGCCTCGAACTCAGAAATCTGCCTGCCTCTGCCTCCCAAGTGCTGGGATTAAAGGCATGCGCCACCACCGCCCGGTGCTTTTACACTTTTTTAACCCATCCTTGGAAGGACAAGCCATAGTATGTATATTGTCTTTGGGGTTGGGCATTATACAATCTCTTATTCTCTGTACTATGGCCAACTGTGGGTTTCTATGTTAAGCACCATCTCCTACAAATAAAATTTTTCCTGAAAGATTAATATTAATATTAATTTTTCCTGTATTGCTCTATGAGTATGGTGATAAATCATTAGGACTTGGCCACTTAAGAGAATAATAGCCATAGCTTCTTGGCCTAATATTGATGCCAGGAATGTACTTCATCTTGTGTAACAGGACTTAGACACTGTCAGAAAGTGGTTGTTTAGTCTGATGACATTTGTGCCATTATTGCACCAGGGAATGTTTTACCAGGCTATCCGTTACTATAACTTAAATGGTGTACAGCTGGGCATAACTGATGAATAGTTTTCTCATCTGGTAGCATACACAGCATCTTCTAGCACCATGAAAGCTAACCTATAGAGTAGATAAGTACCAGTTTGATTTCTTCATGTTCTATTAACTCATACATGTGGTATCTTCATGTCAAATTCTGGAGGGTGTAACCAAGAGCCTTGGTCATAGCCTGTAATGTTTGGCTATATATGGGCCTCAGTGGCCTACAACTTTAAAAGAAGTATACCATTGCTGGCATATTAAACTAATGGTATATCTAAGGTGTTAATGAATGGGATTGGATTATTGCTGAAACAGTAACTCTTAGCTAACAAATTATCTATATCTATATCTATATCACATTATTCTTGCCTTCAGTTATAGAATCCATATCTTGACATTTGGTTTTTCTTCATTTTTTTTTTTTTTGCTGGCTTCCATGTTTGATTTAATTTTCTTCTCAATTGTGTAAAACTCTGGAGCATAAGACTGGGAAACACAAAGTATATGTTAAAAAAAATCTTATCCCTGATATTGCTATCCATGGAAATTTAGGGGGGAAATTCAAATTCCAAATTCCAGCTTTACATTGGGAAAAAAATGCATCTATATTAGTATCTACATAACAGGGTGTTTCACAGCGAAATGTGAATTATCATAACAAGAAGCAGATTATGTAAAGTTTAATAAGCCTTCAATAATTGCTAACTGTTAGAGTCACCATTCTCTAAATCTCTATGAATATGGAAAATGATAATTGTGGTTTGTTCCTAAAAAAATACAACACATAGCTTTCCTGTAAGCAAGGATGCAGAACGGCCACCAAACTGACTGATTCGTGGATGGGAAGAAGGGTTTTGTTATAGATAAGAGAAAGAGAATAGCCAGAGGCCTTTGGGAAGTCCAAAGCAGCCAAGTCTACCTTCCTGGGCAGAGAGGAGAGGAGCAGCCTGCAAGTGTCAGGGCTGTCTATCCTAGGAAGCACAGAGAGGAGTTGGAGCAGGGGAAAACTTCCTGAGTTATAAAGAAAAACCAGCTGGAGCTTGTGGGGAGAGTCCTGTGAATTGGAACAGCTTGAAGTTCAGGATAGGAGGGGAGGAGTTTGCCAGCCAGAGGAGCCCAGTGGCTTTGGTATGCACCATAGGTACTTGTTAGTGAGGACCAGGGGACCCTGGAGGTTAGCAAGGGCGTTGGTAAATGTTACTAGGGAAATGGTTCTGCCTGGCAGAGAGAAACCCCATTCACAGGATCCCGAGGAATGGGTTTAGTCTAATCTCCAGCAATCCTGCAGTCATGTGCACTGCCTTTTGGAGTTTGGGACCTAACAGTGACAATATGATAACAAGAGATTTTTCTTATATTCCTTTGGTGAATATTCATTTCAAACGAATAATGTTGAAACATAATCTTAAGACAATAGACACTGTGAAATATGCCTTATATAAAAAAATTAGGGTAAATACTATGAAAGTAGAAATTATTTCTTCCTAAATCACATTAAAATGAAAATGCAATGATTGATCATATTCATAAAAAAGTCAAATGGCTTTGCTTTAATAAAAAGAATTGACACATCATTAGTCCTTACTAATATGGTCAGATTACTTTCCTTAGCTAGGGAAACACATGGGACAGAAGGGTGAGGAATAAATGGTTTTGTATAAGGAACATTACAGAAACTGACAGAACAGGCTATGAGACTGATTCAAATTAATGACTCAAAGAACCTGGAAATGATTTTCATATTTGCAACCGAGTGAAAAATTTTGCTCTCTGCAAGAACCTCTACCAATATATTATAACAGCAACTTGAATGCATGAGCAAATAAATTATCCCCTGCTTGCTAAGTACAGGATTCTTATTTGTGTATTTTAATGGACTTCTTCTTTCACTCAGAGCTCAGCTCATTAGGGTGGGGAGAGGCTTTGTGCTAATGTCCATGGTGAAGAATCTCTGAGCAGTCATTGTGTCCTGCATTTCCTATTATGGAAATGGAGTCCTGTAAAAAGCCTCCTGGTGTTTCCCAGCTTCTAAAGGCAGAGCATGAGAATAGGAACTGGCTCTTCTGCTCTCTCCTCCCTAAGAAGTGTTGGCTGGAACTTCTGTTCTCTCTTCTCTCCATCTTTTCTCTTGTAAATTGAAGAAAGTCTTGCCCTAGAGGTCGGGGACTTGGCTCTCATCCCTCTGGGCAGGCACATCTGCTTCCTTTTGTCTCAGATTCTCTGAAGACTATAGCCCAAGGAATTCAGGTTTGTAATTAAGGATGGTAATTTTCTAGCACATGGATGCATCCTTTTGTAAGTTTGCTAAGCGACTCTTAATAAAGAGTGGCTTATGATATGAGATGGCCATTTAATTAATATTCATATAGAAGAATAGCCAGAGGTTCAAACACAAATGTGTATGTAAGAGTGTTGCAGAAAAGAAACCGCTGACATGACTGCTCCATCGTATGGTTAAAGGAAAGAATTTTGTTGTAGATATTGATAAACCAGCCTGCCTCCATCTTAGGCTTAAAAGCTATTTTATGGCAAAAATAAGCTAGGTTCATTCCTGTTTATGATAAAAATCTGTTTCTCAAGGATTGGGCTATGCTCTACCTGTAACCTTAACTACAAATGTTTCTGTACTACGCTTTCCAGGAAATGGTAACCATGATTTTGTTTCGAAAGGTTATTATGACCACCTGTTGTTATAACCATTTTGTTATGACCACTTTGCAACCATTTTTGTTTCACAAGAAGTTATTATGAGCAACTTGCGGTACTAAGGTTTGCTTCTGCAACCCCACCCATTTGCCTGCCAGCCCCCCCCCCCATTTGGAACCCTCTCTACTCTTGACATTAAAACCTTTTATCTCACCCATGTCCAACACGCACTGATTTCTTCAACTTTTCTTTGAGGGAGAGACAGCCAGTGCACACAAATAAAATACGTTTGCTTTAATTACCCACTTGCTTTAATTAATTTGGTAATGCTCATTTGGGTTAGTGGCCTTGATCCTTGCATTTGTGTGTGTGTGTGTGTGTGTGTGTGTGTGTGTGTGAGAGAGAGAGAGAGAGAGAGAGAGAGAGAGAGAGAAGAGAAGAGGGAGAGAGGAGGAGGAGGAGGAGGAGGAGGAAGAGGGGAGAGGGGGAAAAGGGAAGGGAGAGGGGAAGAGGGTGAGGGAGGGAAAGAGAGAGTGGACTGGGATGGAGGAGGGGAAGAGGGGAGGAGGGGAGAGGGGGAAGGGGAGGGAGAGAGGGAGAGGGAGGGAGGAAGAGGAGAGGGAGGGAGGGAGGGAGGGAGAGAGAGAGAGAGAGAGAGAGAGAGAGAGAGAGAGAGAGAGAGAGAGAGAGAGCAGGTATCTGGATGAATCCAGAGTAGACTGAACATGGCCAGCAGACTGGACATGACCAGGGCTATCCTTGAGAGATGGGAGAGTAGCAGGAGAGAGCGAACAGAGAGAGCACAGTGAGAATAGTAGGGCTGAGGAGAGTGGGACTGGCCGGGGTTTTTGTTTGTTTTGTTTTGTTTTTTCATGTGTATTCTTTTTTTCCCGTCTCTATTTTTTTTTATTTTTTTTCATTTTTTATTTTCTATATTCTTTGTTTACATTCCAAAGGCTTTCCCCTTTCCCAGTTCCACCCCACACCATATGTCCCATAAGTCCTCTCCCCCCAACTATTCCCCAATCATCCCCCCACCACCACCACCATTTCTCTGTTCTGGATCTACAAAACTGGCCGGGTTTTAAGAAGGATGAGCAGGTGTGGGTAGGAAAGCCTGTGAGCTGGAGAGCTGGAGGGAGTTTAGGGTAGAGGGGCAGATGAGTAGAGCTAGAAAGCAAGCATGGACCTTGAGGTGTATCCCAGGTACCCATAACACTGAGGAGGCCTGGAGGCGGGCGGGCACTTAGAGATGCTGCTAAGCCTGTGTCCTTTCTGCCAGACACAAGGCAAATGACTCCTTTGGGCAGATGAGGACCAGTTTAACAAGTTCCTGAAGGGTGCTGGCTTTTATCTAATGCCTTGACCAGAAATCTTCCTAGAATCCAGGTAGAACTATTAATTTCAGAATATTTCGACTACCTTTTGGAGTTTGGGAAACTCGAGTTTCCTTTCAACTTGACAAAATAATTTTAAGTTATGTTTTATAGGTATGGCACACAAAAATTGTGATAAAAAGTTTATACTTTATGAATAATATATTTGTTGATTTTCAGTATGGAATATTAAACCTGTTACTTCATCGCTCTTTTGTCCTCCAGTCAGTTAATATTGACACCTGTGACACTGTTCACCGTTATATTCTATTCAGGTCATATAGTTATGAAACCAAGACAAAAATAACTTTATTTTGATGATTGATAGTTAATTCCTTCTCATCTCACGTTTTCTATAGATGTAGCATAGTTTGTAAACTGACACTGGAATCTCTCTTCAATCTCCCCTTACTTACACAGTTCCTGTATTCTCTGTCAAACACTCTTGTGAAACCCAGTGCACTGTGCAGATGACAAATACAATTACTCATATAATTAGTTACATGGGGCGCTGACTAAATGGGTCCAAAATGTGTTGACCTATTGTATCAGTGCTTAGCAAATACAAACAATAGAATCAATATATACCACTAAAACAGATGTATGAGATGGGCTAACAAGGCAGGACAAGGGTATTGTTTACTAGAAAGGCTAAGAATTTGGCTCTCTAGAGTTTACCTTCTTGAGTTCTTTGTATATATTGGATATTAGCCCTCTGTCGGATGTAGGGTTGGTGAAGATCTTTTCCCAATTTGTTGGTTACTTTTTTGTCCTTTTGACAGTGTCCTTTGCCTTACAGAAACTTTGTAATTTTATGAGGTCCTATTTGTCAATTTTTGATCTTAGAGCATGAACTATTGATGTTCTCTTCAGAAACTTTTCCCCTGTGCTCATGTCCTCAAGGGTCTTTTCCAGTTTCTTTTCTATTCGTTTCAGTGTGTTTGGTTTTATGTGGAGGCCCTTGATCTACTTGGACTTGAGCTTAGTACAAGGAGATAAGAATGGATCTATTTGTATTCTTCTGCATGCTGACCTCCAGTTGAACCAGCACCATTTGTTGAAAAGGCTATCTTTTTTCCACTGGATGTTTTTAGCTCCTTTGTCAAAGATCAAGTGACCATAGGTGTGTGGGTTCATTTCTGGGTCTTCAATTCTATTCCACTGATCTACCTGCCTGTCACTGTACCAATACCATATGGTTTTTAACACTATTGCTCTGTAGTACTGCTTGAGGTCTGGGATACTGATTCCCCAGAAGTTCTTTTACTGCTGAGAATAGTTTTAGCTATCCTGGATTTTTTGGTTATTCCAGATGAATTTGAGCTAAAACCATCCAGTGGAAAAAAGACAGCATTTTCACAAATGGTGCTGGGTCAACTGGTAGTCAACATGTAGAAGGATGCAAATTGATCCATTCTTATCTCCCTGTACAAAGCTCAAGTCCAAGTGGATCAAGGACTTCCACATAAAACCAGATACACTGAATCTAATAGAAGAGAAAGTGGGGAAGACCCTTGAGGACATGGACACAGGGAGATAAGAATGGATCAATTTGCACCAATAGCTTATGCTCTAAGATCAAGAATTGACAAATGGAACCTCATAAAATTATGAAGTTTCTGTAAGGCAAAGGACACTATCAATAGGACATTAAAAATAAAAAGGCTAAGTATAGCTATTTTCATCCATGGAGCTGGATGCTTCAGCTGTTTAAGTCTGGTGCTGTGTCCTGGAAGATCCTTAAGAGATATTGGTCTTTAGTGTTTGTTTGAATCTCCAAGAGTTGGGATTTGATGTCAGCAGATAATAGCTGCTGCCACAGCTGAAAATGGAATAGACACACCTACCAGAAAGAAGCCAGGGCAGGCAAGCACTACTTTCTTCTTCAGCCTTTTTATAGCTGGGCATCTGGATACTAGGAAAATAAACAGAAGTTAGAAAATGAGATAGGTCTCAAAAAGTCTGCTGAGTTCAGTTGAAGTCCAGGGTGTAATTTAAAGTTGAAACCTGTCATGTAGTTGCTGTTTGCACCCTGCAGTAAGTAGTAAACTGTGATCCAGTCAGGCGTGGGGAGAAACTAGCATGTGTTCTCTCAGGAGAGGCAATGGTTGAGGAACTTAGGTACAAGAATATAAACAGGGAAAGGTGGAAATGTAAAGTTATAAGAGATTAAAATAGTCAGATGCATAGAAGTGCTGATCTCCGTCAAGTTAAAGACTGGAGATCCTGGATATGGTGGTTTCTCAGAAAACTGGGAATTGATCTGTCTAAAGACCCAACTATATCACTCCTGGACATTTACTCAAAGGATGCTCCATCATGCCAGAAGGACACTTGCTCAACTACATTCATAGCAGCTTTAATTGTAATAGCCAGAAACTGGAAATGGCCTAGGTGTCCCTCAACCAAAAACTGAATAAAGAAAGTATGCTACATTTACACAATGAAGTCTGACTCAACCATTAAAACCAATGACATCATGAAATTTTCAGGCAACTGAATGGAACTAGGGAAAAAAAGGTAATTCAGACCAGTAATATAAAGAGTATCTAGTCACTTATAAGTGGATATAAGCTGTAAAGTGATGGATAACCATAATACTTATAGTCCACAACCCAGGGAACCTAAGTAACACATAGGACTCAAGGTGGGGACACATGAGTCTCCCTAGAAAGGGGAAATAGAATAGAAATTGCAGATGTATGGAGGAGGGTAGAAGGGATCAGGGGTGGAGGGGATGAAGGGAGACAATACTGGGAGAGACAACTGGAATTGGGGAGCAACTCAAGAATGAGTTAGAGACCTAGGACAATGGAAACCCCCAGAAATCTATGATGGTAACCCTTGGTAAGACTCCCAACAATGCAGGATCTGAATCAACCATCTTCAGTAACCAGACAAGACTTCTGGTGGAGGGATTGGAATAACAACCAGACACAAAAACCTTTGACCTATAATTTGTCTTCCCTACAAGACATGCTGGGGTAAAGGTGGCACAAAAATTGTGGGAATGGTGAACCAATGACTAGCCCAGCTTAAGACAGACAGTGCCTGGACTAAATCCTTGGAATTCAATCTGTATGTTGGATAAATTCATAGAGAACTTTTTTCTTTGATGACTTAGAAAAATGCTCTTGATATTTCATGATAAAGAACAACAGATTTCTGATTACATTACTCACCATATATAATAAGGCTCTATGCATGTGGCAAAGGTTTCTATACCTTCTGACTGTGTGTGTTAACAAACCACTCTGGAAATCAGTCTGGCGGTTCCTCAGAAAATGACATGATACTACCTGAAGACCCTACTATATACCACTCCTGGGCATATACCCAGAGGATTCCCCAGCATGTAATAAGGTCACATTCTCCACTATGTTCATAGCAGCCCTATTTATAATAGTCAGAAGCTGGAAAGTACCCAGATAAGCTGCAACAAAGGAATGGATACAGAAAATGTGGTATATTTACACTATGGAATACTAACTACTCAGCTATTAAAAACAATGAATTCATGAAATTCTTAGACAAGTGGGTGGAACTGGAGAACGTCATCCTGAGTGAGGTGACCCAATCACAAAAGAACACACATATTATGCACTTACTGATAAGTGGATATTAGCCCAGAAGCTTAGAATACCCAAAAAACAATTCACATATCAAATGATGCCCAAGAAGAAGGAAGGAGAGGCCCCTGGTCCTGGCAAGGCTCAGTGCAGCAGTGTAGGGGAATACCAGGACAGGGAAACAGAAAGGGGGTGATTGGGGAACAGGGGGAGGGAAGAGGGCTTATGGGACTTTCGGGGAGGTGGGGTCCAGGAAAGGGGATATCATTTGAGATGTAAATAAAGCATATACTGAAAAAAATTAGCTATGAACTGTTAATCAGTAAATAGTAAAATCTCTATACATTTCTAAAATGTCCCCTGTAAAATCTTCTTTAAAATATTTTTTCATACAGAATTTTCTGATCATGGATTCCCTTCCTTCATCTCCCCCAAAACCGTCACTACTTCCACACCCACCCAACTATACATCTTCTTTCTCCCTCTCTTTAGAAAGTCATTTCTCTCTCTAATTGCTTCCCTGCCTTTTCCTCCAGGATAAATAATGATGTATATCATATGGATGGCTATAGGCTTAGGCAATGAAAGGGTCTGAAGGGAAGTTAGATATAAATTTCTGGTTGTTTTAATAAATATTTGATTCAGCAAACTCCCTAATGAATTTGATAAATTCCTAAAGCCAATGAGCACCTCTTCCATACCATTGGGAGTTTTTCATCTAATCTCTGGGATAAATTCCCTGGAAATTATCTTGTCTTAATCACTAGGGTAGGATAAGCAGCTAAAGTATGGGCTGGAGGAAAGGCAGGAATAAGCAGATGTTAGTGGTAATTGCTTTTATGATTCTCCCAATGAAAATGAGCAATTTAATTGCACCAGGAATATTAAGGGGCATACTCAATACTACATTACAATGCTAAGAACCACAACAAAAGTTTTCTTTGGTCCATGGTACTATACTCCCTGTTTATAAATGTTCCTTATCCAAGATGGCACCCATAGGGAAAGGCTCTTCAGATGTGATTATTCCTCATGTCAAGGTAAGAGTCTGACAAGGTATTAGAACCATTCTCCTTAAGAGTTACCCTCTATGAGTTAATGTCAAGAATAAGCAATCAGATCCAACAGAGATGGATGTGTTTTCTTCATATGAAAAATCAATTAGTTTTGTGAAAAAGAACCACAGACAGTATATATTGAGGATGGTGATTACAATGGCTCTGAAAAGATTGTAATACCAGCTTAATTGCTTATGAACTATGAATTAAAGGCTGGAAAGCATCCTGTCTTTGCTTCTCCTTTCTACCACAGCATCAGGCCAACACGAAGAGCATTTTCTGTTTTCTCCTCTGTAATTTTCATTTGGCTCCACCCCCACTCTACAGAACTGGCCCTCTTGAAGCAGTGATTTCTTGTTTATCAAGTCCATAGAATTTCTCACAGTCTTGTCTCTCCAGAGATACACTCACCAGCTGACAATGTAACCTTCCTGTGATGCTGTTGCTTGATTTCTCTAATATTATTGTCTACTTTTTTTTGAACTCATGAAAACACTGACCTCTGTTTGTATGTAATCATTCTTAATGTTTTGTGGTCATGTTCAGGTCTCATTTAATCTCCTAGTTTAAAGTGCCTGTTCAATGGAACATCTACAGTTTGACTCTTATCTTTAACCTCTCTGTTAGATTAATGCAGACACTTTTCTGGGCATTAAGATAATCAGGTCTCCAAAATTCCATTTCATTTTTATTTCCTATGTCACGAAGTGTCCAAAATTGAGCACTATCAGCTATTTTCTAGTCACCATAAACATTGTTCTCCTAAATGTAACATCTATCTTCCTGTCATAGGATGTTCACTTACTTCTAAAGATCATGATTAAGTGCACTGTGAAAAATATACCATTAATCACCCCAACCCTCCAGGTGAAATTTGGCCAACTGAGACCACATACATAATGTATCCTTCAAGGGCCAAGTAATAGCCCAATTTTATTTAGCACCCAAACCAGTGTTGTTTTTAACTAGCTTGCTCTATTCCTCTAGTAGTATTCCACCAGTCAGACACTTCCCAGGATTATGCTGTGTCTCAACTATAAGTTAAATGGGACTTTTCCTGTTGTTATTCTCCTCCTGCAAGAATTTAGTATCTCACTTCTAAGCAAGTCATCTTGAGACTATTACTACCTCAGGCCAGATTTAAATAAAAAAAATAGGAGTCCTTGACTGTCAGAGAAGAAGACCTTTTGAAAATCTCAGTGGTGCTTTGTGTGAGATGTGTTGCCCCTTACACTGAAGAACATGAAAAATAAAAATATAATAGAAAAACAAAAGGAATGATAATATAATTTACAAACATTGGGAAACAAACTAAACCATTATTTGCTATTACCGTTGCAATGCTTCCAATGATGAAAATATGACATATAATTTAAATAATATAATAACTTCATTCTAAAATTTATGTAAAGAACTCTTCACATCTAACTTAAGTGAAGGGATTTACACAACTAGTAAAGAAAATATACTGAGTATGATTTCTGCAATTAGCAGATAGTTTTTGATAGTATTATGTTTGTATTTGATATATTTGATAGTATTATATTACCTTCACAAATTTAGGAAGAAACCATCACCTTGTTTTAGGGTGTTTTTTTCCTTCAAAATCATGTGTTTGATGCTTTCTGACTTGCAGTATTAGTGACAGTTTCAGCTTTCATCGTACTGCCCCTGAGAAACGTCTCTTTCTCACAGTCTTTTTCCAAAACAAAACAAAACAAAACAAAACAAAAACAAAACAAAACAAAACCAACAAAACAAGTTAAAGTACAAATGTAATTGAAGGTAAAGATTTGATTGTGACTATAAACATTAACAGAAATGACACAGTGAACAAGCGAGCCATATGGTTGCATCAACTTTGTTCCTGTTAAAAAAAATTCTCAATCCTAGATAAATGATGTAGAAGCAAAATAAAGTCCACAACTGTCTAAATTCTTTGAGGTATCTAAGTGATCATTGGGGGTTAGAGGAATTGCCTTGTCTATAAACTATAGAGGAGAGTTAAGAAAAAGAGGTTAAAAAAAATAAACTAGAAGTCTGCAAACCAACATGCTGACTGTAAGTCTTCTCAGGGCCGGGATGGCTGTGTGCAAACAAAACACAAAGGAGTGAACTGAGAACAGAATATGCTAAGAGGCCGTGTCTAAAATGAATAAAGAGTGGTATCTCACCTCCTCTCGGGTAAAGGGATTAGGGGCATTTTTAGTGAAAGCGTAGATATTCAATGCAGATAATTATTAGTTATTGATCAGATGTCCATCTTTTATAGTTTGAACAATTACTTTACAATGTAGTATCAACATGAAATTTCAGAACCTGCTGTTATGTGTCGCTTATGCTTCTAGCACTAAGTGAGGACAATTGAGTTGCTTCAAGGTCATGAGGGAAGGATGGAGGGTGGTTTGTTCTGAACGGGGACTTCAAGCACAGCAGCTTCATTTTGTGAACAAAGATTTTATAGACAATTGGGTTGTACATAGTAAACAGTTGCTGAAATGATCATGGGGTTTGTGAGAAAATGTGCCAAAGCTATTAGGGGTATATACAAATTTAAATACTAATTTTTAAAAATTGTATTTAGATTTATTTAGTTTATGTGTATGAGAGTTTTGTTCATCTATATGACTATGTAACATGTTTGTGCCTTGGATGCTAGAAGAGGAAGTGAAATCCCCTGGAACTGGCATCATGGGTAGTTGTGATCCACTATGGGGGTACTTGAATGTGGGTACTGGGACTCAAACCCAAGTCCTCTGCAAGAACAACAGTTCTGTTTGTTTGTTTGTTTAATGTGTATGAGAGCTCTGTTTACCTACAAGCCAGAAGAGGACATCAGATCCCACTATAGATAGTGTGTGCCACTAGGTGGTTGCTGGGAATTGAACTCTTGAACTCTGGAAGAGCTGCAGTGCTCTTAAACCACTGAGTCATCACTCCAGGCTTCTAAGTATTGATTTTTGTCTCAGTAAAACATTGTCCAACACATTGGATCAATCTGGGTTTGTGCCATTTGAAATTTGCTGGTACAGTTTTAGGAAACTATAACTTAAAGATTTTACAGTATTGAACACATTATAACAGATGTATGAAAGCATGACATTTGAGTCAAATTAGATACTTTTTCTTATAAGAAATATATTAATTATTTAAGATTTGGAAATATTGTCTACATTTCACCTAACTTGTTGAAAAAATATTAATGTACCTCACAATATCCAAATCTCTTTTAAGCGTAAACATCTAAAGATAGCATATTCATTTGGATTTGAATGATTTAGATAACTAAATAACCTACCCCTCCCCACACACACATACTAGCATAGCTGTAGCCATTGTGTTCCTTGGCCACCAGCTATTTTTATACTGATGCTGTAATATGCCTGCCAGTCATTATTGTAGAAAAACAACTTGACTCAGAGCAGGGTCATGCTGACCAAAATCCTTGTTATATGTATACTATAAGGTTTGTTAATCTTAAGAAATTCCATAACCATAAACTTTACATAGGACTCCTAAAATTAAAGGTCAATATGAATGGTTGTGTCTAAAATGGCTTGAGTCAGGGCTGACCATCAGACAGCACATACAGTACCTGTGTATGAGCTCATGGTGGGTTTTGCAGTTTTAGCCTTTATAAGCTGGCACTAAGAAATGTCCAGAGCATAGCTTTGAGCCTTTTCCCTCACTGGTCAGTCTCAAGGTGTGTGTTCAATAAACCATCCCTTTCTGATGGAGATCAGTGTTCCTGTAGTCTTGAGGTTACTCCTGGACCCCAACAAATTTTTCTTCCAACAGTCCGACAGAAAGGCCCCCTTTTCCACTACAAGCAAAACTCCTTTCACTAAAGAGGACAGACATTTTGAAGGAGGGTAGGCACTGAGTTTCTGACACCCTCAACCTATGACAGAATGCTGGAGGGACCCTATTGCTATGCTAAAAACCCAAGGCAACAACATAGGAAACCATTAAGAGAGCCAGTGAAATAATGTTTTGAACTCCAATTCATTTTTATGCTTGGTGTAGGACGTCTAAGTTGTGAAGTGTCCAGTTTTAGTGCCCTAAAGATAAAGATGTAACAGCAATTCTACTTAGGATTGTTTGAACCATCTTCAATAGTTCTATGTTTGTCCCACAGAGAAATAACCTTATTAAATACTTCTGGTGATTATTAATACTGCTGCTCCGAAAAAAAAAAAAAAAACATTCTGTGGACTGTTGTTGGTGTAGCCTTACAGATACTGATTACAAGCAAACAGTAAGTCAAGTTTTGCTGCGTGAACCACATGTAGTTGATGTTATCTTTCAACTGTTGAATTAGTATTGAATACCATTTTAGACACTTTAAACAAATCAAATTACCAGAAAGATATAAGCACATGGCTGGGGATCTGGGGATATAGCTCAGGGATAGAGCCCTAATCTGTGGAGGTGGAAGCTTGGAAAAGTACCACATAAAAGAAGAAATGAAGAAAGTGCAAGAAGGAAAAGAGGAATGAAAGAAAAGAGGAAACTGAAGAGGAAAGAAACAAACAGGGCTTTGCTGAGTATATGGTAGTGCAAACCTATATTCCTGGCACTCTGGAACTGAGGGAGGGAGATTGTGAGTTTGTGCCTGGGCTACAGACTGAAATGCCATTCTAAACACAAAATGAAAGAAAGAAAATAAATAAGCTCAGAGAATGTAAGTAATTTTTCTCACATATTCAGTATTTAGCATATGGCTGTTTAGCTCCAAAGCCCAAACTGACATTATCTCATCCATATACAACACACACACACACACACACACACACACACACACACACACACACACACAGGATAGGTAGGTATAGGTAGGTAGGTAGATAGATATAAGGATAGATAGATAGATAGATAGATAGATAGATAGATAGATAGACAAAGACACAGAAAATGTGTCCTTAGTTATTGACAGTGAGTGTGTCTGAATGCCTATCATTGCATCTTATGAGAAGGTGAGTAGTGAGTAGTTTAATGAGGTCTATAAATCAGCCTTTTTAAAATTTGATACATTCTTTATTTACATCTCAAATGATTTCCCCTTTCCTGTATCCCCCCTCTCTGAAAGTCCCATAAGCCTTCTTCCCTCCCCCTGTTTCCCAATCCACCCCTTCCCACTTCCCTGTTCTGGTATTCTCCTACACTGCTGCACTGAGCCTTTCCAGAACCAGCAGCCACTCATTCCTTCTTCTTGGGCATCATTTGGTATGTGAATTGTGTCTTGAGTATTCCAAGCTTCTAGGCTAATATCCACTTATCAGTGAGTGCATACCATAAGTGTTCTTTTGAGACTGGGTTACCTCACTTAGGATGATGTTCTCCAGCTCCATCCATTTGTCTAAGAATTTCATGAATTCATTGTTTCTAATGGCTGCCTAGTACTTCATTGTACCACATATACCATATAAATGTGGTACTATATATACCATATTTTCTGTATCCATTCCTCCATTGAGGGACATCTGGGTTCTTTTCAGCTTCTGGCTATTTAAATCAGTCTTAAAGTAAGCTAGCTCTATGAAGTATATGTACATTTTCCATTGTGGATTTAAAGGCAAACAGAGAAGAAAAATACTGTTCTAGATGATCTCCAAATTTATGGCCCTTATATAATGGATACTTTTGCCAGTTATGCAAGCAAAAGCAGGGGAGAACAGGGGCCAAACACATGTATTGAAACTTGGCATTTTCCCATCCCATGACCGCTGAACCATGGGATAATTTCTTTACTGTGTTGAAAAGGTTAAGTTTTGTTCAGGGAAAAAGTTGTTCATAAAGTATTCTGTTCTCCTAGCCAAATGTCTTAAACCCACCCCCTCACCCCAAATTCAGTCTTCAGAGAATCCTAAGCATGGAGGTGAAAGTTAATGCATGTACCTCAACCAGTGAGTTCAGAATCCCCTCCCTAACTGATTTTGCTGCAAAATGTGGTGTCCCTGCTGTGGTTGTTTCTTCTAGTCCAAAACCAAACCCAGGGAGCAAAGTCAGCAAAAATCCAAACAGGTTAATATAGCCCTATTTGTGTAATTTATCTTATTTTCATTGTTCTTTCTTTCCTCTCCCATTGTTCAATATTAAAACTTTTTTTCAGTCTTCAGGAAAGCCTAACCTTAAAGTACTACTTAGCCTTTAATTGTTTTTGAACTTGTGAAGCACAGGTACTTGGGATGTACCTTGTAGTAGTCTCAATTCTTCATTAAATTTTAATCCTAAGGGTGGGAAAGGTAGACCAGATGGTGCATATTGATTATTTGATTTTTTTCATGGTCTCCTTTGATCCTCACTGATGAGATCCTAGCTGTATTACATTATCTCATTTGCATCCTGCAGTCTGGTTAACATTCATCATAATCACCTGGTTAAATCACCAAATAAGTCAGCTCTTATTCCTTAGGTTTCTTTAACAAGTTCCTATTTCCCCGATGGGTTTTTTTTTTACAGCTTTAATAAAGCCTGGAAAAGATTATTTTTTCTTTTGTAAGACCTCAATATATCTCTAATACTGAGAATTTGAAATTTTCTGACTATATTTTGGTACTGAGGTGCGTGGAAAAGTGTGTTTTGCTCTTGTATTTTATTACAGCTTGTCTCATGGCATGCTGTTCCAATCATCTAAAAGACCTCTAGGTGAAAGAGGCCATATGGGGCATCAAATAGAGATGAAATAAAAAGTGATTGCTGAGAGATGATCTACTATCAACAGAGGATTTTTGGTTTTTGTTTTTTTGTTTTTCTGAGAAAAGATACTAATTTGAATTATATTGCAGAACTGAATAATTATCTTGATTCAGTTGACTTTATTTTTAAAAAAATTAGTCAAACCTCCTCAACAATATTTTACAGTTGTCCTCAGATAAAGCAACAAGGTTTTCTACTTTGGCATTTAAGATATTATTACCTTAGATTCAAGAGAGAAGCTGGGATCAGATATATAATCAACATTAAAATGGATAAACATTTAAATCACAATGAACAAAAATTAAAAAAAATTCTAACATAGGTTAAAGTCCCATGCTGATAGGAGTGTTTAAAATTAAATACAATATTAAAATGATGTTCATATAGAAGCTGTTAAGTGGAAACACCAAAAGTTTACAGAATAAATACCTCACTAAATACAAGCTTTTAAAACAGTAGTCATTTTATGAGCTCAGAAAAAAATCTTAGATTTCAAGGTAGGAGGTTAAGGTCCTAATGTTTGTCAGGTTCAGGTGTTGGGAAATGCAGGTAAGGCCTCATCTGTTGCTCTTGTCTTTCTCTTGATTTCCATCAACTGCTCTACAAATCTCCCAGCATCCTCTGCTCCTTCATTGTGATCAACATGTCTATTAGGTATGAGCCATCAACAGTTAGGCACAGGTAACCTGACTTGTCCCCTCCTGACATTTCTCCCAGGCTTGTTTTCAACCTCTTCCAAAAGATGGGCCTTTTTGGACATCTTTCCCCATTAGACTTCTTTTCCCGCAATTCTCCACAAACCTGTTGCTCTTTGGATGCCATTACTCCTGGGCCTATCTTGCCTTCTCCTTCTCCTAGTGCTACTCACTACCAAGTGTGCTAAAGCGACTCAGACCTGCTCTGCTTTCTGTCCTGCCTGGACTTCAGTTTGCTCTGTGCCACCAGGAACAGGCTGAAGGGAGTCAGAATGTTTATGTATTTATAAAACCTGGTAATCATACACATCTCCAAGTGTAAAGCTAAGAAACTGCGTATAATCTTTAAGGAGAACTAAAATAAGCCAAGTCAGAGTTTACATAAGGGATACAGCAACATTTGATAGGAATCTAGGTGCCCTGATTGTTCCGTATTTTAATTATGTTTTCTATTTTCAGCTGTGTCCTCTCTACCTTTGGTCTGTGATAAATGGCCTTGAATACACCATTTGTAATATTTTCGGCCTTAAATTTTACAGTTTGAAGGATCATTTGGATACTTTGCATTCAAAAACCACCTAGAATATAATGATAGTTAAACTAAGTTGGGTATATTGGTTCTCTGTAGTGAGGGAGAAAACATTCTGTAGGAGAGTGTGTGGTGGCTCCACTCTACAGTGTATAGAGACCCATGCTACAGAATTTAAGCTGGTGCTAGGTGGTCAGGTCAAAGTTAAGTTCACAATTAGATGATATTAAGTGGAGAGGTAGTGCTATTTTTAATATCTTAAAAGTTAGGGCCCACAGAGACTGACAACAAAAACTAGGGAACCTACTTTGGGTCTGAGCTAGGCCCTCTGAATATATGTTATGGTTGTGTAGCTTGGTGTTCGTGTGTGTGACTCCTAACAGTGGAAGAAGGGGTGTCTTTGACCCTTTGCCTGCTTTGGGGGACCCCTTTTCTCCTATAGGTTGTCTCGTACAGCTTTGATAAGTGCCCAGTCTTCTTGTGACTTGTTATGGCCTATTCAGATGATATCCCTGGGAAGCCTACTCACTTTTGAAGATAAACAGAGGAGGAGTGGATCTAGAGGAGAGTGAAGATCAGGGTGGGGTAGGATTGGAGGGAGAGGAAACTGCAATTGGGATGTAATATATAAGAGAAGAGTAGAAAATGTTTTATCTAGAAGGTAAAATAAGTGAATTAGAACTGAACACTCATTCCTTTAGACTAAGAAGAAAGAATTCATATTAGCTAAGAGAGGGCCATCTTGTATCAGTTTTATGATGGGTGCACTGTGCTCTTTCCTGGAGTGGGTTTTTCATAAAACTGCTTGTAATCAACAGGAGAACGTTCAGTGTAACTATTAAGGCTGGCCATGGTGCAATTGCTTACAAGACTAATTTCTTACATCCCCAGTATATTCAAATCTCTCACACATTGTATTGATTCAGTCTACTTTATTTATGATGCTATTTTCTTAGCTGTTTTAGTTTTTAGAGTGTTTCCTTTGCTAATACTTAGTAAACACCTCAACATGCATGAGTTTTGTCTCATATGATAGAAACATAGACCTCTCTTTTACAGACAGTGGAATGAAATTTGTTATAATTTTTCCATCTAATTTTTTCAACATTTCTGTTGTTTCAAACTGTGTCCTCATAAACCTATCCCTTCATAAATAATCTTAGTGTAGTAACATTTACTGTGATTAAATAGGTACATTATATTTTCTGTCATTTTAGCTTTTTGTTATTATGCTAGCATGGGCTACTTATTGCTGTATAAGTACTATACACATAACACATTGAAATAATATTTATTTATTCCACATGATAATGTGAGTCTTGGTAGTTTCCAATACACTTAATGAAACCCTAACCCCCACAGTAGGAGACAGAGCTTTGGGGAGTGGTCAAAAACAGGTACAGTCAGAAATGTAATTAGTGCCACAAGGAGCTTAAGAGCTTGCTCCTTCCTTCATTTTCGGACAAAGCAAGTCCTCTCTGTCTGAAGAATTTGACCCTAATCAGACCCCAAAGATCACAGTGCTGTAAACTTGACCTTCCAGATTGCAGAACTAGTGGGAAGAAATCTCTGTTGTTACAAAGTATCTAAACAATAACATATTTCAACAAGCTCAGAGTCAGATATAATGCCATCGTATTCTGCTGGCTATCATTTGCAGAATTAACTGAGAGCTGCTTGCTTTTTTGTTCTAACAGCCCAAATGACCTAAGAAATCTTCCAAGTCCAGGGGCCATTGGTCCAGCTTAGCTGATTTGAATAAGACATTTTCTTCAGGAATTTTTAGGTGGTTTTTTTTTTGTTGTTGTTTTGTTTTAGAAAAACAAAAGAAACAGAACAAAGACAAAAACAATCAAGGTGGCAGCTGAACCTTTGTTCCACCTGAAGACTGTCCAGAAGAATTTCTTTCCAAGCCAAGCAGGTTCAATTCTACAACAGATGTTGGATGGATGTCCTCAGTTCTTTCTGGTGAGTGGTACAAAGGACTCTCCAGTTCTTTGCCATGTTGGTTTCTCCTTGGGCAGCTTCTGTGGCAACTTGTTTCATAAGAGAAATCATGAAAGAAGAAAAGGAGGCATGGAGGGAAGGCAAAAACACAGATACACATAAGTTCTCCCTCCCTCCCTCTCTACCTCTCTTGCTCCCTCCTTCTCTCTCTCTCACACACACACACACACACACACACACACACACACACACCACTGAGAAAAACAGAAAGAGATAGGAGAGAGAGAACAAGCAAGTTGGAAATCTCAGCTTCCTTTAAGAAATAAAGTATTAACTATTAGACACTTGGAAATCACTAAAGGGATTGCTGAGTTACACCCCCAAAATCTGCTTGCTGAAACTGTTATTGATACTTTTATTTTAAAGCCAAGAAATTGTTTTGTAGAGCATGGTATGGTGTGGTGGGAGGGGTTGGCCCCAAGTACCAGCCATATAAAGGTTCTAGTATAGAATAGATTTTATTTGGGGGCATGGGGAGAGGAGTTGAGAAGGGAGTAGAGGCAGAGAAAGAGAGGGGACAGAGAAAGACAGAGAGAAGGGGAAAGAGAAGGGAAGAGGCCAGCTGGAATATGTGGAGAAAGATAGGGAAGAGGAAGGAGAAATAGGAAGAAAGGGGTCAGAGAGAGAAGAGAGCTAGAGAGAGAGTCAGAAGAGAGTACAAAAGGTCTCTCTTATAGCAAGCCAGGCCTACCTAACTGTTGCTAGGAAACTGTTGGGCAGAACCTAGAAGGATACTAACAGTAATTGCTGGTGTAATCTGTAGAGGATAGGATTGGGGGAGCTAATTAGATCATAAGATAGGAACTTCGGGATGGGTAGAATTAATGTTAATATTATAAATCATGAAACAGAACTTGCTTTCTCTTTTTGTGTCTTGCGACGGATGAGAACGACTTCTATTTACAAACAGGACAGGGTGAGCCTTAGAAGAACAGATCTGCTTCATATTATGGTGAAACTGGGATTAAAAACATGTTTGCCATTTAAGTAATCTGCTCACTGGTATTGCTGGTATGAAGCTCCCTACCCCCATTCAATAAGTGACACTACGTTTTTAAAAAATATATTAAAAGTTTTGTGTTATTTCAATTCAAATAGTAAATATCTTCTTGAGGTGAAAATATTATTGTTGGCTTCAGAGCCAGATGTGCAGATCTTATAGTATCTCAACTAAGGTTTGCCATTCCTACAGATAGTTTAGGGACATCTATTATCTATTCAGTATGCTGACTTGCACCTCTACAACACTCCTGCTTATTATGGTGAATGCTTTATGATAACAAACATTAAAAATGAATTGTAACATTTGAGTTTACTTAGTGAATTAAAACCCATAGAAAATATTAAGGCTGATCTTAAAGAGTAAGAGTTTTATCTGGCTCAGTTTACCAAGAAGTTACACTACAAAGATGTGGGCATTGCCATAATGATTGCTTCTGTAGCCAGAAACACTAACTGCGAAAGAGCTGAGGGAAAGTGATAATTCCTTCGCCTCTGCAGGATAAATGTCTCAGCTCTCCTATATCATTTGTTTTAAGCCATTACAAGTTGTTAACCAATCAAATCACAGACAGTCATATGCATGTAACTCTTAGTTGGTAGGTAGACTGTTTTTGTTTTATGATGATTTCCTTTCACTGAGTTTATCTAGACAAGGAACTTTAAACATAATTATAAAGAAATTCTTACTCTGAATTTACTTTCAGTTTATAGAGGCATCCACTTTTCAAAAACATAGCTGGATATTATCTTTTAGTTTGTTTAGTTCCGTTTGTTTTGAGACAGAGTCCCAATGTGTATTGTAGACTAGCCTCTAACTTGTAGTAACCCTCGTTTTCTGACTCCTGAAGGCTGGAACTACAGATGTGTGTACCACTTCTGGAAAGCAAGCATATGCAATCATAATTGATTCTTTCAATTATTAGATGAAGTAGCTATATTTTAAATGTCAGACTTCCCTGTGAAGTTACATTAAAATGAAGTCATTCATTTTAGTGGCAAATAGTTTAAAAATCTGCTATACACAGCACTTAAAGTTTCTTCCTTTTAGTTAAAAAGATTGAATTTAAATTAGTAGCCTTGGTCATTCAATCATCCCCAGAAGGTTAACAGCATTCTTATAAAAATGATCCTTCTGTAAAGCTTCCAAATCTAGACTCTTGATGTTGATGACAGCCAATATAGTCTCTCTTTTTAAAAATTATTTTCTATATTTTTTGTTTACATTCTAAATACTTTCCCCTTTCCAGGTTCCCCTTTCCCATAAGTCCTATAAACCCTCTTTCCTCCACCCATTCCCCAATAACTCCTTCCCATTTCTCTGTCCTGGTAATTCCCCTACAATGCTGGATCAAGCCTTTCCAGGACCAGGACCCTCTCCTTCCTTTTTCTTGGGAATCACTTGATATGTTAATTGTGTCTTGAGTATTCCGAGCTTCTGGGCTAATTAATATCCACTTATCAGTGACTGCATTCCATGTGTGTTCTTTTGTGAATGAGTTACCTCACGTAGGATGATATTTTCCAGTTCCAACCATTTGCCTAAGAAGTTCATGAATTCATTGTTTTTAATTGCTGAGTAGTATTCCATTGTGTAAATATACCACATTTTCTGTATCCATTCCTCCATTGAGGGACCTCTTGGGTCTTTCCAGCTTCTGGCTATTATAAATAAGGCTGCTATGAACGTAGTGGAGCATATGTCCTTATTGCATGCCAGGGAATCCTCTAGGTATATGCCCAGGAGTAGTATAGCGGGGTCCTCCAGAAGTGTCATACCCAGTTTTCTGAGGAACCGCCAGACTGATTTCCAGAGTGGTTGTACCAGCTTGCAATCCCACTAGCAGTGGAGGAGTGTTCTTCCTTCTCGACATCCTCACCAGCACTTGTTGTCTCTTGAGTTTTTAATCTTAGCCATTCTGACTTGTGTGAGGTGAAATCTCAGGGTTGTTTTGATTTGCATTTCCCTAATGATTAATGATGTTGAACATTTCATAAGGTGCTTCTCAGCCATCTGAAATTCTTCAGGTGAAAATTCTTTGTTTATCTCTGTACCCCATTTTTAATTGGGTTATTTGGCTCTCTGGAGTCTACCTTCTTGAGATGTTTGTATATATTAGATATTAGCCCTCTGTTGGATGTAGGGTTTGTGAAGATCTTCTCCCATTTTGTTGGTTGCCATTTTGTCCTTTTGACAGTGTCCTTTGTCTTACAGAAACTTTGTAATTTTATGAGGTCCCATTTGTAAATTCTTGATCTTAGAGCCTAAGTAAGCTATTGGTGTTCTGTTCAGGAAAATTTCCCATGTGCCCAAGTGCTCAATGCTCTTCCCCAGTTTCTTTTCTATTAGTTTCAGTGTGTCTGGTTTTATGTGGAGGTCCTTGATCCACTTGGAGTTGAGCTTAGTACAAGGAAATAAGAATGGATCAATTTGCATTCTTCTGCATGCTGACCTCTAGTTGAAATAGCACTGTTAGTTGAAAAAGCCATCTTTTCTTCCACTGGATGGTTTTAGCTGATTTGTCAAAGATCAAGTTACCATAGGTGTGTAAGTTTATTTCTGGGTTTTCAATTCTATTTCATTGATCTATCTGCCTGTCACTATACCAATACCATGCAGTTTTTAACACTATTGCTCTGTAGTACTGCTTGAGGGCCAGGAGCAAACCACAGAGCTGCCCAGGTCTTGGGCACAGGCAGAAACCTGGTGGTCTGTTTCCCAAGTAATGTTAAACTTGTGATATCTCTGTATCTGGAGCTGCCTGTCCTTCAGTCTGGGAGCAAATGTGGTGGCAGGGAGCCCAATATAGTCTTAATAGTCTGTAATAGCATGAGTTATCACCAAAATGTTGTAAGAGGATAAGATAAATATTACAATTATTATAATCCTTACAATAGTTATGAATATGTATGTGGAGTTTTTGCCCAACCCATATCTTGACAATATTGTTTTTTCAGTCTGATTGATAATAGGGACTTAGTTTGTAATTAAAATATCAGTTCATTGTAGTTAGTAACTCAACACATTTTAATAGTTATTAGAATTGATAGAAAAAGAAAGTAAAGATATTCATAATAATTCTTCATGAAAAACAACCTTGGAATTACTTTAAATTGAGCTTTGATAACCAATGAGCAACCTGCTTTGTAGCCTTTTTATCCCAAACTTAGAGGAGCCTGAAAATTCAACCAATAAATAAAACCATCCATGATCTTAGAATATTATAGAGTTCCACCCTCTTATGTTGTATAATTTATCTAGAAAAGTGAATCCATTTCTTTTAGAACATGGTAATATAAACCTTTATTTTCTGTACCAAAAAAACCAAAGTTTAGAAATAAACAGCTGTTTAATTTTAACTGTGCCTTCTCTTGTGTCATTCATATCTCTGTGCCTTAATAAATTTTTACACTATAGCAATGAACAAAAGACCTCATAAGATGAGTTTTGTGACAACCCAAGAAGGCTGAGTTCATATGGGTTTGGGAAAGCCATGGAGCCATGGGGAAGAGGTCTGGGGCAACAGGGGTGTCCAGATGCGTCCAAACCCCTGAGACTGGAGGGAGTAGGATTCCCTTGCCTCCTGCCATTGGCCTACATGTCCCAGTACCTGGGCCTGGAAAGATTGGATCAGGTTTTGTAGAGAAACTGTGGGGGGAGGGGGAATGATTGGGGAATAGTTGGGGGGAGAGGAATTATGGGACATAGGGAGGGGAGGAACTGGAAAAGGGGAAAGCCTTTGGAATGTAAACATAGAATATAGAAAATAAAAATTAAAAAAAAAAAGAAAGAAATGTGTCCCCACCTTTGCTCCATCAGAGGAGGTCTCAGTGCCAGTAGCCAGGTTACATTTCCTTTCCCCTTATAAGTTCGTGTCCAGCAATCACTTGCAATTTCTCTTCAGGGAAATAAAGCATCCCTAGTAGCTGAGCCTGTGATTTTCAGTGACCACCAAAGCCCCTACCCACTCTCCAAATGTAAATGGCCTCCATTCTCCACAGTTAAGTGAGGTGCTCAATGAAACCCACCTCTGGGAGTCTGTTCACATCACACTCACAAGCACCTGAAGTCTCCATCGCCCTCTGGCTATTCCACTTCAATTTCCCTCTCAGGCCAGTGGTCTCATTGCAAGTGATCATGCCCATAAGGGAGAGGGAGTAGAGTGGGAACACAGGTTCAGGGATGTTTGCCAAAGGTTCAGCACATGTGATTCTGAATCTGCCTAACCCTGAATCCTTTAACTCTATTTTTTTTCCGTGATTGGTGGACATATTACTGAGACTTTATACAGAAATAGCTAGCTCATGGTCATCTTAAGAAATAAAGCCATGGAGCCAAATGATAGTAGGCTATGGTGCACAAGATGTAATTGATAGCAGAAGTGGGTAATCCAAAGCAAAGCAACACAGCTTCAGGATGGCCCTTGAACCATACCGAGCAGTGGTTCTCAACCTTCCTAACACGGTGACACTTTAATACACATCCTCAAGATGTGGTGACTCCAAAACATAAAAGTTCTTTGTTGCTACTTTATAACTGTAATTTTGCTACTGTTTATCTGGTATGCAGGGCATTTGGTATGCAATTCTCAAAAGGATTGTGATCTACAGGTTGAGAAACACTGGTATAGATGTTTATTAAAATGTATAAACTTTGGTACTGAGCCAGTGTTTGAAAGCTATGCTAATCTAGCTGTGCAATGTGTTTTGTATTTGTCTTTTAACTTTCAAGATTTTTACAATACAATTATTTTTTATAAAAGAATAAATCAGCATAGCCAACTAGATGGATAATCAGTCTTAACATTTTCATTGCTACCATTTAAATGATTGTTAGGTCACCAAATCTCCATAATTAGTTTGCTTTGTCTGCAGACACAGGAGTATAACTGATATTAGAAGAGTTAAGAAATTAGAATGTTTGTGCCAAAGAATTAATTTACAAAAGGAAAGCAGATAGAGTATGTGCTTATTGCATCTCATTTATTTTTGCTTAGAGGAGAGAGGCTAATAATAAGGTTGCATACTCATTTGAAAATATTTTCCATCATTATCTCTGCTGGAGTAAGGGATGCTCCAGGCAATAGAGTTCAAGTTTCTAAGTAGATTCAAACCACTCTGCTCCAAACCAATCTTCAAGGCTTAGAAGTCATTTATAGCACATTTCTACAAGGTAACTATTGCAATTTATGTACCAATATAATAGGAAAAAATCAAATAGTTCCCAGTATATTTGCTTAATGTTATAAACTCAAACTTCTAAAAGTTAACACTTTACATGATCCATAAATCCAAATCTTATTTATTTTATTCGATATATTAATTTACATTTCCTATGATTTCCCCTTTCCAGACTCCTCCCTCCCCGCAAGTCCCATAAGCCCTCTTCCCTCTCCCTGTTCCCCCATTCATCCCTTCCCTCTTCCCTGTTCTGGTATTTCCCTACACTGCTGCATCAAGCCTTTCCAGAGTCAGGGGCCCTTCCTTCCTTCTTCTTGGACATCATTTGATATGTGGATCATGTCTTAGGTATTCCAGTATTCTAGGCTAATATCTGCTTATCAGTGAGTTCATACTATGAGTGTTCTTGTGAGATTGGGTTACCACACTTAGTATGATGTTCTCCAGCCCTATCCATTTGTCTAAGAAGTTCATGAATTCATTGTTTCTAATGGCTGAATAGTACTTCATTGTATATATCTATATATATATATATATATATATCTATATATATACCATATTTTTTGTATCCATTCCTCCATTGAGGGACATCTGGGTTCTTTCCAGCTTCTGGCTAATATAAATAGGGCTGCTATGAACACAGTGGAACATGTATCCTTATTACATGCTGGGGAATCCTCTGGGTATATGCCCAGGAGTGGTGTAGAAGGGTCCTCCAGAAGTGTCGTGCCCAGTTTTCTGAGGAACCACCAGACTGATTTCCAGAGTGGTTGTACCAACCTGCAATCCCACCAGCAATGGAGGAGTGTTCCTCTTTCTCCACATCCTCGTCAACACCTGCCGTCTCCTGAGTTTTTAATATTAGCCATTCTGACTGGTGTGAGGTGAAATCTCAGGGATGTTTGGATTTGCATTTCCCTAGTGACTAATGATGTTGAACATTTCTTAAGATGCTTCTCAGCCATCTTAATTTCTTCAGGTGAAAATTCTTTGTTTAGCTCTGTACCCCATTTTTTTAAAATAGGGTTATTTGGCTCTCTGGATCCTAACTTCTTGAGTTCTTTGTATATATTGGATATTAGCCCTCTGTCAGATGTACGGTTGGTGAAGATCCTTTCCCAATTTGTTGGTTGCCATTTTGTCCACTTGAGAGTGTCCTTTGCCTTATAGGAACTTTGTAATTTTATGAGGTCCCATTTGTCAATTCTTGATCTTAGAGCATAAGCTATTGGTGTTCTATTCAGGAACTTTTCCCCTGTGCCCATGTCCTCAAGGGTCTTCCCCAGTTTCTTTTCTATTAGTTTCAGTGTGTCTTGTTTTATATGGAAGTCCTTGAATCACTTGGAGTTGAGCTTAGTTCAAGGAGATAAGAGCGGATCAATTTGCATTCTTCTGCAAACTGGCCTCCAGTTGAGCCAGCACCATTTGTTGAAAAGGCTCTCTTTTTTTCCACTGGATCTTTTCAGCTCCTTTGTCAAAGATCAGGTGACCCTAAGTGTGTGGGTTCATTTCTGGGTCTTCAATCCTGTCCCATTGATCTACCTGTCTGTCACTGTACCAATACCATGCAGTTTTTAACACTATTGTTCTGTAGTACTGCTTGAGGTCCAGGATATTGATTCCCCTGGAAGTTCTTTTACTGTAGACAATAGTTTTAGCTATCCTGGTTTTTTGTTTTTTGTTTTTGTTTTTGTTTTTGTTTTTGTTTTTGTTATTCCAGATGAATTTGATAATTGCTCTTTCTAACTCTGTGAAAAACTGAATTGGGATTTTTGATGGGCATTGCATTGAATCTGTAGATTGCTTTTGGTAAGATGGCCATTTTTACTATATTAATCATGCCAATCCATGAGCATGGAAGATTTTTCCATTTTCTGAGGTCTTCTTCCATTTCCTTCCTCAGAGACCTGAAGTTCTTTTCATACAGATCTTTTACTTGTTTGGTTAGAGTCACACCAAGATAGTTTATATTGTTTGTGGCTATTGTGAAGGGTGTCATTTCCCTAATTTCTTTCTCGGCCTGTTTATCTTTTGAGTATAGAAAGGCTACTGATTTGCTTGAGTTGATTTTATAACCAGCCACTTTGCTGAAGTTGTGTATCAGCTATAGGAGTTCTCTAGTGGAATTTTTGGGTCGCTTAAGTATACTATCATATCATCTGCAAATATTGATAGTTTGACTTCTTCCTTTCCAATTTGTGTCCCTTTAACCTCCTTATGTTGTCTAATTGCTCTGGCTAGAACTTCAAGCACTATATTGAAAAGATATGGAGAGAGGGGCAGCCTTGCCTAGTCCCTGATTTTAGTAGGGATTGCTTCAAGTTTCTCTCCATTTAATTTGATGTTGGCTACTGGTTTGCTTTTACTATGTTTAGGTATGGGCCTTGAATTCCTGTTCTTTCCAAGACTTTTAGCATGAAAGGATGCTGAATTTTGTCAAATTCTTTTTCAGCATCTAATGAAATAACCATGTGGTTTTTTTTCTTTAAGTTTGTTTATGTAGTGGATTATGTTGATGGATTTCCGTATACTGAACTATCCCTGCATCCCTGGGATGAAGCCTACTTGATCATGGTGAATAATGGTTTTGATGTGTTCTTGGATTCGATTGGCAAGAATTTTATTGAGTATTTTTGTGTCAATATTCATAAGAGATATTAGCCTGTAGTTCTCCTTCTTTGTTGGATCTTTGTGTGGTTTTTGGCATAAGCATAATTGTGGCTTCCTAGAACAAGTTGGGTAGTGTTTCTTCTGTTTCTATTTTGTGGAATAGCTTGAAGAGTATTGGTGTTATGTCTTCTTTGAAGGTCTGACAGAATGCTATACTAAAACCATTTGGTCCTGTGCTTCTTTTTTTGGTTGAGAGACTTTCTATGACCACTGCTATTTCTTTAGGGGTTATGGGACTGTTTAGTTGATCTATTTGATCCTGATTTAATTTTGGTATTTGGTATCTGTCTAGAAAATTGTCAATTTCCTCCAGATTTTCCAGTTGTGTTGAGTATAGACTTTTGTCGTAGGATGTGATGATTTTTTAAATTTCCTCAGTTTCTGTTGTTATATCTCCCTTTTCATTTCTAATTTTGTTAATTTGGATACTGTCTCTGCCCTTTGGTAAGTCTGGCTAAGGGTTTATCTATCTTGTTGATTTTCTCAAAGAACCAGCTCCTGGTTTTGTTGATTCGTTGTATGGTTCTCTTTGTTTCTACTTGCTTGATTTCAGCCCTGAGTGTGATGATTTCCTGTCTTCTACTCCTCCTTGGTGAATTAGCTTCTTTTTGTTCCAGGGCTTTCAGGTTTGCCATTAAGCTGCTAGTGTATGCTCTCTCCAGTTTCTTTTTGCATGCACTCAAGGATATGAGTTTTCCTCTTAGCACTGCTTTCATTGTGTCCCATAAATTTGGGTATGTTGTGCCTTCATTTTCATTAAATTATAAACTGTCTTTGATTTATTTCTTTATTTCTTCTTTGTCCAAGCTATCATTGAGAAGAGCATTGTTCAGCCTCCATGTGTATGTGGGCTTTCTGGGTTTTTGTTTTGTTTTGTTTTTGTTTTTGTTTTGTTTTTGTTTTTTTGCTATTAAAGACACTCTTATTCCATAGTGATCTGATAGGAGGAATGGGATTATTTTGATCTTTTTAAATTTGTTGAAGTTTGTCTTGTGACCAATTATATGGTTGATTTTGGAGAATGTACCATGGGGTGCTGAGAAAAAGGTGTATTCTTTTGCTTTAGGATGAAATGTTCTGTATATATCTGTTAAATCCAATATGTCCAATGCTTCAATTAGTTTCACTGTGTTCCTGTTTAGTTTCTGTTTTCCTGATCTGTCCATTGAAGAGAGTGGAGTGTTGAAGTCCCCCACAATTATTGTGTTAGGTGATAATGTGTGCTTTGAGCTTTAGTATGGTTTCTTTTACAAATTTGGGTACCCTTGCATTGGGAGCATAGATGTTCAGAATGGAGTGTTCTTCTTGGTGGATTTTCCCTTTGACCAGAAGTGTCCTTCCATGTCTCCTTTGAGTACTTTAGGTTGGAAGTCAATTTTTTTCTGATATTAGGATGGCAATTCCAGCTCATTTCTTAAGACCATTTGCTCGTAAAATTGTTTTCCAGCCTTTTACTCTGAGGTAGTGTTTGTCTTTGACTCTGAGGTGTGTTTCCTGTAAGCAACAAAATGTAGGGTCCTGTTTATGTACCCAGTCTGTTAGTCTATGTGTTTTTATTGGGGAATTGAGTCCATTGATGTTAAGAGATATTTAGGAGTATTGATTATTACTTCCTGTTATTTTTGATGTTATTTTTATATTTGAGTGGTTATCTTCTTTTGAGCTTGATGAAAGATGTTTACTATCTTGCTTTTTCCTGGGTGTAGTTTCCATTCTTGTATTGGTGTTTTCTACTTATTATCCTTTGTAGGGCTGGGTTTGTGGAAATATATTGTATAAATTTGGTTTTATCATAGAATATCTTGGTTTCTCCATCTATGGTGATTGAGAGTTTTGCTGGGTATAGTAATCTTGGCTGGCATTTGTATTCTCTCAGAGTCTGCTTGAGATCTGCCCAAGATCTTCTAGCTTTCATGGTCTCTGGTGAGAAGTCCGATGTATTTCTAATCAGTCTTCCTTTATATGTTACTTTGCCTTTTTCTCTTACTGCTCTTAATATTCTTTCTTTATTTTGTACATTTGGGGTTTTGATTATTATGTGATGAGAGGTATTTCTGATCTGGTCCAGTCTGTTTGGAGTTCTGTAGGCTTCTTGTATATTCATGGCCAATTCTCTCTTTAGGTTAGGGAAGTTTTCTTTCTTAATTTTGTTGAAGATATTTGCTGGCCCTTTAAGTCATATATCTTCACTCTCATCTATACCTATAATCCTTAGGTTTGGTCTTCTAATTGTGTCCTGGATTTCCCGGATATTTTGGGCTACAAGCTTTTTGCTTTTTGCATTTTCTTTCACTGTTGAGTCAATGGTTTCTATGGTATCTTCAGCACCTGAGATCCTTTCTTCTATCTCTTGTATTCTATGTTGATGTTGATATTTGCATCTATGGACCCTGCTTTCTTCCCAAGGTTTTCTATCTCCAAAGTTGTCTCCCTATGTGATTTCTTAGTTGTTTCTACTTCTGTTTTTAGATCCTGGATGGTTTTGTTCAGTTCCTTCACTTGTTTGTTCGTATTTTCTTGTATTTCTTTAAAAAATTTTTGTGTTTCCTCTTTCATGACTTCTGCTTGTTGACTCAATTTCTCCTGCATTTCTTTAAGTGATTTTTGCATTTCCTCTTTATTGGCTTCTATCTGTTGACCTATATTCTTTTGAATTTCTTTAAGTGATTTTTATGTTTCCATTGTAAGGGCTTCTAACTTATTCCTGTCCCTCTGTATTTCTTTAAGAGATTTATTTATGTACTTTTTGTGTTCCTCTAACAGCATCATGACCAGTGATTTTAAATCCAAATCTTGTTTTTCTGGAGTGTTCGGATATACAGGACTTGCTGTTGTTGGGGAATTGGGTTCAGATGTTGCCATATTGCCTTGATTTCTGTTACTAACATTCCTGCATTTGCCTTTTGCCATCTGTTTATCTCTGGTGTTAGTTGGTTCTATTGACACTGGCTGGTGCTTGAATCTCCTGTGGGCCTGTAAGGCTATTTCCCCACCACTGGGTGACTGGGTTTCTCCTGTGACAGATTGCTGATGTGCTGCCCTACTCTTGGGTGTGGTTGGAGCCACACTGGGCCTTTTCCATCTAACTGTGGGATTCCCTGTAGACCAGTTGTTTCCCTGGTTGAACTGCGGGATCCAAGATGGTGGGGCTCTTGCTCCACAGGGCTCTGTCTATCCACGGGACTTCCTGTAGATCAGATGCTCCCCTGAGTGCCCAGGCAGCTGTAGAGCTGCCTAGCTCCCTGGTGTGGAAGGCACCCAGACAGGCTATGCCCTGATAACCTCTGCCTACCTGGTTGAGCTACCAACTCCTAGATCGTGGCAGGTCTCATGGCTCTGTCTAACTGCGGGATTCCCTACAGGTCCGGAGCTTCCCTGACTGGACTGCCAGAGCCTAGACGGTGGCGATCTCAGCCCGCAGGGCTTCGTCTAGTTGAGCTGCTCTTGCCAAGATGTTGGAGGACTGCGGGGCTCTGTCTAACCACGGGGATCCCTGTAGATCAGGAGCTTCCCTGGTTGAAGTGTGGGATCCAAGATGTTGGGGATCTCTGTGCATGGGGCTTCCTTCAGGTCAGACGCGTGCCCAGGAAGCTGTAGAGCTGCCTGACTCCATGGTGTGGAAGGTACCCAGACAGGCTATGCCCTGGGCAATCCTTCACTCTGTTGCCCTCTCTGTACCTGGTTGAGCTACCAGCTCCAACATGGTGGCGGATCCAATCAAAATCTTATAATTTTGCAGAACAAAGGCATCTCTTCGCTTATTTTAAATTTTAAAATGGAGGCAAGGATTCCCTTTTAAATTGTGTGTGTGTGTGTGTGTGTGTGTGTGTGTGTATGTGCATGTGTGTGTATGTATGTATATCATCTGCTTTTGCATGCATGCATGTATGTGAGGGTCAATGAAGTCAGAAGATATAGATACTGAAGCAGCAGCAACATATGACCAGAAGATCTTAATGAGAACTCTAGAAGCCAGTTAACAAGTACCAATACTCCAAGAAAATCTAAGCTGCATTGAAAAGCACCAAAATACAACATTGCATTTTATCTTCAAAAATCTTTACTTCATGCAGATGAAGCTAAGTCTGGTCAGAAAAAATAATTGCTACATATACTTCCATCTTGATAGGGAAAATGTAAGAGTCCCATGTTTTAAGATTGCTGTTTAATAGAAATGGTTTTAAGATTGCTGTTTAATAGAAATGGTTCCCAGCTGACTGTCTTCTGCTCTATCTAACTGAAGATGCTGAAGGACAGCTGCCAATCCTTGCAACTCTGCAGAGCACAAAGGAGGGTGCACCAGAAATCTAAGCTCCCATTGATGGAAAGCAGAGGAGGAGAAGACTCTGGTTCCTGTTAAAGGAACCAATCAGCTTCTGTAATTTACAATCTATAGCCATATGCTTAAAATAAATTAAGTTTCTGCCCACAAATGCTTGGGGAGCTCCCCAAAATCTCTGCCTAGAGTACTGGTGAGTTTTTCCCGTGAAGAAGTGAAAATGTTTAGTTCATAAGGATGCAAGGATCTGTTTCCTCATGTTCCAAAATATGTACATGTAATTAATAGATAAATAAACATAAAAAAGTGAGTAAGTAGGCAAATGAAAGAAAATAAGATTGCAAAAATAAAAGTGTGGAGAAGAAGAAATATAAAGAAATAAAGGCTGACTAGTTACTTTATACACATTTCAAAAGGGTTCCTATAGAAGCTTAGTGGGATTGAAGAGATTGCTCAGGGGTTAAGAACACCAACTGCCTTTGTAGAGGACCCAGGATCCACTGTATCCAGCACCTGTACCCATCACTGTAGGAAGCATCCACATGGAAGTTCACCACTGCCTGTAGCTACAGTTGCTGAGGATCCAATGTCTTCCTCTTGCTTCTCTTTATACCTTGCAAACTTGTGGAACTCATACATACATGCAGAAAAAAATACTCCTACACACAAAATAAAAATAAGTCTTCTAAACATAAGTAATTCCTTGAGCTAAAAGAGAATACAAAAAAGCAAATGAAATCATTAAAAAATGCTTTAACATTTGAAATGCCAACGATGAAATAAAAGCTGTGACAAACAGATACAAAGTCTGAGGCTGAAATGCAGAACCCCAAGTATACTATCATAAGCAGCGTTGAATAGTTGATGTGACCAAAGTGTAAATGATATCAGTGCTCTTGAAGATGGTGCATATGGAACTGCCAGCCAAAAGTACAACAGCAAAAGTGATGTATGTGAACCCCAAGACATATACAGTGTGATGCACATACACACAATGAGAGTATCAGAAGCCTAGAGAGAGGCATGAGCATTATCTGAAGATGCTCCAAATCCTCCAAGACCTGAGGAAAGAGACCTATAGATTTTAGAATCCTGATGATGGTGCAGGTACGATAACCCCAAGGAAGCTGGCAGACTCTCTATCCCATCAAAACTCAAAAGCCACAAAGAATTTTGAAGGCAGGAAGAGGAAAGCCCCTCTGTGCACATGGTAGAGCATCTGTGAGGTTATGAGTCGATTTTTAAGTAGCGCTCTTACAAGGGAAAAGTGAGGTGATTTATTCAAAGTGTTGAAAATAAAAAGCTCGTCCAGGCACAGCTATTTAAAACAGACAAAAGTGACCTTTGAAAATTAGGAGAGAGAAACATTTTCCCGAGAAACAACAGCTAGGGAACTATGTCACTGCTTGATAAGCCACTTAAAAATGATGTCAGTCCTTTGACCAGAAACAAAATGATGTCAAGCAGCGATCTGAATGCATGATGTCCATACAGGGCACTCTGAGAAATGTGCACACAGAGACACACAGTACCAAAGTGCCACTGGAGGACTGGGTATTCTTTAATTCTGGCATGAAATTGAAGATACAAAACCAAATAAACTTATAAAACCACAGTAGTGCATATCCAGTATAAACTCACAATTCATGGATAAAATTGCAAATACAAAGTATGCAAACGAACTGAAAATATCACTTGTAATAGGAAAATTGACAGCTGTGAATTCACTATAACATACAAACTAGCAACATCTAAAATCAATCTCCCATTTTTATGTCTGTGTATGAAATAAAAACAGATTAATTCCATAGAGAAAAGTAGAAAGCAAGTCAAGAAGAAATTAGATTGATCGAAATGAGCAAAGTAGAAAATGGGGGGAAAAAAGAGATAAAAACAATCAGGGTTGGTTTTGAAAATATAAAGACATTTAAGAAAGCTTTTAACTAGACGAAAAGGAAACCAGATTACACAAAGGGGGGTTGAAAAAGACAGATTGTAACAAGTACAATGGGGAATGAGATGTAATTACATTTCAAAAATTGGATAAGCTTCGCAATGTGTCTTTATAAGAAGTACCCCCATGTGCACAAAGGTGGATCTATATAATAAATTACTCATAGCTACAAATAGAATGGACGTATCATCTTTTACTTAAAAGATTAGTTTTGGAGTCTGCTATGCACTTTATGCATACAAGGTAGAATAGGATGTTCACTGGGGTGATATATTATTAATACAGTGCATTAATAATATAGAGTATCAAATGCCTTAAAAATAATGATTTTATTGGCTGAACTGTCTTAATAATTTTACTGAAACTGCAACAAAGTTCATGTTAAGTGTTGTATACAATATTATATATTATATAAATTATATAATATATAATTATATATAATATATATTCATATATAATATATTTTATATATATATATATATATATATATATATGAATGAACAAAATTACCCTGAATCTCAGACCCAAATACCAGAATTTCTCATTTCTTATGAGTTCCTGCATCTACAGTACAGAGAGCTCACGGGAACATAAGCCAGTCTTATCTGGACTTACTGTATATCAGTGAGGACTAGCTAGTAGCTAGCTGGCCAGCTAACATAGCAACTATAATATTCAGTCTGTCACCTGCGATAATTTAAATACAACTCATATCCTAGTTAAAAGGCCTTTTAATTTTATTTATTCATTTAGTTATTTCATTTTGTGTTATTATCATTATATCACTATGTTTACTGGGACAATATGCTGCTTTGTAATCTGGGCTGGTCTCTATTTGGGGATTATCCAGCCTCAACCTCCTGAGTTCTGAAATTAAAGGCAGGCGGCACCATGTGTTGGTAGAGGGCTTCTTTCAAGGCAGCACTGGTTCCATGAGTAACACAGAGTAACGGCTATTTTAGGCAAACGATTCATATCTCTCATTATGTAATCGGCCAAAGTAAGCTATAGAGACCGCCTGAGAACAGGAACTAGAAAATCTCATTGCAAAGGAGAGGTACATAAACATACTGATCAAATAATTATGAGTGTATTCACAATCACTACATCACTGACATCAGTGTATTTTCCAGATTCACAGTTAGCTGGCATAAACATACCATAGTCTAAGATTTCAGAGAGCTGTCCAATGATAAGCTATGCCACACTGTGCTTGGAATTTGGACCAACATTTCACCATTCAGAAACTGCTTTTCATCTATGAAGACTGGGCACACGAGCCTCCAATTTGGATTTCCCATTTGTTTCCTCATGGTGTCAAAAAAAAAGTGTACATATTTTCTCAAATAAAGGATGAAATGATGTTTAATCTAAGAAACAAATAGATTCGAGAAACAAATTTTTAACAGCACTGTGGGTTTTTTCCAGGTTTCAAATTAAGACTCACAAAATTGCATTTTTCTAAAAGGAAAGGGATGGTCCACGTACCTAGAGCAAAGTTTGGAGAAAATGAAACTTGAGCTCACAGCATACTCTTCTAAGGAACTATGAAGTGAGCACTGATTGGAACTTGAAAATTACTTTGAAAATGGATGTAGACAGAATTATCTGTTCTCAAATTATACACGAAAAGTGTATTGATGCCCCGTTGTCTAAGAAGTGCTTCTGGGAAGGAAATTGATGCTCTCAATTAAGTTTAAAATTGTAAGATTTAGGCTCCTTGTAAAGGCAGAGGGTGAAGCAGTGAACGATGGGACTTAGGTCTTCAAAATAGAAAAACTGACTAAAATAATAGGTTTGTGAAACTTGAGGAGTGTAGTACCTATTTCTATGTGGCAATGGTGCCAAGACATTTGGTTACAAAACAGTGGTCTAGGTGCTGTAGAGGTGGCTCAGTGGTTAAGGACAGTGTTTACCTTTCTTCCAGAGGACCTGGATTTGGTTCCCAGCACCCACACAGCAGCTCACAAGCTCCTGTAACTTCAATTCCAGGGTATTTGATACCTTTTTTTTGGTCTCAGCGCACAGCAACCATGCACATAGTTTATGGACGTACATGCAGTCAAAACACTCATACATATAAAATAAATAAGTACATAAAATTCAATGGTCTAGAGCCAAGGGGGTAGGTAGGTCAGTGAATAAATTACTTCCTTCTCAAACCTAAGGACAGGGTTTGGTTTCCATAAGAGCAGAATACATAGACCTGTGGTCTCAGAGCTTGCCTACTGTATAAATTAATGTTCATTCTATATTTTATCCCTAGAACTCATCTGCATGAACATTGGGGTTGTTTGCCCCAAAAGAATGTCCTGCATCAAGTTCTTCCATCCTCACAAAGCAACTTCTATTTGCTAAATATGATCCCACCACATCTCTGATTATTTGGAGTAGATACTTTTTCTATATTTTCCCAGAAATATGTTACATTCTAGGAATAGTTATCCTATTATTATGGAGAACTGGATACTCACATGACATGAAAAAGCTATATTAAATGGCTCAGTGGGAAAGCAATACATCACTTTCACTTCAAACTAAAGCTCAAGTTTATCAAAATGAATAAGCATGAGCCTAAATGTAATGAGTTTTCTTTAGTTAGCATATCATTTTGCATTTTTTTTTTTTTTTGTGAGCAGACATATGGTGTTTACCCAGGTTTGGATTGAAGCAGAGCTTAATTTATTTTAATAAAACTTCTAGTAAGATTAATAGAAAGAGGTTTGCTTCAATAAAAAAAGCAGCTACTTGTGTAAATAAGGTTATAATTTTGCCTCATGTAATTAGTGTTATTAATATTAAAAAAGCAGAATTAAAGATGTTGAATTTCAAGGCCTCTGCACATCACTTAACTTAAGCAGTTTTCTTTTAGTGGCCTTTCCATTTCCATGCAGGTCTTATTATATGCTGTGAAATATAATGGAGATTTTTTTTAAGTATAGAATAGAGTTTATTCAGGGCATGGGGCTGGGAGTTAAGGGGGTTGTAGAGGCAGAGAAGGGCAGAGAGAAGGAGAGTAGAGAAGTAGAGGCTGTCATTACCACCTGGAGAGAGGGGGGAGGGTAAGTGGAAAGAGAAGAGCCCAAGAGGGCAAGAGAGAAGCTAAGAGAGTGAGAGAACAAGAGAAAGTTAAGAGTGGAGATTTTTTTAAGTTGTCAAATTGCATTAACATACCTTTGTTTCATAATTTTAAAATATTTCTTTTAAATGATTCATTTTCTCGACTCTCCTAGGAGCATGATATAAATCAAATTTTCTCGTCACATCTGCTTATTTTCCTTTGTTATTCCCATCAGAAATGTTAATGGTGTGGGTCCCATTGAGTCCCCAACATTGTCATCATCTCTACCCCACATGTTCCCATTTTCATTCCTTTCAACTTTGCCTCCTTCCTTGATCTCCCCAACTTTCCAAGCCAGATGATCTTCACGAGAATCACTGAAATGTCTCCCTATATAATCTCTTCCTGTCTAATGCTGCCACAGACATTCAGTGGAGAACTGTCAAGCAGTAAGTAAGCTGTCTGTGTGCACACTACGCTTGGGTGTATGTTTATGAACAAAGCAAATGCTATGTGTTGGCCCGAGTCCCTCAGCATTGGAAACGCCAAACACTGGAGGAAGCGTCAATGTTTGACTTCATAATTCGTTATTTTTTTTCTGCCAGAAAAAAAAATGTGAGGGGAAAAAAAGCCATAAACTTCTGAAGATGCTCTGCTAACTGCATTTTCTGTGACAGTTTTGTTCCATATCAAAGACACAGTATGAGGCCAATTTCTTAAGCTCCCTCTGGATGGCAAGGTGAGAAGATAGTTGCCAGTTGGAAGCTAAGCAAGGTCAGCTCACAGCGGAGTGTTTCCCCTGAGTTCATTAGTGCTTTAAAGGTACAAATGAAGATCCCAAGATGTTTAGAAAATCATCATTTAAAAATCACATGTACAGAGTTAGGGAGCTAGTTCAATAGTTAGAGTACATGTTGCCCTTGCTGAGGACCCAGGGCCCATCCTCAGCACCACACCATGGCTTCACAACCACCTCTAACTCTAGTTTTAGGGCATCTGGTGTCTTTTTCTGGCCTCTTTGGACACCAGGTATGCATGTGGCACAAATATGGATGTGAAGGCAAAACAATCCTACCCATAAAATAAATCTATTCTTTTTATATCAGATATATATGTTATATTTACAAGTTTATTACAGTTATCCAAATTGTATTTAAAATTCCATTATATGCAAATTGTTACATATATATATATATATATATATATATATATATACACACACACACACACACACACACACACACACACATATACCCTAAACGATATATGAAAATGTCTTGACTGTCTTATTTCAGTTTGGCCTAAATGAAATATTTCTCTGTAATTTTAGAATTGGATACAAAGTTGGGAACAGCATTAGGGGCATTTCCCCCATTAGGGAAAGAATTGGGGGTTGAATGTATTTTATGGTCTATAATCTAGTACACTTATATGCTTTGACTTTATTCAGAATAAAACTTCAGTTTCCAGACCAATCTGAAATGTTTCAAGGGACAAGGACATACATTTTTATATGTGTCTTTAGAGACTAAAGGAATATTCTTGAATATATTTTTAAAACACTTGCCCCAATCCATATGTGTTTTGCATAGAGACATTTTAGGGATGGCTAGTCTGCCTCACAGCCTTCTATGAATCTTACAGCCTCAATAACAGTTTATAACAAAGTAAGAAATTAGTTTAAGGAGAGTTATAACAAATCACAAAATTCTTGACTTCTATAACCTCAAATGTTCCTAGGCTTATTAGAAAGAAAAATAAATCAATATCAATATAAAATGTGGAGGCGTGTGAAGGGTTTTGAAGTTTAAGTTGCATTCAGAAAATAATCAGATTTTGTGTCTATTATCTAAGCAAGTCAGAGAGAGAGGCCTGCTGAGGTCGTGGGAGCTGACCTGACAGGACTCAAATAACAGAGGACTTGACTTTTCTTCTTTTGGGCCTTCTGGGTATGCAAACACCCACGGACTTCATTAAGAACAATCTTATTTTAGCAATGAAGAGAGTTAACTGCAAACTAAGTCGACAAAGGTTGGACTGTGATTATCAAATAGATTTAAAAGCTCCAGGTCTTTGAGTTATTTTCCTGTGCACATATGTCTTCTGTTCTACACTATGAGTGAGTTCTCAGTAAAATCACCACTTTGTTCTAAAAAAAATGAGTGTGGAAGGTGATAATGGTTTGGGTGGAGGAAGGATAGGAGCATTCCTTCCATCCTATCTAACAGACACCTATGGTGTGATTGGAGCATTTGAAGGACACTTGAACAACAGGCCATAGATGTGGTGGCAGCAGCTTGCTCTGCCTAGCTTCTACAGCATCTGTCCAATCCAGAATCTCACTGAGTCAGCGCTCTCTGCTGAAAGACAACTGAGAGCTCTCAGGGTGAGTAGAACATATTACAAGAGAAAACCGGCTCTTTGTAAGATCCAATAGCTTTATCTAGAGCTTATTAAATACACATCACCTATGCCTTCTCACTCTTAACCTTGTGAAGTACTGTATTGATCATGATTTTCAAAACTCATAAAAGGATGTTAGATTAGAAAGATAGATGGTGATTATAGATAGATAAATAGATAGATAGGTGGATTTAGACAGACAGACAGACAGATAAATGAAATGGAAAGGCTATTCATGTCTATGGCTTGACAGATCAATATTAAATGCCCATCCTCCCCAAAGAGATTTTTAGACAAAAATCAATTTCCTGAAAAACACCAGGATTATTCTTTAGAATTATAGGACCAGAAGAAACAGCAGCAACATCACCAAACAATACAAGAGTTGGTCAAAGGAGCCCAATCATAAGCCAAAAGAACATTCCAAGAGTTGTAGGCACCATGTTTCCTGATATCAAGTTATAATACAGAGCCACAATAGCCCCAACAGCATTGTATCAGTATTAAAATAGATACATAGACAAATGCAAACAAGAGACATTGACAAAAACAACACAAAACCAAACAAAAACAAAAACCACACTATCCACAGCCACCGATTCTCAGCAAAGCATAAAGCTTGCAAGATGCAAAAGGCAGCTTCTATTGTCTTGCTGGAACTGGGAATCCAGAAAACTGAAATTCAATGCTTATTTAACTGTCTGTGCAAACAAAGGTCAAATGGATCAAAGGCATAAAATTTCAAAACCACTAGAAAGAAATAGAAAAAGACATCAAGACATGGGTACAGACTGTGATTTCCTGGATCGACCCAAACATCACAGAAAGCGAAAGCAAAATTGACAAGTGCCATCTCCTCAAACTAAAAAGCTCATATAGTACAAAGGAAACAGGAACCAACCTAATGAACGGGAGAAGATACTTACCAACTATTCAACTGCCAGAGGTTTACATGGAGAATATTTTAGGAACTGAAATAAGTCTTTCTTCCCTGATAATCCATTTGTTTTATTCTTTACTAGATATTTTCTTTATTTACATTTCAAATGTTATCCCCTTTCCTTATTTCTCCCCCCCCAAAAAAACCCCTATCCCATCCCCCTTGCTCACCAACCCATTCATTCCTGCTTCCCTGTCCTGACATTCCCTTACACTGTGGCATTGAGCCTTCACAGGACCAAGGGACCTCACAAAACTCATTTTCAATAGTGTCTGGGTTTGGTGGGGCAGTCTCTGGGTGGTCTTTCCTTCAGTCTCTGCTCCACACTTTATCTCTGTATCTCCTCCCATGGGAATTTTGTTCCCCCTTCTAAGAAGGACCAAAATATCCATATATTGGTCTTCTTTATTGAGCTTCACGTGGTCTGTGAGTTCTATCTTGGATAGTCCGAGGTTCTGGGCTAATATCCACTTATCAGTGAGTGTATACCATGTGTGTTCTTTTGTGATTGGGTTACCTCACTCAGGATGGTATTTTCTAGTTCCATCCATTAGCCTAAGTATTTCATGATAAGTCTTAACCATAAGCAAGATAAAAAAAAAAAAGGATGATCTGAATGGATGCTCCACAAAAAAAGAAATAACACTGGCCTCCAAACATGCAAAAAGTTATCATTTGCATCAATAAATGAAAGACTAAACTACAATGAGATGCACTGCCTCTCCAGTTAGACTGGTTATTAGTGGGGGTGGAGGGTGGGAAAGTACTACTGAAGACTTGGAGAAAAGGGGTATTTTTATGCATGGTTGGTAGAGATGTAAATTAGCACAGTCCTCACCTAGAGTAGCTTTGTGGTTCCTTAAGAACTAACAAGAGATGCATCGTATCACAGATTACCCACTTCTGCATTCATGTGCAAAGGAAGCAAAATCAAGCACAATAAAAACATATTTGAGTGCCCACACTTACTGTAGAACTTTTAACAATAGCTGAGTTGTGGGACCACACTAGGCAGGTATCCATAAACAAGTGGAAAGATAAAGAGTGTGGGGCATAGACTCAATGCAGGATGCGGTAGCCTGGAAGAACCATCATACCCAACAACAAATTGAAAGTGGAAGACACTGTGCTATAGGAAATAAACAAGCACAGCACAGGTAGGACCTTGTGGGTCCTTTACCTTCAATCAGGCAGTGTCTCATCAGCAGTGGATAACCTGTAAAGCCTATCTTAAGACCCCTGTGCCCCTCTAACTTTCCCTTTCATCTTTCCTCTGACTATGTGTCCATCCCAGGATGTTCCCGTGGCAACCTTGGAACTCTCTATTAAGTGATTACAAGACAATCTCCAGGCTAATATCTGATAAATATTGAGAGATCCCCGAGCCCACTAATATCACTCTATGAATAGGTACTGCTTATCTTATGATAAATAACCCTATTTTGTAGTAGGTATTTCATAGTAAAAAAGAGGATGTTATGTTCCAATAATTAAGCAATACGCAGAAAGGGCAAAGTAGAATTTAAGGAGAGAATAGCTGAAAATGACCTAAATCATATTTTTTTAAAGGTTTAATTTTATTCATGCTTATGTGCTTGTGTTTGTTTGTGCATGTGACCATGTGAGTGGGAGTGGCCACGGAGGCCAGAAGAGGACGTCAGATTTCCCCTGAAGCTGGAGCTTTAAGTAGTTTTGAGTTGCCTGACATGAATGTTGGAAACCAAACCAAGGTTTTTGAGAGAGCAATAAGTACTTTTAACTGTAGCCACCAAACCTTGTTTCTAACAGCCAGATTTAACTGTTCTTGTAACAACTATGAATTATAGATACATAGCTATCTTCTGACTACTTTCTTGTATCTGTGACTATTTCACCAATTTTTAAAGATACAGTTTCCCCCAACAATTGTGAAAACAAAACACACACTAAGGTTGCCTGCTTGCCCTTGACAGCCAGGAAATGAAGCCCTTGATATACATAATAAGTTACAGATGATCCTACTAATGGAATTGTGTAACCAACAATCTTTTTCTGACTCCTAATAGAATTTATAATGATAAATTATATTTCTTGTGAAATAATCATTGCCATTACATTTTCTTCTCAAATTTATTTGTGTTTTTTTTCCAAGAGCAATGGGTACTTCAAAGATGCTGAGAAGGTAATTCAATGAGTTTAGAAATGAAATAAAAGTTAACTGAGATTTTCTTAAATTTATAGCAATAAATTGACTTAATAGTATAGTAGTCTATAAGAAAACTTAAGCACTGTAATCATGAAATAAATTGAATTTAATAGGCATATGATGCATTTCTGCTAAATACATTAAATGTTCAAAGTTATTTCTTTCAATTAAAGTCCAATACAAATTATATATCATATTCATTGTTATGACAGGTCAATAAAATATGATACATTTTCTAAATTAAAATTGGATCAACTGGTTGAACTAAATCTACATGGAAAGAAATGCATTTGTTTGATCTCACATGAATGCATCTTATTATTTATTGACTACTTGAATGTGTATATATATATATATATATATATATATATATATTTAAATTTATTTCCTTAGTAAGCATATGTAAAAAGATATAGATAGTATAAACCTTTGTGTCAATGAGCAAACGTTAGGAAATATTAGACTGTAAGACTACTGTCTACTTTTCCAGTTTATGTTTCATTAGCTGGCTGATAAAATTATGAAACTATAGAAAATGTTTCTTTAGGAAGAATATCTAAATAACAACCATTTTGTAATACTGATTGTGCTCAGAATAAATCAAAAATGACTACTAGAAGAAAAAAATTAAATCTAAATTATTTTTTGTTTGTTTGGTTTTTGGTTTTTTGGTTTTTTTGGGGGGGGGTTTAATTTAATTTTTATTTTCTAAGAGGCAGGAGGATCACGAGTTCAAGGCCAGCCTGGGCTACACATTGTTTTGGTTTTTCGAGACAGGGTTTCTCTGTATAGCCCTGGCTGTCCTGGAACTCACTCTGTAGACCAGGCTGGCCTCGAACTCAGAAATCTGCCTGCCTCTGCCTCCTAAGTGCTGGGATTACAGGTGTGTGCCACCATCGCCCGGCTTGTTTGTTTTTTGATATATGATTTTTTTTATGTAGCCCTTGCTATCTTGGAACTCACTCTATAGACCAGGCTGGCCTCAAACTCACAGAAAGTCTCCTGCTTTTATCTACCGAGTGCTGGGATTAAAGGGATTTGCCATGAGTGCTGGATTGAAATATAAATCCTTAAATGTGACATTGAAAGTCACATTTTATTTCTGGATAATGTTTTCACATTTTTATTGTTTTGCCTTGTTACATACCCATTGAAAGGACAGGCAGGCTTCACAAAAGAGCCACACAATTCACATTACCATTTAAAACACTTGATTTAAGTTTCTTAGTTTAAATATTATATGAATTAATCTGCTTATTTGCCAGAATTTTAAGCTATTATTTATTTAGAAAAGAAGCCAAAGCTCCCAATTACCTTACCCATCTGTGGTCTTGGGATAGACAATACTTTTAAACTTGTCTGTGCCATGATACTGTGTGGAGAGATCCTCACCAATGAGTACTTAGTACTTAGTAACAACTGCACTGTCCCCATCACTATCTCCCTGCTGCCACAAATGTCACTTTACATAATAAAGCCATCTTGAGAATCATTGTGGAAAATGGGAGTAAAATATTGATCAAGGAGTCAACTTTTCTCCTTCTTCTCTGTCATCTCTATGTTTAAGACATTAAAGGGTTGCTATTAGAACGAGCTATACTTGAAATCAATAAGTCAAACAAACCTGATCTTCAAGGTGCTGATTTTTGAAGAAATATTTTTTGTTGAGAGCTCCCACTTTGTTCACAGCCATCAGTTCAACCATGAAAACACGAAGTGGAATGCAAATTACTGATCGTGTAAATTGATAAATTGCACAACTTTTTAGTAATGAAAATGAGTGCACTCTCGTGTGAATAGTATAATTGTCACAAGTAATTTTCTTTGTAGTTGGCTCAATTAAGTAATTTCTAAATGTAAAGTCAAACAGACAAAACTACATACTTGCATGCAATGTGTATATACATGCATGCCTTTGTATAATAAGGCTAAAATGTAATTTGACAGTAAACACATGGTCTTCATGATTCCAGATGCATTGGGCTGGTCAGGCTAGTGTATGAAGAGGGAAGAAATCATGGATTGCCTAGATACGCCTCTCTATTCCTTTTCACGTGATGGGTACGTTTAGGCTTTCTTATTAATAGTTAAGTGAATGCTAATAGTGTTATTATATTATAGCATTTCTACCCAGAAATTTGTAGATGTCCTCAAAATTATATAAATGTTACAATACTGCAATATATATGGTGAATGGAAGTGTTTTCTTAGCCAGAGACAAATAGTTTGGAAAAAATGGAAAGGCCAATTTCTTAGTAATAATTTTTTAAATATTTTTATTTTTTTTATTTTGTATATTTTTTGTTTACATTCCAAAGGCTTTCCCCTTTCCCAGATCCCCCTCCCCCAACCATATGTCCCATAAGTCCTCTCCGCCCCAACTATTCTCCAATCACCCCCCCCACACACACACACACACCATTTCTCTGTTCTGGATCTATAAAACTGGATCCAATCTTTTCAGGCCCAGGGTTCTCTCCTTTCTTCTTCTTGTGAATCATTTGAATTGCTAGTTGTGCCTTGAGTATTTAGGGATTCTGGGCTCATTAATATCCACTTAGCATTGATTGCATTTCATGTGTATTCTTTTGTGATTGGGTTAACTCACTTAGGATGATATTTTCCAGATCTAACCGTTTATCTACAAATTGCATGAATTCATTATTTTTAATTGCTGAGTAGTATTCCATTGTATAAATATACCACATTTTCTGTATCCATTCCTCCTTTGAGGGATATCTGGGCTCCTTCCAATTTCTGGCTATTATAAACCCAGGATAGCTAAAACTATTCTCAACAATAAAAGGACTTCTGGGGGAATCAATATCCCTGACCTCAAGCAGTACTACAGAGCAATTGTGTTAAAAACTGCATGGTATTGATACAGCAACAGGCAGGTAGATCAATGGAATAGGATTGAAGACCCAGAAATTAACCCACAGACTTATGGTCACTTGATCTTTGATAAAGGAGCCACAACCATCCAGTGGAAAAAAGATAGCCTTTTCAACAAATGGTGCTGGTTCAACTGGAGGTCAACATGCAGAAGAATGAGAATCGACCCACTCTTATCTCCTTGTACTAAGATCAACTCCAAGTGGATCAAGGACCTCCACATAAAACCAGACACACTGAAACTATTAGAAAAGAAACTTGGGAAGACCCTGGAGGACATGGGCACAGGGGGAAAGTTTCTGAACAGAACACCAATAGCTTATGCTCTAAGATCAAGAATTGACAAATGGGACCTCATCAAATTACAAAGTTTCTGTAAGGCAAAGGACACTGTCAGAAGGACAAAACGGCAACCAACAAAGTGGGAAAAGATCTTCACCAACCCCACATCTGACAGAGGGCTAATATCCAATATATATAAAGAACTCAAGAAGTTAGACCCCAAAGAACCAAATAACCCTATCAAAAAATGAGGTACAGAGTTAAACAAAGAATTTTCACCAGAAGAAATTCGGATGGCTGAGAAACACCTTAAGAGATGTTCAACATCATTAGTCATCAGGGAAATGCAAATCAAAACAACCCTGAGATTCTACCTCACACCAGTCAGAATGGCTAAGATTAAAAAGTCAAGAGACAACAAGTGCTGGCGAGGATGTGGAGAAAGAGGAACACTGTTGGTGGGATTGCAAAATGGTAAAACTGCTCTGGAAATCAGTTTGGCGGTTCCTAAGAAAATTGGGCATGTCACTTCCAGAGGACCCTGTCATACCACTCCTGGGCATATATCCAGAGGATTCCCCTGCATACAATAAAGACACATGCTCCACTATGTTCATAGCAGCTTTGTTTATAATAGCCAGAAATTGGAAGGAGCCCAGTAATGATTTTTAATGTGCCACCACTAAATGAATTGTCAAATGCATTTACATTAAGAATATTTTCATTTTTCCTAAAAGAAATAAAGAGGGGTATAACCTATAATATGCTAAAAAGTGACATGCAGATTAATGAATTTTGTTAGTAAGATCACCACTGGGGTGGGGGAAAATCTAAGAAGGTGGGTTTCATAAGTTTCCCAGCATTTTAGATGCATGAACAAAAACTACCAAGATGTCTAAATTATGAAACTATTGTAAGGGAAAACCAAAAAGGATATTTTAAAGGGAGAACATTGCTAAAATTCAAGGTTATGAGAGCATGAATTGAATAAGGTAATAGTTTTACTCTCCTCTTGTTCATCATAAAAAAACACATTAATCAAGATAACAGCTTAAAATATTGTCCTTGAATGTTTTAAGTGCTTATTAAATATTTAAAAATAAAAACTAATTATATGATGAGTGAGCTATCAAAATTTTAAGTAAGAAAGGATTGTGATAAATTTCTGAATTGGACAATTGGGACATTTTCATGTGCCTGCCTTGTCTGATACTGAACAATCTTCTGTTTTGTTTTGTTTCATTTTGGCTTGATTTGTGGATATATTACATTGTCAGAATGAAGCATCAGTTATTTCTATGCTTAGGACAAATGTACTCATGATAGGTGCCTTGAAAACAAGATATTATGAACACTTGAGCATCAGCTAAAGGCAGACAGGAATGAGTCAGAAGCTGAAGAGCTTGCTCTCTAACCACAGATCCTCAACACATATAAACTCAGGGTCTAGCTCCCATACTTGGTTTGTATTATATATTAAAACATATTATATCACATTATATATTATTTCATCTTATATTACATTATTATATCATATTATAGATTCCTGCACCCAGGAAGCAAAGACAGGAGATTCCCAAGGCAAGCTAGATAGCTAGATTATCCATATTGGTGAGATCTGGGTTCAACTGAAACATCTTGTCTCAGTGAGTAAGGTGGAGAATAAGGTGGAGAATAAGGTGGAGAATAATGAGGAGAGCACCTTGCATCATTTCTGGTCTATACAACACACACACACACACACACACACACACACACACCCTACTACCTGACCCACTTATATGCACAAGTGCCTACACAGGTGTCCAGACATATGTGAACACACAAACACACATGCATGTATACTAAACACAAGAGAGCAATAAAAGAATATATACGAATATATACTAAGACCTTCCTCATACATTCATACCCATAATAAACCTTAATTTAAAAATAGGGTCCAATGAGAAATCAATAATTATAATTAAATAAAAAATTTATGATAATACACTATAATAAAGTTATATGATGATGGTTTCTCTTAAATTATTATGTTGCACTGTCATGTCTTTGCTTAACAGGAGTGCTTTTGAGATTGATGTGGTGTGTTATAACTGTCAGATCCCTACTCTTCTTTATATTGACATTTAAAATAAGGATGCCTGGAACACAAGCATGGGAAACCATGACCATCTGATAAGGAGCTGCCTAATGAGCACCTGTCACTTGAACCCAGAACACTTCCGCGCAGCTAATCTGGCTCCCCAAGTTCTAAAAATTCTGGTTTCTGATTCCTCAGTGCTGGGATTATGACAAGTTGCCTTGATTATATAACATTTATGTGGGTGCCGGGGACCAAACTATCATCCCTGTGCTTGTACAACAGGCATATTTGCACACTGAGTCACGCCCGACTTCTCAAAGGAACTGTCCTGGCTGGCTTGTACAGTACAAGTTGTACTGGCTGGTTTTACCTGTCAACTTGACACAGGCTGGAGTTATCACAGAGAAAAGGGCTTCAGTTGGGGAAATGCCTTCATGAGATCCAGCTGTGGGGCATTTTCTCAGTTGGTGATCAAGGGGGGAGGGCCCATTGTGGGTGGTGCTGTCCCTGGGCTGATAGTCTTGGGTTCTATAAAAAAGTAAGCTGAACAAGCCAGGGGAAGCAGCCAGTAAGAAACATCCCTCCATGGCCTCTGCATCAGCTCCTGCTTCCTGACCTGCTTGAGTTCCAGTCCTGACTTCCTTTGGTGATCAACAGCAACGTGGAAAGTGTAAGCTGAATAAACCCTTTCCTCCCCAACTTGCTTCTTGGTCGTGATGTTTGTGCAGGAAAAGAAACCCTGACTAAGACACAAGTCATTCTTCAATAGGCTAAATGGGACAACAACAAAAAATGTCAAATACCAGTAATAAAATCGCTGAATGCAAGGATCTGTGGATGGCACGGTGTACACAGCACGCTCATGCAACTGCTGAACAAGACTCTCTAGTCTGACATTTAAAATAATGCATTGTCATAGGTGAGAACAAAGCTTCCCTGTAAGGGAGACGATGTCACCATGGCTTCTCTGTAGGGCTCTTCGATTTGCCCACTGTCATGGTGTCTTCTCCTTCACAGCTTCCTCTGCCACTGTCAGCATTTGCTCTCCCAGGGCAAGTGTTCTGTGAATAATTTAAGCACATCACTTTGATGGGTACGAGAATCCATGAAAAGGTTGAAAATGCTAATCAAATCAGTTGCTTGGTTAAAATGTACATGGAGACGGCAATTATGTTGAAGCCTAGAGGTGGTGAGAAAAGTGACATGTTCTGTGTGCTTATAAATAAAAGCTACTCTGCAATAGGAGCTATTCTGAAAGACAGAAAATAAATGATACAGAAAGTAAATATTCATCCAAAAGCAACTGGTAGAGAAGGGGCAACGTGATGAAGTACCAACTTGTTCAAATGCATGCCTTTAGAACCATCAGGAGATAAAAGCTTAAATATAAAGTGTTCAGTTAGAATCAGTTCAAGCAGTTAAAGAATATGCCTGCTGCCTTTGGAAGACTTGACTCAAACTCATGACTCCACCTATTCAAGGTTAAGATCTATAAACCAGTTCTGTGGGAAATTTTTAGGTTGATGGGAAAGAGCTCTACAAGCCCCATGAGAAACCTCAGGTCAGACCGTAATCTTTACTTCAAGAAAGACTGAGTGTACCTTGGGCACCTGAAGACACACACAGTAAAGGATGATTTGGAGGATTTGACTGACAGGTACATTTCCATTTTTGGCCCAGAAACAAAGCTGGAGCAGCCACTGGGACCAGCTTTTCTCACATAATGAACGACACAAATACAGCTAAAAAAACAAAACAAAACAAAAACAAGTCAACGTAGATGGAATGTACCATGTATGTTTGTAATCATAGTAAATTATAATGTAGTATGAGCTCAAATGGGAGCCATCAATGTAGGTCGTATCTTCTTTCGAGGTAATTGTGTATCCTCTGTAGTTATAAGAATGAATCCCAATGGATGCCTTTCCCCCCTTTACTCATTTCCCCAATGATAACTTCTTCCAAGATAGTAGTGTAGCAGAGGAAGATGCTGGCATCAGTACTGGGCATGCAACATCACAAGCATCTTCACCTTATATCCATTTGGACCACGCTCAGTACACCTTCGCAGTCACTGCCATAAGCTCTGGCAATGCTGCTGTAATTTCTATAATCTGTATCTGTTCATCATGTTCTCTTAATACTGTGGGTGCTAAGAAAGGCTTGCTGAAAGGAGCCTAATATGGCTGTCTCGTGAGAGGCCCTCCAGAGCCTTACAAATACAGAGTCAGATGCTCACAGCCAACCATTGCACTGAGTGTGGGGTCTCCAATGGAGGAGTTAGAGAAAAGACTGAGGGAGTGAAGAGGTTTGCAACCCCATAGGAAGAACAACAATATCAACCAACTAGAGCTCCCAGGGTCTAAACCACCAACCAAGAAGTACACATGGCTCCAGCTGCATATGTAGCAGAGAATTGCCTTGTCAGGTATCAATGGGAGGAGAGGTCCTTGATCCTATGAAGGCTTGATAGATGCCTTAGTGTAGGGGAATCGAGGGCAGGGAGGTGGGAGTAGATGGGTGGGTAGAGGAACACCTTCATAGAAACGGGAATAGGAGAGGGGGTTTCCAGAAGAGGGGGAAACTGGGTAAGAAGATAATACTTGAAATGTAAATAAAATGAAATAAAATAAAATACAAACAAAGAACATGCAGAGAAAAAAATTGCCTTCTCTCTTGGGCACAAAAACTTTGGATTTTTTTGCCTAATGTTTTTGTCCTGAGTGGAAACTCCTCTTGAAGAAGAAAAAGAAGGAGGGGGAGGGGGAAGTAGTAGGGGAGGAGGAGGAGAAGAAGGAGGAAGAGACAAATAAGAACAGTGAATAGAATTTAATAGGTTGGTATCACTCCCCTGTAGTTACTGAAAAAGCTGCATAGTGCAGGTATGTATGTATCTTTAAGCATTTCAGAAGTTCTTATGCTTGAAGAGTCTCCTCTGAAGAAGAGACAAAGACACATTTCTTTTTACCTGTTCATTTGGTTGTGTTCTTGTTCATTGTTCCTTTATAGGGACATCCATTCCTGCACATTCTGGGGGAAAGTAAAGAGTGCACAATAATATTATTACTGTATCTGTTTACTCTGAAAAGTACATAATATATGGTTTTATATGTTGGGGGGTATTAAAAATGAAACATTTAATAGTCAATATTTTATTCTTTATGCATTAAAAGCTAAAGTGCTCAAAGGTCTTTCTAAAACTTTAGATATTTCATTCATTATAATAACAATAATAAGCTGATTATTTTTGTTCCCTCTTCTAAGGACTGAAGCATCCTCACTTTGGTCTTCCTTTTTCTTGAGCTTTATGTGGTCTTTGAGTTGTATCATGGGCATTCTGAGCTTTTGGCCTAATAGCCATTTCTCAGTGAGTACATACCTTATGTCCTCTTCTGTGACTGGGTTACTTCACTCAGGATGATATTTTATAGTTCCATCCATTTGCTAAGAATTTTATTGAGGCATTGTTTTTAATAGCTGAGTAGTACTCCATTGTATAAATGTACCACATTTTATGTATCCATTCCTCTGTTGAGGGACATCTGGGTTGCTTCCCACTTCAGGATATTATAAGGCTGCTATGAACATAGTGGAGCATGTGTCCTTGTTATATGTTAAGCATCTTTTGTGCATATGCCCAGGAGTAGTAAAGCTGGATCCCCAAGTAGTAGTATGTCCAGTTTTCTGAGGAACTGCCAGAATCATTTCCAGAGTGGTTGTACCAGCAATGAAAGCGTGTTCCTCTTTCTCCACATCCTTGCCAGCATCTGCTGTCACCTGAGTTTTTGATCTTAGTCATTTTGACTGATGTGAGGTAGAATCTCAGGGTCATTTTGATTTGCATTTCCCTGATGACTAAGGATGTTGAACATTTCTTTAGGTGCTTCTTGGCCATTCTAGAGAAGGGGGAACAAAATAATCACAGGAGGCAGAGGGTGAGGGGGACTTGGGAGGAAGAGATGATGGTGGGGGGGAGAATAAGGGGCAGAATCAGGTATGGGAGGAAATGGGGAAGGTGTACAAAGGGTCAGGAAATTGAACAGCGGTGTGTAGCAATGGGGGACGGGGAACTAGTGTAGCCATCAGAAAGTCTCAGAAGCCGGGAAAGCAAGAGGCTCCCAGGACCCAATGAGGAGGACATTAGCTGATATACTCAACAAAGGGGAGAGAGAAAACCTGTAGAGACCATATCCAGAGGACTAGGTTAGGCACGGCAGACAGTTGAGGAATGAGACCACATACCTTTCTCCAAAATTTTAACCCAATGTTGCTCCTGTCCAAAGGAAATACAGGGACAAAGAGTGGAGCAGAGACTGAAGGAAAGGCCAGCCAGAGATCGCCCCACCTGGGATTCATCTCATCTGCAGATACTGAACCTAGACCCTATTGCTGATGCCAAGAAGTACTTGCTGACAGGAGCATGATATGGATGTCTCTTGAGAGGCATCTCTGCCAGAGCATGTCCAATACAGGTGCAAAAGCTCCCAGCCAACCATTGGACTGAACATGGGTACTCTAGTGGAGGAGTTAGGGCTGAAGGAGCTGAAGGGGTTTGCAACCCCATAGGAAGAATGACAATATCAACCAACCAGACCCCTCAGAGCTCCTGGGGACTAAACCACCAACCAAAGAATACACACGGAGGGACCTATGGTTCCAGCTGCGTATGTAGCAGAGGATGGCCTTGTTGGGTATAAGTGGGAGGAGAGGCTCTTGGTCCTTTGTTGTGGAATGCTAAGGCAGTGAGGTGGGAGTGGGTGGGCGGGGCTCCCTCATAGAAGAAGGGGAAGGGAGCATGAGATAGGGGGTTTAAGGAGGAGAATCTGGGAAAAAGGATAACCAATAAAAATTGCTTAAAAAACAATAATAAGCTAATTTAAGTATTTTCTAGAAAATATCCAAAGCTATAGTAAATGGCCATAGACTTGCCATAGAAAGGTACTGGTGACTGATTTAATAACGTCAAAAACTCAAAAGCCACAAGTCATTTGAACCCAATCTCAACCCTTAACAGATCCTCTGTTTCCTTAAACTAGGCTTGTAAGTAAAAATAATTATTAGAAATGAACAATTATTTAGACACCATAAGTTCAACTGCAAATTATTCTGAGGGAGTAGTAATGATTGTTTTGACGTTCATACCCTGTCATTTCAGAAGTCGCTGGTGGAATGCTTCTATTAACACACTCACGTGCTTCCTTGTTTCGCCTCTCTGCCTGCCTCCCCTCTCTTTCCTATGCTTCCCCCAACACCTTTTTCATAGTGTTAAACTGTTATGCCTAATGAACTTGCATCTTCATCTCCTTCCCAGTTTCTCCTCCTCAAACCCCCTATCTCATGCTCCCTTCTCCTGCTTCTATGAGGGATACCTGCCCACCTACTCCCACTGCACTGCCCTAGCATCCCACAACGCAGGACAAAGGGCCTCTCCTCCCACTGATACCCAACAAGGCCATCCTCTGCTACATACGCAGCTGGAACCATAGATCCCTCCATGTGAATTCTTTGGTTGGTGGTTTAGTCCCCAGGAGCTCTGGAGGGTCTGGTTGGTTGATATTGTTGTTCTTCCTATGGGGTTGCAAACCCCTTCAGCTCCTTCAGCTCCTGCATCCTTAATACATTTATTCTAAATAGCCAAGGCCAGAGAATATGACAATAACAACAGTAGTTCGATTTTTTTTTCCAAATGCCGGAATGTAAAAAGTGTTGAACTGCCAACTATATACTGCTTTATCAAGCTGTGTAATGAACAAACCAAAATTTCTTACTTATACTAGTCACTATGTCTGATTCCTGTAAGTCTGTGACTTAGCTGAACTGTTCTGTTGATCCTAGTCAAGTTTGACTGAAGCATTTATAGGCAGTGGGCTTGCTGGCTTTGAGTGTGACTAGTCTAAGACAGCCTGTGCTAGACAAATGGGTTCTACTATATAAATTACAGTCCTCCAGCAAGGCAGTTGGGCACATTGTTATGATAGTGGCAGATGTCCAGGAGAGAACGTAGAGGTGAGCAAGTCACACTCAATCATTTGTTGCCATGAAGTGTGCTAACACATATTTCCCAAGCATGTCACACGAACAGCCCACGAGGCAGAGGGCAAAGGGACTGGAGGCTTGCTGAGCCTTGATTAATGAGAACCCTGATCCTCCCTTCCCACACTCAAACTCTCTCAATACGAAGTACTTTTACAGTAGATACAGGCTAGTTCTTTCAGTTTTATTCCTATCACACATAAGGTTAAAAACTTACAAGCTTGGTGTATGGTAAATGGCTCACTTCCTGCCAAGCCTAGTGATTGAAGTTCAATCCCTGAGACCCACGTTGTAGAGAGGAGAACTGACTTCTCATGTAACTTGTCCTCTGACCTCCATATGCACCTGTCCTCTGATCCTCACACATGGCATGAATGTACCTGCACATGTGTGTAGTATTCATAAAATATAGAAATAATAAATGCCTGCTGATAGAGAACCAGTCTTCTCTAGGGGCTCTCCTTGATATGTTAATTGATTCCATATGACCAGCTCTAAACACATACAAGCATAAATGAAAACACAGAGTAAATAAAGTTGAAACTCTAAAGTAATTACAAGTTTTATTTCATTTAATGTCCCCAGGTGATATTTTAATCAAATAATTGATAAAAAAAAGATATGCGATAACATTTGTTGGTATATACCTTGATGCAGGCTTTCTGAAAATGTGATTTATTTAAAGAATATTAAAATCAATTATAAAATATAGAAATAATAAATACCCACTGATAGAAGGAGAACCAGTCTTCTCTAGGTACTCTCCTTGATATGCTAATTGATTCCATATGATCAGTTCTAAACAAACATAAGCAGCACTGGATGAACTTAGCTGGTTGTATTTATATATACATATGTATATATGGCAATAATGAAACAGATCACAAGTTTGAGAGGTAGTGGGGAAAGTGGAGGTGATTGTGGGGAGAGAGAAGGGCAGAGATGATATAAATACAGTATTCGTGCATGAAATTCTTTTCCTAAGTCAAATCAATGTAAAAATAGAGAACCATTACAAAAATACCAAGAGATATTGTGATTTGTACCAAGGACTCATGGTAAAACCTCACATAAAAGAAAATTACATCATGTACCTCCAACCAGTGTTTTGCAGAGACCCTGGTCTCAAAACTATTTTTGCTGCAAAAGATGCATTTCATTTGTGGTTCACAAGGAACGTTGTGCAATTGCAACATCAAGCAATGCACAAGTTTAGTAAACAGAGGAGGCAATGATTTGAAGACCCATTCTCAGACTTAAGCTAATAAAGTAAATGCAGCAATTGAAGTATAACTGTCTGAATTGAAGGGAATGAAAGTGGACGGTATAAAGAGGGGGAGAAAAGCTAAATGCTGCTAAAGTAAAGGAACGTTACACCCAACAATACCCAGCTCAACTGCTGACTTAGACTTCAAAAGTGAGCTTACCAGTCAAGCTGGAAGGAAACAGCACCCAGCCCTACTATTTAATAACTATCACCTTTAAAACATTCACCAGTCTTTGTAATAGAACTGCGACTTGAAATAGGGTTTCACCCAAAGATTAAGTAGAAGAAAAATCATCTACTTTTCCTAGTATAGGAACAGTTTGTAGCTGAGTTGCGAACCTAAAATACATTAAGTATTCTAGGCACAGTAGCGAGGTTTGGGCAGAGATGGTTATGTGTTATGTACGAAGTGATTAATGAGAAAATTATCTTTCAAAAATGATTCTATAAATCCAGAGTAAAGAATCTTAATGTAACACACTGAAACCATAATTTCCTTTTAAACTAACAGCCGTGATGCAGGCAATATGAACAGATCTAGTTCATCTCAAGAATTGTCCTATGTACTTAAAATACAAATAATCATTCACAGTGCTACGTTGTGATGTCATTATCAACCTTGACTGAATTTTCTGCTTTTGGAGATAAAGTTAGCAAAGATAAAATATATCAACCTTTTCTGCACTTATTTGACATAAATGGCATCTCTACACATTCCTTTCATGATATATAGGAATTACCTTCCTTAGGCTAAGATTATAACCCACAAAGGCTGGAGAGTATGTCTGTCTAGATTTATCCTAAATGTATATATAACTGATGTAAAACAGAACGATGAGAAACGTAAAGAAAAATAAGATTACAGATATCATATCCAATTTGTGAAAATAGAGACTGGCTCAAATGGACAGTAATGAGACTCATGCTTATGGTAAGGACATTAACAATAATCATGCTGATTAAAAAAAACCTCTTTAGACAGAAATTGAATATGAACTTTTGCCTCAGGGATGATTTTATCAATTCCATTTAGTTAGTTCATTACACAGCACATTAAAATGAACCTGAGGCATTTTGTGCATCTGAGTACATGTAACATCCTCCCATGTAGTAACAGAATACTCCTGTCCATGGTTTGTTGGTGATATATTGATCACTGTGGATATAGTAAGCACTCTTTTTATTAAATGTAGAGTTCACCAGCAGACTAGCCTCTCTGTTTCCATGGATATTCTTTTTTGTGTTTGACAATGTATTTCCAGGGAAGTCTGACTGTGGTAGTGTGGGGAAAGAGGTGCTGTGATGTGAATTTGGTCTTGGGTTACCTGATAGTCACCCCAACCATGAGAACACCATATATGTTAGAAAGAAAGAATGCTAGAATATTCCCAAGTTGTGGACTGGATAAACTATTAACTGAAAAGCGTCCACTTAAAGGATTGGATTTATTCTGCATAAATACCAAATGTCTGGTTATGGAAATGGGTAGGCTTGATTTAGTTCAATTATTTGTTTATTGGTGAATGACAAAGAGAGGCAGGGGATTCTTAATCTCCAACTCAACAGAGAAGGGACCAGGGTTTCATACAAAGCACATAGTCTCTTCTGCAATCAAAGAACACTAAGGTTGAGAGACACCCCCTTTCCTTGATTATAATGGGATCATGGATGGTTCTGTGTTTTGAGTAGTAAATGTCCTCTAAGTCTGTGTGTTGAAGGATTAGCTATCAGCCTATGTAAGACTGGAAGCTTGTGGGGATGTAGGAAGTGAAATTACTGCAAAGAAGGATTCTGCCTTACAGGTATGTCTTCAAGGGGATATTGAGACTCTAGCTGCTCCACCCCTAATTTCTGGCTACCCAGAGGTAATCAGTTTTCCCTGCCACCTACTGCCCACTGCAGAGCTCACATCATAAATGTCAAGGCCAAGCAACACAGCAACTGAAATCTTTGGTGCAGTTACCCCCAAAGCAGTAATCAGTCTTTCCTCCTCATATTGATTTTCTCAATACTTTGTCTCATAGTAATAGAAAGCTAACAAAAATAATAGCACCAAGAAGTAGGGTTGTTATTTTTTCACCCCCAATGAAGTGGTTAAGAAGTCTTTAGAATCAATTTATGGGAATAATTTGGTAAAGCTTGGAGAATTGTACCCAAAATGACTACAAGACAGAAGTAGAACTGAATAGACAATCATGCTAGAGACTCAGAACTCATGAAGTTACAGACAGGAGTGAGGAATCTATTGAGAATTAAAATAGACACACCCCCATGTTTTCTGATGCAAAACATCTTTACATATAACATATGACCTAAGTTACTGTATGAGGTTGAGTTTAAAGGTGACAAATTAATTAATCTGATGGAGAAAATGCATGACCACAGGGACTTGATTATTACTGGTTGCATTTAGCCACATTTACATTAAAATTGCAAGTAATAATTAGAGCAAAAATAGGCGAGCAACTTAAAGCTTGTTCAGGAAAACAGTTAATCATTTAATGTTGCAGTAGCCAAAGACGGTGTTCTTGTTATCGAGATGAATGTCACCGAAGAGAATCCATTGCATGGAGGATGGTATTAAAAATAGGGCATCTCTTGAATCTGTAAGACACAGAATGCAAGACCTGTGGGGTGATGGAAGCATCCACTAATGTTCATATGAAATGGCAGAGGGTTTGTAGCAGTACTGTACTCCCTGAAAACAGCCCTAATATGTCAACGCATGAAGCTATGAAGATGAAGACAACACTAGGATTGAAGCTAGTGATGCCAGGCATGGGGAGTTTACTTGTGAACTACAGCCAGCAAATTGGATGGTTGCTCACACCCTCAAAGCTTCAAGTATTGCCAACATACACCTTGAATCCAGGCACACGGACAGAGGAGTTTATTTTTAAATCTAATGAGTTTCAGTCTTCTTCTGGTCCTTTCATTACTTTTACTTCCTCACTGTTGGAAATGATAGTTTTTCACTCTGTGCTCTTGAAATCTGCGAGTATGCAATTTATTTAGCAGTTTTTGGCAGTAACTCATAGTTAAGAATTTCCCTTGTGTCCCAGAGGAGATTTTGCACTTGGGCTGTCATGCTGGAAAGATGCCATGTGGTTGACTGGATGTATCTGCATTGTGAGAAAAATACCTGTGGGGAATGGAGGTAGTTTGATTATGATTTGGATCTTAAAATCTCCCAAGTCCCATGTGTTGATGGCTTGTTCTCCATCTCCACTGCTGAGAGGTGGTACAAAACTGTTGTAAGTTGTGTTTAGTAAAGGAAGGTCATGGAGGAGAACCCTTGAAGGAGATACTGGTTCTCATCTTGTCCTTTCTCCTTCCCGGCTTCATCACATCATAAGGCAAGAAAATCCCTGAGTATATTCTCTACCATCAGCTACGACTTGTTATAGGTTCAATGAGAGAGTATTAAGCAACCATCCACCCAAACTTCTAATCCATGAACTAACACTATAGAGAGAGCATCTTCTGTATTTTATGGATGCATCACCTGTGAATTTTAAAGGCTATGACCTATAGCTTAGTCAGGAAAGAGAAAATAGGACATTGGAAGGAGAAAGAATTCTGAGAGAGAAGGAGGCAGGGAGAGTCACCAGAAAGATGTGACCAGACAGACACCTGTACCTGTACCTGTACCTGTACCTGTACCTGTACCTGTACCTGTACCTGTACCTGTACCTGAACACAGGTAAGCAGCAACTTGGTAAAACGTAGGCTAAAACAAATGGGATATTTAAAGTTATATAGAGTAAGAAAAAACCCTAGCCAAGGTATTTGTAAATATATATTTGAGTCTGGGTCTTATTTTTGGGAGCATGATTTTACTACCCAGTCCCAACTCAAATATAACACAAACCTTAACTTCATTGTAACTTTGTATGCTCAAGTATTTAGTCACAGAAACAGAAAGCTAACACACATGGCAAGAAAACTGAGTTTGTATAACCTGATCAGGTTAGTGCCCTGGTTGGCAGATAATGATACCATAAAACTTGGATTACAATGGCAAGAGTGAAATCCACAGACATCCTGGCACTTCTAGATCCTATATACTATTCCATGGTGAAGACTAGTTATCTCTCCCATGAAGATAATGCAGACCTCTGCCTTGTGGGAAAATATCTACCTGCTTTATAGCTTCCAGTTCCCATCCTGGAAATTATGGGAACTGCCCTGCTGGAAGTGTCAGGTTTGCCAAAGACGAAAAGGACTCTATCCTGGCAGAGCTGCAAACCCTAACCACATGCACTGGCAAGAGTAGAAGAGTCTACGTTGGATGCCTGTCAGGAGCACAGGATGGTGGGCGAGTGAATGTAAAAACTGGATAATAGTGTTTGTCTAACAAAGCACTCTTTCATAACACGGTACATAACCACCCAGCATGTGTGATCTGCTGTGATATCCCTTAGAAGCTTGGAAATTGGAGTGACCAATTCCAAATAAAGAAGAAATGGCAGAACTATGTGGAAGATCTAGAAAGAGACAAAAGGCAGACACCCAGGAATGGATCTATAATGTTGGACAAGTCAGCTCCCAGTATGATGGGTGGGAGATGCCAGGCAAATTTCTTCATCAAAAGCAAAAATTGAAATGAAATGAAACAAAACAAAACAAATGTACTGGCATTATAGGGAGGTGTGTTTTAAACAGTATGATAGATTAGTAAAATAATAGTGATTTATATGAAATCAACAGTTAAAGAGACCAAGCTTATGTATGAAAGACAGCTTCAAAGGATTAGTTTTGGAATTCTTAATAATCACTTTGAAACGATGGACACTATACATTCAGAACACTAAAGCCATTTCTCAATGGTTTAGAAATGTTGTAAAAATAATACTAAAAGATGCCCAGAATTCAAGTAAATTATGAGTCTCAGTGTTCGGAGTAGAGAGTGGGTTCATGTGTTCACTCTGAAGGTCTGTTATTTAACTGTCCAACATTATAGATCCATTTGCAGCCTCAGAGTATGATTGCTACAGTATACAGAAGCTTTGTGAATACAGACTTATACGTATATATGGTGTGTGTGCATATGTGTGAGTGGTGTGTGTGTGTGTGTGTGTGTTGTGTGTGTGTGTGTGTGTGTGTGTGTGTGTGTAACAATGATCCTTAACATCTGATTCTTCTCCATAGGGGGAGCTGCATCTGTCCACTTCTCTTGCAGTAAAGTGTGGCCAGGAGACTCAGTACTGGCTAATAGAATGTAAATAAGTATAGGAAAATGTCACGTCCCATTTTGCAGATCTAGGCTGGTGGATCTTCCATGTATGATCCTGAACAGATTTCTTCTGTAAGCCAATGTGATGGAAGTGGCATGCTCGAAACAGAAAAGAGGAGAGCAGCCTGAGTAAATGAAAATCTGGGTCTGACAGCACCAAAGGCCAGTGGCTAAGCTCTATTAGTTCTTTGCGTTTGTGTGGAGTTATTTGTTTATGTGTGACTCTACAGGCACACACATGCCACTGCACACTTGTGGAAGTTCAGGTGTTGTCTCTCATCTTTTCCTTTGTCGGGACAGAGTCTCTTCACCGTTGCATAAGCTCCACAAGCTTCTCTTCCTCCATATAATTAATCTCTGTACACTGGCATACTAGAATTACAGATGTTTTCACAGCTGTGCCTGGCTTTTATGTAGGTTCTAGGGACCCTAATTTCACAGCAAGCATTTTAACCACTGAGCCATGTCCTTGGCCCTAGCTCTCTGTTTTTCAAATATTAAACATTCAGAGCTGCTCGTTATTGTTACTAGAGCCCAGATCCATATTTAATTGAAACACCTTAAGAGATGTTCAGCATCGTTAGTCATCAGGGAAATGCAAATCAAAACAACCCTGAGATTCCACCTCACACCAGTCAGAATGGCTAAGATTAAAAACTCAAGAGACAACAGGTGCTGGAGAGGATGTAGAGAAAGAGGAACACTCCTCCACTGTTGGTGGGATTGCAAGTTGGTACAACCGCTCTAGAAATCAGTGTGGCAGTTTCTCAGAAAATTGGGCATGTCACTTCCATATTTAATTTAAATAATCAACTGTATTTTAGGTTGCCTAAAGGTTAAGTGAATTAATGCATGAAAACAAACAAATACTGTGGTAATAGATGATAGCTATCCCTAATTATTATTAAAGGCAACGCTATGATACATATAAAAATATGATAATACATACAACCCCTGTGTGTTTTGTAAAGAAACTTCAAAATAAACTTAGAGAGAAGAGCCAGGCGGTGGTGGCGCACGCCTTTAATCCCAGCACTTGGGAGGCAGAGGCAAGCAGATTTCTGAGTTCGAGGCCAGCCTGGTCTACAAAGTGAGTTCCAGGACAGCCCGGGCTATACAGAGAAACCCTGTCTCGAAAAACCAAAAACAAACAAACAAAAACAAAAACAAAAACAAAAAAACAAAAAACAAAAAACAAAAAACAAAACAAAACAAAAAAACCAAACTTAGAAAGAAGATATTTTATCACATATCTACCTGAAAACGAAAGGTCTATTTAAAAGAATGCAAAGGGAACTTTCTGAAAAATTGAAGTGAGCATTTGCACACAAAATCTCATTAAATAATAGTATTGAAAACACTGTATGTATTTATACATTATTAATGTTACTGTACAATATATTAATAAGTATTTCCTCTGCCTTGCTTTACTTAACAGATATTCTTAGAAAGGAGTTTCAGAACTTCATTAGGCTGCTTTCAATAATTCAGTGTCTTTCACATGTTTAATACAGTAACATTTCTGCACTAATCAGATAACATAAAATTCAAAGTACTGAGAACTTGAATAATCCTAGCAGGTAAATCATAAGTGCAGAAAAGACATGCTATGAAAAGTTGCAATAATTGCAAATCTCAGAATATTTCTCACAACTTTTTCTAAGGAACATAATGCAAATAAGCTTTTAGCTATGCATTTGAAATGAGAATCATTTTGTAAAGTGTCATAGACAGTAAAGGACCAAACTCTCTGTTAATGGATAGTTAAAACTCAGATAACATTATTTATTATTTTATTGAATATATTCTTCATTTACATTTCAAATGTTATACCCTTTCCCTGTTTCCCCCCTCCCAGAAAACCCCCAACCCATCCTCCCACCCCCTGCCTCCAAGAAGATGCCCCTCCATCCAACCCACTCCAACCTAGCCTCCCTCAATTTCCCCACACTGGGTCATCTTTCGAGCCTTCATAGGACAGGAACCTCTCCTCCCTGACAAGGCATTCCTCTGCCACATTTGTAGTTGGAACCATGTGTACCCCTTGGTTGATGGCTTAGTCCCTGGGAGTCCTGGAGGGTCTGGTTGGCCAACATTGTTCTTCTCATAGGGCTACAAACCCCTTCAGATCCTCCACTCCTCCCTTCTAATTCCTCCATTGGGGATCCCAAGCCCAGTCCAATGGTAACATTTTTAAAATCTGTATTAACCACAAAAGTTCAGTAGGTTTTATTCACTTTATTTTATCTGGAGTTAAGACGAATGGACTTAAGTTTACCTTAATCTTTAATCAAGACCTGTGTTGTCTTCATTATGACTCTCTCTCTCTCTCTCTCTCTCTCTCTATATATATATATATATATATATATATATACACACACACACACACAAACATATGCATAATTTCCCCTTGTTTTGTAGTTTTATCTCTCAAAAACATAGACAAGCAAACACACAAATCTTTTTTACATTTTTTAAATTTAATTTATTTACATTTCAAGTGTTATCCCCTTACGTGGTTTCCCCCCTCCCAGAAACCATCTTTCTTATGCCCCATTCCCCTGCTTCTATGAGGGTGTTCCTCCATCCATCTACTCCCACCTCCCCATCCTCAATTCTCCTACACTGGGGAATCTATTAAACCTTCATAGGACCAAGGACCTCTCCTCCCATTGAGGCCTGACGAGGCCATCCTCTTCTACATATGCAACCAGAGCCCTGTGTACTCCTTGTCTGGTAGCTTAGTCCGTGGGAGCTCTGGGGGTTCTGGTTGGTTGATACTGTTGTCCTTCCTATGGGGTTGTGTTGCAAATCCCTTCAGCTCCTTCAGTCCTTTCTCTAACTCCTCCATTGGAGACCCCACCCTCAGTGCAATGGTTGGCTGCAAGCATCTGACTCTGTAAGGCTCTGGCAAGGCCTCTCAGGAGACACCTATATCACAAATCTCTTTTAAGTTATCCCAGAGGAATAGATTCCATCCTAGCAGGGAGACAAGAGACTCAGGGAGAGCATGGCAGCAGGTGCAAGAAGCTGGCTTATCACATTTTCATCTACTCTCAGGAAGCAGAAAGAAAAGGAAAGAAAGGCTATGAAACTTTGAAGTCTATACCATACCCTAGCTGATGGACTTTGTCCAGTAAAGCTCCATTTTCTTAAGGTCCCATAACCTTCCCAATCAGCATGACCAAGTGGGGATGAAATGTTCAAATACAAGAGCCTACGGGAAAGATCTCTCATGGCTTGAATGTCACACATGGCTAAAAAGCACTATGCATGTCTGAAGGCAGAGATGGATACTTTATTCATGGCCTTGCCACAAAGAAACGAGGGTGGGATTGACTTAATGGCATAAGAGTCGAGCTTGTCTCCATGTTTACTGATCTATGGGGAATTGCAGGCTTTGATCTAAGTTGCAACACTATGACCTATCATAACCTAGGGCACCAGGACGATTGGTACTACCTGTTCCTCTCCACATTTAAGCATCCCGTAGGCCTTGACTTAAATAGAGCCATTCTCCTTATCTTTCTCAGGCCCAGCGGTTTGTAGTGACCTCTGCAGTGACTTTCTCTAAAGACCTCCGAGATGTCTCTCACAGGCAGGAGTGTCTCCTTTGTCTACATCCCTATGTCCTGTGGCAGCCAGGCTCTCTTTTTGACTTATAATTGATCTTGGAAAGAATTTTCTTGTTTCTCCCTCAGGGTTAGCAGATATTTGCTTGGTATGGGTGTAGAATCGTTGCCTCTCTAGGGGGAAAGAGTTTTGTGTTTACTTTCTTTGTAACAGTAGGCAGGACTGTGGGTCTCTGTAGAGCAAGACGTGTTTACTTCATTCAAATCAGAAAGGGGATCTGGAGACAGGAAAGTCTTTGTGTGTCCTTTGCTGGTGCTTCCAAGCACTTTCTGCCTGCTAGAATCTTCAGGGAGCTTTCTTCCCATGTGCCCTGTCCTCAAACTTTCTGAAGGTATCAGGTAAAGAAATGAGCTACTGAAAGCAGAAAGTCTTTTGTATTTGGGAGGACGGTATGAGGATTGTGCTAGGATATACACTTAGGGTTGGTAGTTGACATGTTTATCCACAATTCATCTTTCAGGTTCAGTCCATCCTGGTTGATTTTTTTCTCCACCTACATTTCCACATTTCTCTTCTGCACTGTGTCAATGAGAAAACTGTCTGTGCATTTCATTTCTCTTTGGATCAAATGAACACTTTGGGGAATTTAATTCTACTGGTTGCTCAGGTACACCAGCTCTCTAATGGCCTCCAAGGTATTCCTTCTTAGAGTATTTAGTTTTCATTATTGTTTGAGTAGGTAAAACATTTCACACCCCGCCACATCCTCAGCCAGACATTAATTATCATTGTCTATAGACTACAGTGGCACCCCACTTTCTTCTCCTGTGTAGTTTGCTTGGGTTTTCTCTCTTTTTGCCTTGATAAGACTTTGTATAAACTTATCAATTTCATTATTATCTTTAGAAAAGTAATTTAAGCTTCATTCATTTCTTCTCTATTCCACTAATATTTACATTTCTATACATTTCCCTTCCATTCTTTTGTCCTGGAGTGTTTCTTCTTTTGTAAGATTTTAGAGTCATAAGCAATATGTTGACTTTCATTTCTTCTGCTCTGATTATAAAACTGATAAAAGTTAAGAAGAGCAAGGCACAGCCATGGGATGCAGGTAGGATTGCAGGTCCATGGAAACCAAAAATGTCTAGCTGTCCAAATGAGGCTGAAAGTCAGCTATAACAACATGGGCTTTTAAAATTGCATTCAATCAGTGAGCTGGGGATCTGAAGTCAAAAAGCCTCGTTTCCCAAGATCTCAGCAAACAGCCAGTCCTTCTTTTCACTTTCCTGTTCTTCCGCTCCTTAGAAAATGTTGGTGGCGGCCCACTCCCCTGCCCCTTCCGGCATGACATCACTAGTGTGTAGGCTTTCTTAAGACTACATACCCACTTTCACCCAACCCATAGGCCCGGTAGAATCCTTGCTCCCTAATATTTAACTTAACCTGCTGTATCTAGTCTGTTTTGGTTTCCAGTTTATCTGCATGAGATGGGACATTGGCCTTTGCCCTGAGTGTATTGGTCCCTTGTGCTTGACCGTACTTGGCAACTCATTTTTGAGAGCTCTCCTCCTATAGGAAGCTGCTGCCCTGTTTCTCAAAAAGAAACTTGGCTTGCTTGCCTGCCTTTCCTCTAGGGTCCTCCTCAGTGCTCTGCAGGATCACGACTCTGAAGCCACTGGCTCAGCTAAACCCACTAAACCCACTGTCCAAGGCACGCAACCTACAAGGAATCATTAATACCTAGAAATTTCCTGAAAAAAAAAGTCATGGTTTCTGCTACATCACACAAATTGTATTTTAATAACATTGAACCTGAAATAACTGACATATTACTTCTTATAGATATGCAGTCTGTGTTAGTAAACAGTCCAGGTGCCTTGACAGAAACAGTAAACCTGGACACAGAAAACCTAAGAGTCATATATATATACAAATACACATACATATATATATATTTATGTATGTGTATTTGTATATGTGTATATATGTGTGTGTATTTACAATATTAATAAGACTGAAACACAGACTAACTGTACCCAACATTAGTAAGATATAGTTATGATATATAATAACAATACTTGTTATCCCTGCTGTTTCTTCATGAGCACTGTTGTCCAAACACTTTATGCATGTTTTATTCACAAAAGATTTCACAAGAGCCTCTTATGTATTGAATTTATTCTCATTAATCGGTGACCCTGGCACACATTCTAAACACTTTCAGAGTGAACAAAGCCATCAATGTAATCAGTATGTTGTGCTGGACACTGTTGCCAGGACTGATTCTCACTTATATAAATGGTGTTAATGGTGTTTGAGAAAGCTCAGAGGCATTGCAGTTGAACACAGACCACCTTTCTCAGCGTCAGGGCACCTCTGTGACCACCAAAGCCGTCAGAGTAAGGATCCAGTTGCACTCCCAGCCAAGAAATGCTTCTCTCAGTAAGATTCACAATTTCACCTTTTGAAAAATGAAAGATTCAAGGATATCAACCATGATCCATTTTCTTATGTACCACATCTGTCCAGTTTTGCACATTGCCCCGTTATAAATTCTAGAAAGGAAGAGGATATATATGATCATCAAATCTGTTGAGTTAGCTGATTCTACTCACAGGCAGCCATCTTGTTCTCAGGATCATTTTTTCTGCTTATTTGTCTGTTTTTCCAAGTCTATGTTATTTGCTGCAAGAAAATGGAAACAGGATGACCCAACTGTCAGATAGTAGAACAACTGACTAACTATTGTATAATAGGAAGGGGGAAGGATACCTGTACACGAGAAGACATAAAGCCCCATGAGCCCTGGCATTGGAAATCATCCTGCTGAGATGGACTTGAGTAGCAACATCTCTCCAGCATTCCTGAAGTTTTCAGACCCTTTTTTTCTGAACTAGAATACCAAGATGTAATTTTATAATAACATAAATCTTCTAAAATTTATTTATTTTTATTATTTTTTCTTCTGATACTTTTATTGGATATTTTCTTTATTTACATTTCAAATGTCATCCCTCTTCCCGGTCCCCCCCTCCAAAATCCCTCCATCCCACCTCCCCTCCACCTGCTTCTATGAGGGTACTCCCTCACCCACCTACCCACTCCTGCCTCCCTGCCCTGGCATTACCCTACACTGGAGCATTGAGTCTTCACAGAACCAAGAGCCTTTCCCCACATTGATGCCCAACAAAGCCATGCTGTGCTATATAAGCCATGGGTCCCTCCATGTGTATTCTTGGGTTGGTGGTTTAGTCCCTGGGAGCACTTGGGGTCTGCTTGGTTGATATTGTTGTTCTTCCTATGGGGTTGCAAACCCTTTCAGCTCCTTCAGTCCTTTCTTTAACTCCTCCATTGGGGACCCCATGCTCAGTCCAGTGAATGGCTGTGAGCATCCCTCTCTGTATTTGTAAGGCTCTGGCAGAGCCTCTCAGGAGACAGTTATACCAGGCTTCTTTCAGCAAGCACTTCTTGGCATCCACAATAGTGTCTGGCTTTGGTGACTGTATGTGGGAGGATCCCCAGGTGGGACAGTTTCTGATGGCCTTTACTTCTGTCTCTGCTTCACACTTTGCCTCAAAATAACATAATTCTTTCCTTTTATTTCATACCCTAGAATATCTCAGGGGTTTGGTTTAACCCAAAGGCTACCTAAAAAATATCATTCAAATTTTGTTACACTTATGAAAAGAAAATCCAAGCTATATAAATTTTGAACCATGTAAAAGTATATTTAAAAGTTTTCCTTGTTATCAGTCCTTTTAGTTTGAACTCAATATCACAACTGCTCAGGTCATTAAATAAGTATATAAAATCATTGTGAAAGACAGAAGGATCTCTATTCTTTCTTACAATGGAAAAGAATAATGCTCAAGTCATAAAACACCTGTCAAGATGTTGGGTCTAAAGCATAGACATCTAAGCCAGCACATTGCTTATTTTCCAAATGCTGCTAGATGGAAAATAGACCTATGCATTGCTTGTGACTAGTTTTGTATTAGGAAGACAGTGTATTTCAGTTGTAAAAGAATTTAGACAAGCTCCAAAACTTTATACCATTTTAGCCTGTTACACTGTTCATATGCTCACTTTTAACACTGTTTTCAAGAGAAAATGAACCAGAAACAGATTTGCTTTTAAATAAGTGAAAACAGATGGTTATAAATGGAAAAATAAAGGATAAATGTTAAAATAAATGCTAGCGTGATTTTGATATAAAACTGCTTCTCTGTAGGATAAAGGGTTAAATCTTGTCTTGCAGTCATTTGATTAATTACAGGTGATTGAACAACAGTTGATAATCTCCATGCTGCTTCTTAAACTGCCCATTGGAAATCTACTTTCTGTATCAGGAAGAAAGGTAACATTGCTATCTTCAAAGACATGTAGTATCCAAGAGCCCATTGCACAAACTTCTTTATGGTCTTACCTTTCAAGTCTCTTTCTTCTCAGTTTATTGTTTTCTTTTCCAGCTCTGTATTATTTTTAATCTCATCTGTATTTACCTTTTAAATCAGAATGTGATTGGACACTATTATTTCTATTCACAAGCCTTGCTGAGTTACAAGACCTAGGGAAACTTAGGGTTTTGTTCTCTGGTACTTTCGAAAACAAGCCACTTGGGGAATTCCTCTGTCAGGTTGTTTTAACTTGTGTTTCCTTCTAAGACTATCACATGCAGAATTAGCTACAGGGAATGAAAAATTTAAAATATAACTTAAGCCATCTTAATTTGGTATACTAAGGAATCCAGGTCAACAGCTAAACAGTTCAGACCAAAAGGTTAACATTAACAGTAGGTTACATTACTTCTTACAATAAACGTTCTATCAAACTCTTGAGTCAAACCTATAGTATCACAGTATCAGATGTAGAAATTTTATCTTCCCCTTAGTTTTCAGGCCACACGGCTGTTTTAAATGCTAACAAAAATGAACAAAAATCATGGAAAACATATCAGAAGGAATGAAGGTAAGCATCAAACAGATAGTTCTCATGAAGCTTTGTTTACTTCTTCCATGCTTGATGAGTTGTGATCTCCTTCCAGGGGAGGCCTTTCTTCAGTTACAGCAGCACTGGTATCATCCAGAGTAGGATCATCCTCATCAGTGCCTAGACCAAGCTTGATCATCCTGTAGATCCTGTTAGCATGCGTCTGGGGATTTTCTAGACTGAAGCCGGAAGACAGGAGTGCAGTTTCATACAGCAAGATGACCAGATCCTTCACAGACTTCTCATTCTTGTCAGCTTCTGCCTTTTGCCTTAAGAATTCAATGATAGAGTGACCAGGGTTCATCTCCAGGTCTTTCCTGGTGGCCATGCAACCCATTGTTGAGTTGTCTCTGAGGGCCTGAGCTTTTATGATTCTCCTCCCCATGTTTGCTGTCTACCCATACAGCATGGGGATGTCACCAATCAGTTTGAAAAAAACTACCTTTTCAACCTTTTTCTCCAAAATATCTTTCATAATTTTGCAGAGGTTCTCAAATGTTGTCTTTCTCTTCCTGTTTCTTTTTTTCTTCTTCATCTTCTGGAAGTTCCAGTCCTTCTTTGGTAACAGACACCAGGTCTTACCCTCAAATTCCTTCAGCTGTTGCACACAATATTCATCAATGGGATCAATCATATAGGTTACTTCTAAGCTATGCTTTTGGAGACATTCTACAAAGGCTGAGTTAGCAACCTGGTCCTTGGTCTCACCTATGATAAAATATATGTACTTCTGGTTTTCCTTCATTCTAGAGCGGTAGTCCTTCAGAGAAACCATCACATCCCCAGAAGCAGATGTGTAGTACCCCAAAATTTTCTTCCAATTTTGAGAGTCTTCATGAATTTCAAGCTTTATGTTTTTTGAGAACTACTCATAAAATTTTTTGTAGTTCTCTTTATCTTCTGCCAGTTCAGTAAATAATTCTAAGAATTTCTTGGCCAAACTCTTCCTGATAAGTTTCAGAATTTTGCTTTGTTGCAGCATTTCATAGGAAATATTTAGAGGAAGATCCTCAGAATCCACCACCCCTCTAATGAAATTCAGATATTGGGGGAATTAACTTTTCACAATTATCCATGATAAAAACTCTGAGAACATACAACTTGATGTCATTATTTTTCTTTGTGTTTTCAAACAGATCAAAAGGAGTGAGCCTTGGAACAAAAAGAAGGGCCTGGAATTCTAATTGCCCTTCAACAGAAAATATGCTTTACTCTCAAATGTTCTTCCCAATCATTGGTTAAGCTCTTGTAGAACTCCCCATATTCTTCATTAATAATGTCATCAGGATTTCTGGTCCAAATCAGCTTTGTTTTGTTGAGCTCTTCTTGATCAATGTACTTTTCCTTTATCTTCTTCTTGTCACCATCCTCCTCCTCCTCTTCATCATCATCATCATCAGAACCAACATTTTGTATTTCAGGCTTGGCATCAGACTCCTTTTCTTTTTCTTTCTCTTGCTCTTTCTCTTCCTTTTCTCCAGTTTTATCATCACTGACTTCCTTATCATGTTCCTTCTCCACAAAGAGCGTAATGGGATAGCCAATAAACTGAGAATGCTTCTTCACAATCTCCTTTATTCTCCTTTCCTCCAAATACTCAGTTTGTTCTTCTTTGGGATGCGAGATAATGTTTGTTCCACGACCCACTGGTTCACCTGTGTCAGTCCTCACTGTGAAGGATCCCTCGACTGAGGGTTCCCAGGCATACTGCTCATCATCATTATGCTTCGTGATGACAGTCAATTTCTCAGCATCCAAATATGCAGAGTAAAACCCAACACTGAACTGGTCAATCATAGAGATATCTGCACCAGCATGGGAAGCCTCCATGAAGGCTTTGGTCCATGACTTGGCAATAGTGCCAAGGTTATTGATCAAATCAGCCTTGGTCATTCCAATTCCAGTATTCACAATAGTAAGATTTACTATTTACAAAACAATAAATCTTGTTTGTTGGGAATGAGATTAATGCGCAGCTCCTTCACCAAGTCTAGTTTACATGGGTCTGTCAAGTTCTCATATCTGGTTTTATCCAGAGCATCTGATGAATTAGAAATGAGCTCCCTCCAAAAGATCTTTTTGTTCAAGTAAAAAGTATTGATGATTAAGGACATTAACTGGGCAATTTCTGCCTGAAAGCAGAGGTCTCAACCCCCTCCTCCTCCATTGGTTGGTCTTGGGTCTGGTTTTCCTCCGGCATCTTGACTGAATGAGCATGCATGGAGCATGATGAACTGCACCAGGACACTGAAGCAACTCCCAGCTCTGTGTCTTAAAATGCATCTTTGACTGATTACTTAAACCTTCATTTCCTTATGAGTATCTATGTGTCACACCAAACGTGTTCTGTTGTGTTTTCTTAATCTACGTGATGTCAGTTTACTTCTCAGACATAGCTACTTCCTAGGATGGGAGAGACAGGGCTCCATCCTCCTCTGAGAGCATTTAAGAAGGAGAAAAGTTAAAAGTAATGTCAGTTTGAGGTCTTGTCACTGTCCTCTATCTTCTCTCTTTTCCATTTCTATCTGCTTCATCCTCCGGAAGTATCATGTCCAGTTTTCTGAGGAACCGCCAGACTGATTTCCAGAGTGGTTGTACCAGCTTGCAGTCCCACCAGCAGTGGAGGAGTGTTCCTCTTTCTCCACATCCTTGCCAACACCTGATGTCTTCTGAGTTTTTAATCCTAGCCATTCTGACAGGTGTGAGGTGAAATCTCAGGGTTGTTTTGATTTGCATTTCTCTAATGACTAATGATGTTGAACATTTTTTAAGGTGTTTCTCAGCCATCCAAATTTCTTCAGGTGAAAAGTTTTTGTTTAGCTCTGTACCCCATTTTTGGATAAGGTTATTTGGTTTTCTGGGGTCTAACTTCTTGATTTCTTTGTATACATTGGATATTAGCCCTCTGTCGGATGTGGGGTTGGTGAAGATCTTTTCCCAATTTGTTGGTTGCCAATTTGTCCTTTTGACAGTGTCTTTTGCCTTACAGAAACTTTGTAATTCTATCTGCTTCATATTATTATTATCATTTTATTTTATACCCCATTACACAGAGCTTCATGAGTGAAACTCTAGTATCAAGGCTTCTATATTCATGCAGACTTAGTTCTATACTTGTTTGTTGAAGGTTGGTCTGGTGCTGCTATGTGTTCAAATGCTAAACTCTATACACCAAGATCTGATCTCCTCAAGACAAGTAAATTCCTACATACATCTCCTTTGGTATGCAAACCTTACCTCCACCAATTTAAAACTATTGGTTAAATAAAAATGGCTATAACCAATTACTGGGGAGAATAGAGCAGAGTCTGAGTTATAGGACTGGAGGGGGCGGGGTCACAGGTAGGGACAACAAAGAAGGAGGAGTAAGGAGAGAGGGAGGGAGAAGGAGCACCATGGAGAAGAGAGAACAGGTCTCCATTAGTCATGAGGCACCAGCAGCAAGTGTCCAGATGAAATGCTTCCCCAGTACTCCAGACTGCTGGATCAGAAATGACCTAGGATGATTCAAACAGCAAGGATTTGGGGATCCCAGATGGGGAAGTAGCCAGTCTGGGGTTAGAGAATTAACCCTAATAAGGGATAATTAACCCTAATAAAGGGTAATCTTTGAATAATTGTACAGAGCCTAATAAATAATCCATAGTTTGAGTCTCATTCATTTGAAGCTTGACTGGGTAAACTTAATTCACATTAATTTATATTTAGGTGAAAATCCTCCAGTAGGGGCCCTTCTGATTTGGATGCTGTCTCTGGTAGGTGATTTCAATTCCTTTAATCAATCTTCTGCTGCTGGGAATCAGTAATGAGTTGTTCTGGGACTTGAAGGAATGGAACTCAGGAATCAGGCTCCTGGGGACTTCCCTCCAGGCAATGTGCTTTGTTCTAGAACACATTCCTGCTACACTCAGAGGGACTGGTTAACAATGAATTGTTTTCTGTAGACAGTGACCTGAAATGATCAGCAGTTTTTTTTTCTTTTTTAGAAGAACAGAAAGTATTTTACTAACACATAAGATTTACCAAACAGACAAGGAAACAGGCTTGTTTCCAGACAAGCCATACAAAGTGGTCACAAGCTTTTTTTATTAGATATATTCTTTATTTACATTTTAAATGATTTCCCCCTTCCTGTCCCTCCAAAGTCCCATAAGCCATCTTCCCTCCCCCTGTTCCCCAATTATTCCCCTCCCACTTCCCTGTCCTGGTATTCCCCTTCACTGCTGCACCTAGCCTTTCCAGGACCAGGGGCCTCTTCTCCCTTTGATGTCCAACAAGGCCTTTCTCTGCTACCTATGCATCTGGAACCATGGGTAACACCATGTATACTATATGGTTGATGGTTTTGTCCCTGGGAGCTCTGGGAGTACTGGGTGGCTCATATCATTGTTCCTCCTATGGCGCTGCAAACCCCTTCAGTTCCTTGGGTCCTTTCTCTAGCTCCCCTATCGGGGACCCTGTGCTCAGGTCAATGGCTGGCTGAGAGTGTGCCCCTCTGTATTTGTCATGCACTAGCAGAGCCTCCCAGGTGATAGCTATACCCGACTCCGGTCAGCAAGTACTTGTAGGCATCAATAATAGTGTCTGGGTTTTGTAACTCTATATGAGATGGATCACTAGGTGGGGAAGTCTCTGGATGGGCTTTCCCTCAGACTCTGTTCCACACTTTGTCTCTGTATCTCCTTCTGTGGGTATTTTGTTCCCCATTCTAAGAAGGACCAGAGTATCCATACTTTGTTCTTCCTTCTTCTTAGGCATCATTTGATATGTGAATTATGTCTTGGGTATTCTAAACTTCTGGGCTAATATCCATTTACCAGTGAGTGCATACCATGTCTTTTGGGGTTGGAGTTAGGGGTGGGGTCAGAGAATCTACGTTTGATGGCAAAGTCACAATGTTATTAGTGCGGGCTGTGATGTTTATTTAATGGTCCCATTTTGGTTCAGACAATTAAGCTTGTCCGTCTACAGTATCTAAAGTTAGACTTGGCAAGAGAGCATCTTCTAAAAAACTGGTTAGCTGCATCTAACCACTGCAATTAGAGCTCTTAAGAGGGGGGAGGGGAAAGGAGGCCATAACATTAAAATAAAACTACTTTCCCCCTAAAACATAAAATAAAAACACCCATACCCCTGCCAGCTAACCCTGGCAACTACCTTTTTTTTTTTATTAGATATTTTCTTTATTTACATTTCAAATGTTATCCCCTTTCCTCATTTCCCCTCCAAAACCCCCCTATCCCATCCCCCTCCCCTTGCTCACCAACGCATGCTCTCCCACTTTCCAACTACCTCCATTCACAGTGCCTTGTACTTTACCCATGATGGGGAAAGGAGTCAAAGCAGAGAATCCTGTGTCTCAAGAGCTCTCAGCAACCGGGATGATACTTCAGCCTCTGCTCACGTTTTACAATGGTGAATCAGGACGAAACAGATTTGCTAATGCGCATGTAATCGCCAAATATGAAGATGCCTGGGCTTTTATTCTGTAATGTTTCTAAGACTGTGTCCATTCAATGCAAACAAAAAGGGAAGAAGTCTTGGCAGAACAGGAGAAGTGCTATACACTTGATGCTCTGATCAACTTAAATATAGTCCATGTCATGTAGCCTCGTCCATGCTCTAGCAGTTTCTATGGCTTGGGCATTGTTGGTCTTCCATTGCTTGGCTACATCATTTGCTAATGGATCATCTGGATTAGGAGCACTTAACAAAGCCTGAATTGATAGCAGAACTGTGTGGATCTGCCGTGCTGAGGACCAGTTATCGTTCAAAATAGCTAAACATATTCTTTCCAACTTGTCTACAGTAGGAAGATAAATGCTAGTAATGAAACAACACTTTAGGTGCTGCCGTTGGGTATTCTTCTGGAAGGAATCGTTCAAGTTTAAAAGTCCCTACCTCTAAGGGGGAATCCTGGGGGCCATCAATGACTACAGGAAAATAACGGGCATTGTTCTCATCTGGTTCTGCTTTAATGCCAGGAACTGGTTCTGCCAGCACACTCTGGGTTTGCTTGATGTTCTTCCAGGGCAGCGCAGTCATCTTGTCAGATAAAGATGCTTGCTACTCGGAATTCTGTTTTGGATGCAAAGACTTCTGAGGCAAAGTTTCAGTCTGAACCTGGATTTCAGCTGCAAGCTCAGAACTGGCTTTTATGTTTGCACAGATTCATTCTAAGCACCTTATATTTTGCCAACAGTGTGACTAGGTCTACTGAATTTTTGAAGCCACGCTTGTCAGTTAAATTCTTATAAATAATAAAGCAATAGTTGATAATTCAAATCTTCATGCCAATCATCCCTGTCTAAATTATACCCAATTGTAGTTATCAAAGGATATTACAATATAACTCAAAATATAAGTTAGTTGGGGGGGGGCTGAAAATAAACAAAACATTTATTTCAACTCATATTTACATAAATATAATAAACAGATGAAGGTGTGTGAACACATTTATAACATGGTAGACATAAATGTCAATAAAGATGTAGTTATTTCACATAAAAGCTCATATACACTTTTTTTTTTATCTTTCTGTTTTTATTTTATGTGTGTGGGTGTTTGGCCTGCAGGTTTGTCTGGGTACCATGTGAACAGAACCTGGGTACCATGTGAACAGAACCTGGGTACCATGTCTGGGTACCATGAGAACCTCTCCATGTGAACAGAGGAACAGAATTGGACATCAGATCCCCTGGAACTGGAATTTCATAGCTGTCAGCTGCCATGTGGGTGCTGGGAATTGAACCTGATCCTCTAGGAAAACACCCAGAGCTCCTACTAAGCCATTTTTTTATCGTCATCCTTTGTTCTCCTTTAATCCCTCCTGGGAGCACTTGGGCCATTTTTCTTTTTTTTTTTCCCCCCACAGGAGTATCTTGTGGCTTCTTAGTACAATTTCTTTCCTTTCCTTTCCATTCCTTTCCTTTCCTTTCCTTTCCTTTCCTTTCCTTTCCTTTCCTTTCCTTTCCTTCCCTTCCCTTCCCTTCCCTTCCCTTCCCTTCCCTTCCCTTCCCTTCCCTTCCCTTCCCTTCCCTTCCCTTCCCTTCCCTTTCCTTTGCTTTGCTTCGCTTTGTTTTTCTTTGCTTTTCATATTTTAATTACTTTTTATTGGATATTTTCTTTATTTACATTTCAAATGTTATCCCCTTTCCAGGTCTGTCCTCCAGAAACTCCCTATCCCATGCCCCTCTGCCTCTATGGAGGTACTCCCCCACTCCCCCACTCCCCCACTCCCCCACTCCCCCACTCCCCCACTCCCCCACTCCCCCACTCCCCCACTCCCCCACCCCCTCACTCCTCCACCCCCCCACTCCCCCACTCCCCCATTCACCCACTCCCCCACCCCCTCACTCCTCCACCCCCCCACTCCCCCACTCCCCCACCTCCTCACTCCCCCACCCCCCCACTCCCCGACTCCCCCACTCCCCCACTCCCCCACCACCCCCACTCCCCCAGCCACTCCTGCCTCCCTGCCCTGACATTCCCCTACACTGGGGCATTAAACCCTCTCTCAGGGCCAAGGGCTGCTCCTGCCACTAATGTCCATGTACTGGTTGATTTTTGTTTGTCAACTTGACACAGGCTGGAGTTATTACAGAGAAAGGAGTTTCAGTTGGGGAAGTGCCTCCATGAGATACACCTGTGCGGTATTTTCTCAATTAGTGATCAAGGTGGGAGGGCCCCTTGTGGGTGGTACCATCTCTGGGCTGGTATTCTTGGGTTCTATAAGAAAGCAGGCTGAGCAAGTCAGAGGCAGCAAGCCAGTAAGAAACATCCCTCCAGTTCCCCGCTTCCTGATCTGCTTGAGTTCCAGTCCTGACTTCCTTTAGTGATGAACAGCAGCATGGAAGTGTAAACTCAATAAACCTTTTCCTCCCCAACTTGCTTCATGGTCATGATGTTTGTGCAGGAATAGAAACCCTGACTAAGACAGTCCAACAAGGTCATTCTCTGCCACATATATGACCAGAGCCATGAATATCTCCATGTGCACTCTTTGGTTGACAGTCCATACACTGGGAGCTCCCGGGAGTTTGGCCAGTTGACACTGTTGCTCCTCTTATAGGGCTGCAAAGCTCCTCAGCTCCTTCAGTCCCTTCTCCAACTCTTCCATCTGACACCCTGCACTCAGTCCAATGGTTGGCTGAGAGCAACCACCTCTGTATTAGGCACTGGCAGGGACTCTCAGGAGACAGCCATATCAGGTTCCTGTCAGCAAGCACTTCCGGGCATCCTCAATAGTGTCCTGGTTTGATGACTATGTATGGGATGGATCTCCAGGTGGGGCAGTCTCTGGATGGCCTTTCCTTTGGTCTCTGCCTCACACTTTGTCTCCATATTTCCTCCTGTGAGTATTTTGTTCACCCTTCTAAAAAGCACTGAAAGGCTGGGCGTGGTGGCGCACGCCTGTAGTCCCAGCACTTGGGAGGCAGAGGCAGGCGGATTTCTAAGTTCGAGGCCAGCCTGGTCTACAGAGTGAGTTCCAGGACAGCCAGGGCTATACAGAGAAACCCTGTCTTGGAAAACAAAAAAACAAACAAACAATAACAACCCAACAAAATAAAAAGCACTGAAGCATCCACATTTTGGTCTTCCTTCTTCTTAGGCTTCATATGGTCTGTGAATTGAATCTTGGGAATTCTGAACTTTTGGGCTAATATCCACTTATCTGTGAGTACATAACTGTGTGTGTGTGTGTGTGTTTGTGACTGACTTACCTTACTCAGGATATTTTCAAGTTCCATTTATTTGCCTGCGAATTTCATGAAGTCATTGTTTAAGATCAAAACCTCAGGTGACAGCAGATGCTGGTAAGGATGTGGAGAAAGAGGAACAGTTCTCCATTGCTGGTGGGATTGCAAGCTGGCATAACCACTGTGGAAATCCGTCTGGCAGTTTCTCAGAAATGTGGACATAGTACTATCTGTAGACCCAGCCATACTACTCCTGGGCATATACCCAGAAGATGCTCCAACATGTAATGAGGACAGAGGCTCCACTCTGTTCATTGCAGCCTTATTTATAATAGCCAGAAGCTGGAAACAACCCAGATGTCCCTCAACAGAAGAATGGATACAGAAAATGTGGAATGGAATACTACTTGACTTAAAAACTTGGACCATTTTTCAAAGAACATTTTTGTAATTCTGCCTCAGTTCCTTACTTTTCTCTCCATGACTATCTCCCCAGTTTATAAAGAGATCTCCATCTTCTCTGCCTTCTAAAGAAATTGTCCCATGATAAGACATTGTTGCCACAAAGACTTACTTAGAAATTTGTTGGCTACAGTACACATGGAAATATCTTGTTGTTATAAATACTCAGTTCAAGTCTTTTCCAATTAGAGCATAAGCAAACATCCAGGTATGACTTTCAATTCCTTGTTATAAAATATTTATTGTGAATAAAAATGAGTAGAATTGGTCTTTGGTCAATGAACTGTAAAGGTAATAGGAAACAAAAAACTTTTTGCATCATAGAGAATTTAAGTCATATAGCTTCCAATTAGTAATAGTATTTATTAATTCTCTGGCAAAATGTCTTATGTATTTTTCATAAGAAATGTTATCAGGGAAAAAAAACATTGTTGCATAAATGTACATGAATTATTTCAATTTTAATATGTTGTGCATGTTGGGTTAATAAGCGCGGAGCAGTCTTGATAAAAATGGGGTGTTATATAAAGTTAAAGTCTGGTCTCCCCTTCTGAAAGGCTCACCCCACCTCAGCATCACTGACCTGGAGCCCACACTTCCAGAACATAAGTCATGAGGGGACAAATCACATCCAATTTATAACATTCTCTCCTCGTTCCACATGACTTGCGTCCTTATCACAGATGCAAAATACAGTCATTTGCTTTCCATCACCAATAAGTTATAGCACTGCTCAAAGTTCCAGATCCAAATTCTCATTAGAGACCCAACACAACGAAGCTCATAGCTATCTATGTACTGGTTAGATGTAATGATACCATCACCACTATGAAGGAAAAAAAAAGGAGAAAGAGAGAGAAAGGATTAATCACCCCCAAACCATAGAGGAATGCAATAGGGCAGATGTGAAACCACAAAGCTGTAATTACAGCATCCTGCTCCCACTGCAAGGGGAGATCAATGCAAGAAGTACAGCAACCACTCCCACTGCCAGAGTAGAGTCCTGTAAGACAGACAGCTCCCTCCCCCAGAGCTGTGCTGGCTGCTGCTAGCCTGGCTGGTCTCCTGGGGTGACTTTTTATACTACAGGCTTCCCTAGGTGAGGAATGCTCACTGTGAGTGATTCTGCCTTGTCAGAGGCCTTCTCATCATGATTTCCATAGGCCTTCTTGCTCTGCAAGAGCTCTTCTCCTGTAACTGTCCAGGCTGGCATTTAGTCTAGACTCTACCCCACAGTTACCAGGCAACAGCCAGGTGTGCCTGACTCACTATAAAATGGACTGCTCACCCCCTCCTCTTTCTCTTGCTCTCTTGCTCCTACCCTGTCCCCTTGCTCCTGCTCCCCCTCTTTCCCCATTCTGCTCCCGCCACTTCCCACTACTCTCTCTTTCTCTGCCTCTCTCTCTCTGTCTCTACCCAGTCAACTCCCTTGAATAAACTATTCTATGCTATACCGCCACATATTCCTTCTCTCCTTATCTTTACAAAACACAACAGTGGACTCCTGGTCTCCCTGGTCTTTCTTGACAATCTCAGTTGGGGTTACAAGTCAGATTAACTCTTAGATTCAATATGCCTGTAGAATCAACAATGTGTAGATGGCACCAAGAAGCCTATGAGTGAGGAACAGGAGTCAAATGGGGTCTGTTTAATCAACTCTATTCTCTCGAGGTGACACAAATGGCCTCATCACATTCTACAAGGCCCCACTTCTTAAGAATGGTACCAATGCTCTGCATTTGAACACTGAGGACCAAGCTTGTAGTGTGTGAATCTCTGAACGGGGAAAAAAAATGGATCCAAATTACAGCAGACATTAGGCAATTAGTATGCCACATAGCTCACAGAAAATGTGCAATAACTCATTCTTCTGATAGTGCACAATAGAGAAGAAAAAAATATTGTAGTATTTCTAAAATTATTTCTGATACACTTTGACTCAATGAGTCTCAAAGTTGGAATTAAATCACATTAATGAATGAGACCCAAACACACAAAACTGTTAAATATATCCATAAATGAGAAAATGTTTTAGATGCTAATTTATTTGTACGTATATTGCAGAAGTATCTGAACAAACTTCAGCTATAATAATATGTGAGGAAAGTGGGAAATAATTTTATAATTAAAGTTATTATTGTGTGTGTGTGTTTCTGAAAATAGTGGAGAAAAAGTATTAAAAAACAACAAATGAGCCGAGCATGGTGGCGCACGCCTGTAATCCCAGCACTTGGGAGGCAGAGGCAGGCGGGTTTCTGAGTTCGAGGCCAGCCTGGTCTACAGAGTGAGTTCCAGGACAGCCTGGGCTACACAGAGAAACCCAGTCTCGAAAAAAAACAAAAAAAACAAAACAAAACAAAACAAAACAAAAAAACAACAAATGAAGAGTTATGACTTTGCAGCAAATTTGAAATACTCCTTTTTACAGTCTTATTTTGATGTTAGTTTTGTATGTATTTCTTCTTTGAAAATGGTAATCCATCTGACTATGCAGTATGCAAAACTACTTCCCTTATGTGGTCTCACTCACATAAATGTGTGGTTTAATACAGAACCTGTGGCTGAAAGTAAATATACTCCATGGCACTGACGTATGTGAGCCTCCGGCAATATATTTTCTTTTTGAAAATGTGAGGTTGTTATAAGAAACTTCATTATATTGTGTGACATTCCACAGATTTTAAAAAAATCTTCCTGTACCTCTTGAGAAAGACCATTTTCTGACGCTAGTAGCTTCCACCACCAATAGTGTACTTGAGAGTTACATCTTATATCGTTGAAGATCTAGTTATATATTATCTCAGCAGCAAAAGTTGATTCTTTGGCAAAGATTAATTTGAAAGTTGAAAATCTCTGAAGTTCACAAAGACTGCAATTACTCAGTTTCGTGGTCTCTGCTACTAAAAGAGTTTTTAAGTTATCATATCCATTTTTACAACAAATAAAAACCAAAAAAAAAAAAAATCAGTGATTTCTCTTGAGACTACAAGAAGAGCTAGGTCTACCCATACTCCTAAATCAGAAGAAGCAGGTGTTGGCAAACACATACAGTAGCAAGCATCCTGCCCTGATGCAGAATCCAAGAGAGCTGTAAACAGAAAGGAAGGTGTATGTATGTGCAAGGTCGGGCTTAGCTCGGGCAGGCATGAGAGTAGAAAGCTTCCAGAAGAGAATTTTTATGGGACCTCTGACAATTTTTGTGGTTTTATTGCCAACACCCGCCCCCCATGACCCCAAGTTTTATGATGAGAATTCCCTAATAAACTCTCCTTGACCCTGGCAGTGGAAAAATAAAAATAAAATAAAAGACAAACAAACAGCAACAACAATAAAACAATCGAAACTCTTTTGACACTTACTTATAAGCCCTCCAATTGAGAAAAGCCTGCCTTTCTGGGTAGTACAAAAACTGGTCCGACTAAAGGAACTCAGGCTCCCCTCCCTTGCTGAGGGGACAAAGCCAAGAAGAAACACATGACAGCAGGCCAGAAGGACTACAACCTACAACATGGACCTGCTCCGATGCTGAGACACGGTTACAACATTACTAGGCAGTCCTGTTCTACTCTCTGCTTCCTCTCTCAACGCCAGGGCTCCTGAACAATCAGGAGATTGTAGAGAAAGAACTATAGACACAGGCTCCCTTTGACCAATGATGAGCAATGGGCCAGAATAAACAGCAATCAAAACAGGAACACAGACGAACTGAATCTCCTGGTACCTGACGCTACAGCAGCCAGTAGAGTCAGATCAGCTGCTAGCATAACTCTTCACACCAAGGGACCATTTTCCTCACCTGCCTCCTCAGTGCAGTGTACAGGGTGAGTCTCCTATAATAGGCCATTCATCTCAATTTCCTTTGTTGATTAAATATTCCTTCTTTTCAATGAAAACTAGCAAGGGCAACAGAAGTATCAAAGTCACAGAAACCACCCATGTTAGAATTATAAAGGCAGGCAGTTTGAAAACATATCATTAATACGGTCAGAGAATTGATGGGAAAACTTCATATGACAAATGGCATGAAGCAGTGCAAGGCTGGACAAATGGCATGAAACAGTGCAAGGCTGGAGTGCATGGAGATGGAAACTATGACAAATCACGAGATGCTGGGAATATACACAGTGACTGAAATGAAGGATTTTCTCAAAGGGCTTGTCAATCTGTTGACTTTACTTTGAATAGAAAAGACTCAGCAAGCACTGGGGACACACGAGTCTAAGTAATGATAGGCTAGCTTCTCACTACAGGTAGAGGGGCTAGCACTTAAACGATAGTCATAGCAGCAGATGCTGAGGATGTGGAAGGATGTGCTCACGGCTGATGGTGTGAACTAGCAGCAATTCTGGAGAACAGTGTGGAGCGTCCCCAAAGAAACAAGCATGTAGTTCTCATGAGATGCTTACCTAAGCACAGGGCATCCAGGGCATCTTTCATAAATCAAATGAAATCAGCATAGGAAAGAGCCACCTGAACTCACCTATGTTAGGTAAAGACACAGAACCAGCCAGCAGCGGATGAGTAAAGGAAACAGAAGCTATTAACAGTGCTACGCTGGTGCACTGATGCTCTAAGCACGAAAAGAGAAGAACTAAGTAATACTCTGAGCAGCTTATATTGATGAGGAGTTAGATAGCTGCAGTGACAGGAACCAATTCCTAGAAAGAAAACCACCTAACAGGCTAAATTGAACAGGCACAAACACATATCCAGCCACATGACTCCTAGAGAAATCAAATCAATAACTCAAAACCTACAGAAACCCAGAACATTATGTCCGGATAGTATCAGAGAATTCTACTGAAAAGTAAAAGAAGAAATGCTATTTAACTACAACTTCATCCCCAAAGAGTTGCAATTCATTATTATAAGGCTCTTGTTCTCTAAGCCTAGAGGTATTGTAAGAACTGTACAGGAGAAAAAAGTGACAAGTCAAAAGAGACACAGTTTTCGTAACAAAATATTAATGACTAAGAATCCAAAGGATAGTTCGTTTCTTAGAACATGAGATTCTTCAACACTGTGCAATGAATTCAGTTCCTATTGTTGAACTGATTGAGGGAACTGCCTCTAGTCACAGTCAGAGACAGAAAGGGACCCAGAAAGGGTCAATGCCTACTCCATGAAATGGATAGAAGCAAACACCTTTATCCTGGTAAAGGAAGCACATACAATCACACAGGCTCCCCATGGATGGTCAGAAGTGAAGCATACTACATACATGACAGCCTTTGAGAGTACAGTCAAACCCTATGGTATAGTTTGGAGTTGAAACAGTCTCCATCAACTCACATGTTTAAACCATTCCCACATTGTAGTGTTGTTTTAGAAGGTTGTGAAATCTTCTAATGTAAGGATTGTCCAGAAAACATAAGGACATGAGTTAAGAGTTTTAGGTCCTATTATGGCCTGGATCCAGCAAATGTCCCTGCTTCCTGGTCTACTGAGATGTGAGTAAGTCTTGCTGCCTATTTCTGCTGTCAGACCAGTGAGCCATTCCTACCACACTCATCAATGCACCTTCTCCACTGTGACAGACTATGTCCTTTCCAAATCATGAGCTGAAAGGACTCATTCCTCCCTAAAACAGTTTCAGCATGTAGTTGGTTACACCTATGAGAACAGTCACAGTGATCTATGGCCATAGCCACCCTGATCTCCTCTGGTCTCTGATTAGTAGTCAGGATAGTAGAGAATAGTCACTATTATGCATTGGTTTTGAACAACTCAAAAGAGAGTAATATATGCTATATAGAAAATATATTAGTCATATATGAATAATGTAGTCATGAAAGCCAGCTCCCAAATGTCCACTGCCCAAGGTATGTGCTTTTGTGTGCTTTGCTCTGAGCAGCAGAGGAAACATTGTTTCAAAACTCAGAAGCTCTGAAACCTGCAGCAACCTCATGTGAAGGCACAACATTTACACATTCTTATAGCCCTCAAATGCATCCAGTGAGACTAAGCCTAAGATATAAATGCACCTATTGGGACAAAACACAATGTATTTAATGTTCATAGCACTGGACAGTCCTTCAGCTGCATGCAGGCAGCTCCTAGCAGGGATGTTACATGCATATGCCTGAATCTTGTAACTCTAGCAAATCCCCCTTGAATTCATGCTTTTCCATTCTGTTGAAATATCTTTTAAAGATATCTCAGTTATTTTTTCCAGTTTTTAAAGGATCTGAGAATGTTTCCCAAAAGCCTACTCTACTGTTTGCAATTTTAATTATACTTCCAACCCATTATACTTTCAAAAGAAGGAAAGGAGAAGAGTTTTCGGTATTCTTAAAATGTATTTATTCATATGACAGTAAATTTTCAGTAATACAGTTATATCATGGCAATTAGAGTTACCTTTGAACCTTATAGCTTTGCCACTATCTGATTGAGGTTTCTACTGTGACACTGTAAATGCTAAAAAGTCTACTTACGCAAAGTTCCTTGATCAGAACTTTATACATGATGGGCACTGTGACAGCCTCTTTTGCATGCCCCCAAAAGTTCAGATGTTGACATTCTACTTTAAGAGATTCAAAAAGCAACTCTCTTGAAAGATATTTAAGGTGAGGTTGAATGGAATCATGAGAGAAGACCTTAATCTAATGTTTAATATCCTTATATTTTCATACATAAACATACAAAAAAGACACCATGAAGACATGCCAAGGTCTACACAGACTAGATTGCCACAACTCTTGGAAGGAATCAATCTCATGACTCCTTGGTTAGGGTGTCTAGCGTTCAAAATTATAAGAAAATAATTTTTTATTGTTTGAGTCATTTACTTAGTCTGTGGTAGTTTATATAATAACCACTGAAATCCAAACAAAGATAGAATTATGGACCACTGGTTATAATTAGCAATTTCTTCAGGAAAATAGTTTGTGTGGTCTTGCTATATATATTTAATTTTTAGATATGAGGTAATTCAGAAATACTAATCCACTAGTTACAATAAATTTTATGTTATACTCTCATTAGATAAAAGACTTTCAGTTAAATGGGATGTGTCTAAAGCATATGATGAATGTTATAAATTCACAAAAAATTACTCTTTCTACCTGACAGCCATGGTTACTTCAAAACCCAAGTGTTAGTCCCATCTCGCCCATTTGTACTATGGAGTCCTGTTGAAATCAATCCATTTGTTACAGCTATAAAATACCTAACTGCCAAGCTTAAGACCCCAAGAGTCAGTTTGTAACTGTTGCTGAGGCTATGTTTCCAGGTGAGAAATCATCTGTTACAAGTCCCTGGGTGTGTTTGAAGGATCCCATTATGTCACACTGCTTGAAAACAAACGAACTATAATTCTCTTGATTTCTGAAATGTGTAGTACATCTCAGGTTTTTAAAATAACAGCAGTTGAGGTGTTGGTAATCATAGCATCATAGACTTAGAGTTTAAAATAATCTTGATAATCAGATTTTGTGCATCTGACTGAGCTCAGAGACAAACTGCAGAAAAGGTGAACAACCACTTTACCGAGTTGGCATAGAACAAAGAAGTGAGCTCTGGTCCCTGCCTTACTGCTAGTCTTTGCTCTTTGCACTCATGAAGCATCAATAATGAAGATAAGATGTACTTTAGGATGAGAGAGAAAGAATTAAGTGGTGTGAACACTGAATGTACTTTTTTTTTCCAAATCAAAAGAAATTAGACCCAGTGGTGCTTTATCTTGAGTAGATCCTAATGTAACTCTTCCATGACTAAAAATATCACTCTCAAAGTTCTTGAGACAGCAGGGCAGATAAACCATGGATGCTGGGGATTTTATGCAGGACATTTACAGAGCGAAAACAGCTGATTGCCACTAAAGAAAAAGCAAGCAAACAAACAAACAAACAAAAAATGACACGCACCATTCTGGGACAGAATGGTCTTTGGTAATTGACTTTGTAAAACGTGAGTTTAAAGACTCTTCCTCTTTAATTGTCTCCTTCATGGTGAATTGTCACTTGCCAAAGTATCTGTCATCACAGACCACATATCCAGAGTGACTAGATGGAGACTGAATATCCTATGTCCTTCTGAAGGAAGACGAATTTAGGTTCCTGTGGTGTAACACATCGTAATTATGTCGCGTTGTATTTTCTTTGGCAACAAACTGAAGCTTTAAAAGAACCATTCAAAAATATTATGCTGCTTTTGGAGTTCCTAAATTTCTATACATGTATGAAACACACATATGCTTTGAGTTTGAAAAAATATCCATAGTGTGTTGCTCTCCTTCCAGGAGGCTGCTAACATCATGCTGTGGACAGAGTGGTTCTCAAAGGAAAATGGTGGGCTCTATTTGAAGATCCTCTTGGCTTATAGAAATGTGTTTTTTTTTCCCGATGCTTCTGAACTTAAAGACATTAAACAGACAAATCACCTGCCATAGCAAAATACCCAGAATTCTCTGGTATTACTTGATTGAATAGCATATGCTAACTAGTCTCATATTTTAGGATTCCTTTATTCATTAAAACTATCTCCACAGATGAGGTAATTTCAAATGTATTTAAGCCCCTTCCCTGATGCCTATGGAATCATTGAGCTGTAAGCAATAAGAAAATAAAGCTGTCCTTTTTCTCCTGTCTGCAGTTTTACAGTACTTCTGGTAGAGAAGGACTAAATAATAATTCAGTCAGAAAAATTTAATATTAAAATATTTTTATGTAATCTTAAGCACAGTTTTCTTTTGTGGTTACTTAAACAAACAAACAAAATATAATACTTCTCTTCTTGGCCTCCCTATGTACTTGAAAAATCAAGGCAGATAAGTCTAAGAGATCTTTAGTAAAATAATAGTTTGATGCAATTCTATAATTTGATGTCTGGTCCATCCAAGTCAATGGATGGAAACATTTCCCAAACAGTGAGGATGTGCTTATGTCCTTTATTTATTGGAAGTTCTCTGGCAGCACTGGAACATCTTTCTTACCCAGCAGTCGTTTGCTCTGTGTGACAGGAGCGATAATCACATCGACTGAGTTGAGCGGCAAGCTTAGAAAAATCGATCTCCAGGGAGAGGCATCAGCTTCGCCTTTATCCCTGTCTCACATCTCAAAGGAAATAAAGTGAACCCGTTATCTAGATAAATTCTTAGATTCAGCACAGCATTCGAAACGGCTGTATTGGATGGTACTATTCTGTATGTGGATGACCTGTTTATTAATGGCAGTCCCACTAACCATGCACGGGCAATTGGCAAAGCTATCCTAGAGATGCTGATGAGAGTGGGCACTCTAAATATTACAGAGACTAAAGAACACAGACCCAGGGAGCTGTAACGGGAGAGGCTTTGGAATGTTTGTGGTTATTAGCAAGATGACCTTTCTTCCATCCTTATCTTTGAAGAGGGAGAAATCAAACTGTGAAAAGCTTTTTTAATTATTTATTTATGTTAGAAAAGGGATTACAGTTCCCATAAAGTCTTTATTTTGAACCACCATAAACCTCATCATGAAATCAAAATCGATTCTTTAGCACATTTTTTTATAGAGGGTCATTAACTTTACCAAGCTTCCCGGTGTAGAGAATTTTGTCCGTGGCTTTTCCCAACACTATTCTCTGTTTCATGCTTGAAGATTCAAGGCCACTTACAGGATGGTGAAGGATTTGCTAAGCACCACTTCATGACCTTTTAACCCCCAAAGCCACACAATCCTATCCTCGTTACCTTCCCTAAACATACTTCAGTCCCAGTTACTAAATTTTCGTCAGAATTGTTCCCTGTGAAGAAGTCAATTACCTAATGGAATGGATATGGCTTTATTTGTATCTAATTCCCATTTGTTTAGAAACTGTTTGCCATGTTGTCAATGGTAAATTCATATGTGTGATACAATGAACAAACCTCAGTCTCTCTATGTATATATTTTATATTTGTAGATAATTATCACAATCCCTTATAATAGTATACAGTATTCAGTAAAATTCTTACATGACAATGTAAAATTGTTTTCCTGGTTTATTATCTCTGTTACCATCCATTCTGGTTTTTTTCTTTCTGCTTTGTGCATACGAGCTACCATAATTGAGCAGATCTAGCTATAATCTTACCAACCACAACTTTTATCATTTTCATGACAAGGGACCTTGTATTAGAGTTTCTATTTCTGTGAAAAGACACCATGACCACGGCAACTCTTGTAAGGAAACATTTCACTGGGGCTTGCTTATACTTCAGAGGCTTAGTATTCTTGCCATGGAAGGAGATGGTGGCTCATAGGCAGACATGGCAGCCATGAGTTTTACATCTGCATCTTCAGATGGCAGAAAGAGACAGTGAACCACATTTGTCCTAGCTTGAGTATCTGAAACCTCAAGTTCTACCCTCAGCAACACACTTCCTCCATCAAGGCCACACCTATTCCAGCTAGGCCACACCTTCTAATGGGGACACTCTCTGTGAGGCCATATGGGTCATTTTATTTGAACATATTACAGACAACCCCCCCCCAGTCTTTCACAGTGAGCCCAGAAACAGTCATTTAAGGACCAGGCCATATCAACTAAACATGTCTGTCTCTGTCTCTGTGTGTCTCCCTCTCTGTCTCTCTCTGTCTCTGTCTCTGTCTCTGTCTCTCTCTCTCTCTCTCTCTCTCTCTCTCTCTCTCTGTCATGTTTTCCTTCTTAGCCAAGATATAAACACATAACCTGATTTAAGTTATGGAAAATTTTCTGCACCCAAAACTGTATAAGAGAAATTTAGTTCCTTAGTTCCTTTGAGCAGAAGAAAATACACACACACACACACACACACACACACATACACACACACACACATACACACACACACACATACACACACACACACACACACACACACACACACACACACACAGAACCACATCTGGAGAATATATCTTTAAAAACTCCAGTGGCCTCTTGCCATTTTTTCTAGTAAAAACAAATAGAGAAAAATGGGAAAAATCAATATGTGAAATATTTCCAATCCAAAAATAAATATTCAAAGACCACTGCAGTGATGGAGTTTTTAGTATGTCAATAGCACTTATCAAGAGTTTGCCTAGCATGTCATACAATAGCTTTTCCCTGTCTGTACATTCTGCACACAGTCATTTGCTACAGACCCTGAGATATTTGAATTTGTTCAGTGTAACTCTCTATGCAGAGTGCAAAATTTGTGTTTTCCTGTGCCTTGTGAAACAGGAATAGTATCTCACATCATAAATCACGACTTCCCTCTCAGTGTTTGAATTCCCCAAACTCAGTTTTAACTACACTATAATGCCATTGATTTCTTCAAGTTATAACTCTGTAAAAAAAATAATGTTAAAAATCTCATGTAGTGTCCATTTCAAAGTGTCTGATGTTCTTTGTCCAGCTGCCAGGGGTGTGTACATTCTAAGCTGATGTCATAGTTTCAACATGAAATGCGGTTTTATATGTTTGTCCCCAACTAATGATGTTTCTGGGAAATTGTGGAAATGTTGGGTCTGAAAATCAAGGCCTGCAGAGATAGGTAATGAACGATTGAGGGCTATAGCCTGGCTGGCTGCCAACCTCAGCTCTCTGTTTTATAACACGATAAGCCAGAGGTAGCTACACGTTATGCTCAAAATGCCAGGGACAGAACTGCCTCAACCTCTGATTCTCCCTACCATGTTGGACTGTATCCTATGGAACTTGAACCAAGGTAAGTCATTGCCCTTCAAGGAATTTACTTGTGTTAGATATTTGCTCATAGAACAAGAAAAGTCACAAAACAGTTCCCACCAATTTAACATTCTGCAAGGATTATAGAGACAATGATGGAAAAGAAAGCACATACACACACATACACACATGCAAAGGCACAACATATACACACACACATGCACACATGTAAACCTACACTTAGATATTCACACACACACCATACCACACACCACACATGCATATACACACACATACACATACACACACACACACACACACACACACACACACACACAAGCACACATAGCCTTCCATATCTATTCGTTTTCTCCTGTCAACTTGAAGTTCCACTAGACTTTGAAAGATAGTTATTCTCATCTTTGAAGTGCAAGAACTCTGAGAAATGGGCCAGGCCAGTGCTTCTGACATATTGAATGAGCTGGTCAGGTCATTTTTTTATTGATTAATTATTTTATTTATTTATATCCCAAATGTTGCTACCCTCCTAGTCCCCCCTTGACAAATTTTTCCTCCTCTGCTTTGCCTCTGAGAGGGTTCCCATGGGCAATCCCCTCCTTGGGGGCATCAAGTCTCTACAGGACTAGGTGCATCCTCAACCACTGAAGCTAGACAAGACAGTCTTCTGCTACAAATGTGCAGAAGCCTTGGACCAGCCCTTGAATGCTCTGTGGTTGGTGGCTTAGTCTCTGGGAGTTTCCAGGGTTCCAAATTTGTTGGTACTTTTTGGCCTTGGGGTTGACACCCCCTTCAGTTCCTTCAAAACTTCCCCTAACTTTTCCATAGGGGTTCTGCTTAAATCAACACCGAACAAATAACAAGAATCTACAACAGTATCACTTAAGTTTTCATAGACATGTGAATTACCTGACGAACTTTTAAATCTATAGCTGTTGTGGAATGAAAGCTGAAATGCTGGCTGTTCAGTTTCTGAGGCAATGCACACCTGTATGCATAAGACCATAGCGTGGATAGATACTTTGCAGGACCCTATTATCCTCCCTGACAAGTAGATTTCACAGTGTGGTCAATCAGTCTCTGCTCCAAAGAAACTGTACTGGTCCACCCCAGGTAACTCATTAGATAACTTCTCAAAACCAGAGTTTGGAAGCAAACAAACGTGGCTTGATCTGTCCCTCACTCAATTTCTTTCATTAAACACCTTGTTTACAGAGAAAACAATGTTCTGGCAGGTCATATTAAGGAGAGTATTTCTGTTGCTATACATGTTTATGGTGCATTAAAATAAAAATGAGCGACCTGTAATTGATTTTTGAGGTTATTTATATGAAATGGTTATTGGTTTTAAAATTGAAACTGCGAATGCAGAACAAGATGCTGAACTGTCTCAGAAGCTCTAAAGATAATTAAGGGAGAAAATGCATGGAATCATAGGCATACAACAAACTATAAAAACTGTAGGAGTTGGGAAAGGGAAGGAGGAGGTTGAAGGTAGACCACCATAAGTAACCTATGGGGAAAGGAAAAGACTGTGAAATACAGGAGAGTTCCATACATAGCCCAGGATAGGGTGCATAGGTACAGAACATACCACTCCAAATGTCAGAGGAGGTAGCAATGGCCAGAGATGTATTTTCTCTTGCACAGTCACTGTTATTACAGGAGTAGCTGAAGTTTAGGGAAAGATGGAGATAGTGTCTGAGGGTGTGAATTTCAGTCCTACAGAGGAAAAGGAAGGAAGGAAGGAAGGAAGGAAGGAAGGAAGGAAGGAAAGAAGGAAGGAAGGAAGGAAGGAAGGAAGGAAGGAAGGAAGGAAGGAGGAGAGGAAGGAAGGAGGAGAGGAATGAAGGGAGTAAGGAAAGGAAAGATGAAAGAAATAAAGAAATGGAAGAAATGAAGAGGAGAAGAAGGGGGAGGGAAAGAGAGAAGAACAAAAGTCTAGCCAGCAAGCCAACTCTAGATGTCCAAGTATCAGTTCAGCAACAAAAATGATGTGGGAACCCACGGCATCATATTTCCTCCCAAAATGACAAATCCCTCAACAATGGCCCCAAATGAGAGCAACGCAGATGCAATTGCAGAAAAATAATTCAAATTAATGTTTATAAATATGTTCAAACTACTCAAATACATGAATTCTCCCCAAGAGAAAGAAACCAAATAGGTGAATGACTCAACATGAATTCAAGATAGGAGAGCAGAATTGAGTAAATATAAACAAAGAGGCACAGATAGACTTGGAGAAGAACAGCCAAACTCTGATTATTCTCAGACCAACCAGTCAGAATCTAGAGTATCAGAAGATGGACCTCCGGGTATGCCTGCAGGGATTATCTCAATTACACTAATTGATGTGTAATTGGGTGATCTATCTTTTTATTTTTTTTTGGAATAGAATAAAGTTTATTCAGAGCATGGGGAGGGAAGTTAAGAGGGTAGTAGAGGAAGAGAAAGAGAGAGAGAAGAGAAGGGAAGGGAAGGGAAGGGAAGGGAAGGGAAGGGAAGGGAAGGGAAGGGAAGGGAAGGGAAGGGAAGGGAAGGGAAGGGAAATAGAAGAGTAGAGGCCCACCATGAGCATGTGGAGAGAGTGGGGAGGGGAATGGGGAGAAAGGGGTGAGAAAACATAGTGGAAACAGGAATGTAAAAGCAAGAGAGCTGGGGGATCCATCTTAATTGTGGTAGAGACAATTCCCTGGGTAGGTATCCCTGATTATAAAAAGTGAGTAAAGCAAACTGAGTCTCTGTCTGTCTGTCTGTCTGTGTCTGTGTCTGTGTCTGTGTCTGTGTCTGTGTCTGTGTCTGTGTCTGTGTCTGTGTCTGTGTCTGTGTCTGTGTCTGTGTCTGTGTCTCTGTCTCTCTCTGTCTCTCTGTCTCTGTCTCTGTCTGTCTCTCTCTGTTTCTCTGTCTCTCTATCTCTGTGTGTGTGTGTGTGTGTGTGTGTGTGTGTGTGTGTGTGCGCGCGCGCGCGCTTCTGGCTGATGGTCTTTCTGTCTCTGTCTCTCCTCCTTCTCCTACTCCTCCCCCTCCTCCTTCTTCTTCCCCATTTCCCCCCTCCCCTCTTTCTTGTTGTTTTATGAATGTAATGGGACCAAATATAAACCCTTCTTTTTCTAAATTGCTTTGGATAAGGTATTTTATCACAGCAAAAATAAAAGTAACTCTTAGACTACTATTAGACTCTTTCTGCCCCAACTTTGGCAGAGTTCCCTGAACTCTGAGTGGAGAAGTTTGATGGAAACATCCTTTTGGGGTTGAGTGTTCCAAGCTCTCTCACTCTCCTCATAATGTCTGCTTGTGGGTCTTTGTATTTGTCCCCATCTGCTATGGGATGGGATTTCTCTAATGATGGCTGAGCAAGACACTGGCCTATGAGTACAGCAAAAATGGTATTAGAAGTCATTTTATTGTTATATTCCTTGAGCAGAAGAGTAGTATTTGGTTCCCCCCTAGGTTTCTGGTTTATCTAGTCTCAGGATCTTGGCCACCAAAATAGCACAGTTCTGGGTGCTACCTCCAGAAATAGGCCTGAACTAAAACCAGATAATGGTTGGTTAATTCTAGAATCTTTTTGCCACTATTGCACTGGCATAACTTGTAGGCAGATCACTCCTGTAGATCAAATACTTATAGCTGTGTTAGTTTTTAGCTTTCTCCTTTGGTAGCTAGTGTGCAGAATGCCTTCTAGTATTATGGATACCAGTCTGTAGGGATAAAGATTCAGGTTAGGCACGAGATCAACTTCTCCACATTCAATGAGTTGTGTAGGTGTTCTTTTCAGCTATGAGGTCTTATTGCCAGTTTATGGAGAGTAGTCTATAGCCTTAGCAATATCCTGGTTGTTTCGGGGTTTCTATGGGATACCTTTGGCCAACAACTTGATAAGATTTGGATGTTAGCTGTTTAATCATTGATAAACTACCACCAGTATAACTACAGAGATTCAGAGAATAAGGGACTAGGGGAAGGAATGCAAGTCCTTAAGAAGGGGAAATAGAATAGGTAGTTGTGAATGGATGGAGGGGGTCCTAGAATGGGAGAATATAACAAGAAGATGGAAAGGAGAGTAGGTTAGGGTGGGAATACAGGGAGAGACAGCCTATGTGAGTGATCATATGAAACCTAATACAGTAAAAGCTTCCTATAGTATACACTTATAAAAGCAACCTAAATGAAATCATCAAATAATATAGGAGACAATGCCCTGTCTGAACATTTCTCATCACTAAATGAAGCTTCTAGAACTGGGAGTGCAATTTCATTTTACTTAAGTCTGAATAGCTGTTGCTGTTACTATTGGAAACCATTTCTATGGCCGTATGTGCACTGCTCCAATTTTATAATGTGAGAAGCAGTCCCTTCCACTTAGTCTCAAATTATCAATGAAAACTCCTGAAAGATAAGTTACATAAATCTACAGAATTCTCATTGGTAGAAGATGATCTGGGACGGTGCTGGGAAGTGAGCTGTTAGGCAAATCAGGGCTATTAGTTATGGGATGGTGCCATCTGGGTCAGCCAAGAGTACTTCAGATGTGGTCTCCAAATGAAGCATCATTATACCGTAGTTGTTAGGAATCGGGGCTCGTCTCAGTTTTTTTTTTATTTTTTTATTTTTTTTTATTTTTATTTTCTATATTCTATGTTTACATTCCAAAGGCTTTCCCCTTTCCCAGTTCCCACCCACCATAGTTCCCATAGTTCCTCTCCCCCCCAACTATTCCCCAATCATTCCCCCTCCCCCCTCGGTTTCTTTACTAAACTGGATGCAATCTTTACAGGCCCAGGGTCCTCTCCTTTCTTCTTCTTGGGAATCATTTGACTTGCTATTTGTGTCTTGAGTATTTAGGGCTTCTGGGCTCGTCTCAGTTTTTAAGTGTCTGGTCTCAGTCAGTCTTGAGCTCTCAGCTGCGAAGCTTCTTAGGAAGTATAGCAGTATGTCATTTTGGCCTAGCTACAATATGCACATTGGGTCTGTAATTATCAGTGGGGAATGGCACTCTGTTTTTACATGTTCATGGGGACACTGACTTCAAGTATATTCATTAATCCAAACAGCAGTATGGTAGTACATACAGAAATTTTACAATTCTAAGAAAAAAAGAGAAAGGCTTTGGAAAGCACTTTATATTTGCCCTTTCTTGATAAAAAGCTTGGGTAGATTTTATAAAGACAGCTTATTTATCGAGTAAGAAAGCCTTCCTTTTACTAATTTTCAAAAATGATTGATCATATCTTTGCAATGTCTGACTATTAAGAAATGTTCTACTGTATTATTAACTCAAATTTTATAATAAAAGTAATTATGGAGCACAAGAAAAATTGATCTCTTTGCTTCTTGTATATAAATAGATTCTTAAAACCTTAATCATACCCTTTTATTCCTTACTTGAAATTGTACTGATGGCTTCCAGCACTTTCCTTACAATTGCAATGTCAAATTATATTTAATAGTTCCTATACTTATAGCAATTAAAATATTTTTATTCTTTTGTGTCCTTAGTGATATAATCTATCTCACACATGATCATAAAAAAATGAGCAGATTATCTTAAAGTCTTAGCAAGACTTGATAAGTGTCTCTCCACTTTTCCTAAAACTGCTTCTTAATTTCTTGAACTGTGCTTAAATTATTAGCAAATAACCAACCCTGGGTTCATCCCCACTAATGCTACCACCACCCTATTATATGCAGTGTAAATCTGTCTGATAGATTTGTATTCCTATAAATGTAATTCCTCTGTTAAATAAGATATTGATGCCTCACACTACAAAGATAACTGGATAACTTTTACACAAAACTGGAAAATTTAGAATATGTTAGTAAATGAAATTTAAGTATACAAGGAAAATAAATTATGGACTTTAAACAAGTGTCATAGATTAATGTTTAAACATAAAATATGTTAGGAAATCATCAAAAGCTCTGAAGAAACATAGATTGCATGTTGACCTGTGGAAGAAGGAGAAGGAGGAGAAGGAGGAGGAGGAGAAAAAGAAGGAGGAGGAGGAAGAGAAGGAGGAGGAGGAGAAAGCAAAGGAGTAGGAGGAGGAGAAAGAGAAAAAGAAGGAGGAGGAAGAAGAGAAGGGGAGGAAGAGAAGAAGGAGGAGGAAGAGGAAGAGGAAGAGGAGGAGGAAGAAGAGGAGAAGAAAGAAGAGGAAGAAGAGGAGGAGGAGGAGGAGGAAGGAGAGGAGGACGGGGAGGAGGAGGGTAAGAAGAAGGAGGAGGAAAGATATATTCTAAGAGCTGTCTTTGAAACTAAGCAAGTATGCTGTGCTATTTCTAAACTGTTCTGAGTTGAGGAGCAAAGCTCCCACAATGTAAACTCAAGCAGCAATGCCCTCAGAATTAGCAGAAACATCTGTGGTTGAAAACTATTGGCTAAGGAATTCTTCCAAAATGGTATAGTTAATAGATAAGCAAATGTTCTGAGCAAAGCAAAGATAGCTTACTTGCACTGCCAGTGCTGTGGGAATGGAAGCTTCTAGGCATAAGAAAGTCCTTTCATTTAGGATGATATTTTCCAGATCCAACCATTTGCCTACAAATTGCATGAATTCATTATTTTTAATGGCTGAGTAATATTCCATTGTATAAATATACCATATTTTCTGTATCCATTCCTCCCCTGAGGGACATCTGGGTTCTTTCCAGCTTCTGGCTATTATAAATAAGGTTGCTATGAACATAGTGGAGCATGTGTCTTTATTGCATGCAGGGGATTCCTCTGGGTATATGCCCAGGAGTGGTATGACAGGTTCCTCTGGAAGTGTCATGCCCAATTTTCTGAGGAACCGCCAGACTGATTTCCAGAGCGGTTGTACCATCTTGCAATCCCATCAAAATGGAGGCGTGTTCCTCTTTCTCCACATCCTCACCAGCACCAGTTGTCTCTTGAGGTTTTTTTTCCTTAATTTTTTTATTTTCTATATTCTATGTTTACATTCCAAAGGTTTCCCTTTTCCCAATTACCCCCCACCATATGTCCCATAATTCCTCTCCCCCCCCCCCCGCTATTCCCCACTCATCCCTCCCCCACGATTTCTCTGTTCTGGGTCTACAATACTGGATCCAATCTTTACAGGCCCAGGGTCCTCTCCATTCTTCTTCTTGGGAGTCATTTGACTTGCTAATTGTGTCTTGAGTATTTAGGGCTTCTGGGCTCATTAATATCCACTTATCACTGATTGCATTTCATGTGTATTCTTTTGTGATTGGGTTAGCTCATTTAGGATGATATTTTCCAGATCCAACCATTTGCCTACAAATTGCATGAATTCATTATTTTTAATGGCTGAGTAATATTCCATTGTATAAATATACCACATTTTCTGTATCCATTCCTCCCCTGAGGGACATCTGAGTTCTTTCCAACTTCTGGCTATTATAAATAAGGTTGCTATGAACATAGTGGAGCATGTGTCTTTATTGCATGCAGGGGATTCCTCTGGGTATATGCCCAGGAGTGGTATGACAGGGTCCTCTGGAAGTGTCATGCCCAATTTTCTGAACCGCCAGACTGATTTCCAGAGCAGTTGTACCATCTTGCAATCCCACCAAAAATGGAGTGTTCCTCTTTCTCCACATCCTCGCCAGCACCAGTTGTCTCTTGAGTTTTTAATCTTAGCCATTCTGACTGGTGGAGGTGGAATCTCAGGGTTGTTTTGATTTGCATTTCCCTGATGACTAATGATGTTGAACATCTCTTAAGGTGCTTCTCAGCCATCTGAATTTCTTCTGGTGAAAATTCTTTATTTAGCTCTGTACCCCATCTTTTGATAGGGTTATTTGGTTCTTTGGGGTCTAACTTCTTGAGTTCTTTGCAATCACTGACACGTGGATATTAATGAGCTCAGAAGCTCTGAATACTCAAGGCACAATTAGCTAAGCAAAAGATTCCCAAGAAAAAGGAAGGAGAGGACCCTGGTCCAGAAAAGACTAAATCCAGTTTTGTAGGAGAGTACCAGAACAGAGAAATGGTGTGTGTGTGTGGGGGGGGGGTGATTGGGAAATGTGCAGGGCGGGGGGGGGGGGAGAGGACTTATGGGACATATGGTGAGGGGGTGAACTGGGAAAGGAGAAAGCCTTTGGAATGTAAACAAAGAATATAGAAAATAAAATAAAAAAGAAAGTCCTTTCATATTTTCCCTATCACAGGTATATAAAAAGTAAGAAAGAAACTTCAATAAGAGTGAATACTAATTAACCACAAAGTCTTGTATCGTATTTTAGCATTTAGAGTCTGACCATGCTGTCGTGGGTAATATCCAAAGTAACTAATGGAAATTAGCCATGTCTCCATAACTGAGCAGGTGTGTGAATATTTCTTGATTGTTCCAACACCTAACATGAACAGTGTAGGACATTTAAAGAGTGATTACACTCCATGTCACCTTTCTCCTGACCCTTAGGCTTTGCTATAAAAGAGTTTATTTGGGAGTCTTAGATCTACAAGACTAATCTTTTACTCTCCCACCCCTACACGCATTCGGGAAACAAAGGGACATAGGTACTGCTCTTTTCAGGGGTCTTCAAGGTGCTAAGTGTATGGGCATGGAGTTAAGGGAGTCAGGAGTCCACCATCCAGGTTTTACATATTGATGTAAATTGTCTGATTCCTCAGATCAAGAACAGAATGAGTTTGCTGGCTTCACCTTATTAAAAGAATGAACAAACACACACACACACACACACACACACACACACACACACGCCAGAGGCTTTGTCACATTCAAGTATCTGATAACCAATAACCCCAAGTTTGACCACTGCCCAATTATTTTGCTTACCTTTACATATTGACCTCCTGGATTCTCAAGCACAAAGAAAACCCAGTACATTCTTGAGGTTTTTGTTGTCTATTACACTCTAATTGCACACAAAGCAAGGATTTCCTTTTGAAAAAGTAGCCAGGAAGCCAATGAATGAAGGTTACAAAGCCTTTGACTTGGTAAATGACTATGAAGACAAAACAACTTAAACAAAACCCCTACATATTGGCTTCAGAGAACTTCAGAAGTACATTTCTTTCCAGATTAAATGTTAGAAAGATCTTGACAATTGTAAACTCTGGGCAACAAAAAGGGAGAGGGTCTTGAATCTTTAACATATATGGAAGTTGATATTTTTTCAAGTCAGATTATGCATGCACATTCTTACTTTAAAAGAATGCACCTTTTGTGTGATTTTTATCTTTACCTAGGAAGCATTTTTTTGAGTGTGAAATTCTCAAACTGTGGAAGCTTATAAACTGATAGTAATCTTCAATTGCAGAGCTTTGTAAGAACAACTTAGTATTCATGAGAAATGTTTATTGCTGCCTACCTCTTCAAGATTGTTATAGTTAATTTATGGCTTTTGTTTAGTTGGTACAGGAAATACCCTTTTCTATGCACTGTGCTGCTTTATATGTATTACATTTTCAAGGTGTTTGTTTGTTTTTAGCTTTAAATTCTTTTCAGAACTGGATTTTCCCTGATGCTAACCTACTTGAGCTAAGAATATCACCACTTTAATTATTTTTTGGGATTCTATTCCTGGATTGTTGGATATTTAATTCTAAACCCTACTTTGTTTATATGGAAGATATGACATTAAAATAGTCTTATTTTCCTATCATACTAAAAATCATGTGTTAATAAATCCTAGATTCTGTTATCTCTCTATTTGTTTTTTCTTTTAGATTTGTGAGACAGAATCTTATGTAACCAAGCCTGTCCCACAACTCTCTGTGTAGCAGAGGAGGACTTTGAACTCCTAATCTTCCTCTATCTACTTCCCAAATGTTGGGATTGAAGATATGTGCTACCACCCGAAACAGGACTGTTATTCTGAGATAAAACAACACACACACACACACACACACTACACACACACACACACACACACTACACACACACTACATACACACACACACACACACACACACACACACACACAAACACACACACTCCAGATTGCTGTTACTTCCAAGTTTTCTAGGCAGCTTTTAGAATCAGCAATTTCCTGTTACATAAAGCTATGTTTTTCAGATTTGGAAATTAGAAGAGCAATTACGACCATTTTCTTCCTTTCCAAATCACCTGGACAGATTATTTCAGTTTTATTGGGATTACTGTGGAAGTATGGGTACACCTCTCCTCAGTAAGGCGCTAGCTGTCATCTGCTGGAGAGCCTAGCCAAGAACATCAAATTGCTGCGCTAAGCATAGAGGACAGGGATTGAGAGTTCCACAAAATCAGAACCGAGATGAAATCGAGGCTGTTGTTGCAGAGTTCCTACACTGACCAGGGACATTTAAATGAAGTCATGCAATATTTCTAACTAAAATGTTTTAAACACGAACCTCTAATAAAAACATGGAAAAGTGAGGTAAAGACTATAAATGATGCACACAAAAGTCACTCAAAGGCAAATAATATATTCTAGACATATCCCCAAGGTCTTAGAGCAAATTTGGCTCATTGCAAACCCTGTCTCAATATTAATCAAAGGAATTCTTCTTAATGTGTGTGAGGTTGACACAGAAGCTCATTATCAGGAAGTACTTAAAACTAGAAGAAACTATTGCAGTTCATATTTGAAAGGTGAGGAAGAACATTAATTTTAATAAAACTCACTTTTCATCTTGTGCATTTAAGAGAGTAATTTAATTTGAAAAGATCAAGTGAGTTGATGGAAATATAAGTTTACAAATACTCTACAGGAGGTTATTGGTAATGAAAAGAAGCCTGGCTTTCATCTTTTATGATGTGCCTAGCTTTAGTGGTTTAATGAATAGGACGATATATATGGAGTCAGAAGCCAGCCTTTTGATATTAAGGTCACCCTTTCTAGAAGGACCATGTTTTCTCAAATTATATCTGACTTTGAAGTGTTGTAGTGTGTTTTATTAGTTCTACTAAAGTGTGAATTTCATAATAGCATAATCCACATTAAATAGAGGCAAAACCGTATCATAAAAATCATATTTTCTCTACATAATAGTTTAACAATTATAAGTGTCTCTTTACAGGTATTAAAACTAGAACTCTTTAACAACATCACAGGTAATTATTTTCTTTCCTCATGCTCCACTATGTTCATAGCAGCCTTATTTATAATAGCCAGAAGCTGGAAAGAACCCAAATGTTCCTCAACGGAGGAATGAATACAAAAAATGTGGTATATATACACAATGGAATATTATTCAGCCATTAGAAACAATGAATTCATGAAATTCTTAGAGAAATGGATGGAGCTGGAGAACATCATACTAAGTGAGGTAACCCAGTCTCAAAAGAATACCCATGGTATGCACTCACTGATAAGTGGATATTAGCCTAGAATCTTGGGACACCAAAGACACAATTCACATACCAAATGATGTCTGACAAGAAGAAAGGAATGGACACTAGTGTTGGAAAGGATCAAAGCATCAGTGTAGGGGAATACCAGAACAGGGAAGTGGGAAGGGGTGGATGAGGGAGCAGGGGGAGGGAAAAGGGCATGTGGGACCTCAGGGGGATGGGGAAACAAAAAAAGGGAAATAAAATGTAAATATAGAATATATCCAATAAAAAAAATTTAAAAAAAATCACAGGCAATTATTTTCTTTCCTCAACTAATACAAAATAAACTTTGTTTATTTGTTTGTTTGTTTTTGGAGGGCATGATTTCAAAATTGGTTGATCTTAACCAGCAAGGACTTAGCCAAATACTATTCTCTGAGATGAATAATTTCACCAGCTTCTGCTTGGCTGGCAGTACAAGTATCTGTAGGAAGACGCAGGAGCCACGCTGAACTAAACAACCTGCATATATTATACCATAAGTCTGTACCAGTTACTCTCTAACTAGTCTAACAAAGTGCCTAACAAAACCAATTTAAGGAAAGAGGCATTTGTCTTTGATCCTTTAACTCTATATCAAGATCTTGAGGCATCTGGTCACGTGGTATCAATCCAGTCAGGAAACAGAGAACTAAATGTTAGCATTCAGCTTTCTCTCTCTCTCTCTCTCTCTCTCTCTCTCTCTCTCTCTCTCTCTCTCTCTCTCTCTCTCTCTCTCTCTCTGTATCTCTGGCTCTCTCTGCATCTCCCTTCCTTCCTTCCTTCCTTCCTCCTTCCCTCCCCCCTCCCCGTCTTCCTTTCCTTTCTTCCTTCCTCCCTCCCTCCCCCCCTCTCCCTCTCCCTCTCCCTCTCCCTCTCCCTCTCCCTCTCCCTCTCCCTCTCCCTCTCCCTCTCCCTCTCCCTCTCCCTCTCATCCCTCTCCCTCTCCCTCTCCCTCTCCCTCTCCCTCTCCCTCTCCCTCTCCCTCTCCCTCCCTCCCTCCCTCCCTCCCTCCCTCTCTCTCTCTCTCTCTCTCTCTCTCTCTCTCTCTCTCTTTTTCTTTCTTTCTTTCTTTCTGTATAGATTCCCAGCCCAGGGATTATTTAAAATGAGACATCAAAGCCGGGCGTGGTGGCACAAGCCTGTAATCCCAGTACTTGGGAGGCAGAGGCAGGCGGATTTCTGAGTTCGAGGCCAGCCTGGTCTATAGAGTGAGCTCCAGGACAGCCAGGACTACACAGAGAAACCCTGTCTCAAAAAACCAAAAAAAAAAAAAAAAAAAAAAAAGAGACATCACCTCAATTAACCTAATCTAGAAGAGCCTTCACACACATGCCTAGAAGTTTTTCTCCTAGGTGATTTTAGATTCTGACAGCTGGATGATTATTATTACCCAGAAAAACCTTATTATATTGATTCTATTGAAATTGAGTAGTAGAAAAATGAGTAAGCTATCCATCTGGATGAATGAATTGATCCTAGGATATGTTATTCATTTGGTAATTGGTTCTGGAGAAATGGATATTGCAGTTACATTGGAAAACATAGTAACTAGAAAATGAGTCAGATGTTTATAATTATGCATCTTTTAATTAGAAAAATAGTTAAGGATGACCTAAAGACCACTATGCCATTTTATTTACTGTCCAAGAAGAGATCATCTCATTTGCATATTAAAACAGTCAATCACATCAAACCTAGATTTTTCCCATTGATCATAGAAAAATTGTAATTCTCTGAGTTATTAATATTATTATTATATTATAATATAACACTATTTTGTTACTTCCTCATCTTCTATTCCGAGATGAACTCATATTTGATGCTAATCCTAACATGGTCACTTTTCCTTGTCATTTTAAGCCATCCATTGTTACCTGTAAATGACACAGGAATATCAGAGATTACTATAGATCTTCTGCCAGCATCTTGCTTGTAGTAATTATTATTTAATTGGCATAGTAGAATAGGGAATTGTACTTTTGATATTATATAAATTATCCATGTATGTGAAAGAGTTTCTTTCAATGATTGTTAAAGTTCTTACTGGCATCTTTGAACTGTATTAACTTCTTGGCTATAACTTTCATTCATGTACTAAGTAGAATATGTAGTACCAGCTGGAAGAGAAGACTACAGGGTCAAAGTCTGGAGAACTGAAAAAGATGGAGTTATGGGTGCCAGGGAGAATTCTCAGTTGTTAGGAGAACCTGCTGCTGTTGCAGAAGACCTGGGCTCATAGGTGCTCTTCCAGCACCATAGAGTGGCTTATAGCCCTAGGGCATCTGCCATCCTCTCCTGGCCTCAGTGGGCAGCAGGCATGCACACAATGCGCTTACAAAATAATACATGCATAGGCAAAATCCTCATGAAAATAACAAAAAACAACCCCAATCTTTATGAAAGGGAAAATAGAGAAGAAAATTGAGAAGTCTTTCAACCTAGAATCTTCAACCTTGAAAGTCTTTGATGCATATGTAATTATTGGGTGTTATAGTGTATTGCTTAAGTGTTTAAACTTTATTGTGTATTACTTAAGTGTTATGCACTTTAACATATATTTTCTTTAGAAATATTAATTAATAATTTCAATTAGTCATGAAAACTTTACCTATGTCTTAGAGTTGGAGAAACCACGACTTATAGTGACGAAGAAAGGAAGGAACAGGGAAGTGATTTAATTTTAAAGGTGATTTTATTTGAGAATATAAGTACTAGTATTTTCCTGATAAACATTATAATTCTTCATAAAAAATAAGAAAAATATATTTAAGTACTTTAAGTAAGTTAATAGAATATATGTCTTTAGCTAATACTTAGTAAATGTAGTTCATTGAAATTAATGCCAATCAAATCTCATTCACAGCACACCTGGCTAACAATGATGTGTTTATATTGTGTTTTAAAGTTTGAAATGTAAATAAAAATATCTAATAAAAATATACTATAAAGACAAAAAATAAAGTTTATAGGTGTGTAACATAAAACCATGGTTAGGACTTCAACCACAAATAACCCAGAACCTTGATTATGACAGACAAGCATCCCTATATATAACTTCTATGAGATATCAATTAATTATAATCATGTTGCTAGATGACATAAAAGTGTAAATAATAATTACATGCTAGCTAGGGAGAGGAGACACTTGGACGTATATTGGTAGGTGGTAGAGTGATAAAATATTGTGTTAGCCATTATTGTAAATGTGGTAGCCACCTTCAAGATCTCAAGTTTATTATTCTTAGGGCCAGATTCTTTCTATACAATTCATCCATCATATTAAGGTTGGTCTGTATGAAGAGCTGTTGAAAACATGATAAGATGTCACTTTTAATAATAGCTCTGTCTTGATGGCTCATTGTATCTTTAACCTGGACTGCATTTTTGATGGGGAAGCCATCAAAGCAGCACATTACAGGAGAAGACTCTGTAGGGAGGTCTAGGAGCTTGAATCCCAAACTATGTGAGTTCAGTGTTTTTAAATGCAGTGAAGTCTTGAGACAATTGTGTTCCTGGAAAACTGCTTGCCATCTACCTCAAGAGAGACCTTTAGCCAGGAGCATTTTTCTATATTACTCCTTGACCTTCAAAAGATGCAAGAGGTGTTAAATTGTCTTTGGAAATGTTAGGCTGATAGTTGGAGAGGAGTTGATTTATGAAATTCAAACGAGTAAAGAGAAAAGAGAGTACAAGGAGGGGAGCAGGGGATAAAGATCTTGAAACAAGATAGAGACTTAGAAGAAATGTTAGAAGATTTGAAATAGGACTGAAGAGCAATGGTAGGGTGTTTGTACATTATAGGTGAGCCCAGGTCCCCCTGGTAAGTGGAAATCTGCATGGGTACAGGAGAGTTGAACTTCAGTGGCACAAGGTTAGAGCCTGGCTACTGGAACTGTCTTATACATTACAGTATGGGACTGGTTGACTATGCTAAACATCAGAAGACTTTGGATGCCAGCCCAAGGAGTTTTTATGTTGCTGAAAATAAGTGCAAACACTTTGGGTAGTGAATTAAAGCTGAAACTAGTGTCAAGAAGACAAGGCTGATGACAACTGAGGAAGAGGAGGTATGATTTGGAAAAGCAAAGGCTGTGGTAGTAGAAATGGTGGGTGCCAAGGATGCAGAGAGTGGGTGCCATTTTGGAATTTCCCAAGGAATCTGGAGGTATTTGTTATAGTATTAGTTCCTCAGACTTATTCTGTAGAAAGAGGGAAAAACAAAACCAAAAAATGTTTGTTTTTGTTTTTGTTTTTGTCTTTGTTTTTTTTCTGGTTTTTTTTGTTTTTGTTTTTTGTTTTTTTTTTTGTTTTTGTTTTTGTTTTTTGGTTTTTTTTGGAAGCTTCAGGAAAGGAAGCCATGTACTCTAAATTAACTTGGTCAAGATTGCAGGAGTTATGAACAGCAGATCTACGATGGGCACTCCTGCTTCTGTTTAGTCATTTTTATTCACTGGATTGACTGGTAATAGAAAAGGTGCTATAATTTTCAATGTTCTCTGCAAGTGTTTGGGATAATGGATATGAAGGAAGGGAACAGAGCTGCCCTAAAGACTTCGGAACTATCTGTCTAAACAATTACCCAGATTCAGTCATTTTAGGGATTTATTCCTAGCTGGCTGGAAGTTATGTATCAGATAGCTAATTCTTCCTTTGTCCTTAGGGGATTAAGCCAATTTTACAAGCTTCTCATAGAAAGTCAGCTTACTTTGTGACTTTCAATGGATGATCAGGTCTTTAAAAATAATGTTGCTTACAACAGGTGTTGGCGAGGTTGCGGAGAAAGAGGAACACTCCTCCACTGCTGGTGGGAATGCAAGTTGGTACAACCACTCTGGAAATCAGTCTGGTGGTTCTTCAGAAAACTGGGCATGACACTCCCAGAGGACCCTGTCATACCACTCCTGGGCATATACCCAGAGGATTCCCTCGCATGCAATAAGGACACATGCTCCACTATGTTCATAGCCTTATTTATAATAGCCAGAAGCTGGAAAGAACCCAGATGTCCCTCAATGGAGGAATAGATACAGAAAATGTGGTATATTTACACATGGAATACTACTCAGCAATTAAAAACAAGGAATTCATGAAATTTGTAGGCAAATGGTTGGATCTGGAAAATATCATCCTAAGTGAGGTAACCCAATCACAAAAGAACACACATGGAATGCAGTCATTGATAAGTGGATATTAGCCCAGAAGCTCTGAATACCCAAGACACAATTCATATATCAAATCATTCCCGAGAAGAAGGAAGGAGAGATCCCTGGTCCTGGAAAGGCTTGATGCAGCATTGTAGAGGATTGCCAGGACAGAGGAGTGAGAGGGGGTTGATTGGGGAATGGTCAGAGGGAAGAGGTCTTATGAGACTTATGGGGAGGGGGGAACCGGGAAAGAGAAAACCATTTGGAATGTAAACAAAGAATATAGAAAATTTTTAAAAAAGTCAAAAAATAATGTTACAAGTTAACAAATGTGAGTTTACGCTATATAGACAATATGGCTTATTCTCAGCATCCATTGTGTTTCTTGTGCAGGAACGTACATGTAAGAGGTTCCCTTAATGGTAATGATTGAAGTACCAGCACTATATTGATATATAATCTAGAATTCCCTTTAAATCCTAAGTATTTTAAATGTACCAAAATTAAGTATAAACTTATTAATATTTTATCTACATATTAAGAAAAACCAGGCCAGGTAGGCAGTCAGATAATTTAATAAAGAAAAATTGTCTACATCTCAAGTTCTGTTAAGATTGTCATATATGAAAAGGTTGTAAAATTTGCCATAGGATTAACCCCAGCACTTGGGAGGCAGAGGCAGGTGGATTTCTGAGTTCAAGGCCAGCCTGGTCTACAGAGTGAGTTCCAGAACAGCCAGGGCTACACAGAGAAACCCTGTCTCAAAAAAACAAAAAACAAAAAATTTGCCATAGGAAATCCCAAAAAGTCAAAGAAAGACTTAGCTATCTGACAATATTTTTTGCAGAATTCCCCTGTTGGATTAAGAGCAGAAAGTCTGTGGTGATTTTTAATTATGGTAGATTCCTGTAATGACTCTGCATAGAGATGCAGAGACAATATAGAGAAGGAATTATGACAATCAATGGGGAACCTAAAGAAAGACTCCCTGAGAAAATGTTATGTAGGGAGAATGTGAACCAAGACAAAGTCTGAGGTGACCATACAGCCAAGCGTTGAAGCCATCTTCACACACACTGAAGGAATAAAATTGTGGGGTAAGACTGGGGCATTAAGGACTTGAAGACACTTTGAAATCCTAGAAATGAATAAACATAAGGGAACTCAATGCTCTGTGTCCAAATGAGAGAATGGGGAGGCTCTGACAAACCTGTGCAAAGAACAGGGAAACATAAATTATTTAGGGTCACAAAATAAATCCTATGGAAGGAAGCGGATAAAGAATAATCATCTTCCTAATTATTTCTCAGACAAGAATATAAAGTCAGACTGTGCAAGCCTCAAAGACAGTCCTCTGAATATTAACATATGTAAATGAGAAGCATCCTGGAGATTCTTGCATTGTGCTTTTAAAAGCAAGAGAAAAATAGCTCCAAGGGAGACTTTTTTACTTTGTTAGGAAGATGGAAAGTTCAGCCAAATTAAACTGGTGGCTTCAGAGGAACAGAAGCAATTAGGAAAACTGAGCACACATTAGTACTGATGCAAAAGAGCTTTGGAAAACTAAGGCTTAGAAAGTGTTCATGTGCGAAGAGAAACAAGAGAGAAAATCAGAGCATTGAGAGAGACTAGAGCATCATGAAGCAGGGAACAAAATGAATGCATTTGGGATCTGAGGAAGCAGGGCTGGTCTGAGTGCAGTGGCTCTCACTAATGCCACGAATCTGCTCCATTATCTAATTCAAGAAGCAGATTATATGGAGAAGATGTGCTTCATTTGTCTAGAGAGGACTGGAATTCCCTCGTGGGCTCATATCATTCTCCTAGAAGCCTCTTTGCAGACAGTCTAAATCAGATGCTCACATATCCCAAGGTGCACGTGCATCGACGGGTGTGTGAGACTATCTGGCCAGCTCCATCTATTTTCCTTAAAATCTTGGGAGACGAAGGACTAAAGCAAGTTTGATTGATCGTCGCTACTTTCAATTTAAGATATGTCTCTTTTATCATTAAGGTTGCATTTTGAAATGACTATAGAAAAATATCTGCAGCTCATCTTTAATTATGATAGGCTCACAGTCTATGGTGTATTCATTCGCCCTGAGATGCTTGACTGATCTCATCATACCAGGCACTTTCAGCTTCAGAAAGGGATAATAAATCCATCCTCACATACACACAGCTAATCAAAAGAGAATTTCTATTTCTTTCCTCACACCTTTGACCATTAAGGTGCTCCACACTCTTGTGTCCAAAGTCAACTTTTTCCATAGCACAGGAGACCAAAGACTGGGTTTGCTTTGTTAATCAATATCTAGACCATTTTTATGCCCTACTATCTATTGTATGGGTTGTTTTGAAATTAACACCTCAATCTAGTATTTCAGGCAGAAATCCTTTTTTACCTTCCTTTCCTTTCTGTCTCTTTATACTTCAAGCAGATCTCTTGTTGACCTTCATGTATAGAATATGTAATAAGTTGTCATACAGTCATCAAACAAATTGTTTCTTCCCTCCAACTTTCTTAATTCCCTTTATCTATGTTCTTGCTCTCCGACCTAGTAAATTCAATTTCACATCAAAGCTGACATTTTTAATCTTCTATATGAAACAGAATGGGCTATTATGCTCGTGTGCCTGAGCTACTTTATTTAATATGAAATGTTATTTTTCCTATCTACTTTGCTGCAAATTTCATTCTTTTCTATTTTTTTGAGAATTTCACATGCATATTAAAAGCATTCTATTCAAATAAATTCATATTTCTTCCCTTCTTTTCCTCCCATAGCCTCACCACTTTTCTCTTTCAGATTCTCCTTCTCCCTCTTTTCTTCCCTCCCTCTCTCTCCTTCACTTACTCCTTCCTCTTGCCCTGACCCTATCTTCCACCCCCTTTCCCTCTCCTTTCTTTCTAAACCCACTAAATGTACTTTGTGATTTTGTGTGGGTATAAGACCATTACAGGAGCATAGGTAGCCTTTCAGTGACTGCATCCGTGGAAAGAAGTTGGTTTCCCTCCCCCAACAGTCATCAACTGCCAACTGCACCTCAGGTGTGGGTGGAACTTCAAGAGTCTCTCCTCTGTCTGTACTGAAATGTGCACTGCCTTGATCTTGTGTGGCTGTACACATGCAGTCATGAGTGCTGTGAGTCCCTGTGTGAGACACCCTCTCCTTCTGGCTTTTGATGACCGAGAGCTTTGAAGCAAGGACAGTTATAGTCACGTTCTATTAAGAGGTTATCACTCCCTATATCTTATTCTCTGGAGATTGAGAAGTTGTGGTCTCTGTATTAATTTCTAACTAATGCAATAAGAAGCGTCACTGATCAGAGTTGAAAGATGCATTCATCGATGGGAATAAATTGAGGGGGAACTTTCAAAATTAGGTTCATTTAGCAGAATACTAGTATTAAGTTCTCCTCTAAGGCCTAATCACTCACTGGTTTTTGGTCCAGTTGACAGCACCAGACATGAGTTCAATCTTGTGGAGCAGATTTTAAAACCAATCAGAAAGTGGTTGGCTACCCCAACCACATTCACAGCACTGGTGGGAAGTGTGGTCATGATGGTAGGTGGGAGGGTTCACAAGATTTGTAAAACTATTGATTCCTTCCTTCCTTCTTCAGTGTGCTTAGAACCTTCCAGAACAACGAAACTTGCTAGTAGGAGTGAAGCTGCCAGGTACTTACAAACTTGATCTCTCCATGTTTTATGAGTCAGGTATGTAGTCTCTTGACATACCAAGTGACACCAAATGCGGGTGTGGACCTGAGGAAAGAGAATACTTATTCAATACAACTTTGAATTCAAACTGGTACAGACACTAAATCAGTGTGGAATTGCCTCTAAAAGCTAGAAATAGATCCACCATATTGTCCAATAATACCATTCCTGAATGTATTCCTAAAGGACTCTCAGCATTACTACAGAGATACCTCATCCATGCTTATTGCTGCTTTATATGCAATTGCTGAAAAAAAAATGAAAACATTCAAAATGTCCATGACTGATGCATGGATGATGAATATATATGCATACCCAGGATAGAGTATTATTCAGCTGTAAAGAAAAATGAAGTTTGTAAGTAAATGGACCGAACTGGGAAAAGTACACTAAGATAATCCAGACCCAGAGAGACAAGCATTGCATGTTGCCTCTTGATACTAGATTTGAAGTTTTGGATATGTGTATTTAAATTGAAAAACTCATAGAAGTTAGGACACTAGTAAGGGGCCATGTAGTATGTGAGGGATTTGAAAAGATCAGGATAGAATACAGGAGACATGGAGGAGAAAGCAGAATGATAGAAGTGGAAAGGTTAAATGAGGTAGGATTAGGAGGGTAATGGAAGAGGTATGGGGAGGGATAAATATCAATAAATGCCATATGCTAGCCTACTAAGCAATTTTTTTCCAAAATACACACACACACACACACACACACACACACACACACACGCGCGCGCGCGCGCGCGCGTGTGTGTGTGTGTGTGTGTGTGTGTGTGTGTGTGAAAGTCTCTGCTAGACACCATAGTCTAACAAATAAAAAGGCCAGTTTCAAGTTTAGGCTACCTCTTTTTGAGCTATTTGTCAGCAGAATCCCATAGACACTCCTCCATCAAATATTGTAAGCTATTTGGTTACCCTCATTACTAACATTACGTAGTAGTGGTCAAATTATATAGACATATATAGAAATATATATGTGTATATATACATGTGTAGATATAATTTTCTTTATCTGTATATGTTATATTTATATAAATATAAATGATATTTTTATATTTGATTCCATGTCTGACCTTTGGGAAATAATGGATATTAGCATAATCATGCAAGGCAGTGATGTTATTTCTTCTGCTACTTTGATTTGGGAGGACACAGAGTCAGGAGTGGGTCAGATAGGATAGAGCTGGGTTTAGTTGCTTGGCACCTCCATACTGCTTTCATAATTATGGTGTGTATGAGTTCTACTCATCCCATTCGCACCCCAGGAAGATTATTTTCAGTGGCTTTGATAGCTATTTTAGCTGGGATAGAATGGCATTTTACTGTAGTTTTTTTTTTTTGACTTTCCTAAAATTCCATGATATTGATCATTTTCACATATTTGTTGATTTGTATGACTTCTGAGAGAACAAAAGAATCTATTCTGATTGTGAATGGAGTCCTTAATTCTGTTAAGATTTTTTTGAATTCTGTATTTATTCCAGATATTAATATTCTTATAGATGTTTAAAAAATTGGTGCTATCCCCCAGAAAATGTCAATAGCATTCTTTACATAATTAGTAAAACAACAATAAGAACAACAAATAACTCCCAAACTGACATCATAGTACTTGATTTAAAAATGCATCAAAGGTTCATATCAACCAAAATAACATGGTAATAGCACAAAGACTGACGAATAGACCAAGTGACCAGAATAGAACCCATACAAACAAGGTTTTCCCTGGTTTGAATTAGTGGGGTAAAAACTGGATATCAAAATACCAAGATGATATCTATATAAAATGTCATACAAAAACTAACTCAAAATCAGTCACAGACTAAGTGCAAAACCTAAGATGAAAAATAAATCTATTCGATGAGAATGTAGAGAAAATTTTGAAGACATCTTCATAAAAGGTGATGACATTTTGTATATACAATCCCAAAAGCACTAAAAACAAAGGCAAAAGGAGCCATGGTGGAACTGTCTCCCACTTAAAAGGCTTTTGGGTAGCAAGGGAAAGAGGAAATCAGTGGAGTGAAGAGAAAAACTTATGGAATGGAAGGAAATCTTCATAGTCATTTTTTATGCTTTATAAAGATTTGAGGGTCCCTCCATGTGTACTATTTGGTTGGTGGCTTAGACCCTGGGAGTTCTGGGGGTACTGGTTGGTTCATATTATTATTCCTCCTATAGGACTGCAAACTCCTTCAGCTCCTTCTGTCCTTTCTCTAGTTCCTCCATTGGGAACTTTGTGTTCAGTCCAATGGTTGGCTGTGAGCATCTGCCTCTGTATTTGTCAGGTACTGGCAGAGCCTCTCAGGATACAGCTATATCAGGCTCCTGTCAGCAAGCACTTGCTGGCATCTACAATAGTGTCTGGGTTTGGTAACTGTATATGGGATGGGGCAGTATCTGGATGGTCTTTCCTTCAGTCTCTACTCCATACTTTGTCTCTGTGTCTCCTCCCATGGGTATTTTGTTCTTCCTTCTAAGAAGGACCAAAGTATCCATACTTTGGTGTTCCTAATTATTGTGCTTCATTTGGTCTGTGAAGCTGCATAAGTAGCAGAGGATGGCCTTGTCGGACATCAAAGGGAAGAAAGGCCTTTGGTGCTGAGAAGGCTCCATGCCCCAGTATAGAGGAATACCAGGACAGGGAAGTGGGAGTGGGTGGGTTGGTAAGCAGGGGGAGGGAGGATGAGATAGGGTGTTTTCAGAGGGGAAACCAGGAAAGAGGATAACATCTGAAATATAAATAAAGAACATATCTAATAAAAGTAAGATTTGAGCTAGGCTATCTTTTTTTGTGTGTGTGTGATATTTTTCCTACATTCTTTGTTTACATTCCAAATGATTTCCCCTTTCCTGGTTCCCTTCCCCCTCCCCATAAGTCCCACAAGCCCTCTTCCCTCCGCCCACTCCCTGATCAAGCCCCTCCCACTTCTCTGTCCTGGTAATCCCCTGCATTACTATATCAAGCCTTTCTAGGACCAGGGCCCTCTCTTTACTCCTTGGGAATCATTTGATATGTTAATTGTGTCTTGGGTATTCAGAGCTTCTGGAGTAATATCCACTTATCAGTGATTGCATTCCATGTATGTTCTTTTGTGATTGAGTTACCTCACTTAGGATGATATTTATCAGTTCCAACCACTTGCCTAAGAATTTCATGAATTCATTGTTTTTAATTTCTGAGTAGTATTCCATTGTGTAAATATACCACATTTTCTGTATCCATTCCTCCATTGAAAGATATCTGGGTTCTTTCCAGCTTCAGGCTATTATAAATAAGGCTGCTATGACTATAGTGAAGCATGTGTCCTTATAGCAGGTGAGGGAATCCTCTGGGTATATGCCCAGGAGTGGTATAACAGGGTCCTCTGGAAGTGTCATGCCCAGTTTTCTGAGGAACCGCCAGACTGATTTCCAGAGTGGTTGTACCATCTTGCAGTCCCACCAGCAGTGGAAGAGTATTCCTCTTTCTCCACATCCTAGCCAACACCTGCTGTCTCCTGAGTTTTTAATCTTAGCCATTCTGACTGGTGTGAGGTGAAATCTCAGGGTTGTTTTGATTTGCATTTCCCTAATGATTAATGATGTTGAGCATTTCTTAAGATGCTTCTCAGCCATGTGAAATTCTTCAGGTGAAAATTCTTTGTTTAGCTCTGTACCCGATTTTCTAATAGGGCTATTTGGCTCTCTGGAGTCTAACTTCTTGAATCAAGAACCTCCACATAAAATCAGACACACTGAAACTAATAGAAAAGAAACTGGGGAAGACCTTTGAGGGCACAGGGGAAAAGTTCCTGAACAGACTACCAATAGCTTATGCTCCAAGATTGAGAATTGACAAATGGGACCTCAGAAAATTACAAAGTTTTTGTAAGGCAAAGGACACTGTCAGTGGGATAAAATGGCAATCCTTATAGTAACCTTCTTATAGGACTCAGTGATTTGCCATGCATAGAATTGCTTCTGTGTGTATGCGCACACACGCATGTGTCTATGTGTTTGTATCTATCTCTCTGTGTGTATGTGTGCATGTGTATCTGTATATATGTGTGCATGTTTGTGTGTGCACATACATGTCTGTGTTTATCTGAGTGTGTGCATGTGTGTGTGTGTGTGTGTGTGTGTGTGTGTTGCAACTATTCCCATCCATTATGAAAGGAAAGTTGAGTGTGAGTATTCATATGATTCTGCTGGTTTTGTGGCTTCATGTTCATAAGAGCCATCATCTGCCCTCAGGGTTACCAACAGACCTTTCTTGTTTCTTTTATTCTGTCAGAATGAAATTTCTTTGTGTTTACCACCTGAAAGCTCCAGAGAAGGGGAAATACAGATGATTGCACTGATAAAGTAAATCAGATTCATCCAAAACACTATTATTCACAGAAGTTCTACATGAACAACGTTGACAGTACTTCCTACTGGAGCTTTGACTCAACTGTGAAATTGAGTTAAAGTGAATTTCACAAAAAAGGATAAACTTCTGAGAACATGTCTGGGTAATCGCACTGGTATTTAAACAGTGAAAGAAAACATCAAACATGCTTCAAGTAAATATTCCATTAGTTTTCAATTTACAGCTCTGCACATGCTGGGTTTTTTTTATTCTCATGAATACTGCATGACAGATATTATTGCTTTCATATCAGTTTTGTGCCAAGTCAATCACCTTTCTCTTAGGATGCAGAATAAAGGAGGGAGAAATTTATGTCAAGACTGTATTCTGAAATACCAAAATATTCTGTCAAAGTAGTTTGATGTTCAAAACAAACAAAAATATTAGCCATGCAGTGTTTGAATAATATCCATGGAATGCTATAAATACATTCATCAAAATGTGTGCTCTGCATGGTCATAAAGCAAGTGCAGACAATCAAGGCAGCTCCCAGGAAATGAGGAATTATGGGAGTGATGGAGGAGCATCTTGCTATCCATCACTGCCCTCTATGCAAGAGGTGACATAATTTTACCTGGATGTTTGGATAGACTCATAAATATATAACTTTTATAGTCAATTAAACACACTGATTTCTATGCTCTCAGAAACTTCGGTCCTGTCTTTTTAAAAGTATATCTCTCCAACCTTGCAACATCACCAATTAATGACAGACTCACGGGCACTATAACTTAATTTGTCTTTCCTGTACAGCTTCATCTATTCAGCACATGTTCAAGTGAACTGAAATGCAGTGCACATTCCTGGGATTTCGCCTTTAGTGAATGGTCAAGGTATTATGCTTTTTAATTCATTCACTTTTTAAATAGACCTTTCCAAAATTCCCAAGTGTGTGCTGGTCATAGGATTTTGTCCAGATACACATTTCCACTGCTTTTGAATTAAAATGTATAACATGAATTTACAGAAATCTCTTCAGTGGCCGATTTAAGTCCCTCCCTGTTATTTTCATAAAAGTTATATGCTATGACCCCATATGTGATGATTATGCTTTGGGCCTTTCCCATTTCTTCTGACTTATTTCTGAATTGCAGGGTCATGAACACACTATGTAGCAGAGGACAGCCCTGAAATTCCTGCTCCTCCACATTTTGAGATACAGGATTACAGAAATGCTTCATTGTTCCTGCTTGTTTTTAGTTTATTTGAGAAAACTCGGTAATGATTTTGACTGTGGCTGGACCAGCTTACATTCTAATAGCAGTTTCTAGGAATCCCCATTTTCCCACATCCTCACTAGCATTAGTTGTTATTTGATTGTGTGATCATAGACATTTTTGACTTGGAAAAGTTAGAATTTCAATAAGCAAATTTTGATTTGCTTTCCTCTGATGCCTAAGTATATTGAATATTTTTTATATTCTTATTGTCCAGTTGCACTCTTGAAGACTATTCTTGATTTCATTAGTCTATGCAGACCAACATATTGGACAACATTAGATTGCTTGGCTCTTTTGATAACTAGGTTTTTTGTTTATATAATCTGGATATGCATCTCCTGTCCGATTTTCTCTCTTTTATACTTTCTCTGCTGGGTTGTTCCCCTTGTTATACAAAGACTTTCTCATCTTATGCATTTCTGTTTCCCAGCCCTTGGGTCTATTTTTTGTCTATGTCTATAAGTTGATATGATTTCCCCTATGCCTTTCTCTAACAGTGGTCTTCATACCTCCTAGCTGGTGTGTTTTGCTACTTTGTGGGTTCTTTCTTCCCCACCCCTCTTCTTCCACCCTTTCAACCTCCTAATACTAGGTAGGAGAGAAAAAAGGAAGGATATAGGAAAAGGGGTGACAATATTGTTAGATTTCCTACTGGTTGGAGTATCAAGTTCCTTGGGGCAAGTTTAATCTTCATCATTAGTATATCTAATTTCTTCTTTTAATCTCTTTGCACATGACTACTTGAAAAACCACAACAACAGCAAGCAACTGGCCAACAAACAGCCACTTCTGTCATGGTCCCAGCATTTAGATACCCTCTGCAGGGTCCCGAGAATTGAAACATCACACACATGCAGAAACCATCTGTAGCTGTAAATACCACATCCCTTCTAGAGCATGAGACAAATCATAGTCATCTGCTAGGGACAATCTGAAGCAAACTCACTCCCCACATCTGGGATTAAAATGAAAACAGTCTTATATTTCTGTGTTTTTTTTCCAAGACAGGGTTTCTCTGTATATCTCTGGCTGTCCTGGAACTCACTTTGTAGACCAGGCTGGCCTCGAACTCAGAGATCCACCTGCCTCTACCTCCCAAGTGCTGGGATTAAAGGCATGCGCCACCACCACCCGGCTTCATTTCTGTGTTTTAAAAGAACCCAAAATTCTTACTACAATTCCGTAAGATCCTTGATCCATTTCAAGTTGACATGGGTAGAGTGAGGTAGAGAGACTTAATTTCCTTCTTCTACAAGTATAAGTTCAGTTTTCTCACCAACATTCATTGAAGAGGCCATCGTTCTACTATTTAGACAATGAGATGCCTGACACTGAAAGCAACCAGGTAGATGTGCCATGGGTTGATTTCCAGTCCCACTATTCTATTCCACTGATCTGTTGGGCTACTTGTGTGCCAGGACCATACTGTTTGTGTTTCTATGACTCTATAGTATAACCAGAAATCAGGTGTTATGATACAACCCTAATCTTTGCTTTGGGAAGTGTGGTCCTTTCATGCTTCTCTGTGAATTTTATTTTATTTCCATGAAGAATGCCGATGGATGCTTGATAGGACATGAACTGGATCATTAGATCACAGCTGTAGCCATTTTCATGTTATGTCTGCTAATCTTCAATGTTGTAGGTCTTTTCATCTTCTAGTCTCTTCAGTTTTGTCTTTTTTCAAAATTTTCATCATAAGTACTTCCTTGTTTATGTTCATTCATGGGTATTAAATCTTATTTTTAAGCGGTTATGAAAGGGATTGTATTCCTGAGTTCATTGTTATCTTTGTTATTGGGTGCATAGGAAAACTATTGATTTTTGCATGTCTACATTGCTGAATGTGTTTATAGGTTCTGTGAGTTTTCCTGTAAAGTCTTTTGAATCCCATAAAGAACCATATTTAGTGAGAATAAGATAGATAGTGAACCAATTTTGTCACCATAAAAGATTTTTTTAAAATCTATGATCATTTTAAAAATAATCTCCAGTCTTTGTATTCCAAGTGAGCACTATAGCTGGTAATCATTTCATCTTTCTCCTGCACTGTCCTTCTCCCTCTGAAATGTAACATCCCCATAGCATGTGTATTCTAATCATTTCATCTTTTTCCTGTGATATCCTTCTCCCTCTAAAATGTAACATCCCCACAGCTCATGTCATTCCTGACTTTGGAGTGGATATGAACAAATAATTAGGACACCAAGAATAGTCTTAAGAAATGATTCCACCCAAGTCAAGATTCGCTTACTAATGAGTTTGTCTGGATTCTTTACAGAAGCATGGGTGAAGGGTTCCTTAAATGAGCCTAGAGCAGCATGATTTAGACTCACACCAGCATGAGTGAGGATTCATAAGCATTTCTGTTAGGTTTTCCATCAGTTTTAACCACTAAGAACTCCTGCCTAACACATAACTCATATTTGCTTTCCAGTGACCTGAACAAGGCCTATAGACTTCTTTCTGTTTTCATTCTCTCAGCAAAGGCAATTTACATTCTATTCTAAGTCTAATCCCACCCAGGCCATCCAGATCTTTCAGAACATCTCCTATCTCATGAGGATTGCATTCTATCTTGAAGTTCGGGAAAGTCACTGAAGTCTTATACCAATCCCGTGGACCCTTCTGAACTAATTCCCTTTTCAAGTCTCATGTGAACAATCCTCTGCAGACATGAATGTTGGCTTCATAGGCCACGTTCTTCATGTTCGGTATTGTCAGGAATCTCTGATTTGCTTATTTTGTCTTCCAATCTTTATTGCTGTAGACTTCAGCCAGCAAAAACTGGGTGCCCATAAGGACTTACATAAAATTATATGACTGATTTAATTAATATTGTTCCAGATTCTCTAGACTTCATTTCAAGGGAGGATGAATGTGGTGTGTCTCATCATACCCGAGGAGGGCAGCCAGCTACCCTAGAGCTCTTTCCATGGCTTCTCTATGTTGGAATGGTTCTTACCATTAATATTCTATACCATGCACTTGGTTTTCCAAAGCTTATCTTTGATCTTGTTGACCTATAATTAGGTAATGATTTTATATTTTATTTTATTTTATCTTTCCAGGAAAGATGTGACCAAATGTCTATGCAATCCTTGTAGGGTACCAATAACAGAAGAAAAATATGCAGTCCCAGCTAAGTCTAACTTAATGAACTAATAGCGTTATTTACATAACATGGGAGATTACATGTACAAGTATGTGTTATTCTGGCATCTGTATCAGTTCAAATCTCATTCCAGTGTGAGCTATGACTCACAGAATCAGCATCTTTGGAGCTTCCTACACAACTTGTAGACAGATCTACCAAAGAGTGTCCCTTCCCTTTAGCAATTGTTTGTTGCTTATATAATTTCAGGACAGGGACTTGGAAGTCTTACATAAGTCCCTTGTGAATTCACTTATCTTAATCATGTGTATGTATGTACAAGTTCACATATGTGTGTGAACATGAAAATGTCGAAGAATGCATATGGGAGTCCAAATATACCTTCAGGCGTTAGTCCTTTGCTTTCTCCCTTGTTTGAAACAGAATCTCTTGTTTGCCACTGTGCATGAAAGTTCCTGGAGTTTCTCCAATTTTATAGTTCCAAGTCACTGATGAGCACTAGAATTACAGAGGTATATTACCACACTGGGTTTTCTTTATTTTGTTTTTTGTATTTTTGTTTTGTTTTTTCAAGACAGGATTTCTCTGTGTAGCCCAGGCTGCCCTGGAACTCATTCTGTACACCAGGCTGGCCTCGAACTCAGAAACCCACCTTGCCTCTGCCTCCCAAGTGCTGAGATTAAAGGCATGCACCACCATTGCCCGGCCACATTGGGTTTTCTGTGGGTGCTGGGGACCAGAGCTTTGGTCTTCATGGTTGTTCATCAATTGCTTTAGCATTGAACCCTCTTGGGAACTCAATTAAAACAAAAAATAAAAATTAGGCACATAAATACATATTTTGAATGCACTTTCAAAAGTTAGATTTTACTTATACTTTAGTTTTGGTTTGTGGCTATTTTAAAAATTTTAGATATATACTCACAAAAAACTCTGCTATATTAGGTAACTCATTATAATTATTTCATGTACATTCTAAATAGTACCTTAAATGGTTTTGGCAACTACAGTGTTTTACTATATGCCAGCAAAGTTTTTAATCCTTGCTTTTCTTGCTTTTTCCAATAGAACAACATATTGTCAAAGCCACAATCACAGTGGTCAGACACACTGGTTATATTTCAGTCAAGCCCCTTAAAAGACACCTGTGGTGTGTGTGTGTGTGCGCGTGCGTGTGTGTGTGTGTGCGCGTGCGTGCGTGCGTGAGAGAGAGAGAGAGAGAGAGAGAGAGAGAGAATGTATACATGTATGTATGTATGTATGTATACGTATGTATGTATGTATGTATATGTATGTATATCAGACAAGTCTCAATCTATAGCCAGGATGACCTAGAATTCACCACGTATAGCAGACTACCATTGAATTCAGGTTGTTTCTCTTGTCTCTGCCTCCACAGTATTGCGTTTATGGATGTAAGATAGCAGGGATGATTCTCAGCAGTATGTAACACAGTAGATATATTCCCCCTTCCCTAAATTCTCTTTTCTTTGTTTATTTGCTTCTTTCTTTTTCTTCCTTCCTTTCTTCCTCCCTTTCTTTCTTTTCTTTCTTTTGCTCTTCCTTCCTTCTTCCTTCCTTCTTCCTTCCTTCCTTCCTTCCTTCTTTCCTTTTTCTTTCTTTCCTTCTTTCTTTCTTTCTTTCTTTCTCTCTTTCTTTCCCTCTTTCTTCTCTCTCTATTCTCTCCCTCCCTCTCTTTCTTTCTTTCTTTCTTTCTTTCTTTCTTTCTTTCTTTCTTTCTTTCCTTCTTCTTTAAACCCTATCTGACCCTATCTCATCTGGGCTTCTCCCAACATGATCTACTTTAATATATAAAAGAATCCCTAGATATGTTTCTGGTCTCCAATAGCTCAGCAGTCAATCCACAATGTCCCTAAATAATGAAAGATTTTAGGGCAGCATATTTTTTAAATAGCATATCTCCTTTTCAGGTTCACTAATCAAAAAAATGTCAAATTGCAAAGATCCATTACCTACTCCTTGTTCCCATACAGGCTGCTGGCCTCCTGCACAAGTCTTTGTTGAACTTTTCAGACAACAGAGGAGGGACCCCATGCCAGTTCCCCTTTTTGATCTGTCTGCCCCACTAAGAACGAGAATCCTGCAGTGTTCACAGCTTTCTGCCTCGGTGAGGCAAGAATGTGGGCTTCAAGTCCCTTATCTACTTACCAAATGCTTCTGGAACGACAGCAAGCAGATATATCTATCATTTGAAGTTTTGCTCCTTAATAATGTATGTCTGCCATTGAGTTTTTAAAAGTAGATTTTATGATGTTTAAAAATATTAGTAAAGCTACCCATGTTTTGTGAGTATTTTTTTTCTTGTTTTATTATGGCAAACAATTTATAAAAATCAGAACACTTAAAATGCAGCCACATAGTCCAGAAAATTGGTGTCCACCTTAAAGAGTTCTCAGTATTTCAATTAACAGTCTTACAGTCTAGCACAATGGAATCTAACCTAATGGTTTTCAAATTCAATAAAACAGTTGAGATTCAAATAACTGAAGACATAATTCAGATCAAAGTCAATTAGGAGATTTTTCAGAAACAAGTTCTGAACATGCTGTTCCATCAGAGAGTCCTAGTATTGTATCTGGCACTGTGCCAGGGAGGGATTTAGAATTAGCACAACTGTATACTTAACAACTACTGAATAGAGACCTTAACAAAGGTTGAGGGAGCGGCAGGGCATTGCAATCCTCCAAAGCAAACAACGTGAGCTCTTTGTTCCATATTACACTGTACATTCCTAACACCAAGACACAGCAAATGTCACAACCTCAGATAAACACACAGCTCCAGTGGCTAATGCTTTTGTTGTTCAATACGGAAATTTAAGTCTTAAAGGAAAATAAATTATGAGGGTGTAGAACTTTCCAATATGATATTATCAAATAGGCATGTATAAACAGAAATGCGGGAAAGAATGACCCTGTTTAAAGATGAATTGTCAGTGCAAAAATCATCAAATGCTTGTGCGTACTCATGACTGTGTGTCTCTCTGTGTGTCTGTGTCTGTAGAGTCACACAGTGTATAGTCTGAAAGGATGTGTGAATATACAAACCTACTAATAAAATATGTAAAGGCTAGAACAGTGAGTAAATCTTTCAAACTTTATGCTGGCTCAGGGTGGCTACTTGGTCATGTGGAAATGCTAGTCTAGTAAAATTCCTAGTAGTGGCCTAGTCAATAAATAGTCCTTAGCACTATTTTGGTGTTAACAAACCATCACTAACATTTCTATTTATCATAAAAATGTATGGTGGATACCAATCTGGATGTTGCATGTGGTTTTGGGTAAACTAAGTCTGAATAAATCAGTTGTTAAAGACAAGAAAATCTGAACTTAGATTAAACCTTTAAGGATACAGGATCTTTTTTTTTTTTTTTACTAGTTTTTACTTTTTTTTTTTAGTTATTTTTATTTTCTATATTCTATGTTTACATTTCAAAGGCTTTCCCCTTTCCCAGTTCCCACCCACCATAGTTCCCATAGTTCTTCTCCCCCCAACTATTCCCCAATCATTCCCCCTCCCCCCTCGGTTTCTTTACTAAACTGGATGCAATCTTTATATGCCCAGGGTCCTCTCCTTTCTTCTTCTTGGGAATCATTTGACTTGCTATTTGTGTCTTGAGTATTTAGTGCTTCTGGGCTCATTAATATCCACTTATCAGTGATTGCATTTCATGTGCATTCTTTTGTGATTGGGTTAGCTCACTCAGGATGATATTTTCCAGGTCTAACCATTTACCTACAAATTGCATGAATTCATTATTTTTAATTGCTGAGTAGTATTCCATTGTATAACCTGGCGGGCAGAGAGTCATAATCCTAGATATGTTGTATTGAATAGTGAGACTTGTGTGTAAATTGTCACTCTTTGAAGCCTGTAGAGAAAACATGAAGGTGTAATTTTAAGATGGAGAGTACTTCAGCACATGTTTTGGGAGGGTTTGGTCCAGACTCATGCTTCGTCAGGGAGTGGCACTGAGAAACCAGCTCAGAGTCCAGGCTTAGACTGCCCTCTGCTCCCTTTCTGTTCCTGTTATACACAGGAATAATGAGATCTCTGAGAATAGTTATGGAAAAATGAATTTGACTTCCTTCAGTTAGTCAAACCAGAACAAAACTTTTCAACTCAAGACCTGATTTCAAATGGTAAAAAAACAAAAATATTTAACTATCTACAAAATGATACAGTAAGAAAGGGTGGGTGGAAACAGCTCCTGTCTCTCTAGATTTCTCAGTGGTTAGGGACATTTCCTTCTTCTCCTGTGTTTATTTCCCAGAACCCACCCAACTGCTTGTAACACCAACTTCAGTGGCCTGATGTTCTCTTTTGACCTCAATGGGCACCTGAATGCACTGGAACACACAGAAATACAACCAAGTTTAATTTTATCTCATTATAGGATTCACAAGCACTTACCTCCTTTTTTATCATTAGATAGAATGTAACGTACATCCTTGTGTAAGGCTAATTCAAGGGTAATAAGATTTACCCACTTTACACAAGCATTTAGACAACTTTCACTTGATTTCATACTCGAGAGACAATAACTCCACTTCAAAACAGTTTCAACCTTCCCCGAAATTCCAGCTATGATGATTTTTCAGGTAGACTCTGCATCCCCCTCCCCTTGGATTCTCCAGTAACTATTCATCTGGTTCTGTTTCTAGAATTTTGACTTTTCTGCAAACTACATTTGTGCATGAGAGCAAATACATTCTGGATTGTGTCGGCCTTGTTTTCTGCAGACAGATTGTTAATGTTCATCTGTGCTTAGGAATGACTCAATGGCTCATTCTCTTGTGTTGGTAATATGCCATTTTAAAGATATACAAGCTCTTCTTCCCACTGAGCAGTTCATAGATACACAGACTTAGTGTTTGTAATAAAAAAAATCCTCTATTTATAGTCACTCATATTCCAGCTTTTGGGTAAGCATGTTTTTTTTTTCACTTCTCTTAAAAATCTAATTATTGTGTTTTTGATTAATCTGGAGTTTTGGAACAATTGGATATACATAGTTTAAAAACAATAACAAACCTAGACACAGAAGTTACATCTGTCACAAAAATTAACCAGAATAAATTAGATCTAAATATAAAAGGCCAACAGCAAAGATTCTACAAAACAACATAAAACTAAAGCCATCAGCTACACATGGCTCCAGCTGCACACATAGCAGAGGATGGCATTGTCAGGCATCAATGGGAGGAGAGGTTCTTGGTAGTATGAAGGCTTGATAGATGCCCCAGTGTAGGGGAATCGAGGGCGGGGAGGCAGGAGTAGGTAAGTGGAGGAACACCCTTGTAGAAGAAGCAGAGGGAGGGAGGATGGGATGGGGGTTTCCCGGAGGGAAACTGAGAGAGGGGATAACAATTGAAATGTAAATAAAGAAAATATTAAAAAAAAAGATTGACAAAAAAGTTTTTAGATTCAACACTATAAGAATTGTCCCTGAAACAAAATTTTACTGAGTTGGACGTCACTATGAAGAGCTTTTCTTTGCCAAAATATATTGTTAGGATATGAAAATACAGACAACACACTGTCAGGTTCAAAAGAACCCCAAGACAGATGGCTAATGGTAGGGCCCATTAGTCTGCCAAAGCACACTCTGGCCTCTAGGCTCACCCAGCATGGGTGGCCTTGCTCAGCTTTTCTCCTCCACGCCAACCTTCCCAACCCAGGGTCTTCACTTTCCCTCCCCACAGCTTTTCACTCATACATTACTCCACCATTTGGTCCCATGCGTTATTCTTGGCTCTGTTCTTGTTTGTCTTGGTCTGCTTGGCTCCTTTTCCCATACTCTCTTCTTTCTTCTCAGTCTCCTTGTCTCTCTGCTCTCAGCTAGTTCAGTCTGCTCTCTGTCTGTCTGTCTGTCTGTCTGTCTCTCTGTCTCTGTCTCTCTGTCTGTCTATGTCTCTCTGTCTGTCTCTGTCTATGTCTCTCTGTCTCTCTATGTCTTTGTCTCTCTCATTCTCTCTCATTCTCTCTCTTCTTTCTCTCTCTCTCTCTCTCTCTCTCTCTCTCTCTCTCTCTCTCTCTCTCTCTCTCTGTTCTGTGTCATTCTTCCAGATGCTTCTTCTGTACTCTCCCTCATATCTATAATAAAGACCTCCTCAACCATGAGCAAACACACATGAGCAGTCAGGTCCTCATTTCATTTGCATACATGGAGATATGATTGCTTTTTTAAAAAAATTAGTTGAACAAGTAATTACTTATTTAACTAAACACAATATATGAAAGCATTTAAAATAAAACAGTAGAAAACATGTTAGATTGGCAAAGTTCTGAACAATACTTGATCAGGAAATAAGGATGTAACAATGTGAAAACCTGGTCTTGAAATATAGCCAGGAAATCATTTTTGAGGAGCTACTAAGATTTATATAGAATGTTCTCCCTGATTGTTGATGGGACTATCCAAGGGTCCAAAGATGTTGGAAGATGCTCTTTTTGTAGACCCTGTTCACAATATGCAGTGATCTTGCGCCAAGATGTTTAATAAACTAAGCATCTTCGCATGACAATTTACAACAGCTTCAGTTACAGTACAAAGAACCTGAAGCCCCTGCCTCCTAAGGTTTTGGGGGCATCTGTCTGTTGAGAGAATTCAGGCAACACTCAAAGGACTCTCCAGTTTTCATAGAGCAAATTGTAGAGGGATCCCAGCCCCAGATCAGTATCTTGCTACCTGTTTGACTATATGATTCTCCCTCTAGCACATCTTCTGCCACTGTCATGATGCGCGTATGCACTTATGCACCATGCCTTTCTCCTGTTGGCTAAATAACTCTCTTTTCCCTGTGGTTTGACAATAGATGCAATATCTCATGTATTTGACTATGGTAATAAAAAGACTGACCAACAAAGCAAAATAATGAGAAATATTTTCCTGGGTGATTTATTAAATTTTTTAGTGAGTCTATTGGTAATTGCATCATACTCACTTCTGAGATTATAATGCCCTCTTTACAAGCTGTTTGTAGTCTTAAAACAATTTAGACTTGTAAGCTTTAACCTTACAAAGGATTATTCTGCTTCTCTTGTTCTATAAAATTCTATAGTTTACTTCCTCCCTTCCTTCCTCCTGTCCTTCCTCCCTTCCTTCCTTCCTTCCTCCCTCCCTTCCTCCTTTCTTTCTTTCTTTCTTTCTTTCTTTCTTTCTTCCTTCCTTTCTTCCTTTTCCTTCCTTCCTTCCTTCCTTTCCCTTCCTTCCTTCCTTCCTTTCCTTCTTCCTTTCTTCCTTTCTTCCTTTCTTCCTTCCTTCCTTCCTTTCTTTCTTTCTTTCTTTCTTTCTTTCTTTCTTTCCTTTTTTCTTTCTTTCTCTCTCTCTTTCTAATGGCTGGCCCAGATGTCCCATTCTCAGTGATCTCTACTAAAATGCATCTATGGCATTTATTACAATTGGTGATTTCTGGTGCAGCCCTCTGAGCCCCTGTTCTGAGGTTTCATATGACACTCTCACCTACCTACATCATTTTGGAGAGTGTAACAGCATTCTTCCTGAAGGCAAACTTCCACCATGCTTATATTCAAGATGGAGCTAGTCTAAAAAGAACTCAAAACTGAGAATTCAATTTTGAGGGCACAATTTTTTATTCTTGTGATTTAAATTATTTATTGCTTGATGTGAACGTTTTCTGCTTTCAAGAGGAGCCAACTTACCCTGCAGCAGCTAAGAAGAAAAAGGAGGTAAAGAGTCTAGGCTCCCAAAGTCGCCTTCACATGCATCCCCCAATGACCCAGCCTCCCACTAGACTGTATCCCTTAAAAGTTCCTTTGTCTCCCCCAAGTAACGCTACAGGCTACCAAGTAAACTTTTAAAATATGACCCTTTGGAGAAAAATGAAGATGTAAGCTATAGTAGATGTCTCTTCTAGACCTTCCAAATATGCGCGCAATTTTACGTGAAAAACTTCCCTCTTTGTATAGCTTTGAATCCCTTCCTCTCCAATATTGGCATTGCCAGTTGACAAGGATCATCTTTTTATTCATTTTGTAGTTCATCAACCAACCAACAGCACCTTTCCTAACTCTCTGAGCTGAAACTTTAAAGTATTAGCTTAGCTTCCTTCTATTTTTTCTCTACTCTTTCTTCTGGTATAGTCCAATCATTCAACTTCATATTTTTTTACAACATTCTTTGCTCTTCATAAACAATCTCTTCCAAAGACTTTTCATATTTGCTCAGGTAAATTGGAAAAATATAAGTCATTCTTATAGTATATATTATATCTCCTGATGAGTCATATTTGAGACTTCTTCTTTAAAGGACTACAGAACTTCATTGTAAATAGAATATGTAAGCAAAAATAGATACAGTTATCTTAAACTCTTCTTTCAATTACATCCCTGCTTTGATGAATTGAACCCTCAAACTCTGAGACAAAATTAAATCTTTCCTTCCTTGAGTTTCTTTTATTGGGTATTTTGCCATAGAAATGGTAAAAGTAATTAATAACTATAATTGGAACTGAGAAGTGGAGACAGGTGTTATGATAAATCTGATCAAGTATTTTGAAGGCTTCTAAAATTGCTTTGTGGGAAGGATGTAGAAGCATTAGCAACTCAGGGCTGGGAAATCCCCAGACTGCTGTAATCATCATTAAGTGATCATTTTTAGACCGTTCTCATCTGGAAGGCAAGTTGAGAGAAGATGGAACAGTGGAGGGCCAGCTTAAGAGTTCTGAGAAGGAAAGATGGACCTCACCTATGGTGAACTTGCATGTTAGCAAAGGTACAAGCACAAGACCCTACCTAATGAGACCTGAGTCTTGTGAAAATCCAGGTTCATTTGAAAGAGTCTAAACTGTATATGGGATGGATTTCCTGGTGGGGCAGTCTCTGGATGGCCTTTCCTTCAGTTTCTGCTCTACACTCTAAAAGAATTCCTGAGGCCAGTCAATAGATGGCAGGATCAGATGCCCTTCAAGGAAGCCTGAAAAGGGTACTTCATGAGACCATGAAGAAGGCAGCTTTATTTCAAACAGAACACTTTCAAAGGGTGCTCATTTAAAGGGGTAATCTCTCTTTTCCTATAAATATGGGAGATTTACCTTAAATTTACTTTTTTATGACCAATAATAGAACAGACATATTGACAAAGAGACAGATGAGAATGATTGATATAGAGGAGTAGCAATGATTACATTAAATGTAAGTATATATTATAGATCAAGACAGATGTTAGATATATTTAAGAGTATTTACTAGAGTAATTTGCTCACTTGACTCAAAATTAATGCCAAACTCCTTTGCTCATATTTTCTGGCGATATTCTCACATACACACGGAAGAATAATGTTCTACTAGGCCTCTAGATGTTCTTTATTACAGCCAAGGTAATGCCTACAATTAAGCATCACAGTTTGAAATAAGACAGTAATTTTATTCTTTTACAGACAAACACACATTTCCCCAGCTTCGTTTATTGAAGATCTTTTCCCTGTTGTGTATTCTCAGAATTTTTATTGAGAAGCAATAGATCATAAATGTGTAGCCTTATATCTAAGTTCCCCAGTCTATTTCAGAGTCATTTTCCAAGGTGTAACATTTTATATCCTTGTTATTCAATAGCCACAGATTCCCATTCCAGTTGTTACCAGTTAAGACATATTTGTTTCCAGAGAGCTTCCAATCTCTCTTCAAATTGACGGCAAACACAATTTTCCCTACCATTTTCACTTTTGTAGCACAGACAGTTGTTCAGAAAGTCTCTCTGTGTCTGATTTCAGGATTGATTCCCTCCCCCCAAATTTTTTTACATTATGAGGAAACTTAAAATATCGTTCAAGGTTTTCCTTTCATTTGCTATGAGACCTGTTAAATTATTCACACACTATAAATGTGAAATGCCCTCATAAAACCACAAACATCTTAGAGGAAAATGTTATGAATTATTATGACAGTATTTGAGACTTCAATTCTTCAAGCCACTGAAATTTGTCAGATTCTCCTGAAGGCTCTCTGCAGTGCCTGAGGTAACGGCGCACTTCCAAGTACTCTGTGGTAATATTTTTCCACTTCCATGAATGTATACTCACTGATTGCTTCTATTCATTCTTTAACTTTCAGATCAAGGTGAAAGAAATAAATAGATTTTTTCCTGTCCACTTTCCATTCTGTTATTGAAAGAGGCAAGCATGCACAGCCAGAAGCATAAGGTATTGTCAATTTGCAAACGTCCTTTTGATATCCTAGAAACTCATGGAGAAATCTATTGCTGAGGAAGGGCCAATAGAGGGTTAGTGCAGCACTAGGAAAAGTAACAGTGAATTGAGTTTGTTTGCAAACCTGTTTGCTTACACAGTTCAGTTCTGGATGTTGCCCTGACATAGATCCAGAAGTCCAAGCCTGTGGATAGCAGTTCTGATCTCATGTAGCAGTTATTATAATCCCAGACCAAAATGATGTTCAATTCAACATCTTCCTCTGCCCTCCATCTGCATAGTTGGCATCCAATAGAGCTTGTCTAGGAAACCATAAACAGACTCTGTGGACATCAAAAGGCTTCTGTTGGTTAAACAAGCCCCTAACCTGTGTTGTGAACACTTCAATAAATGCACGCCTCTTCTACACTCCCCTACATTATAAAAGAAGACATTCCTTTCTTGAAATTCTTTCCCTCTCTGCATCACTTAGAGATCAGGCTCCTGGTTCCTCTTCTTTCTTCTTCTGAGACCTTACTCTGGTCTGGTCTGAACTATCAGCAGAGCCCCCTGTCTGTGGCTGAGGGGTGAGAGCTGTCCTTTAAACCCACATCAGACACCTTTTATTAGCCTGCTTTCAAGTTAACCCAGTCAATTTTCATTTTTAGTTGTGAGCTAGCCTTTAACAGCTAAGCCATCCATTTTTCCAGTGCAATTCCATCAATTTGTAGTGTGCATAATTTGGCAGAAACTGCTGCCAATCTTTCAAGGTATATTCAATTTGCATGCAGTCTAGAATATTTTGATGCCTACAGCAGTGTGGTGCCTTTTAAAGAAATGGGCCTAAAGTCTGGATGGAGTTTAGAGGCAGAGATTGCCTTGCATGGGCAGGGCCATGATTATCAAAGGATCACCTCTGCTCTATGAAAAATAAAAACAAATAAAAACTGTATTTTAACAAGTTGCTCATAAATAATATAAATGTATTGCTATTCAATTAAGTTTTTAATACTTTGCAAAGACCTTCTGTGACTACTTCTTTGAAAATTATCCCAAAATGCATGTCTATAGGATCAAAATATATTTCAAATGGCCCAGAAGTTGACAGCTTAGATATAGAAAGTAATTCTATAAAACAATACAAAGTCCAGGTTGAAAAAGGAGATCTGTCATGAATGTAAGGTGTGGAAACATTTGGGGGAAAGGCAGCGTTGATGGCCAAAGACTGTTTTCAGCTTGTATGTTGTAACTAAGCAGTGTGTCAACATTGAGGGAAACAGGATCATATAAATACAGAGACATACTCTCCTATATGTTTTACAGTACTATATAATTCTCACATTTAAACTATTTCATTCTAAAAACATTTTTAAAGGATTAAAAATGAGAACAGAGGGGCTGGAGAGGTGTTTCTGTGAACCTACATGGTGTCTCACAACTCCAGTTGCCATGTATCTGGTACACTCTTCTGATGTCTGCAGGTACCAGGCACACATGTGGCATACATGCATACATACATACATACATACATACATGTGAGACAAGCAGTCCCACACATAAAATATGAGCAAACAAATAATTTTATAAATTAAAGCTTATGTAGTCAGCTACAAATTGAATTACCAGTTTCTGTTTGCGACTCCAAACTGCAATGGTTAATAAGAGAATTTTCAGAGATTTGAGTGCCAGATGATAAGGTATAGAACACTACGATTTCATAACTAGCACAGTTTTTCCTTAAAATTAGAATCAATTGATTTTTATTTATAAGATACCCACAGTACTATTCACATCTCTAAATTCTTCGCCACTGCAGATTGAATGGTGTCTTTGCCAAAGATGTGCATATGCTGACGTTCTGGGCATCACAATGTTTGGAGAAGTCAATAATGAAGCCAAAAGCATGGGGTTTCTTATCTAATAGGATTGGTGTCCCTGTGAGAAGAAAAGCTTCAGGGGTCTGTCTCTCCCACCTGTGAGCAGAAAACAGCTCCTTCTCTAACAAAGTTAGAGGACTTTATGCTCAAAATAGGAAGAGGAGATTCTCCAGGAACCAATCTCTCATGACGACGATCTTGGGCTCTAAAGCTCTAGGACAAGAAGAGAGGACTCAAGGAACTGAAGAGGTTTGCAGTCCCACAGGAAGAACAATAATATGTACCAACCAGTACCCCCAAAGCTCCCAGAGACTAAACCACCAACCAAAGAGTACACATGGAGGGGACCCATGGCTCCAGCTACATATGTAGCAAAGGATGGCCATTTTAGACATTAATGAGAGGAGAGGCCATTGATCCTATGAAGATTCAATGCCTCAGTGTAGGGGAATGCCAGGCCAGGAAAGTGTGTGTGTGTGTGTGTGTGTGTGTGTGTGTGTGTGTATTGGGGTGGGGCAGTTGGTAAGCAAGGAGAGAGGGGAAGTGACAAAGAGGAAATGTAAATAAAGCAAATATCTAATAAAAAAGAAGCGGAAGTGAAGTGGAATCTCCGTTAAACATATTATCTTAAGAGAAATCATTTGGCAGCAAAGACAGACCCTGAAGGCAGAACATTAAGATTTCAAGAATGGTCAAGCCACCATAGAGACTCAGCAAAATAGCAGCAAGACTGCAAAAAAGGTGTGTCAGAAATGCCAGGAGAGCATATTTCACTCTCTGGGAGGAGGACAATAACTGCTTCTCAGATGAATAAATTCCTAGAAAGAGAAAATATTTTATAAAGAAATAAAAGAAAAGAAAAACTAGTCATTTCTGACATGCCAATGTGAACATATCCTGCAGAACAATCCCAGTGTAAAGGAAGGTTAATCTCTTTTGGTCAAACAAGAAATAAATGAATATTTAGGAGGAGGGTGTGGGATATACTCATGTAGAGTGAAATGGATGAAATTAGAAAAAGTATTCTTGTCGATCTGGGCAACAGAGGTACAACTACAGACTCCTCTACTTTCTTCTTCAGTTTCAGTTCGAGAAAATATTTTTGTTTGTTTAATGGAAGAATGTTTGCATTGTAGATAGAGAGGCTTACACAAAAACCATAACAACTTTATTAATGTGTGAGATCCCATAGTCCAGTGGATCCTAATCTTCCTAATGCTGTGACCTTTTAATGCAGGTCCTCATGTTGTGGTGACCCTCTCCCCACCCTACCCCCAACTACAAAATTACTTTCATTGCTACTTTATAACTGTAATTTTGCTCCTGTTAAGAATTGTAATGTAAATAGCTAATATGGTTATCTGCCATTGGATTCCTATGAAAGGGTTGTTGAGACCCAAAGGGGTTGTGACTCATAGGTTGAGGACCATTGTCAAAGTACTTGTAAGACAGGTATCAATACATAGGACTGTGTATTCATGGATACAGCCCGGTCACAGTCATCTGACAGATTGGGTTTTGTTTTGTTTTGTTTTGTTTTGTTTTGTTTTGATCTGATTTGATTTGATTTGATTTGTTTTCTTTCCTTAGTTCATGATTTTATAGTGTGTGCTTTGTTCCAAGAGAACCATAATGCACAATTAGCAATTCAAGATTGAACAAGTCAACAGCCTTCCTTAAGAAAGCCATATCTTTTCACGTGCAACAAATTATTTTCCTTAATTTTATAAACAACTCTGAAATTTGGCATCTGTGAGTTGTTTGTGTCTTAGTTCAGTGAGAGTTCTTGGAAGAATTACACATCACAGATGTCTAAAGAATTGTTCGTGGAATAGGGAATTGCAATTTAATGATTGGTGATTTCAAAGTGCTGCCTGCAAACTGAAAATACAAGCTACTCAATATACTAAGATATGTTGGGAAGCAACTTTTAATTAAACTGTAAAAAGCTGAATTGAAATGAGACTTCTGGATCACTACCAATAAACACAGAAAGTTCTTAGTCACCCACCACAAATAAAGGAACTAATTTAATATGCAACTGTGGAGATATATATTCTGTTCTATTTGTGTTTGTTCTATTGATATGGTGTTATGTACCTAGCCATGTATTATACCAGTGATGACAAACTGAAAAAAAATCATTAGATATCTAATTACTTCTGTTAAGATGTGGATACGTTTGTGTTCCCTTGGGGTTTTATGGATTGCAGGCTTTGTCCCAGTGTGATAATGTTGAAAGGTACCCCTAAGAAGTGGGGCTGGCAGAAAAGTAATGGGTCCACAAAGAATCCTGACCGTGGAAGGAGTTACAACTAGTCTCTCAGAGATAGTTCCTCCCACAGATGTAAAAGACCAAAGTTGGCCCCTCTCACTAGGCCAGAACTCTGTCTTTTTGTGTTATTCCCATCTTGAATATTTTTTCCACCATGATGCCATCTGCGGTGTTGCAAGGCAGCCAATGGGTGCCTCAGCAGAGCCAAGCAAAATAGCTAAAACCCTGAGCCAAAAAAAAAAAATCCTCTTTCCTTTATAATTACACAGCATCATGGATTTTTCAGGACAATCAAAACTGGATTAATAGTGAAAATTAGTCCTAACGAATAGGGTAATTACCATAACAACAGCTGAAACTGTAGAAGTGGCAGTGGAACTGGGAAGCAGCCTGCATTTGGAAGAGTTTGGAGAAGTAAATATTTAGGTATATTTTGTGAGGGCTTGAAGAAGGAAGAGACTCTGAAACTTATCTTACAAGGACATGAAGATCCTATTGGAAAATAAACTCTCCAAAAAGAGTGTTCCTCTCAACAAATAGCATATAATTTGACTGAAAAGCATACCCATCACTAAATTAGAAAGCAAAATTAAAAATTTTAAATGTGAATTAGTTTAAAACATTTTTAAAAGGAAATCACAACAGGGGCATCATGTATTATTTTGAATCGTATACATAACTAGACATTTCTATGTATCTTTCTCTCAACAAGCTCATTGTAATCCCAAGACAATAATTCTTTTGTCATAGATTAACAAAGTTTAAGCAAGCCCAGTCTATAATATCAAGTTTCTCCCCATAGGCAACAATCTATATTTCCTAAGGAATAGGTAAGTGTGGCTATGACGTATTTCCATTCTTACATAGAAAACTTTGTCTTAGAGAGTATAAAAAGTTTAAGGAAAATAAAATAAAATTGTTGGAGCCTCAAAAAAAAAAGAAAAAATTAAAATAGAGGTGCCATTTATCAGGGGAGTATATTTCTAAACAAGAAAGGTTGGGCTCTTTTAGTGAGATTCAGGACAAAAGGGACAGAGAGCAGCACTCTGTGGTTAATTTGCATCTGGAACAGAAGACAAACAATAGGGAATGCACAAAAGGGTACAGCTGAGACACCCCTTGTTAAAAGAGACTGACAGATGGAACCAGTCACTGTCAGAACAGGTGGGAAAAGGCTTCAAGGGATCACAAGAAGTCTTTTCAAGCAGCTATGGAGACCTAAAAGTCCTAATCCTTACAGTGAGTATACTGAGGGCTTCCAAGGACCTCAGGATTCTGCTCCATGGTTCCTGTCTATGTCCTTAGAGTTCTCACATCATGGTTGAAATCATCCTGATAAGTCTCATTCTAGTAAGTTGACCTTAGTGTTAATTACAAATAAGCAAAATGTAAGAGCTGTAAGTCATGGTGGCTTCCAGAAAGATTCCAAATGAAGCAAGCAAACAAACAAACAAACAAAAAAACTAAGAAGTCGGAGTTTCTGCAGTTGAGGTAGAGTTATTGAGGAAAGCCTACACCAGAATGTTGGAGCCATAAGAGTCTAGTCTTCACAGAGGATTCAAAAAGGTAGGCAATATGCCCATCTAGGGAAGTCACAGATATCAGAAAAAATGGCCTTGGGGCGCCAACTAGCTTAGGGGTATCAAGGCTCCAAGGTTATACCGCTACCTCACTGCAGCATACACAGCATGAATTTTAGTCTTACAGTGTTAACACAACCCACTTATGTTAGCATATGTCTAGGGCTATTTACCCTATCTTTCCTGGCATTAAATCTGGTAAATAGCTAACTTACTTATTTGTTTTTAAGCTCACATTCCAATAATTTTCCAAAAGTCTCAAGTAAGACTTGGACTCCAACATTTTTTTTTTAATTAGTTAAGGCTTTGGGATTGTAGGTGTTATGGAATGTTACTTTGCATTTTGATTATGCTATGGAACTTGGTGATCAGGGGCAGAATGTCATGGTTTGTAGACAATGTGTGTCCCCTAAGGGTACATGTGAGAGAAACATGGTACTGCTGAAAAGAAGTAGACGTTTGAGAGATGGGGCTTAGTAGACAATACTTGGGCCACTGGGTTTGCTGCCCTCAGAAGAGGTTAATGGGCTCTCAGAAGAACTTAGTTTCTGAGTTAAAAAATAATGCTAGTCTCCCCGAGTTCTTTGGCTTTACTTATCTTCCCCTCAAGCATGTACTCTCGCCATGATGCCATCTGCTGTGCTGAGAGGTAGCCAAGAGGATTTGCATCAGAGACTGGCAAATGTTGTTGCCATACACTTGCATTTCTAGAGCTGGAAGCTTAATACATCTCCTTTCCTTTTGAATACCCTACTGCACATGCTTTATTATTGCAGTGGAAAGCGGACTAACACAGCCTTCTACCTTCAAATATGTCCACAAAGTCCACAGAGCATCAATCACAAATATTCCACAACGTTGGTGGCCATCTTATCTTCAATTGTACCTCCTCTGCAACTATATTAAGGTCTAGATTCCTCACTTTATGCTAATGGTTCCCTCAAGTGTATGCTGAGGCTCAACTGGTCTGCTAAGGGCTGAGACAGCTTCTAGGCAAGACTTCCTAGAATTCTCATTCAATCATATTTCACAAAGCCGGGCATGGTGGCTCACGCCTGTAATCCCAGCACTTGGGAGGCAGAGGCAGGCGGATTTCTGAGTTCGAGGCCAACCTGGTCTACAGAGTGAGTTCCAGGACAGCCAGGGCTACACAGAGAGACCCTGTCTCAAAAAACCAAAAAACAAAAAACAAAAAAAAAATCATATTTCACCGACTGTCTAATGGCATGTCAAACAAGGAGGAACTTGTCGTAATAATTCGTTCCACAACCACTTGCTCATGGATGCATAGTGACTTGATCGAGTTTGTGTTCCTCTTGGTTCTGTCTTGTTCTTAGCTTTATATAACTTTCCAGAAGGGTGGAAGGAATGCTGGTTTTAGCCTCTTTGCAAAGTCAATAATTTCTCTGAGGTTTCTCCTGTGTACTGACTGAAATATCATTTTGTTAATACCTATTTTAAAACCACTGCTCATTATTAATATTTAGAAGAGAGATGCTAGTCTTTGAGAAAAGTAAAGTAAGAGATGGTGTGGGGAGGTTCTGAATTATCAATCACTTTCTGATACAATGTAAGCTATTAGAACTTACTTGCCTGGCAGTAAGCACCTGAGGCCAGGGTCACATACTATTCCTACTATAGAAAAAAATAATAATTGTCACTTAATAGACATGGGCTTCTAGTGGCTGGTTAGGCATGTTTCAGGAGTTTGGGGGAAGCATAAAGGACTGAAGGACACTTGAAGACACATATAACTCATTTAAACAAGTTCACATATGAAGTAAGCAATGAACGATATGGAGATGAAGAAACGACTCAGCAGACTGTCTTTGCAGGTGACAGGAGCAGTGCATATGAAGTCACTGCCACATCAGGCAGCTCACAGCCATCTGTAACTTCAGCACCAAGGAATCCGAGGCCTTCTCCTGGGCTCCTCAAGCACCTGCATTTGTATGTACTCACCCAAACATAGGCATTCATGCACATATAATCTAAAAACTAAAATATTGAAAAATCATGTATATAGGCTTCTTTAAAAAATGTTCTCTGTTATATAAGTGCCTATTAGTCTGGCATATATAATAAAACATTTTGATTTGTTATGGCAGATGAACCTCCATTTTCAAGAAAATAGAATACCAAAAGAAATTTAGCCCTTGTGAGACTCACCATTTTTTATTTTGTATTTATGAAGTAATACTACATCTTAAGTTATTTCATCTGCTTTAATATTTTTCAAATTCAACTTGAAACACAGACAACTGTAAATGCCATAAAGCCAAAAACAAATGTGTACAAATATGTTTAAAAAATATGATTTGTATATATTCAACTTCCAAAAACTTGGCATTAATATGGTATGATTGCTTGGTTCAATCATTATTGAAACCTTGGTTTGATATCATTTTAGGACTATATTAACTACTACAACACTGGACTTGCTAGATTTTTATCAGCTTGACACTGAGTGGTTGGGGTCTTCTGGGAAGAGAAAAACCAACCTCAATTGAAGAAAGGCCTATATCAGAGTGACCAGTAGGTGAGTCTGTGAGGTATTTTCTTAATTGGTAATGGATGTAAGAAAGCTCATGCTACTGTGGGCAGTGCCATCCCTGGGCTGGTGGTTCTCAGTGCTGTAAGAAAGCACATACACTGCACGTTATGGGAAGCAAGCCAGTAGACAGAGTTCCTCCACGGCCTCTGCTTCAGTTCAGGCCTCTCAGTCCCTTCTTTCAATACATGCTGTGATTCCCAGCCCTAAAGAACTACAAGCTGCTGTCCGCTTTGGCCATGGTCTTTAACGCAGCAATAGAAAACTAACCAGGACAGTCAACCAATAAGCCAATGTGGGAACTGTCAGTGCAGGAGGGATTGACATTTCTTGAAAAATTAATGACATATTTTTCTCTGCTTTCCTGAGGGGGAAAAATCACAGTGCTCATGGATTCTTTATGAAGAAGGCTTATAATCTCTCCATGGTGACTTTCAAACACTGGTTGTGAAAGATGCATTATTCAACATTACAGTAAAGTTTGTTTTGAAAGAAACTAAAAGACAGAAACTCAAGAGAAAATACAGGAATAACAGTTTTTACTGGACAGCAACTTAGATTAAAATAAAACATATGCACTCCTGTCCTCTCATTTCTGTCAGTAATTCTTTAGTGAGAGAAACACTAACGCATACTTTTTTAGAATGATCTACAAATGATTGGATCTGACTTTAAGAAAAAAGAAAAGGTATATTATTTTCTCTTTTCTCCCCAGAAATTCAGTCACATTCTCCCACTTTTTTTCAACTCCTCAGAAAATAGTGTGAACAAACTACTAACAAGTTTGGGATTGCACATACACAATAAGATAGGTAGCACTTTGTGAACAATAAAGGTGACCTCTCCCTGGACAACACTGCCTTTTGTACATTAATTCTGCATTTAGAGAGGTCAATTATTATTATTATCATCAGCCAATCTGGATTCCTTTCAGCTATCAGTTCCCAGTGCTTGTGGTTGATGGCAGTATAAACCATCAGATAACTCATTGCATGGGTTATGAGTCTACCTGCACTTGTGGACTCTAAGTCTTTGTGCACCTACAGATTAGTCTACGCATTCTAAGTGTGCACACTCCCAGTAGCACTCTAACCTCCAGCTAGCCTCTTAGCCACTTTCTTTCTCCTTAGAGACATAGCATAGGGGAGGGACAGCCGCACTAACCACCCTATCTGGATCCCATCTGTTATCTTTTAACAGCAGGCATTTGCAGAACTTTGCACCACTTACTTGTCTTTAATGCTTTGATTTTTCCCATATGCAACATGAACTAAATAAAATACATTAATGTCGTGTGTGGATTGAAAGAAAGGAAATATGAAGTAGTCTAAGCCTCACTTGTTTCCAAGCAGGGGCTGAGATAACACTTGCCAGTCACTTATTCCATGAACATGCTTTTTTAAATGTTCATGGAGTCAGTGGGATTTGCATTTTCCATACAATAGGGAGGAGCCCATGGAGCCTGAGGAGTTTACAGAGGACTGTTTGCTATCTAAGTTCAGGGCTGGGTCTGAGCCTGATCTCTCCATCATATGACACACAGGCTCTATCTAGATCAGTTCTAACTCAGAGGCACACAGAGCAACAGTTCAAATATGGAGTAGTGTGTATACCAGAACCCACCTTTTCCAGGTGCCATGGGAGTAATGGTGGGAAATCGATGAATGGGCAGATGACAGTGTTTAACCAGTGGTGAAGAGGCAGTCAGTCTGTTTCTGCAGAAGCCCACTCACGGACTGTGGTTACTACCAAGAACTACAGCAAACTCAGAGGGGAGCAAATCTCATTGATCCCCAATGATCCTGTGGCTCTGTTTTAAAAGAAGTCCACTGTGTAGGACAGGGTTACTTCCTGCCTCCCTGTCCCCCATTTATTGCACAGATGTGGGTAGACAACACTGCACACGCTCCAGGAAAGCACTTTTTATACTCCAAAGTACCTGAAATGATACTTCATGGTGGAGAGAACTGGGGTTCCTATGTGCTTAATCGATGTTTCTGCCATCCCCAGGGTGTGTTTTGCAAAGCTAACATTTAGAGAGGCATTTGTGGTAAAACATTAACAGTTAAAGACATATTTGATCAGCACTTAGAGTTTCTTATTCCAAAAATCAGATGGCTAAGCTGCAGTCTCAGCCCACAGAGAGTTAGGTTGCCTTAGCCTTTCCAAATCCTGAGAAGAGTGCACTCGGATAATGATCTATTCCACGACATCCTACCAATTGTATCATTAATACAAGCAGCACACTTTCTTGAGCTTTAAAGGGATTGCAATGGTATGTGTAACTTCTGTTTCTCAACCTTATGTAAAATTTTTCTCAACACCAAAACAGTTGTCCATCTATTCATGTGCTTGCTCACTCATGAAATATTTAATATGTGTCTGAGACCATCCTAGGTACCTAGGATATAACAGAGAATATGTGCGCATGTGTGCATGTTCAAACTGGCTGTGAAGTCAAAACCAATCCTCTGCCTCAGCTTCTTATGGATCCAGCCTACCTGAGGCTTGTGGTGTAACAAAAAGTAGAAAATAACAAATCCAGGTAACCCCAGAGGAAGAACAACAATATGAACCAACCAGACCCCCCAGAGCTCCCAGGGACTAAGTCACTAACCAAAGAGTACTCATGGAGGGACCTATGGTTCCAGCTGCATATGCAGCAGAGGATGGCCTTATCTGGCATATGTGGGAGGGAGGCCCTTGGTCCTGTGAAAACTCGATGCCCCAGTGTAGGGGAATGCCATGGTGGTGAGGCAGGAGTCGGTGAGTGGGTGGGGGGAGCACCCTCATAGAGGCAGGGGGAGCAGGAATGTGATATGGGGTTTGCAGAGGGGAAACCAGGAAAAGGGATAACATTTGAAATGTAAGTAAATAAAATAACCAACAGAAAAAATAAGCAGCAGGCATTTATAGGTACCATTTAAAATAACTTTGGATGTTAATGCTCTTGATTCTCTAAAACAAAGTCACGAGAAGAAAATTGGGTATTACGAAGTCATATACCAGGGAAGGTATAGATTAAAATAAAGAAATAGCTCAATGTTACAGATCAAAGTAAGATAGATGAGTGTTGTTACAGATTAAGATAGAAGAGGGTTAAAAAGTAAAGTACAAAGTAAAACTTAGGAGTACGAAATGGAGAAAAATACGAGTTACAATTTAAAATACAGGGATCAAAACAAGACTCATCGAGAAGGTAATACTAACCTAGAACTGAAGACCACTTGCTCATTTGATGGGAGATAAGTCAAAAAAAAAAAAAAAAAGGCAGCTGGCTGAGGTGAAAGGTCAAAGGCTGGAAGCACAGCTAGGGGCTGAGAACAGCTGAGGCACCTGAATGGAGAGAGCCAGAGGCCAATGTAAGGGAGTGAGTGGGTTGAGACGGGCAGGGCAGGACTTACCAAGACCTGGACTTTCCTGTAGAGCTGGAAGCTGCTTTCAGAGAATGCATTGGAGAGTGTCGTGGCGTGACTCTTGCTGTAAAGGGACGACCAAGCTGTAGGTGGAGACCAGTGCCTAGGCCCTGAGCAGATAAAGGTGGCTGACAGAAAGCAGTGACATTTCACAGAGAAACCACCAGGCCTTTGCTTCCCACCGCTTCTTTACTTGCCCCTTTGGGGGGTTTCCACTGTGACCTTCAGCACATCAGTCTACTATCTGGACATAATTTTTCTTTCTTATAAAGGGAGAAAATGAGTTCAAAAAGTTTTTTTTTAAACTCTCTCCCTCGCTCTGGCAATAAATGAAATATAAACCATTTTATAAGAAGTTTCCCCTGGCATTTAGGAAAATCCTGATGATTTTAAACATCAATGTTTAATTTTCTAGCCTTCGCCAGGTAATCTACGACCTCAATCGATAAGAGCTGGAGGAATTTCTGAGAATCCAGCTTTAACTTAATAAACACTTGCACAGTCGAGAAATAAAAGGACCCCTTTCATCTTTGTGGCAGAGGAAAAGAGAGTCTGGAGTGAAGCTGCATGTTTGCAGAAAACCTTTAGCAATCTCAGACGAAGGCGATGTGGGCAGGAAGTCGGAGGAGTGCGTTTATTCACAGAGATATGAGAGACAGAGATCACAGAGGGGAAAGAAACAACAAAGTCCTGCTTTAAATAATCAGCTACCAGAAACCATTTGGGAAGGACGACGTTAATTATTTTCAATATGACTGCACATGCTGCACAAAAATGATTAGAGAGAGTACATGCTCATGAAATTTATTTTTATTTTTTTGTATTTTATTTTACAAGGCTGTAACAGAATGGTCAGCCAACATTTAAATATAGCCATTTTACCCCAATAGGGCCTATAAGGCAACATGTGAAATGTATCTATCTCTTAGGTTGTTTTTTTTTTTAATTAATGTAGGTATTTATTCACTTTATATCCTGGTCACGGTCTACCCCTCCCAGTCCCACCCTCATAAATCCCTCCCCTTACGATCCCCTTTCCTTCTCTTCAGAGAACGGGAAGCCCCACCCACTTGGGTACCAGAGAAGGGAAAGCCCCGCCCCCTTGGGTACCACCTGACTGAGACATCAAATAGCAACAGGACTAAGTGCATCCTCTCCCACTGAAGCCCAACCAGGCAGTCCAGTTAGGGGAAGGGAGTCCAATGGCAGGCAACAGAGTCAGAGGCAGCCCCTACTCCAGTGGTTAGGGGACCCACATAAAACCAAGCTACACATCTGCAACAAATGTACAGTGGGCCTAGATGCGGTCCCTGTATGTTCTTCGGTTGGTCATTCAGTCTTTGTGAGCCCCCATGTGCCCAGGCTAGTTGACTTTATGGGTCTTCTTTTGGTGTCCTTGACCCCTCCAGCTTGTTCAGTTCTATCCTCCACTCTTCCACAAGACTCCTCAAGCTCTGCCTGACGTTTGGCTGAGGGTCTCTGCATCTGGTTCTACCTACAGTTAGTTGAAGCCTCTCAGGAGACAGTTATGCTAGGCTCTAGTTTGCAAGCATCATAGCAGAGTATCATTAATAGTGTCAGGAATTGGCTGTCTCATAGTTTTAAATATCTACATTAAGTAGAATTTGGAATGCATGGATTGTTTTACCTTGGGAAACTTTCTAGCATGTTTCTGAGATCAGTAAGGTACTTAGGTTAGTAAGGAAGAGACTGAAGGATAGTTCAGGATCTGGAGCCACAGGGGTTTCTGATAAAACATGATCCTGAAATGCAACAACTCTGTGATCTTCAGCAAACGTTTTCCTTTCACCTGTGACTTAGTTTCCTTCTAAGATATTTATAATAGGATTTAATAACATAATGTGCTAAAGTCCTTAACAAAACATCCAGGGGTTCTTGGAAATCCTTCCTTTTGCACAGTTATTAATTTGCCAATATTCCTCTCATATGCTCATTTATATCTGTATATTCAGGGAAACAGGATCCTAGAAGAGATTTAATACAAGGAAATTTTTAAGCATTTCTTCCTTACAAAGCTTCAATCATGGAAGGATTCTTTTTAAAAGAACAAATGGTTATAGAATGCAAAAAGGAATAAGATCTATCATAAGTCTGCAATTCTGCTTCACATGCTTAATTTCAAACCAACCAGAAACACAATGGGAAGGGATTGACTCAGCTTCACCGTATCACAGAGAGCAAGCAGGACGGGCCTGACAGAGAATGTAACAGGGTAATTTCCACCACAGGAAGCCAACCAGCTGGGCCTTCACTCCCTAGACATGTTCAGGGCCCCAGGATATTTCCTTCCATTTGCTTTCCTCTCATCCCATAGGTCTGGTTCATTCCAATTCTTTCAACTCCCATAACCAGAGAAATGCCTCAGTGTTCCACAGTTCTGAAAGTCTGTTTTATATAAAGGCATCCCAGATATGGTATCATTGGTTTGTTATTGGAGACTATAATACATCACAATACCAACAACGTGGAATGGAAATGTATGATGAGAATTTTACTTAATTTTAGTCACATACACACATTAGAGAATGATGTCATAAAAAAAAGAGGGGATCTTGCCTCGGGTCACTGCGGACTGCTGGCTGCTGGAGTCAGGTGTATGGACAGAGACCTAGGCTAGCATAGACACAAGCTAATAAGGAGGAAATGAGAAAATCACTTAAAGAAATGAAGGAGAAATTGAGTCAACAGGTAGAAGTCATGAGAGTGGAAACACAAAATTCTCTTAAAGAATTGCAAGAAAACACAAACAAAAAAGTGAAGGAACTGAGTAAAACCATCCAAGATCTGAACACAGAGGTAGAAACAACTAAGAAATAACAAAGGGAGACAATTTTGGAGATGGAAAACCTTGGGAGGAAATCAGGGGTCGTAGATGAAAATATCAACAACAGAATACAAGAAATAGAAGTAAGAATCTCAGATGCTGAAGATACCATAGAAACCACTGACTCCACAGTCAAAGAAAATGCAAAATGCAAAAGACTTGTAACCCAAAACATCCAGGAAATCCAGGACACAATGAGAAGACCAAACCTAAGGATTATAGGGATAGATGAGAGTGAAGATCTACAATTTAAAGGGCCAGCAAATATCTTCAACAAAATTATGGAAGGAAACTTCCCTAACCTAAAGGGAGAGACACCCATGAAGATACAAGAAGCTTACAGAACTCCAAACAGACTGGAGAACAGAAATACTTCCTGTCACATAATAATCAAAACCACAAATGTACTAAACAAAGAAAGAATACTAAAGGCAATAGAGAAAAAGGCCAAGTAACATATAAAGGAAGACCTACCAGAATCACACAAGACTTCTCACCAGAGACCATGAAAGCTAGAAGATCCTGAGCAGATATCATGCAGACTCTAAGAGAACACAAATGTCAGCCAAGACTACTATACCCAGCAAAACTCTCAATCAACATAGATGGAGAAATCAAAATATTCCATGACAAGACCAAATTTACACAATATCTTTCCACTAACCCAGTTCTACAGCAGATAATAGGAGGAAAACTCCAATAAAAGGAGGGATACTACACCCTGGAAAAAGCAAGATAGTAACCTTCTTCCATCAAACTCAAAAGAAGATAACCACTCAAAAACAAAAGTAACTTCAAAAATGACAGGAAGAAATAATCACTATTCCGTAATATCTCTTAACATCAATGGACTCAATTCCTCAATAAAAAGGCATAGACTAACAGACTGGATACGGAAGCAGGACCCTACATTTTGCTGCATACAGAAAACACACCTCAGGGTCAAAGACAAACACTACCTTAGAGTAAAAGGCTGGAAGACAATTTTGCAAGCAAATGGTCACAGGAAGTGAGATATGAAAGCAGTACTAAGAGGAAAACTCATAGCTCAGAGTGCCTCCAAAAAGAAACAGGAGAGAGCATATACTAGCAACTTAATGGCACACCTGAAAGCTCTGGAACAAAAAGAAGGTATTTCACGCTGGAAGAGTAGGAGACAGGAAAACATCAAACTCAGGGCTGAAATCAATCAAGTTGAAACAAAGAGAACCATACAAAGAATCAACAAAACCAGGAGCTGGTTATTTGAGAAAATCAACAAGATAGATAAACCCCTAGCCAGTTACCAAAGGGCACAGAGACAGTATTCAAATCAACAAAATTAGAAATGAAAAGGGAGATATAACAACAGAAACTGAGGAAATTCAAAAAATGATCAGATCCTACTACAAAAGTCTATACTCAACACAACTGGAGAATATGGAGGAAATGGACAATTTCCTAGACAGATACCAAATACCAAAATTAAATCAGGATCAAATAGATCTCCTAAACAGTCCCATAACCCCCAAGGAAATACAAGAGGTCATAGAAAGCCTTCCAACCAAAAAAAGCACAGGACCAGATGGTTTTAGTGCAGAATTCTATCAGACCTTCAAAGAAGACCTAATACCAATACTCTTCAAACTATTCCACAAAATAGAAACAGAAGGAATACTACCCAACTCATTCTACAAAGGTATAATTACCCTGATACCAAAACCACACAAAGACCCAACTAAGAAAACTTCAGACCAATCTCCCTTATGAACATAGATGCAAAAATATTCAATAAAATTCTTGCCAATCGAATTCAAGAACACATCAAAATGATCATTCACCATGATCAAGTTGGCTTCATCCCAGAGATGCAGGGATGGTTCAATATATGGAAATCCATCAATGTAATCCACTATATAAACAAACTCAAAGAAAAAAACCACACGGTCATCTCATTGGATGCTGAAAAGGCATTTGACAAAATTTAGCATCCTTTCATGCTAAAAGTCTTGGAAAGAACAGAAATCCAAGGCCCATACCTAAACATAGTAAAAGCAATTTACAGCAGACTGATAGCCAACATCAAAGTAAATGGAGAGAAAATTGAAGCAATCCCACTAAAATCAGGGACTAGACAATGCTGCCCCTTCTCACCATATCTCTTCAATATAGTACTTGAGGTACTAGCTAGAGCAATTCAACAACATAAGGAAGTCAAAGGGATACAAATTGGAAAGGAAGAAGTGAAACTATCACTATTCAGAGACGATATGATAGTATACTTAAGTGATCCAAAAAATTCCACCAGAGAACTCCTACAGCTGATAAACAACTTCAGCAAAGTGGCTGGTTATAAAATCAACTCAAGCAAATCAGTAGCCTTCCTATACTCAAAGGATAAGCAGGCCGAGAAAGATATTAGGGAAATGACACCCTTCACAATAGCCATAAACAAAATAAAATATCTTGGTATGACCCTAACCAAACAAGTGAAAGATTTGTATGACAAAAACTTCAGGTCTCTGAAGAAGGAAATTGAAGAAGACCTTAGAAAATGGACAAATCTTCCATGCTCGTGGGTTGGCAGGATTAATATAGTTAAAATGGCAATCGTGCCAAAAGCAATATACAGATTCAATGCAATCCCCATCAAAATCCCAACTCAGTTCTTCATAGAGTTAGAAAGAGCAATTCTCAAATTCATCTGGAATAACAAAAAACCCAGGTTAGCTAAAACTATCATCAACAGTAAAAGAACTTCTGGGGAAATCAGTATTCCGGACCTCAAGCAATACTACAGAGCAGTAGTGTTAAAAACTGCATGGTATTGGTACAATGACAGTGAAGTGGATCAATGGAATAGGATTGAAGACCCAGAATTGAACCCACACATATATAGCCAATTGATCTTCGACAAAGGAGCTGAAAACATCCAGTGGAAAAAGATAGCCTTTTCAACAAATGGTGCTGGCTCAACTGGAGGTCAACACGCAGAAGAATGAGAATTGATTGACTCTTATCTCCTTACACTAAGCTCAACTCCAAGTGGATCAAGGACCACCACATAAAACCAGACACACTAAAACTAATAAAAAAGAAACGGGGGAAGACTCTTGAGGACATTGGCTCAGGGAGAAAATTCCTTAACAGAACACCAATTGCTTATGCTCTAAGATCAAGAATAGACAAATGGGACCTCATAAAATTACACAGTTTCTGTAAGGCAAAAGACACTGTCAAAAGGACAATTCGGCAACCAACAAATTGGGAAAAGATCTTCACCATCCCCACATCCGACAGAGAGCTAATATCCAATGTATACAAAGAACTCAAGAAGTTAGACCCCAGAAAACCAAATAACCCTATCCAAAAATGGGGTACAGAGATAAACAAAGACTTTTCACCTGAAGAAATTCAGATGGCTGTGAAACACCTTAAAAATGTTCAACATCCTTAGTCATTAGAGAAATGCAAATCAAAACAACCCTGAGATTTCACCTCACACCAGTCAGAATGGCTAAGATTAAAAACTCAGGAGACATCAGGTGTTGGCAAGGATGAGGAGAAAGAGGAACACTCCTCCACTGCTGGTGGGACTGCAAGCTGGTACAACCACTCTGGAAATCAGTCTGGCGGTTCCTCAGAAAACTGGACATGATACTTCCAGATGATCCAGCCATACCACTCCTGAGCATATACCCAGAAGGTTCCCCAGCCTGCAATAAGGATACATGGTCCACTATGTTCATAGCAGCCTTATATATAATAGCCAGAAGCTGGAAAGAACCCAGATGTCCCTCAATGGAGGAATGGATAAAAAAAAATGTTGTATATATATACACAATGGAGTACTATTCAGCCATTAGAAACAATGAATTCATGAAATTCTTAGAGAAATGGGTGGAGCTGGAGAACATCATACTAAGTGAGGTAACCCAGTCTCAAAAGAATACCCACGGTATGCAGTCACTGATAAGTGGATATTAGCCTAGACTCTTGGGACACCAAAGACACAATCCACATATCAAATGATATCTGACAAGAAGGAAAGAGTGGACACTGGTGCTGGAAAGATCAAAACATCAGTGAGGAGAATACCAGAACAGGGAAGTGGGAAGGGGTGGATGGGGGAATAGGGGGAGGGAAAAGGGCATGTGGGACCTTTGGGGGATGGAGAACCAGAAACAGGGAAATGAAATGTAAATATAGAATATATCCAATAAAAATTTTAAAAAAAGAAAAAATAAGGGTACAAATTTATAACAAAGGAATTTAGGATGGAAGTTACATTGACTGATTAACTGAACATGTATTCATCAAACCCCTCCTGTGTGCTGAAAAACTTTTAAATACTAAAAACATATGACAAATGAAAGAACCTAAAATCACAACCTCAACCTCCCTCACAGAGTCTTTATTCGAAGTACAAATAAAGATGGTGAAAGCAAGTAGGAAATTGCATGAGATCTGTGAGGTGATGAGAAAGTGCAACAAATGGAGGAATAAAAGTGTGTGAGGTAATGGAGAGGGTGAACCATCTACAGCAAAAGATGAGATTCAAAGAGGGAGTCAAGGAGATGACTCACAGCAGAGCTCATGGAAAGAATGCAATGTGGAGAACTGGACCCTGGGAAGAGCCTCTGAACAGAGGGAACAGGGAACCCAGCCTTCCTGAGGAGCCTGACATGTTCAAACTGCAGAATGAGTTTACTGATGCTCTGTGAGATGACAGAAGGTACAGCAGATTAGAAAGACAAGTACTGAGGCTGGAAGGTATGACATCTTTTCCCCTCTTCTCTCTGCTCCTTCCCGCTCTATCTTTTTTTTCACTTTTTTAAAAATTTTCTATATTCTATGTTTATATTCCAAAGGCTTTCCCCTTTCCCAGTTCCCACCCACCATAGTTCCCATAGTTCCTCTCCCCCCCAACTATTCCCCAATCATTCCCCCTCCCCCCTCGGTTTCTTTACTAAACTGGATGCAATCTTTACAGGCCCAGGGTCCTCTCCTTTCTTCTTCTTGGGAATCATTTGACTTGCTATTTGTGTCTTGAGTATTTAGGGCTTCTGGGCTCATTAATATCCACTTATCAGTGATTGCATTTCATGTGCATTCTTTTGTGATTGGGTTAATTCACTCAGGATGATATTTTCCAGGTCTAACCATTTACCTACAAATTGCATGAATTCATTATTTTTAATTGCTGAGTAGTATTCCATTGTATAAATATACCACATTTTCTGTATCCATTCCTCCTTTGAGGGATATTTGGGCTCCTTCCAATTTCTGGCTATTATAAACAAGGCTGCTATAAACATAGTGGAGCATGTGTCTTTATTGCATGCAGGGGAATCCTCTGGGTATATGCCCAGGAGTGGTATGCCAGGGTCCTCTGGAAGTGACATGCCCAATTTTCTGAGGAACCGCCAAACTGATTTCCAGAGCAGTTTTACCATTTTGCAATCCCACCAACAGTGGAGGAGTGTTCCTCTTTCTCCACATCCTCGCCAGCACTTGTTGTCTCTTGAGTTTTTAATCTTAGCTATTCTGACTGGTGAGAGGTGGAATCTCAGGGTTGTTTTGATTTGCATTTCCCTGATGACTAATGATGTTGAACATCTTTTAAGGTGTTTCTTGGCCATCCGAATTTCTTCTGGTGAAAATTCTTTGTTTAGCTCTGTGCCCCATTTTTTGATAGGGTTATTTGGTTCTTTGCAGTCTAACTTCTTGAGTTCTTTGTATATATTGGATATTAGCCCTCTGTCGGATGTGCGGTTGGTGAAGAGCTTTTCCCACTTTGTTGGTTGCTGTTTTGTCCTTCTGACAGTGTCCTTTGCTTTGCAGAAACTTTGTAATTTTATGAGGTCCCATTTGTCGATTCTTGATCTTAGTGCATAAGCTATTGATGTTCTGTTCAGGAACTTTTCCCCTGTGCCCAAGTCCTCCAGGGTCTTCCCAAGTTTCTTTTCTAATAGTTTCAGTGTGTCTGGTTTTATGTGGAGGTCCTTGATCCACTTGGAGTTGATCTTAGTACCAAAATTAAATCAGCATCAAGTAGACCAGTTAATAGTCCCATAACCCCTAAAGAAATAGAAGGGGTTATAGAAAGCCTCCCAACCAAAAAAAGTACAGGACCAGATGGTTTTAGTGCAGAATTCTACCAGACCTTCAAAGAAGACTTAACACCAATACTCTTCAAACTATTCCACAAAATAGAGACAGAAGGGACACTGCCCAACTCATTCTTCAAAGCCACAATTACACTAATATCTAAACCATAAAAAGATCCAACAAAGAAAGAGAACTTCAGGCCAATTTCTCTTATGAATATAGATGCAAAAATACTAAATAAAATTCTTGCTAACCGAATCCAAGAGCACATCAAAACGATCATCCACCATGATCAAGTAGGCTTCATCCCAGGGATGCAGGGATGGTTCAATATACGGAAATCCATCAGTGTAATCCACTACATAAACAAACTGAAAGAAAAAAACCACATGGTCATCTCATTAGATGCTGAAAAAGCATTCGACAAGATTCAGCATCTTTTCATGCTAAAAGTCTTGGAAAGAGCAGGAATTCAAGGCCCATACCTAAACATAGTAAAAGCAATCTACAGCAAACCAGTAGCCAACATCAAAATAAATGGAGAGAAACTTGAAGCATTCCCACTAAAATCAGGGACTAGACAAGGCTGCCCTCTCTCTCCATATCTTTTCAATATAGTACTTGAAGTTCTAGCAAGAGCAATTCGACAACATAAGGAAGGCAAAGGGATACAAATTGGAAAGGAAGAAGTGAAACTATCATTATTTGCAGACGATATGATAGTTTACCTAAGCGACCCAAAAAACTCCACCAGAGAACTCCTACAGCTGATAAACAACTTCAGCAAAGTGGCAGGTTATAAAATTAACTCAAGCAAGTCAGTGGCCTTCTTGTACTCAAAGGACAAGCAGGCTGAGAAAGAAATTAGGGAAATAACACCCTTCACAATAGCCACAAACAACATAAAGTATCTTGGCGTAACTCTAACCAAACAAGCGAAAGATCTCTACGACAGGAACTTCAAGTCCTTGAAGAAAGAAATCGAAGAAGACCTCAGAAGATGGAAAAATATTTCTTGCTCCTGGATTGGCAGGATCAATATAGTTAAAATGGCCATCTTGCCAAAAGCAATCTACAGATTCAATGCAATCCCCATCAAAATCCCAACTCAATTCTTCATAGATCTAGAAAGAGCAATTCTCAAATTCATCTGGAGCAACAAAAAACCCAGGATAGCTAAAACTATTCTCAACAATAAAAGGACTTCTGGGGGAATCAATATCCCTGACTATCAAGCAGTACTACAGAGCAATTGTGTTAAAAACTGCATGGTATTGGTATAGCAACAGGCAAGCAGATCAATGGAACAGGATTGAAGACCCAGAAATTAACCCACAGACTTATGGTCACTTGATCTTTGATAAAGGAGCCACAACCATCCGATGGAATAAAGATAGCCTTTTCAACAAATGGTGCTGGTTCAACTGGAGGTCAACTGCTGGGAGCCAGTCCCAGCAAAGGTGTTTCTTCTTGGTCCTTCTTGAGGCAGCGGAGGGGGGAAGCGTCGGCGGGGGTAAGACTTTGTCTTACGGAAAGTTTAGGGTTGTTGTATAAAAAAGGTTTACTTATCTAAATCTAAGTTACTAGGCTAACATAGCTGACCTGCCTTCTGTGTTCCTCTGGAGCCAGAGACTGCAGTCTCAGGTATTTAACACCTCATCCTAAAACAGCAGGAGATTAAGTAAAGGGTTAATTGCTAGAGCCTTTCCCCTATTGTCCAGATGCCTCTTGCTTGTCAGTCTAGGGGGGAAGTTAGGAGCAATAAACTTCTAATGAACCCTGGAGAAGAGAATAACACTTGTAGACAGAAAAATTTCTACATACGTGAATATGCATAATCTCACATAAATTCACACATACATCTTCATACATCTTCATACATAGATTCACACATACATCTTTCACGCAGTCAGCTGGGCCCAGCTTGCATGCATTCTCACAATTTCATACTTACACACATACATGCACACATTCCCACAATTGCATACTTACACACACATCCATACTTACATATGCATATGGAGCAAAGACCAAGCACCGGTGCAGAAAGAACTCACTCATTCTGGATAAAAGATGGACTACAATATTTATTGCATGGAGAAAGAAAAAGCTTCCACCCTTTCAATGCTAAATGAATTAAATCCATGTTTGTAAGAAAAAGACTTTGTTTCTCTTAATAAGACTAAGCCTGCTTTGTCCTTACCATGGGACCTGTCCTTTCCAATGGTAAGGAGAAGCCTGCCTGCTCCTTCTACTCTCTGCAACATCTTCTTTTTTCCTCTTTCTCTCTGCCTCCTGCACATTGTTATTCTCTTAGTTAGTTTATGTTACCTATAGTTTCTAAGTTATTCCACTCTGCATTATCCTTCTAGTCTTGTTCTCTTCTGACTAAAAAACTTCTCCTCAGTTCAGTTCTCCTCTCAGCTCTGTCCCTCTCATTCAGTTCTTCTGGTCTGACTTCTCTTTGTCCTCAGCCCTTAAACGTCTTTCAGAATGCATGATCACATGTTACAAAGTTCATCATAAGTTCACACAGAAAACCAAGTCCTACATTGAAATAGAAGCTTACAACAGAGAATGTTTACATGCATATCCATTAGGAGTAATTATCTAGCTATCACTTATCTTCTCTACAGGTTCGTAGAAAGTTTAAAACCATAACTAAGTTATAAGTGACGTTTTGTATAGAAAAACCCAGTCAATATTTTACCTTCTGTCCTAACACCTATAATAAATCCTAGTTCCCTTTTTATGACCTTTAGTTAATTGTTTTACAACCTCTTGGAATGTGCTCTGAGTAGGAGAAAGTCTGGTTGCCATCTAAGAGCAATTAACTTGTGACACTTGGGAGACTGGCAGAGTTCTCATTGCAGTTTGGCTATAGGAGGGATCTAGTGGCAGTCCCATTAGAAAAGAGCTTAGTAATCACAGATATAATTTTAGGAATTCTTATAGGATCATCATTAAAACTAAAGTCATCTATTTGTCTACATAGCATCACTATAAGACATCTTCATGGATCTGCAAGGATCTGCTCCAAAGGAATGTGCTATTACTATTGATTATTATAAATGTATAATAATAATAACAGGAAAAGCATATAAATAGCAGGAAATCTTTCCTAAAATTAGTCCCCCACAGCCTTGCTGAATGGGGGCTCACCTGTCGCAGATTATATAATAATCCGAGGCAGGCATTTCAGGATGAACATCTGCTAGTATATTAGCTTGTCCCATTATGGCTCCTGACAGTCAACATGCAGAAGAATGCGAATTGACCTGCTCTGTCTTCTTTACATCTACCCTTTAGCCTCTCTTTGCCTCCCTCTCTGTCTGCCTTTCTCTGTCTCTCTCTGTCTTTCTCTGCCTCTCTGTCTCTGTCTTTGTATGTCTTTCTCTCTGTCTCTGTCTATCTCTGTCTCTGTCTCTCCCTCCCTCCCTCCTTTTGGAGGACAAAGTTTCATGTAGCTCAACCTGACTTGAAACTCACTACGTAGCCAGTAAGCCAATAATGACCTTAAAACTTTTATCCTCCTGCCTCTGTACCAGCTGCTAAGTACACATGTATGTGACATCATACCTGGATCACTTTATGACAGAGAAATCCATTTTAATCCACAAAGATAGGTCTCCACTTTCCTTTCTTTGTGACATTGAATGGTCCTCTTTAAAACGCGTTAGAATTTTCTGCAAGATTTCCAGGTTGAATGTGGGCAGAAGGTAAATTAGTTAAAAGATAATTGACATAATAAACATGAAGCTATAGATCAGAGTAGCAGGATTCATGGGCAAAAGGGGTATGAAATCACAGTATATAAGAAAAGCATGACCCCACCAATAATCGATTGACCATTATCCAAAACCCCACATATAAGTCACAAGAAATAATAAATCCCTACAGAGGCTTGGAAGGTGGCACACTTGAAACTCCACATGAGGATATATGTGAGTTTGTAGCCTAGGAACCCCCAAAACCTTGGCATGTCCACATCTGATTGACAAGGGTGGGGAATGGGGGTTACAAGATGGGAAAGTTCCCAGGACTTCTTGGTTGGACTCCAGGTCCAGTGAGATACCCATTCTCAAAGAAATATGGTGAAGATGGCTAGAAAAAATATTCTAAAGTATGGAATAGTATAATTTAGCACTTCCATATTCTGGACATCATCCCTAATCTTAGACTATTTGGCTTCCTTTCATTCTTTAGAGCAGCAATTCTCAACCATTGGGTCACAACCCATTTGGGGGTCATATTTCCTGTGTATGATTCATAACAGTAGTAAATTTACAGTTATGAAGTAGCAACAAAGTAATTTTAAGACTGAAGTTTACCACAACATGAAGGTTGCAACATTAGATGTGCTTTAGAGTGTATCTTATGGCGATAAGATTGGATTGAAGACAGATTCACCAATCACTACTGTGGAGGTGGCAAATACTAAGTGATAGGAACAAATGAAATCACTGTGGTCACAGAAGTGAACAAGAGAAAGTACTGAGTCATGACTCTGGACACAATGGATAAATATCATGTTTAGTGTCTTATCAGTAGAGCAAGGTGTCTTAACAAAACAAATGAAGAGTTTCACATGGTCTGTTTTTAGCACTTTAGACTCCAAATGTTCTGTAAAAAAAATAATCAAGATAATGAACTTAAACCTTAAGAGAAGAAAGGCTTATTTTGGTTAATGGGGCTGTAGGGTTCAGTCCACTCTTGAGGAAACATGTTTCCTATTTTACAGAAGCCAGGAAGAAGTATGGACATGATTTTATTATCTGTCTTTCTTCACTTCCCTTGTTTATGCTATGGGGGGGGGGAATCAGGATAGTCCTATGAGATAGCCCTACCCACATTCCGGGCAAGTCTTTCCACCTTAGCTCTTCTTCAGCAAAAATGGCCTCGCATGCATGTCAGAGCTGAGCTGCACTGAATTGCCTGGCCATTTCTCAACCCAATCAAGCTGATAGTCAAGAGGAAAAAGCACGAAGATCTTAGAAGATTAAATAAAATAAAAAGTCAATGAGATGCTTCAAAAATCACTTGATGTTTTACGTGCTAATTGCCTCTAAAGATGATATTTTCTAAACTTGAAAACAAAATACTGAAATGGAATATTTCAATGTCCCTTCTAATATTTAGATGTTACTTTAACATATGTGGACACTCTTAGACTTATAGCAATATTTTAATATAGATATTTATTGTTTAATTGGTGATTCTCCTTAACTTTATTTTAATGCTGATCATAAAAGGAAAAAGCAACTATCAATAAGTTATTAAGATGGCATTTAAACTAACGCTTTCAAAGTCCAGGCTAAGAGAACAAGCAACAGTCATTTGAAATTCTGGAATCTACTGTCCAATGAAAAGGAGACAAAGATATATAAGACCATAGAAATATGAATGACTTCTACAGGGCTCCAAAAGGCCTAAGGAGAATTCCAGACATTGGTAAGAATCTAGAGACCTTATGTTTATTTTTTTAATTTGATATACTCTTTCTTTACATTTCAAATCTTATCCCCTTTCCAGGTTTCCCCCCCTCCCAGATAGGCCCTATCCCATCCTCCCTTCCCCCTAGTTCTATGAGAGTGTTCCTTCACCCACCCCATCCCCACCTCCCTGCCCTAGATTCCCCTACACTGGGGCATCTATCAAGCCTTCATAGGATCAAGGACCTCTCCTCTCATTGATGCCTGACAAGGCCATCCACTGCTACATAAGCAGTTAGTATCCCTTGGTTGATGGCTTACTCCCTGGGAGCTCGGGGGAGGGAGGGTCTGGTTGGTTGATATTGTTGTTCTTCCTATGAGGTTGCGAAACCCTTTAGCTCCTATAGTCCTTTCCCTAACTCCTCCATTGGGGACTCTGTGCTCAGTCAATGGTTGGCTGTGAGCAACTGTCTCTGTATTTATAAAGCTCTGGCAGGGCCTCTCAGGAGACAGCCATATCAGGCTCCTTTCAGCAAGCATTTCTTGGCATCCACGATAGTGTTGGGGTTTGGTGACAGTATATGGTAAGAATCCCCAGGTGGTACAGTCTCTGGGTGGCCTTTCCTTCAGTCTCTGCTCTACATTTTATCTACATATTTGCTCCTGTGAATATTTTGTTCCCCTTCTCAGAAGACCCAAATCACCCACACTTTGGAACTAGGAAATATCATCACGAGATGAGAAAAGAATCACAAAAAGGACACACAGCAAAAAGAACACACAGTATGCACTCACTGATAAGTGGATATTAGCCCAAAAGCTCTAAATACTCAAGATACAATTCACAGACCACATGACGCTCAAGAAGAGACCTTGCATTTATAACCATCACTCCCTTGAACATGGTTAGTGAGACTTTGTTAAAGTGACTGGCTTGTTGTTGGCTATCTACCCAGTGTATGCACCCTTGAATTTTAACTTTTGGGTTTTCTTTATTCTTTCAGAAGCCATATTTCCACGGTATTTGATGGAATCATATAACCCTGATCTGGTAGTAGGACAACCACAGTGGATGTTTAAGTGTCAGTCACTGATTAAGGGGAGGATGGGAGCCACATATTAACCTGGCTACTTTAATAAAGAGTTATAGACTTTCATGGGAGGTTTGATTAACAAGTAGATAGCTAATCAAGGATTAAGAGCTGCAAAGAATACAAGAAAACCAGACATTGGAAGTAACCATTAACTATGGGGGCAAAAATACAGTGATAGGGTGTTCTCACTGGAGCATTAGTGTCACGCTTGCTGGCGTGGCTGAAATTTTCATTTGGGCATCTCTTCCTTAAGATGGGCTATGGAAAGCTAGGAGGACTGGTGGATGCTGGTGCTCAGTGCAACACCTCGGAGCTCTTTGTGAAACTGTTGAATACATAGGATGTTGTTCAGGGGTTAGTGCCTCACCTAGTTAACGATCAACATCAACTCTATGACTAGGAAGGAAGCCCTTCCTCTTGTGACCTTCTGGAACCTTCCATGCTGGCACGTCACTGACATCATTTACCATCCTGCCAGCTGGCCTGCTGTGGTTTCATAAGAAAGCATGGTTTGGAAGTGAGAGGCAGGTCACTGATGTGACAAAGCATGCCTTGGCTGGATCCAGCCACAGTTGCTCTTTGGAGTGAGGGCGATCCTCAGCTTGTAACTTTAATCTTACAGGGAATTCAGAGATTTTGTTGCTTTCTCCAAATTCTAACAATATACCCAAATTGTGTATTCTGTGTGGTCATTTTTAGAACCTGAGATGATTTTTTAGAAAAGGTCACCAAAAGTTTGTAACCTTGACTCTTGGTAGACAGAGGAAGTAGGATTTCCATAAGTTGCAGATCATCTATGTCCTAAATAATAATATCCTGCCTATGAAGACAAAACAAACAGACAAACAAAAACCATAATGCAACCAAATCGTTTTAATTCTTGTGGGTTGAAATCTATGAAGTGTGATGATATTTGTAGTAGTAATTGTTTTGGAGGAAATGCAAAGTGGATATTTTAAAACATATTTAATAATAATCTGAAAAACACTTTCTTCAACATTAAAGGTATTCCCAGAGTTTTCTTAAATTCTTAGCTCCAAAAAATGTTAGAATAACATTTTTCTAGCCATTACTGATCCGCAAGTTTTGTGTAAACAAAAGTTATGACAACAGGAAGTCAAGGAGATGTTTCCCATGGGAAGAGGTTTTAGCTAACATGCAACTTCTAATCCACCTTTCCACTTTTAGGATATTCTAGCATTATTAGCAATTCTTGGCATCATCTGAGAGGAAAGGAGACATAACAAAATGACAAATGGTGGGCAATGCTCGATGAACCAAAGTCTTCATTTTAAGGTTATATCCACACGATATATCAATGTGTTTTGATCATTTCACACCCTTCCCTTAACTCTTCCCAGACCTGGAGGAATACAGAGTCTGAAACTGGCCATCTCCTATAAGACTTCCAGTGGAGAGTCTGGGACATCAAACTAGCCACAAAATCTTTAGCCTGCAATTTGTCTTGCGTAGAAGATGTGCTGGGATAAAGGGGGCACAGAAATTGTGGGAATGACCAACCAATGACTGGTACAGATTGAGACACACTCCAAGAGACAGATCCCACTCCTGATACTGCCTGAAGGGATAAAAACAGAGCCTAGGTAGTCCAGAGAGCTAGGATAGATGTAGACCCAACTCCCATCTCACCCCCAAATTCACTGTCACGCTTGGTACACACACACACACACACACACACACACACACACACACACATGCCTTATGGAGTTTCTATGCTCTTTTACTATGAAGGGACACTATAGCTAAGGCAACACTTATTAAAGAAAGAATTTAATTGAGGCCATCATCATCATCGCATGGAGCATAGCAGAATATGGGCAGACACGGTTCTAGAGAAGCTTCACATCCTGACCTGCAGGCAGTAAGGAAGGAAGGAGTCAGGGGAGGGAGAGAGCTGGGCCTACCTGGCATGGGCTTTTATGACCTTTAAGTTGAATAAAAGCAAAAGAGGAAAGCATGAGCTTACTTGAAAATATAACAAAAATACAGGTATTTTCATAAAAGGTTGATTTAATAAATTTATAGGAATAAGACACATTCAGCAAGGTAGCCTACACAGCAACTCTTTTGCTTCATTTGAGAAATCCCAAATCTATGCAAGGATGAGAAAAGGGTACAGTAAATTACAGACATAGGGTCCTCCCCTCTTCCTCAAGTTCTTGTTGCTAGACTATTTTTTCTCAATTTTTTTATTAAAGCTCCCAAAATATCGAAAGGCCTTCAGGCATCATTTCCTCCACATCTGGAAAAAGACCCCAGTTTCAAAGTGAGGTGAAGATATTCATCACTTCCTAGCTCTCGCCTTATGATCCTTGCATGTTTTTAACAAAGCAGGAAACACCCCAGAAATGAAGAGAAGCTCTGTGCATGCAGGGGAAAATATTAACCTGCTCCTAGGAATGTAAACCCACAGAACCGAGTTTGGATCCCAGAAAGAATCAGCATCTGCTATGGATGCTGGGACCTTTTGTTGTCTGCTGCCCAGTTCTCTCTCTCTTCGCTTTTCCTCTTCTTCCGCTCTGCTTAGACAGCATCAGGCTTAAGCTATAACTCTGAATTTTTAATAATTAAGAAAACTGTGTGTATCTGTGCTTGACTCTGAGAGTTTGTGCGCACAACACACGTTCAGGTGCCTCTGAAGGCCAGAGAGCATCTCATTCTCTGGACTGGATGTGCGTCAGATGATGGGGTACCGGCAGCTGAACCCCAGTCCACTGTATCACTGTATAAACATGAAGTGCTCTTTCGTTGCTGAGCCATCTCTCCAGTCCCAAGCTTCAGGGATCTTTAAGCATGTTTTCAACTGTAATCTTTTGGAAACATGTTAAGGTGTAAGTTCATCCCACTGACAACTTGGGTCTCGGCATGCAGTTGGTAACAGGACTAAAGCTTTCATCAGCAGTCTTCCTTGAGCTTGCCCTGTCTGACGCAAAGCTTATATACAAAGCCAGGTAACTGAAACTGACAAAGTTGATTACTGGGAATTTGGAGCCAAGAGATTATCTCTCCAAGGAGGTGATACAGTTTGGTTTTTATCTTGTATACTCTGCTGTAGCATGTCCACTAAGAGATAAATACATGAAAGGAATCTTCCTAATTCTAACTGCAAACATGAATGTGTTACTTGTTTTATTCTGTGGCTCAGAATTTATTTTGTCATTCAACTATAGGCAAAAATATTCATATTTTTCTTATGATTATATAAAGAAACAACATCTATATATAAGCCACACCATCTCCAAGTTGAGAGAGTCTTTTTCATTTGTAAATTGAATGTCTTTTTCTTGTGTACTTTCTCTGCCTAGAACTCCCATTATGATGCTAAGTGTAATCCATCAGAGAAAGCATCCTTGTCAGGTTCCTCTTGAAGAAGAAAAACTCCAAGTTCCTCATCTCTGAGTATCACGTTGGGCTTTTCCTATAGGACTTCAATGACATCCATGCATTTTCCTTCTGTTTTGCTAGGTTTTGTGAAACCATAAAAATTGAGTTTTGTCAGAAGCATTTCGCGTATCACCTGTGATGACTGTGATTCTTTTATTTCATTTTGCCCAACAATGTATAGTGAATGTATGGATTTTATGGATTAATTGTAGCGCTTCTGGAGACCTGGAAGGGAATTCATATCAAATGCACTACATTATTCAGCCAGCAATGGTAAGAATGAATTTCCAGAAGCCTAGAAAGAGGCTTTGTGGCAAACGCTGCTCATCTCATTAGAGCATGTAATCAAGGGTCCATTGGAGAACATGGGACAATCGTTCCCATGGATCTGAAACAGGAAGCATTTGAATATCTGACATAGTGTTCTGATGCCTATTTACAGCCTATATAAAGCTACTTAAGACTTTTATACCTATTTTCCCATTTCTTTTACAACCTAACTGTGGGCTTTTAAAATAGAAAGCCCAAAATATTTAATTGACAGAAAATGTATTAACTTCATGGTTACCACTATACCTCATCCCGATCAGTAGATTCTTCCGATTCTTACTCATGCCTAAGGTATGATAGAAAATGAACCTAATATTATATAATGAAATTTTATGCTCTGAGATAACCAGGATTTGCAAGGGCCAAATCTCATATTCTGCCCACAGGTAGGTAAGTGATTTACTAGAAAAAGACTTATTCTATCAAGTACAACTCATTCAATAAACTGGTCAGTGCTTTGCTGAATGATGAGATAAATACTTTTATTGTGAAAAAAAGGCAATACATTCAAAGGAATTTAAACCCAAATTAAAGTGAAATAACAAACATATTTAGTATATTATATATTGTCAAAATTAAAATAATAATTTTAAAAATAGTCTTAAAGAGATAGAAAAATATAGAAAGACATGCACAAATAAAGAAAAATTAGATACATAAAACATTCAGTCTCTCTGAGTCACTAGGAATTATCACACTAGTTACTCAACAGCATTGTAAGTTGGGATGAATCATCGCATATTCAATGAGGAAGTGACCATGTTCTTGGGAAAGACATATTGTGGTATTAAAAGTTAAAGATATTCAGATACTTTCTGTTCTAAGTTAGAGACACATCCCAGGAAACTGCAGAGTGTCCTTGTGAAGCATATTGTTGCTCATTGAGAAAAGATCAAGAATTGATAAATGGGATCTCTTGAAACTAGAAAGCTTCTGTAAGGCAAAGGACATAGTCAATAAGAAAATTTAGTAACTTACAGAATGGGAAGGAAATCTTCACTAACCCCACATTCAATAGAGGGCTAATATCCAAAATTTATAAAGAACTAAAGAAATCAATCCCTACAAAACCAAACAACCCAATCAAAAAATGGATTATAAAACTAAACCGAAATTTCACAACTGAGGAATCTCGAATGGCTGAGAAGCACCTAAAAAAGGTTCAAAGTCCTTAGTGATCAGAGAAATGCAAATCAAAATGACCCCAAGAGTCCACCTTACACTAATCAGAATGGCTAAGATCAAAACCTCAGGTGACAACACATGTTGGAGAGGATGTGGTTAAAGAGGAACACTCCTGCATTGCTGGTGGGATTGCAAACTGGTACAACCACTCTGGAAATCAATCTGGAGGTCTCTTAAAAAAGAAATATTTTTTAAAAATATTTTCATTTGTGTCTCAATAGGAGGCAAGAACCACTCAATGGGTTAGACTGTAAAACTTATTTGATGAATGGTTTATGTGGGATTATAAAATATGAGGACCATCTAACTAAGGCTGAGGACAATACTCAAGGGCTTCGGAAGGTGACTCAAACATGGATGAAGCTCAACATACTGCTTGGTAGAGAAGTCCGCTGAAGCCCAAGCTAAGCTGTTCCATGTCACTGAGTATGCATAAACTCATTCCTCAGAAAGACAACCAGCATGGAGAAGGCCATCATCAGGTAGGACTATGTGCTCAGGAACAATCTGGGCTATTGTTGAAAACTTGGTATGCAATTGAGACTCTAGAATTGTCAAGCATCCTCAGGGATCCATTTTCTTTTTGTTTGAGAGCTATAGAAATGTTACTATAAGACTGCAGTTGAGATTTTTACTAAGGATTCATCTTTCTGAAACATAGATGGGGCAGAGGCCCCAATGGATGCCTTCATAGGACAATGCTGACCCATCAGATAGCTCAGGAGCTGAAGGATAATTATTCTTCCTACAATGTCACTCTTGTATCTGCTCCCTAAAGAGCTTGGCACCATGTTCACCTTAAAGACAATGGTTATAGAGACTCTAATTTCAGTTAACAATCATTAAGAAGACTAGTTGGAGCAAAGAAACAAATTAATTATTTTCATAAAAGCATGGATAAAATATCCATGAACTTTGATTTTTCTGTCCATTAGATGCATAAATACAGCACATGGCCCTCAGGATTTAATGGTGTATTTGGCAAAAGAACAGGGAACTATATAATGAAACTCATTATTAAAAATGGGACATAAAGGGAGTGATAGGAACATTTTTGCAATTATGTCATGGCGGAATCCCTACATCAGAGGGAAGAAGGGGTGGATCTCCACCTCTCTGAATTGATAACACTGAAAATGAAGACATGGAAAAAGGAAACCAGGCCCTTCAGAAAGATGGGAATGGCAAGTGGTATGTGACCGAGCTGAAACAATTAGAGATATGAAGAACATTCAGTCTTCATTCCATCTGAGAGGAGGGTCACCAGTGTCCTCATAGGAATGGTTTCTGCTGGAAGGGCACAGAAGGCAAAACCTCCTTCTGCAACCCACTGTCAACCCTTAGACATCCTGGCTGGATGACAGTGTCTTCCGCTGGCTGCTTACTTTCCTCACTTGGTCATATCACAGCTCTCACCTGACTCTGACAAGCTGTTGAGAGGCCTGATTTGATCCCAGTGCAATGTGTATTGACCTCACATACTAAAGCTAAAAGGAAAAATCAAGCACAGGAAAAACCGAAAGGATGTCTGATCAAATCTGTCAGAAATGTCTTTATGTGCTATACAATAGCACAATTGATTTAATATTGATATTGAAGTACAACTTTAAATTTTTCTGCCTTTCTATTTTCCACAGATTAATATTGAGCAGACATGTTTGGTGATAAGAATTGGAAAAATTTTCCAATATACCTAAATCACATTGAAGTTTTGTCAAAACTCAAGTTTTTATTGTATAGAATAGTTTTTAGGTTCTTTAAAAGATGTGCATGGGTTCGAGTGTGTGTGTGTGTGTGTGTGTGTGTGTGTGTGTGTGTGTGAGAGAGAGAGAGAGAGAGAGAGAGAGAGAGAGAGAGAGAGAGAGAGAGATCCACATGTGTACCTGCATGTCAGTATGCTAGTCCATGTGGAGCCAGAGGATAAAGTTAGGTTGATGTTAGGCTGTGTTTCTCAATGGCTTCCTTCTTATATTTTTTGAGACGAGGTCTCTTTTTAAACCTGGGACTCTGTTTTAGCTAGACTAGCTGGCCAGCTAGATCCTGGGATCTACCTATCTCTACTCTTCCTCCACCTCTGGGGTTACAGATGCGTGCCACAACTTCCAATGTTTATGTGGGTGCTAAAGACTTGAACTCAGATCCCCATGCTTTCTGGATCCATGTATTCACAGGCCCCAAGGTTTGATTACAGTTATATTTAACCCCTAACTTCTTTTACATATATATGTATATATATGTGTGTGTATGTATATGTGTATATATATGCATATATGTATATGTGTATATGAGTGAAGACTTGAACTCAGATCCCTATGCTTGCTGGATCTATGTGTTCACAGGACCCAAGATATTATTACAGTTATATATAACCCGTAAGCTCTTTTACACACACACACACACACACACACACACACACACACACGTGTGTGTGTGTATACATATATGTATATGTACAAGTGTGTGTATATGTACATATATATGGTATGTATCCATGTACGCACGCACACACATGAATGCGTGTTGTGCTAAGGGGAGCATGGTATTGTGTAGCTATACTGGGATAGCTCATGGATGTTAGTTCTTTTTGTAACCTTGTAGGATCCTGGGTTGACACTCAGGCCATTGGGCAGGTATAAAACACCTCTACCCACTGAGCCATCCCTCCAGCCCACACCCAATCCCTTAATAGGAGAGAAGCCATACTTTTATGAAAATACAATTTTAATTAGCTATGAATTCTTGTGTTACTGTTCTCAATTCTTGATCCTCTCTAAAATTAAATCTACTTTTGTGGGCCATAAAGGGCAAAATTATATGCTGAGACAGTGAAATACCGGGAAAGTTTTTCCCATATAATGGTGCATGCTAGTTATTTGGCATCTAACTGCTATCACTTGTAAACATAATGAGGTGAGGAAAAAAATATGAATGCTTTTGTTGACTTTGGCTTTAAAGTCATCAACACCCTCATAAATCCTATTAATTGCTTGGATGTGTGTTAGCTCATTTATGACTCTCAGCATGGAGCCATGGTCTGACAAATTAGGTGAAGCATACTCTTGTTGTCATGGATACCAATGCAAGGCTCAGTGAAGAAAGCTGGGGAAATCCCTTCCATCTTCCCCCACGCTGTCATCCACTCTTCCCCTCTCCTGTCCCTCCAGTTACCCCTTCCTTGCCCCTCCCTCTCGTCTTTCCCATATTGCCTCCATCTTAATGTCAACTATTTTTTAATTGCTATCAAATATGGTTCTCTAACAGAAAAGAAAACCACATTTTACTTACTGAAACCGTTACCAGTTTCTGATCCCTGGCTCAAACTGTGTATACTGTACTAAGTATGCCCATACTGGGTCACATAGTTTCTGTTTATTAAGAGTGGGAGGTAAACCCCTATTGCTGCAAACACCATGCAATTCAGACACAAGTCCAAGTAACCCTGAGATGGGTGTGGCCTGGAAGCCTCCTCTCCAAGCCAGCCTCATGCAAGCTTCAATGGCCACCAAGGACCCATCTAAAGCATTTAATTGAGCTTGGGGTTTCAGAGGGGTGGAATCCATATTGGCAGAGCAGGGGAACAGCTGGGTTGTAGGAACAGCTGAGAGCTTAAGGCGTTATCTACAAGCAGGACACAGGGAACAAGCACTGGGAGTGGCAGGAGGCTTTTTAATCCTCAAAGCCTACCCCAGTGACACACACCCTCCAACAAGACCAGCTGTACCCCCTAATCCTCCTGAAACAGCTCCAAAAACTGAGGAACCAAACATTCAAACATATGATCCTATAAGGAAAATTCTCATCCAAATTACCACATGTCACTCCCTGGCCCCTGTAGGCTTCTGGCTAGATCAGAATGCAAAGGGCATTTGGACCAACTTCAAAAGTTCCCACAATCTTCTAGGGTCTTAACACTTCTGTAATCCCAAAGTCTCTTCTGAGATTCAAGGCTATCTCTTAACAGTAAACCCCTGTAAAATCAAAACACAAATTACACACTTCTACCATACAGTGGTGAAGAACACACATTACGGAAGGGAGGAATTGGGGTAGAGTGAGGAAATATTGGACCACAGCAAACCCAAAACCGAGCAGGGCAAACTCCGAATCATATAACTTCTTATCTGCTATCAATAGGCCTCAAGGGCATTCCCTAGCTGTCCTCATTTTAAATCCTCCTTTTGATGTTTTATGTATTTCTGCCTTTTAGGTTGCAGCCCACAGACAGTAGGTTGCAACTTTGTTGCTGTAGTGAAATGTAAGACAGAAGGAGTGACTCATTATTTTCTCTTCTGATCATTAGTTTGTTAATGAACATTTGCCCCTGGGCAGAGCTTTCCTACCTAACTGTACCTCTCGGCTTTCATGGTTCAAGGTATTTCTTTGAAATCCAATCTGTATGGGCTTGCCTTCCTTCTTCCCTTCCTTCTTCCCTTCCTTCCTTCCTTCCTTCCTTCCTTCCTTCCTTCCTTCCTTCCTTCCTTCCTTCCTTTCTTTCTTTCTCTCTCTCTCTCTCTCTCTCTCTCTCTCTCTCTCTCTCTGTCTCCCTCCCTCCCTCTCTCTCCCTTCCTTCCTTCCTTCCTTCCTTCCTTCCTTCCTTCCTTCCTTCCTTCCTTCCTTTCATTCAAAAGTATATTTTAATGGCATAGAAAACAAACAAAACCCCCCAAACAATAACACTTATCTCTTTAGTTCTACACAGTTCTAGTCCCTAGTCACCACTATCCTACTATTCTAAGTTTAGACTGATATTCTTGATTTGTTTGGAAGTTTACCCAAGAAAGGAAGTCAAGAAGAGGCCAGTACTGGAGGGCAACATGCAGGCTCTTAGAACATGGCTGCCTTATGGAGACCTAACATATTGTCACAGTCTTCTTCCCTCTGTCTGGACTCAAAAGGAATCTTCATCAAGACTTCTGGCATTACCAGCTAACGATTTTAACTGCTTGTCATTCTATGGCTCATTTTCAGGATGATAATTTGAATTAAATTGATATTAAAATATTAATGGTAAAATATTATAAAGCTTGGAAGTATTTATTTTTAAAAGAAATAATAAATATATTTAAGGTATTCTTTTGCCCTGATGATTAAAAAAACATTTTTTACTAACAGTCTAAAAGATTTCTGAATGAAGACATTTCTTCTCTTAGTTAATCCCTTAATAGCAACTGAAGAATTTTTAATCCTACAGAGGTAAAATTAGAATTTTTTATGTTAGTATTTAAAAAAAAAAATCCATTCTCCAAACAAGACAGGGTGCATCCATGAAGGTTGTTGGAGCTGTGATAACCTGCCCAAGGCTGGGCTTTGAACATCCAATCAAGGTAGAGGGTGGGGCTCATGGAGTCCTACATCTCCCTGAGAGACTATGCTTAGTTATTGATGAGTGGGGGAGTGTCAGTTTCTTCAGTGACATAGCCATCAATAAGAATAACCTTCTACCTGTGTCTGGAGAGATGCCTCAAAGGTTGAAAGCACTTGTTGCTTTGCAGAGGACTCATGTTCTTAGCACCCCCATGGTACCTTACAAGCCTCTGCAACTGCACTTCCAAAGATTTGAAGCATTCTGCTGACCTCTGTGGGCATCAGGCATGCATGTATATATATATATATATATATATATATATATATATATATATATATGGGGCATATACATGCATATGGGCAAAACAATCACATGCATAAATCAAAAATAAATTAATCTAAAAGGTTACTTTGTATCCATGCTGGTGTTGGTAACCCTATTTAAATGCAGTGACACACACACACAAACACACACACACACACACATACACACACACACACAGACAGAGACAGAGACAGACAGGAAGGGAGAGAGGGGGAGGGGGAGGGGAGGGGGAGGGGGAAGGGGAGGGAGAGGGAGAGGGAGAGGGAGAGGGAGGGGAGAGGGAGAGGGAGAGGGTGAGGGAGAGGGAGAGGGAGAGGGAGAGGGAGAGGGAGAGGGAGAGGGAGAGGGAGAGGGAGAGGGAGAGGGAGAGGGAGAGGGAGAGGGAGAGGGAGAGGGAGAGGGAGAGAAAAAGAGAGAGAGAAATGAGAAAAGCAATGACCCTTGTTGGGAAAAGGAAAGGTCTCATCAGCAAAAGAAAGGATATCAGAGAGGATAAATGGGGGAGGGATTACTAAAATCCATGAATGATACCATCATGAACAACAACTTGAATACAATATAATGAGGACTTGATTTATTTTTGCACATGCAGTCATTACCTAAGTAGTCATATAGCAATTTGAACACTGTCATTCTTAATTTATGGAACTGTAGTCTCATGACAAAAAGTATATTTTTTAAAAAGTGATTGTGAAACTGTTCAGCTAGATCAGAAACGATATTAACCAAACCATGTTTATCAAATTGCCTTACTCTCTCATACAAATACCGGTAAATTGCAGGTTTATTGGAGGGCTAGTTGCATTGTCTAACTCCCCACTGTGATTTCCCAGCTCCAGTTCCTGAACTCCAGGGCATTTTTGTTTCTTCAGCTTAATGGGTTTGGCTTTAAGGTAAATTGAACTCCTGATCCAACCCTCCTTTGAAAACAGCTTTCTTCCTAATGACTGTTTTATTCTCTCCACAGTCCACACTGTTCGTGGACTGTTTGTCATTTATATTTGTCTGCAGAAGGATGAATAATGTTAATAATTATATTAAAACATTTTTTCTTTTCAATGGATGACTAAATAGCCAGATATTATAATTCAACTGTGTTTATTTAAATAGTAGTAGCTGAGCTGGGGTGATCACAGATATAAATATGGAAAAATGCATAATCAATAAATATGTATTGTTGGGTCCAGCTAAGGTCTCTAATATATTAGCTCCAAAAATTCTATGACAAAGGAGATGCATACACCTATATTTCAATAATGTTACCTTTAAACTAGATCATATTGATTAAAGTTTGTTCTGTAGTTAGGAATGTTAGAAATTCAATGTTAATGGAACACCTCAAAGTAAAATATGTACTAGAGTATGACAAAATGTAAAAAGCAATAATTTTTAAAACATCCTAAGACAAAAGGTATTTCCTTGTGCTTAACCCTTTCCTACTGTTCTGTAATCTTAAAAGTGCCAGTACTAGAGGAGGAAATATATTAAAGAAAAATGAAGATGTGGGAACAGCCAGAAAATAAGGGCTGTCAAGGGAAATATTTAAGCAAGGTTTCATATGTACAACACCAATTTACTGTGTGATACTCAATCAATATTAAATGAAACCTTTCCCTGAACTTAAAGCTGCATGCTAATTGGCACATAAGAAAAGCAGCAAGTCTTTGGAATGGAAGGGAAAATGTAGGCAGATGCAGTCAGTATGTTGTGCTGATTTGGGAGATAACATTGACATAACCAAGTAAATAGGGTAAAAGTAAAGCTTTAATTTTTTTTATAATTTTTAATTGGATATTTTATTTATTTACACTTAAAATGCTATTCCCTCTCCTGGTTTTCCACCCCAGAAACTCCCTATCCCATTCCCACTTCCCCTGCTTCTATTAGGATGCTCCTCCAACCACCCACCCACTCCTGCTGTCACACCTTGATGTTCCCCTACACGGGGGGGAACCAAGTCTTTGCAACACCATGGGCCTCTCCTCCCACTGATGTCCGACCATCCTTTACTACATATTCAGCTGGAGCCATGGGTCCCTCCGTGTGTACTTATGGTTGGTTGTTTAGTCCCTGGGAACTCTAAGTGGTCTGGTCGGTACATATTGTTGTTCTTTCTATGCGGTTGCAAACCCCTTCAGCCCATTTAGTCTTTCTCTAATTCCTCCAGTGGGGACCCTGTACTCAGTCCAATAGTTGGCTGAGAACATCGGCCTCTCAGGAGAGACCTGTATCAGGCTCCTGTCAGCAAGCACTTCTTGGCATCACCAACAGTGTCTGGGTTTGGTGACTGTATATGGGAGGAGTCTCCAGGTATGGAAGTCTCTGGATGGCTCCACATTTTGTCTCCATACTTCCTCCTCTGAGTACTTTGTTCTCCATCTAAGAAGGACCGATGCATTCACATTTTGGCTTCCCTTTTTCCTGTGGTCTATAAATTTTATTTTGGGTATTCCGAGCTTTGGGGTAAATATCCACTGATCAGTGAGGGCATACCATGTATGTTCTTTTGTGGCTAGGTTATCTCATTTAGGATGATACTTTTTAGTTCCATCCGTTTGCCTAAGAATTTCATGAAGTCATTCTTTTTAATAGCTGAGTAGTACTCCATTGTGTAAATGTACCACATTTTCTGTAGCCATTCCTCTGTTGAGGGACATCTGGGTTCTTTCCATCTTCTGGCTATTATAAAGCTGCTATGAACATAGTGGAGCATGTGTCTTTATTATATGTTGGAGCATATTTTGGATATATGTCCAGAATATACCAATTGATATTGGGTATACCAATAGCTGGGTCCTCAGGTAGTACTATGTCCAATGTTCTGAGGAATCACCAGACTGATTTGCAGAGCAGTTGTAACAAATTGCAATCTCACCAAAAATGGAGAAGTGTTCTTCTTTCTCCACATCTTTACCAGCATCAGCTATCATCTGAGGTTTTGATTTTAGCCATTTTGATTGGTATAAGGTGAAATCTCAGGGTTGTTTTAATTTGCATTTCCCTGATGACTAAGGATGTTGAACATTTCTTCAGGTGCATTTTGGCCATTCTATATTCCTCAGCTGAAAAATTCTTTGCTTATTAACTCTGCATCCCATTTTAATAGGGTTATTTTTATTTTCCAAAGTCTAACTTCTTGACTTCTTCATATATATTGGATATTAGCCCTCTGTTGGATATAGAACTGGAAAAGATCTTTTCCCACTCTGTTGGTTGACATTTTGTTCTATTGACAGTATCCTTTGCCTTACTGAAGCTTTGCAATTTTATGAGGTCCCAATTTGTCTATTTTTTTAATTTTTATTTTCTATATTCTAAGTTTACATTCCAAAGGCTTTCCCCTTTCCCAGTTCCCCCCACCATATGTCCCATAATTCTTCTCCCCCCCAGCTATTCCCCAATCATTCCTGCCCCCCCCCACGATTTCTCTGTTCTGGGTCTACAAAACTGGATCCAATCTTTACAGGCCCAGGGTCCTCTACTTTCTTCTTCTTGGGAGTCATTTGACTTGCTAATTGTGCCTTGAGCATTTAGGGCTTCTGGGCTCATTAATATCCACTTATCAGTGATTGCATTTCATGTGTATTCTTTTGTGATTGGGTTAGCATAAGCCATTGGTGTTCTGTTCAGGAAATTTCCCCAGTGCCCATATGTTCCAGGTTCTTTCCCACTTTCTCTTCTATTAGATTCAGTGTATCTGGATTTACGTGGAGGTCCTTGATCCACTTGGACTTGAACTTTGTACAAGGAGATAAGAATCGATCGATGTGTATTCTGCTACATGTTTACCACCAGTTGAACTAGCACCATTTAGAGAAAATGCTGTCTTTTCCACTGAATGGTTTTTAGCTCCTTTGTCAAATATCAAGTGACCATAGGTATGTGGCTTCATTTCTGAGTCTTCAATTCTATTCCATAGATCTACCTGCCTCTGTACCAACACCAAACAGTTTTTATCACTATTGCTCTGTAATACAGCTTGAAGTCAGGAATGGTTATATCCCCAGAAGTTCTTTTATTGTTGAGAATAGTTTCTGCTATCCTGAGTTTTTTGTTATTCCAAATGAATTTGAGAATTGCTCTTTCTAACTCTATGAAGAATTGACTTGGAATCTTGATGGTGAGTGCCTTGAATCTGTAGATTGCTTTTGGCCATTTTTACTATATTAATCCTGCTGATGCATGAGCATGGGAGATCTTTCTATCTTCTGAGATCTTCTTTGATTTCTTTCTTCAGAGACTTGAAGTTCTTATCATACAGATCTTTCACTTGCTTAGGTAGAGTCACAATGAGATATTTCATATAATCTGTGATTTTTGTGAAGGGTGTTGCTTCCCTAATTTCTTTCTTAGCCTGTTTATCCTTTGAGTAGAGAAAGGCTACTGATTTGCTTGAGTTAATTTTATATCCAGCCATTTTGCTGAAGTTGTTTATCAAGTTTAGGAGTTCTCTGGTAGAATTTTGGGGGTAACTTAAGTATACTATCATATCATCTGCAAATAGTGGTATTTTGACTTCTTCCTTCCTTTGACCTCCTTTTGTTGTCTAATTGTTCTGGCGAGGACTTTGAGGTCTATATTGAATAGGTAAGGAGAGAGTGGGTAGCCTTCTCTAGCCCCTGAGTTTAATGGGATTGCTTCAAGTTTCTCTTCATTTAGTCTGATGTTGGCTATTGGTTTGCTGTATATTGCTTTAACTATGTTTAGGTATGGGCCGTGACCTCCTGATCTTTCCAAGTCTTTTATCGTACAGGAGTGTTCCATTTTATCAAATGCTTTCTCAGCACCTAATGAGATAATCATGTGTTTTTCTTTGAGTTTGTTTATATAGTGTACTACATTGATAGATTTCCATATATTGAACCATCTCTGAATCCCTGGGATGAAGCCTACTTGACAGTGATGGATGATTGTCTTGAGCTACTAAAGTTAAATCAGGATCAGATAAACCATCTAAACAGTCCCATATCTCCTAAAGAAATAGAAGAAGTCATTAAATGTCTCCCAACCAAAAAAGCCAAGGACCTGACTGCCTAGTGCAGAATTCTATCAGACCTTCAAAGAAGACCTAATACCAATACTCTTTAAACTATTCCACAAAATAGAAACAGGATGAACACTACCCAATTTGTTCTATAAAGCCACAATTATGCTTATACCTAAACCACACAAAGACCCAACAAAGAAAGAGAACTTTGGACTAAGTTCCTTTATGAATATTGATACATAAATACTCAATAAAACTCTCACAAACCAAATCTGCGTAAAGATTAAAAAAATTACATTGCAATAGTTGGAAAGCTGTTTGAGTAAAGATGAGCTTAAAACATTTTCTCATGCTATCTCCGTCCAGGTTCTCTGTGACATATAATCAATCGAATATAGATATAGTTAGAAGCTGAGAGGCTTTATTAGAGGAATTGATTCACATAAACCCAAAGGCTGTAAAGTCCTATTACAACCTGTCTGCAAACTGGAAATCTTGGGATGCTGACTATGAAAATATGGGAAACAAATGTTCTGGCTCTTAGTTCAGGAGTTCAAGTTGAGAATCTGAGAACCCTGGAAATGGAGCTGGCTATCTGAGAGTCCAGGGGGGAGCCTGTCCTTTGCATGTTCAAGAAGAAGAGAGGACAGGTTTATCTAAACTTGTAAAAATACATGTGTTTGCCTTTCTTCATCATTCTCTCTGGAATATAGACAACTGAATGGTGCCTACTTGTGATCAGGAAAATATCCCCATCTGGCCCACTAAGAATCACACAGTATATTAACTAAGAATGACCTTACAACACATCTGGATAGAATGCTTTGTGTTAGAGATTCCTTACTCTACTATGTATGGCATGTACTAAGGATCATCTAGGTGTCACCAAGCTGACACCTAAAATGATCCTTAGTACATGCCATCCATAATACACTCAGACACATTATAGATATAAGTATATGTGATAAGTTTCTGAACATAGCACTAGGGAGAAGTATGGGTAGAAATTTCTGTAACATAGTAATTGGAAAAAAATTTACATGAACTTTAAATTGAATTAAAAACCTGATGAATATCTTCAAATTGATGTCAAGTTACAGTGACAAAGAAAATCTCTATTTAAAGTTTAAATGCAGGGTCAGACATGGTGCACATGCCTTTAATCTCAGCACTTGGGAGACAGAGGCAGAAATTCTCACAGCTCTAAATCAGATCATCAAGGAAAAAAACTAGCCTACATATTGAATTCCAGGGCAACCAGAACTTTGTAGAGCAGGGTGTCTCAGCCTTCCAAATGCTGTGACACTTTAATACAGTTTCTCATGTTGTGGTGACCACAACCAAAAATTTGGTTGCTACTTCATAACTTTAATTTCGCTACTGTTATGAATCATACTTTAAATATCTGATATGGAGGGTATCTGATATGTACTCCTGTTAAAGGCTTGATTGATCCTCCAAAGTTTGAGAAGTATTGATGTAGAGAGGTCTATCATAGAATACTAAAAAGTAAAGTAATTCATATGATAAATTAGGAAAATTGTGACATATTCAGAGAAAAATTTCTCAGTGTTCTGTTTCTAAATAGTATATATTAATGAAAAAAGATTGGGGGGCTGACTGAATACCTGACTCCAGTGATGAAACTAAAACAAGCATGTATATTACATCTCTAAGGTCTTGTGCAAAGTGGAAATGTCTGGTTGTGTCATGTGATGTTTACTTTAAGCAGACTCATGATATTTGGCTAAAGCAGAAACTTCATGTTTGGAGAGAGTATAAGGAGGACCCAAAAGACAGTGATGGGGTGCTTGCATAGCTAGCCATGCAACACTTTGTTGGTCTTTTGTCTTCATTGATCTTTGCTTCATTGAGAGAGGTACAGGAGAGAACTTATGGCCGGCTGGTTCTGGTTCACTCCCACCAACTTGTGTTGATTAGGCAGAGGCCTGGCTGTTTCTGTTGGATCATGCTGCTGCTGCTGATTCCTGTTTGGTGACACTCTTTGAACTGGACTGTTGGTATCCTGACACTACTGAACTGGCCTGCTGGTATCCTGATAACAGAGATTAGAATCACCCCCAAGGAACTACTTCTAAACAGGTCCACATCCCCTTGTCCTATTTACCAACTCTTCCCCCTAACTTTGGATGGTGGGCTAGAAATGGGGGGTTGAATCTTTTGAGAATCCTTGTTAAAGTAGGTTTTGGAAAATCTAAGCTTGCACTTGTGTCAGAGAATAAGAAAATACAAAAGACAGGAATGATCAAAAAGTGACATAAGTTTCAGCTTATATGGGCTCCCATGATCAAATGTGAGACACTTTCAGAATAGATCTTAAGATACATTATAGACCATTGATAAAAGATAAATGTGTGAGTGCATGCTTGTATCAAATGTATGTATATGTGTATGTGTGTGTATGCATATGCATATGTGTATGTGTATATGCATGTGCACAGAGGCAAATGCATTTCTACAACATGGGAAAAGGAGAGCGAGGTCCACACAGAGAAAAGTGCAATCATGGGGCTCTATATAAAATGATCATTTAAACTCCATGTTACGAAAATGTAGGGCAGTGGTTCTGATGCTTTGATTGGGAATCAAATGTTTACTGACACTGAATTCCTCCCCCACCCCCAATTGGTTTTTGACATAAAGTTACCAGTAGCCAAAGGCTGAGCGTGGAGTTGAAGCAGGACACTAAGAGTTGTGCTGAGGGGTAGGGCACAGAGAGAGAATCAGAATCAGACTCAGGGGGAGAAGGGAACACAGTAGCAGCAGGAGAAAAGCCAACCAGCAATGTGAGTTTTCAGGTAAGTGGCCACTGGCCACTTCCTTGACTGGGCCTAGAGTAGCAGGGGAAGATTTAGGAGTACCCAGTCATGGAGTTAGCGAAGGCATTTTAAAAATAGCTGGTGTGTGTGTGTGTGTGTGTGTGTGTGTGTGTGTGTGTGTGCATTTTTTATTTGTGGATCCAAGATAGCTCCTGGGCAGTTTTGGACATGTGACCATCCAGGAGCACAAAGCAGGTGGACAAAACTACATGCTACAAGAAAATCTTCAAGTGCTACACCACTCCTGGGAATATACCCAGAAGATGCTCCAACATGTAACAAGGACACGTGCTCCACTATATTTGTAGCAGCCTTATTTATAATAGCCAGAAGCTGGAAACAGCCCCCATGTCCCTCAACAGAGGAATGGATACAGAAAATGTGGTACACAAAGGAGTACTGCTCAGCTATTAAAAAACAATGACTTCATAAAACTCGCAGGCAAATGGATGGATCTAGAAAATTACATCCTGAGTAAGGTAACTCAGACTCACACACACACACACACACACACACACACAAAACACATATGGTATGTACTCACTGATAAATGGATATTAGGCAAAGAGCGTGGAAAACCCAGGATACAACTCACGAACCACATAAAGCTCAAGAGGAAGGAAGACCATTTCAGTCCAACTTAAAAGGGGGAACAATATGATCAAGGGAAGTAGAGGATAGGAAGGAGAGAGGAGGGGAGGGGTAAAGAAGGGCAGAATCAAGTATGGGAGGAGATGGAGAAGATGTACAGAGGGTCAGGTCTGGAAAGTGAACAGAGTGTGTAGCAATGGGAGATGGTAACTGGGGGTAGCCACCTGAATGTCCCAGATTTCAGGAAAGGAAGAGCCCCCCAGGACCCCACAGGGATAAAATACCCTACAAAGGGGAGGAAGAACCTGTTGAGACCATATCCAGAGGTTAGGTATGTCACTCCAGTTGAGGGATGGGGTCACCTGCTCATCTCCAAAATTTTAAACCAGAAATGTGCCTGTCTAAAGGGAATACAGGGACAAAGAGTGGAACAGAGACTGAAGGAAAGGCCATCCAGAGACTGTCTCACCTGGGGATCCACCCCACATGCAGACACCAAACCCAGACACTATTGCTGATGCCAAGAAGTGCCTGCTGACAGGAGCCTGATACAGCTGTCTCCTGAGAGGCTCTGCCAGATCCTGACCAATACAGATGCAGATGCTTGCAACCAACTATCAGACTGAGCAGAGGGACTCCAATGGAGGAGTTAGGGGAAGAACTGAGGAGCTGAAGGGGCCTTATCTGGCATCAATGGGAGGGAAGGCCCTTGGTCCTGTGAAGGCTTGATGCCCCAGTGCAGAGGAATGCTAGGGTGGTGAGGTAAGAGTGGGTGGTTGGGTGGGGAGCACCATAGAAGCAGAGTAAGAGGAGATGGGATAGGAGGTTTGCAGAGGGGAAACCGGGAAAGGGGATAACATTTGAAATACAAGCAAATAAAATATCCAATTAAAAAACTAAACAACAATTTAAAAAAAAGAAGCACAGGGAAGAAAGTAAGAACTATTGGGTGAAAAAAAATTTATGGACCAGCAGACTACATGCCCTGATTCTATAAATATCACAACAGACTATTACTTTCATGGGGGGGGGAGAGTATCACCTTGACTGTGGGACATCCTGGCAGAACCGCCAAATACCAGAGGTAAACTTATCACAAACAATATTTGAATAAACTGTCTTTTGACAGGATGAATATGTCAACCTGGCCTTAAATCAGTAAAATGAAAAGGGGAGAAAACTCGTAATTACTCCAATCAGTCACCCCTCCCACCATCTAAGTAATGACACTAGCAAATCCAGGGAAGCAAGAGCCAAATAAACTTGGGTCTTCTACCCTCTTCTGGAAACTCCTCCAGGACCCATTCAGAATCAGAGCGTGACCAGGAAAACAGCAGGGCTGAGCAGTGGATTTGTGTCCAAAACATGGAGTTGACAAGGCTGTTTTGTGCAGTGAGAGGAAAAGATCCACTAAAGTAAGAGAGCATGAGAATATGCTGGCATCTATTACTTCTAACTGACCCCAGGACAGACCCAACCCTGCAATGGCCTTCATGCTGCAGATGGCCTGTAGAGAGACCTGGGACACTTTGTCAAGTAGCATCAGGATAAGAAACACTACACTGAAGGCAGACTCCCACTGGAACAGAAGGAGCTGTGCAACCACAGGTACATTTCCCAGATAGGGAGATACAATACCCACAAGCCCTAGCAGGGCTTGGCAGCCACACGGACCCCCCACAGTGCAAAATGCCTGCGCATCAAGTCTTCCTCCCCCCATGCCTCTAAGCCAGATCAAAGGAAACAGAGAATATAAATTGGGAGAGTATCCAGTATTAAGTTGATCCAATATAATACTACAGCAATGTTTACCTCAGAGAGATTAGCAACTCAGAGGTGTGAAGCAGAGAAGGTTTGCATCATTTGACCTCCTAGGCTCTGCTCCATTAAGTTTGATGGCCAGTGGACCAGTAAAATTATATAGTGTACAGAAATCAATAGTGCCTGCCTCCACTTCATCTCTCTTGTGTCCTCGGGAGTATTTGTTGATTCTTTTAAAGAACATGTAAAGAAAGTTAGCTTTCCCAGAAATATTTTTGGCGCTTGAATTGAATACTCAGTTATTTAAGAAATAAAATGAAACAATTGCAACAAAATAAACAAAACAACATTAGCAATAAAAAAATCCCATAATGTACAATAATATTAAAAGGTTTCTGGAGCCGGGCATGGTGGTGCACGCCTGTAATCCCAGCACTTGGGAGGCAGAGGCAGGCGGATTTCTGAGTTTGAGGCCAGCCTGGTCTACAGAGTGAGTTCTAGGACAGCCAGGACTACACAGAGAAACCCTGTCTCGAAAAACCAAAACAAACAAACAAACAAACAAACAAAAGGTTTCTGGGATGGATGAACTATAGGCACCCCATGAATCAGTAAACTTGTCTCTGTTCAAGTTTTCTCCCTTAAATAGAATAATTGCAAATACTTGTCTCAGGGCTGTACACAGTAACATGCATATATATATATATATATATATATATATATATATATATATAAATATATATATATGTGTGTGTATTCATATATATAACAAATATTATTTAAAATAATATTCCATTTTAACTTTTATTTTCTACATCAAAATTTGGACGAATATAGCACTGGTACCACACTTGCATGGTTCATGATAATAACATGATGAAGATTATTGATGCTACTGTGCCTCATCCTAGGCCAACTGGAGAGTGTCACAAAAATCATGCAAATGTCTTTCTTAGGAACTCTTCATACATTCTTCAAATATATGCTCCCATGTTGTGTGATAGAGTAGTTGATACTTCATTCTATTTACTCTGCTTTACATTGGACACTTCCTGGTAATACAATCAGGGTTTTTACTTTGCTTTATGATAGTGAACCTTAACAGGAAAGGTGACTTGATTTCTGCCTCTGGCTTCTGTTAAGGTATTCCAAATACAAGGAGGAATATTTTTATATGACTATTTGGTCCTTGACCCTGGCTCCTAGCACAGTTCCTGAGTCTGAGGCAGAGCCACACCTGTGAAATGTTAAAATATGGAGATCTCTACCACACTTAAACTTTTGGTGGGCTCCTGCACAGCCCTAGGGTGGAATCTGGTTTGCAGAGAAAACAATTTTGCATTTAAGGGCTAGAATTCTATCCCTACTCCCTTGCCTACAGGGAGGGGAAAAGGTTATAAGGTTGCGTTAATCATGAATAACCAAAGATATCATTGCTCATGTCTTTGTGAAAAAGCCTCAGTGATCACTCGTAGGGACATAATTCAGGGAGGTTTCAAAAGGATGGAGACACAGAGGCTCTAGGAAAATATACCCAGAAAGGATACAGGTGCTCTGCACCCCTTCCCATATACCTAGCCCACTGCATCTCTTCGTAATCTTTCCCACATCCTTTGTAAACATTGGCCTGCAATCTGTCAGTCATCTGGCAAATTAATCAAATTCAGAGAGGAACTTTTTGACACCCTTATTACAAGTCTATGAAACTGAATTTCTACTATGTGCTATTGGCATCTGAAGTGAGGGGTATGGTGGGATGGGAGTTTAATCTGTGAGTTCTGGTTTCCATCCAGGTAGTTAGAATTTACCTCAATTGCAAAAGTCCTGTTCTATGTCTAGACAGAATAGTTCTTCAGTCTTTTAATGTTTAGAATTAAAGGACTACTCTGTTCTGAGTGAGGAATTGATTGTGGAAATAGAAAAAAAAAACAGTTGGCTTTTTATTGTCTCTTAAAGCACCCAAAACAGGATTATAATGAAAAATTTTATCAATTAACATTATAAATATCTCATACTAAATTACTGGACAAATTTTTAAATAGCCCTTTTTACACAGTAAGTATTTGTATATTTTAGTTACCATGTTCTTTCATAATTTTGCTTGCTAGCCCAGTCTATGGTGTTAGGTAAAATATTCAACATACACAATATAATATAGCGTATATGTTGGGAATTTGTCTTTCTGAGTCAAAAGATAAATGATTAACTGGATGTGTACTTTCAGCTCATCTGGATAACATTTCACAAAGAATCTATAATGTCCTGTCAAACGTTGGCCAAAGGCAATACACTATAAATTCAAGATGACATCTACTTAGAAGACAGAAATTTAAATGTGTGATTGAAGATGTTACATTTTACATAAAGTATGTTTATAATTTGAACAAAATTGAAATATATAAATACAATTAAAATGTTACATCAAATATGGAACCTAGGGCTTTGTTTCAGGAATAGATGAAAAAATTAACAAATTCTGGACCTGAGTTCAACCCACAGCATTCCTATGGAAGACTGAAACAGAAGACTGGAGGCACACGAACACACATAGAATTCTTGCTGAAATATCTTTAAAAGTAGCATGAACATAGAGCTTAAATCACTGATAAGTTGATATTAATGAGCCCAGAAGCTCTGAATACTCAAGGTATAATTAGCAAATCAAAAGATTCCCAAGAAGAAAGAAGGAGAGGACCCTGATCCCAAAAAGACTGGATCAAGTTTTGTAGGAGAATATCAGAACAGAGAAAATGGTGGGGGGTGATTGGGGAATGGGCAGAGGGAAGAGGACTTATGGGACATATGGTGAGTGGGGGAACTGGGAAAGGGGAAAGTCTTTGAAATGTAAACAAAGAATATAGAAAATAAAAAAAATTATTAAAAAAGATGGCTCAAAAGTTTAGAACATTTAGAACATTTGTTGTCCTTGCTGAAGACTGGAGTTAGATTCCCAGCATGCATAAGGTGCCTCACACCCACCTAAAACTCCTGTTCCAAGGCATTCAATGCCCTCTTCTGACCTCTAAGGGCATCCCGCACACATGTGGTACACATACATAGTTGCTGTCAAACATTACATTCATACACATAAAATAGATAAACAGTTTAAAGGTAACAAGTATTTGATATTAAAGTACTTTTTCTCTTACTTAGACTGCAGTTTCTGTACAAAGAGTTTGAGATCCCTTAGGGTTTCCCTCGGATCTTATGCAATATTCTAAAAGGGGATTTACTGGGCTGGTTTATGTATTGTGGGGTAGACAGGCCAACAGCTGTTCTCTGTACAGCAGGAGGCCAGGAACCCGACAGCTGCTCAGTCCATATGCAATGTGCCTTGGCAGTCTGAAGCCAAGGAGGGAAGCATGGGAGTGTTTGGGAAGTTTCTGGCATTGACTCCGCATTGATGCCATGGGGGGATGACAACAGCCAAGAGAGACACAGTTGCTCAGACAGAAGGAGAGCCTGTTTTGTCCTCAGAGACCTTTGCATCTGGGCCACCCTTTTGAAGTGGTACTTCACATCTCCCTCCGCCCTGCCTAGAAAGAGCCTGCCACACACACCCTGGGTAGTTCCTCTTGGTAATTCTAGATGCATCAAGGTTGACAGCAACCATCACACTGGACATCTAAGAATCTTGGTTGTGGTCATTAGGCATGATGGTCATCTTGATTGGACTGATAGCTGCCTGGGAGACAAATAGACTTTCTGGCTTTGTGGATATTTCCAGAGATAATAAGGCCATAGGTCTGTGTTTCATGGCCCTTCCTATCTGCTGAGCTTTCTGATCCCTAGCTGACCTGAGGTGACTTGTTCTGTTCTGTGAATGCTGTATACTTTGAGTCTTTACTTCACTACAAGTCCAGAAACAATAGGCCAACCAACCATGGATTAACACCTCTGAAACCAGGAATCAAAGTAAATCCTGCTTCCAACTGCCTCCACTATTCCTAGTAGCTTGAAACTGATAGGGTAATCTGTTCAAACTGGCCTTAACATTGGTATTGGCCCTCCTTGTTTACATCTGGGAAACTTTATCAATTACTTATCGTGATTTCCTGATATTTACCTCTGTAGTCAATAGTTTCCTTCTGTGTATTCCTTACTTTTCAATTCTTGGAAAATGAAAAATTCTTGTTTCAGAGCTTTCAGAAATACAGGGGTTCTTCTCTCACATAGTGATAACTTCCTTCTGCTCTTGTGAGGTTGCACAGCCCAGATTATATTCCATATACTCGCCAGAATATATGTATGTATGTATGTGTGTATGCATGCATGCAAGTATGTATAGATGGATGAATGAATTAATGAATGAATGGATGTGTATATATCCACACATATACACAGTTACACATACACACACACACACACACACACACACACACACATATATATATATATATATATATATATATATATATATACTTGTGAATCACCAATAGATAGGTAGGTAGGTAGGCAGATAGATAGATAGACAGACAGACAGAGAGATAGATAAGATAGATAGGTAGATTCCAATATTTCTCTTTATGCAAACCTATCATGGGCTATAACTGCCTTCAAATCTGTTATTTTTCATTTTCTCCAACAGGTTCCTTCTAACTGAATCATATGCTTGTCCTTCTCCTAACATCAAGATGTTTCCCTTGATATCAGGAATTCAAAACATATTTAAGCATGAGTGAATGATAAGAGTTCAACTCAGTTTACACCTCTTTTTCCTATTTTCAAATCCTTATATCTTATTGTCAGTTTAACATTTCCAATTGACAGCCCCATGCTTCAAACTTTATGTATAAAAGCAGAAATAGTTGTTCTCAGTTCTGAAAAGAGCCCAGATTGACTGCAGATCTATAGATCTCTGTAAGCTGTACCATCATGCCAGGAATTACCAATTAAGTGTCCAGGACCTGGGTCTCTCACACTAGAACATAGATTGTGTGAAGACGCGATGGTGGAGCAACAGTCCTCCCGTTAGCAGATGGTGATTTGCAGAGCTAATGTTTCTTATTGCTATGAGCTTGAGGTCTGCCTGGTTCCTGCGGTTTGGGGCCATTTTCATGTTGGGAAACCTTCAGGCTATAAATTTAGGGTTCCACTGGATTGGATGCTATGACTCACAAAGGTGTTGTTGAGCTCCTCCAGCAAGCCTTGTCAGCAGCAGTAAATTTAGTCCAATTCTGTACTTTCTGGAACCACAGGAGGTGCCGCTTAATAGGATTCTGTTAAATAAAGCCCACAAGTTTAGAGCATAGGCAGGCCTTTGATGATTCCTCATGCTAATTGGCTCCCTGACATTTAACCAAAGTGAATGTGAGTTCACCTAAGGTCAAGGTGCTCCTGTGATTCATCATGTTGACTGAAATCCTGGGCTAGCTGGACCACTCCTGAGCCAGGGCAGAGAGCAGGGCCTGACAAGGCAATTATAACTGTAGGGAACCCTTCTGGAACACTGATGGTTTAAGTATCATTTTTTTTTGTAGAACCCTAAGGACTTCTCAAAATTCTCTGCTCAACAAGAGGTCACAGAAGAGAAATACCCTGTTCCAGTATGTCTTTACAGAGTATGATCTCACTAAAAAAAATTGATGTTCAGTGTGCAGTACCATGCAGATCTGGGTAATTGGATGCATGGCCACATACAGAAAAGGAAAAGTTGCAATCATTTCATACCAACTTGTAAAAGACAAAAAGAATAGAAAGTGTTACCTTTACAGAAATGATGGCACTCTTTTATTCAAAAGAAATACTATGTTCTCACCATATAAAGACAGATGGGGGTGGGGCTGGGGGATGATGGGGAAGAACATTAGAGACCAAAAGAGGCGAATCATTGGAAGCAAAAGTTATAAAGAATGAAACCAGATGAAAGTCTACTGACAGAGCAAACCTATTACCCATTTGCCAAGAACAGCAGCACCAGCCAGGAGATATTTGGCAGATACTTGATTTTTAATGGTGCAGAAACTTATTTATAGCCACATATTTGGGGGCGCTTCAAGGACATAAAAAAATGATCCTTCCTAAGCTCAGTTTTCCACTGTCAGAGGTATTAGCCCAGTCGTAACCACCCACTGAGAGAAAACTATTTTCCAAATGGAAATGGATTGCCATAGGTGGAGAATGGGACTGCGTGGGCAAGCTAGTGATAATTACCTAATTGATTAAAACTACAAATAAACACAAACAAAGAAACAACAAAATAAATGATGCAAACATCTAGGGAACTTGGAAGGAGACAGCTTGCTAGAAGTTCTTTACCAATCAGTGTTCCTAAGATAAAGAATTATGCAAAACCCCACACCATTTAAGATAACAATAAAATCAATATTGCCCCAACCAAAGCTATATTATTTTTTATGTTCTATGTCTTATTTTGAAATCTTTGTAAAATAATGGTTAAGTTTTTGAGGATTTCACAAAATGTATTTACCATGTCCACCCTCACCTTTCTCGACCACCACCTTTGAAATTAATCTTCTTTATTTTTTCAGTGGTCTTCTAGGCTAGGATCTCCAACTTGTGGAACTCAGTGCTTTGTGTGACCCTTGTTCCTCATACTGGCTTCATGATTTGCTGCTGTACAGCTTAGAAGAAGCTGGGTGGCCCTAGGTGCCTTGTTCAGAATGTCCCCATTCCCTTCCTTAGTTGAAACCCCAATCACCACAGCGATAGTTTCAGAAGATGGGAGCTTTTGGATGTAATTATTAGATCACAGTATGTCACTGTGGGCATGGGCTTTAAGACCCTTATCCTAGCTGTCTGGAAGTCAGTCTTCCACTAGCCGCCTTCAGATGAAGATGTAAAACTCTCAGCTCCTTCTGCACCATGCCTGCCTGGATGCTGCCATGCTCCCACTTTGATGATAATGGACTGAACCTCTGAACCTGTAAGCCAGCCCCAACTAAATTTTGTCCTTTATAAGACTTGCCTTGGTCATGGTGTCTGTTCACAGCCATAAAACCCTGACTAAGACAGATATTTTTCTCCAGATCTCCTATGAAACTATATGATCAGCGCTTCTTCCATCTGTCATATCCAGGCCACCATTTATATCTGTTTCTGCCTATAATTCTATGTTTTTCAGAATGGCACATATTAGCTTTAACTATCCACTTGACACAACTTAGACTTATCTGTGAAAAGAATCTCAACTGAGCAACTGCCTAGATGAGACAGGCCTGTGGTGTCTACAGGAGAACATAAATATAAAAGGAATCAGTCCACTGTGAGTGGCACCAAGCCCTAGCCAGGTGTGCCTGAATTTTACAATATAGTTGGCTTAGTGTAAGCCTGTCTGACAGCAAATAACATTCTCCATGGTTCTTGTCATACTTCGTTGGCTGAGAAGTAAGTTCCTTGTTGGGAGGTTGTTTTACTTACTTTTCTGTTGTTGGGATAAAACATCATGATCAAGTCAACTTAAAATAAATGCACTTAATTGTGCTTATGGTTCCAGAGGGCAAGAGTTCATAATAGCAGAGCAAAGGTATGGGTAGACAAACAGCTGAAAGCCCCCATCTCAGAGGGCAAGCTATAGGCAGACAGCACACTGAAATGTCAAGAGTCTTTTGAAACCTGAAAGTCCAACACTAATGACATACCTCTTCCACCAAGGCCATACCTCCTAATCCTTCCAAAAAAGGTCCCATCATGTGCAGACAAAGTATCCAAATATATGGGCCTGTAGGAGCCATTGTCATTCAAACCACCATAAGGATAATGCTGTATAGAATTGCAAGCAAGCCTGCCTTTAACTCCTTCCTTGATTACCCTCAATGATGGATTGTCACCTGGCATTCTAAGCTAAAATAAGACATTCTCATTCTCTCTCTCTCTCTCTCTCTCTCTCTCTCTCTCTCTCTCTCTCTCTCTTCTCTCTTCTCTCTTGTTGCTTTTGGTTAAAGTATATTATCATAATGACAAATGAAATTAAAATAAAACAAGAGTGGAATAAAACATGCAATCTTAGAGTCTAACTTTCTCATTAAGTTTATAATCCAACTGACTTTCATTCGTGTGGCTATTTCAACTTTTCATTCAGTTTTACTGCTTGTTGGTATTCATTTTTATAGATGTACCAAAGTTTACTGCTCATTAACTAAGCAGAGGGCTGTCTGAGAGATTTCCGACTTCTGACAATTGGGAAAAGAAACCAATACAAATATTTGCATGTAGGTATTGTGGAGATGGGAGGTCTGTTGTGCTTTACTCTTGGAAAAATATATAGGATAGGAATGCATGGACCATATGTAAAGGGTATGGAAACCAAGAAATTGGCAAACATGTGTCCATAGTAAATGTATCATCTTACTATCCTGTCATTATATATAAGTGCTGTGGATGATGTAGCTTCAACTTCCAGTGCTATTTAAGGACACCATTTTAAATAAAATCATTTGAGTATACAGAGATACTTCAATGGGTCTTAATGTATATTCTTATTACAATCAATGCTATTGAACACATTATATTTGCTAAGTTACAGCCATCATATTCTGTTAGGTAAAGTGTCTGCTATAATCTTTTGACTTCTTTCTAGTTATCTGTTTATTGTTGAATTGTAAAATGGCTTCATATATTTTACTTAAAAATCCATTTTATGGTCCATTTTACAAAGCATTTCTCCCAAGTAGTTGTTTGTCTCATTTATTACTGTTGTTTTCTGTTGTGATTGTTTTTGACTATTGTCTTTAGGAATTAGAAGCTTTTAAGTTTGATGAAGTTCAGATTGTTTACTTTAAAATTTGTCTTCATCAGTTAACCTATTAAATTTTGGTCCTACTGAAGATATCTTAGCATATCCAAACCCACAGATATCTTCCTACATTTTTTTTCTGGAAGTTGGGCAATATGAACTTTGCGATTAAATCATTATTCATCTCAAGTCAAGCTTTTCCTCACACCCTATCCATTCTCTCTTTTGACAGGAGATAATGACTGAATTCTGGTTGTGCCATTATGCAGAAGGGTACGCAATTGCTTCATCAAAGTTTGTTGAAAGACTATCTTTTCCTCGTCGATTTATAAGTTACCCTCATTTTCAAAGAATTCATTGTGGTTGTGGCCAACCTCTGGATTCTTTCTCCCATGTCTTACATCTGTTACCACCTCTTCCACACTATCATGATTATTGAACGTTCCAAAATCCCAAAAGCACACATCACCAGTCTCTTTACTTCCTTCCTTTACAAAGTAAGTTCTCGGCTAATGCAGAATCTTTGCATTGCAATTTAAATCTTCAAATGGGTTTGTAATTGTCTGTAAAAACCAAGCCCGCAGTTTTGTAAGTATTGGACTGCATTTTAAGGTAAACACTTTAATAGTCTTGAGACATTTAATATACAACTGGTATCTGCTGGCTTATGTAGAAATTTTAATGCTTATTGCAATGGTGGTAAGTCTAGACATTTCATAATTTGTTACTGTTTAAGTGCTCAGAAGCCCAAACATATTACCTATAGTTTTTAATGTATAGAAATAAGCTCAAACATGTTTCATGTGCTTAGTTCCTCTACTATTTTAATTTTGTGTGGCTGATACTTTACTGTGAGTTTCTAGCATGTTATTTTGTATTCTTTCTCTCTGTATAAGTGTGTGTGTGTGAGTTTGAGTATGTGTGTTCACAGATATTGTAGGGTTTGCCTTGATATCTCGATATCTTGCTAAGTGCTTTATATATGGTCTTTGTGATCTTTGTCCCTTCAAAACAAAATTCTGTTCTCTTGGATTAACCACATCTTGTTATGTTTTCTCCTTGTTATGTATAAATGACAATTTTAATAATCAAATTTGTCCTTTGACATGTTTTTAATACATGTATATTATGCATACTGATTACCTCATTTTCAACATCTCTTAACTTCTCACCACCTCTATCTATCCCTGATACTTTTCCTAAAATTTGTTTCTTGAATTCTTATTTGTTTTGCTTTGTGGCATTGTGTTTAAATAGGGTTGCTAGTATGATCATGGGTTTAAAGCTATCCATTGGGCATTGGGGCTTGTAAGCTCAGCAGGGGGTGCATAGCTGAAGACAATGACTCTTCCTCTATCAGAATCTATCAAAAGCCAAGACAATGGAAGGAAGGTGTAGAGGCCCATAAGGCACTCCTCCATCCTTGAGTCTTGAGAAGCCTGTCTTGTGCATGCACATACCGAGAGCAAGATCAAGTAACAGCAGCTGTGGTGAGTTCATGATTCTAATCATTGTGTCATGTCTAGAGTTCAACATTCCATGGCCCCTTTCCCTATCATTTTCCTGCCCTCTCTTCTGCAGTGTTCCCCCAAGCCTTAGAAGGGATGATACAAATATCTTGCTTAAGAATGTGTCTTCAACCATCTCTTACTCTCAACATCATGACTAGCCATTAGATTTTGTGCTCAATGCAGTTGACTTCAAAAGAGACTTCCCTGAGTAAGATCCAGACTAGCATCTGCCTATGGATGCAAACACAGATAATTAGAAGGCAGTTTAATGCTATGTCAGTTTAATTAAACAGCAAGGTCTCTCCCTGAATCCATTTAACCAATGATCTCCATGGGAAAGGGGTTTTGACAAAGCTTACAGTATGAGATGAAAGACTCCAGAAGGGAGACCCTCACTCAAGTCTCGGGAGTAGCACGCACCCAGTAAGGCACTGAGATCGAACTCGTTGTGATCACACGAGGAAGTTTATTGAAGATGGGATTAAACGAGATCTCAGGCCAGCATGCTGGGGTCAAGACTCATACACCATGCAGGGGTAGAGGAGTTCGACCCCCACCTGAACTTGTGACAAGCTTATAAAGGCAAAAACCATAAAAGAGGGGGAGGACTGGGGAGGAAATAGGGGAAGTCTAAAGTCACACATTTACTATTTACTATGTGTTACATTACACTCCTGGGGCTTTGGGACATTCCATAGAGGTTGTTGGGACCCCTGTGGTTATTCTGGGAGCTGTTTTCCTCAAGAGAGTTGTTTTTCTCTAGAGAGTCCCAGGAGGGGGGCGGTTTTCTCTAGAGAGTTCCGGGAACAGCCACCTGCAGGGGGCGGGGGCCCAAGGTGACAAAGGTGACAAGCCCATGTCCTTACAGGTAGCTATTAATTAATTAATTTTTTATTCTTCAGAGACATGGATTCCCTCATATGGGGAAGCCCTTAAATCCAATCCAAAAGTAGTTGGTTGCCCCCATAACAGTGACAGGTGGGCACATTTTGCCTGTATGGTTGTTACAGAAGTTTTTGGGGTTTATACCTGGGTAATATTGGTTTTGTTTTCCACCAGCAGTTTACATCACATCTAGAATGTGGGAGTTAGCTAGAAACAGAATTCCTAGATTGCTCTCTGTATATTGTGTATTTGAAGTGCCTGGTGTCTTCAGAAATAAGATCGCATTCTCAAGTTATGGGGGACAACCAAGAAGACTGTCAAGGAATTTATTTGAGAGGCCTCTGAGGTTTCACTGACCAATAACTCCTACAGTACTATTCTCCTCCTGGCACTGGGAATTTTGCTTAGTAGGTCCTGCTTCCACAAACAGCACTAGCCAGCCTTGCAGGATCATTTCTTTCAGTCTCTCTTCTGTATTCTTAATGGGGTTGCAAAACAGTAAGGTGTAACCACAGGCTTTTCCACCCACTCCCCAAATAAGGACTCTGAGACTGAATTATTTATGAATGACTTCTTAGACAAGCTTGGGCTTGTTCCCTGGCTACCTTATAACTTAATTAATCCATTTATTCTATTATATCTCTTTCCACATGGCTAGTTACCTCTCCTCAGTTTCATGTAATCATCTCTATCAGGACTGGGGCAAATCTCCTCCTGTGCCTGACTCTATCCCAGAATCCTCTCCTTCTGGGCCTGAACTCCCACCTTCTATTTTCTGCCTAAGGGAATAGGCCAACAGCTTTTTATTGACTGGTTATGCTTCCATACAGTACACAAGATAATCTCTGTGTAGTAAATTTCTGTGTGGAATTTTGCACAGCCCTGCATTTTGGTTGACTCTCTGTTCCTTCATTTCCCTAATCTCTTTTCTTTGCTTAGACCTTTTTAAAAAATGGATATTTTCTTTACTTATATTTCAAATGTAATCCCCTTTCCCATTTCCCCCCTTCTGGAAACCCTCTATCCTATTCCCCCTACCCTTGATTCAATGAGGGTGTTCCACTACCCACCCACCCACTCCCACCTCCCCACCTTCGATTCCCCTATACTGGGGTATCTATTAACCCTTCACTCTCTCCTCTCATATAAGGACCTCTCCTCCCATTGATACCAAACAAGATAATCTCTGTTACACGTGCAGCTGGAGCCATGTGTACTCCTTTGTTGGTGGCTTAATCCCTGGGAGATCTAGGGGATCTGATTGGTTGATATTGTTGTTCTTCCTATGGGGTTGCAAACTCCTTCAGCTCCTTGAGTCCTTTCTCTAATTCCTCCATTAGGGACCCTGTGCTCAGTTCAATGGTTGGCTGTGAGCATCCATGTCTGTGTTTGTAAGGCTCTGGCAGGACCTCTCAGGAGACAGCCATATCAGGCTCCTTTTGGCAAGGATTTCTTGGAATCCACAACAGTGTCAGGGTTTAGTGACTGTATATGGGATGAACCCCCAGATGGTAGAGTCTCTGGATGACCTTTCTTTCCTTCAGTCTTTGTTCTACACTTTGTCTCCATATTTGTACTCATGAGTATTTTGTTACCCATTCTAAGAAGGACCAAAGTTCCCACACTTTGGTCTTCCTACTTCTTGAGCTTCATGTGGTCTATGAATTGTATCTTGGGTATTCTGAGCTTTTGGGCTAATATCTACTTATCAGTGACTACTTACCATGTGTGTTCTTTTGTGATTGGGTTATCTCACTCAGGATGATATTTTCCAGTTCCATCCATTTGCCTAAGAATTTCATGAATTTATTGTTTTTAATAGTTGAATAGTATTCCATTGTGTAAATATACCATATTTTGTGTATCCATTCCTCTATTGAGGGACATCTGGGTTCTTTTCAGCTTCTCACTATTATAAATAAGGCTGTTATGAACATAGTGGAGCATATGTCCTTATTATATGTTGGAGAATCTTGTGTGTATATGATCAGGAGTATAGCTGGGTCCTCAGGTAATACTATGTCCAATTTTCTGAGGAACCACCAGACTGATTTCGAGAGTGGTTGCTCCAATTTGCAATCCCACCAATAATCCCACCAAATTCTCGCCAGCATTTACTGATCCCTGAGTTTTTGATCTTAGCCATTCTGACTGGTAAGGGGTAGAATGTCAGCATTGTTTTGATTTGTATTCTGTGATGACTAATGATATTGAACATTCCTTTAGGTACTTCTCGGCCATTGGATATTCCTCAGTTGAGATTTTTTTGTTTAGTTCTGTAGCCTATTTTTAATAGGGTTATTTGATTCTCTGGAGTCTAACTTCTTGAGTTCTTTGTATATATATTAGATATTAGCCTTCTTTTGGATGTAGGGTTTGTAAAGATTTTTTTCCCAATCTGTTGATTGCTATTTTGTCCTATTGACAGTGTCCTTTGCCTTACAGAAGCTTTGCAATTTTATGAAGTTCCAATTATTGATTATTGATCTTAGAGTATAAGTCATTTGTGTTCTGTCCAGGAAAGTTTCCCCTGTGCCCATGTATTTGAGGCTCCTCCCCACTTTCTCATCTATAAGTTTCAGTATATCTGGTTTTATGTGGAGGTCCTTGAACCACTTGGACATGAGCTTTATACAAGTAAATAAGAATGGGTCAATTTGCATTTTCTATATGCCGATCATCAGTTGGAGGTCAAAGGGATACAAATTGGAAAGGAAGAAGTCAAAATATCACTATTTGCAGATGATATGATTGTGTACTTAAATGACCCCCAAAATTCCACCAGAGAACTCCTAAACCTGATAAACAACTTCAGCAAAATGGATGGATATAAAATTAATTCAAACAAATCAGTAGCCTTTCTCTACTCAAAGAATAAACAGGCTGAGAAAGAAATCAGGGAAACAACTCCATTTACCATAGTCACAAATGATATAAAATAATTTGGCATGACTATAACCAACAAGTGAAAGATCTATATGACCAAAACTTCAAGTCTCTGAAGAAAGAAATCAAAGAAGATCTCAGAAGATGGAAAGATCTGCCATGCTCATGGATTGGCAGGATTAATGTAGTAAGAATGGCCAAATTACCAAAAGCAACTTACAGATTCAATGCAATCCCCATCAAAATCCTAAATCAATTATTCATATTGTTAGAAATAGCAATTTGTAAATTGATTTTGAATAACAAAAAAAAAAACCAGGATAGCAAAAACTATTCTCAACAATAAAAGAACTTCTGGGAGAATCACCATCCCTGACCTCAAGCTGTACTACAGAGCAATAGTGATTAAAAAACAAACAAACAAACAAACAAACAAACACTGTATGGCATTGGTACAGAGCCAGGCAGGAAGATCAATGAAATAGAATTGAAGACACAGAAATAGAATCCACACATCTATGGTCACTTGATATTTGACAAAGGAGCTAAAACCATCCAGTAGAAAGACAGCATTTTTTTTATTGTATATATTCTATATTTACAATTCATTTCCCTTTTTCTGGTTCCCCACCCCCAAAGGTCCCACATGTCCTTTTCCCTCCCCCTGCTCCCGCATCCACCCCCTCCCACTTTACTGTTCTTGTACTCTCCCACAATGATGTTTTGGTCCATCCTAGCACCAGTGTCCACTCCTTTCTTCTTGTGAGACATCACTTGATATGTGATTTGTGTCTTTGGTGTTCTAAGCTTCTAGGCTAATATCCACTTATCAGTGACTGTATACCATGGGTATTCTTTTGAGACTGGGTCACCTCACTTAGTATGACATTCTCCAGCTCCATCCATTTCTCTAAGAATTTCATGAATTCATTGTTTCTAATGGCTGTATAGTACTCCATTGTGTATATATACCACATTTTTTGTATCCATTCTTCTGTTGAGGGACATCTGGGTTCTTTCCAGCTTCTGGCTATTATATATAAAGCTGCTATGAACATAGTGGAGCATGTATCCTTATTGCATGCTGGTGAATCTTCTGGGTATATTCCCAGGAGTGGTATGGCTGGGTCCTCCGGAAGTATCACGCCCAGTTTTCTGAGGAACCGCCATACTGATTTCCAGAGTGGTTGTACCAGCTTGCATTCCCACCAGCAGTGGAGGAGTGTTCCTCTTTCTCCACATCCTCGCCAACACCTGATGTCTTCTGAGTTTTTAATCTTAGCCATTCTGACTGGTGTGAGGTGAAATCTCAGGGTTGTTTTAATTTGCATTTCCCTAATGACTAGTGATGTTGAACATTTTTTAAGGTGTTTCTCAGCCATCCGAATTTCTTCAGGTGAAAAGACTCTGTTTAGCTCTGTACCCCATTTTTGGATAGGGTTATTTGGTTTTCTGGGGTCTAACCTCTTGAGTTCTTTGTATACATTGGAGATTAGCCCTCTGTCGGATGTGGGGTTGGTGAAGATTTTTTCCCAATTTGTTGGTTGCCGATTTATCCTTTGACAGTGAAAGACAGCATTTTTAACAAATGGTGCTGATTAGATCTTTCTATCCACACTGTTCTTCCTCTCTTTTCCTTTCACCTGTATTCTACTGCCTAGTTCCCCTCCCACTCTCAGTGTCTTCATTCTAGTTTTCTGGATCCTCAGGGACTCCAGGGAAGAACTCTAAACAGTCAAAACCAGAATTCAAATAAGGGGAGTGCATACATATTTTTTAAGCTTCATGTATCACTCTGCAAATTTCATATCTCTTTATATTGGGATAAAATTCCATTGTGTATACATGACACACTCTTGTTATCCAGTGGATGGCTATCTGGGATGTTCCCACTTCCTAGCTGCCATGACTAAAGCAGCAATGCCACAGATGTGTTGATCCCTCTGCAGGATTACAGAGTCCTTCCAGAATGTGGTCCAGGCTTATTTTTAAAGTGATTGCATTAGTTTAGACATTTAGTGTACATTTTCAATGAACAATTTAGACATACATAGTATGTGTGTTTAAGTTGCCATAGCCTTTTTTGCAAGTGATTTTACAACATCCACAATGTATACTATTTAATACTATGTCATGTTATTTCTGGAAAATCCCACTCCATGGCCAAGACTGAGTGTTGGTATTACTTTTAAATATTATTTTACATTTTCATAAAATACAAATATTGTTTTATTAGTTCTGCCACTGTAAATATTGTTCTATTAGTTGTATTTTAAATAGTCAAACATTCTTAGCAGGGAAAGTATGCTATATTTTTGCTCAAATAAAGACTATTTTGAGGCTGAAGAGATGACTCAGTGGTTAAGAGTAGTTGACTGCTCCTCCTAACATCCAGAGTTCAAATCCCAGCAACTGCATAGTGGCTCACAACCATCTGCCATGAGATCTGACACCCTCTTCTGCAGTGTCTGAAGACAGACAGCTACAGTGTACTTACATATAATAAATTAATAAATCTTTAAAAAAAAGACTTTTGGATGATCTTTATATCATTTTTCCCTTTTTGTTTTGCTTTTAGTTTTTGTTCTTTTGTCTCTTTCAGGACTGAAGTAATACACATCCCCGTCGACAACAGTTGAACGTGCACAGAAGCACCCATGCATACAAAAAAATTTTATTTAATTTTAAATATTTGTAAATGTGTCAGTCTTTAGTTTTTCATTTCTACCAACTAACTTCAGAGAATGAGGTAGGATTTTGGTTATGTGTACCCTGAAGTGAGTAAATTTATCTCAGAGATTTCTAATTCTGAATTCCTAATTTCAGGATTTTTTTAATACATTAATGTATATGGTTCCTCTTGTCTTTGAATATACTGATTTATTTCCCAAATCAAATCTGTTAGGCCCCTTAAGAAAATTATAAATTTTAGTGTCTGCAGTTCCCTTATTTGAAGTACCATTTAATTCTTATTTGAATAATAGTCCATGTATCCAAGGAAAAATTTCAACTCTTCTGTTTATTTTATAATAAAATATATTATTTTTTAAGAAAATGTACTGTATACACTTCACATCGCAGGAATTATTTTTAAATACTGCATAATTCAGTAGGATATTTTATATTTTCAGAATATATGTATATTCCCAGAGACATGTAACCAATTGTTACTGCCTAACTTTTAGAATATTTTTTCACACTAAAATAACTATGTATATATGGATATATGTGTATATATAAACATTTATGTATATATAGTTTGTTAATGTAATATATATACATATAGATGTATATATACATCTATGTCTACATGTATACATATGTATATATGCTTGGTGATAAAGTGTTCTAAAGTAATTATTCTGGCTATATCTTTACATCTATACCTGCACACACACACACACACACACACACATATATAAATGCATATATGGATGGACACTTTTGTGTATGTATACATATATATACATGTGCATATATATATTCATCATAATTACTATGAGTGTGTTCCCAATACACTTTGATAACTACTTATCTCCCTCCTGTCTATATAATTTTTTAATAAAACCCAAAATACATTGAGTATATTATATATGGCCTCTGAAAGTGGCTTTTTCACTTACTATAATATTCTCAAGGTTTGTTTAAAAGCTCCTACCTGTACTTCATTTTTATTGCTGAATAATATTTCCCTGTATAGAAATGATACATTTTGTTCATGCCTTAAGTAGTTGAAACAGTTGAGTTATTTTTACTTCCTGGCTGTTATGAAAAATGCTATTTGCATAATACAGTATAAATGTTTCATGAAGAATTCTAGCAAGTCCATTAACTCTGTATTTTGAATTTTCTAGGGATAATGAAAAGTTTTATAAAATGGCCATACTGTTATACTATCCTTCTAAGGAGACAATGTAGTTTCAATTTATACACATCTTCTTTTTCAATGCTCATCCCCATATGTGTGAAGTAAAATTTGACTGGGATGATTTAACTTCCATAATAGAAATGATCCTGAACATATTATGTGTGATGTTTGTAAATATTTTATTCCAACCTTTGATTTGTGTTATCTTTGTCTTGAAAGTATCACCTGAGTCATGCATATTTTTTAATTTTAGTGAAATCCATTTAATATTTTGTGTTTGCATTTTTGAAGGTGTCATGTCTAAGATACCAGTGTCTAATGGCATGCTAAAGGAACTATGTCACTTTAAATAATTTCATAGTTTTCATTTTTCTCTTATATCTAACTCATTTAGAGTTAAGTGATTACCCTTGTTTAGTATAGTGCTCTAAATCTTTTTTATAATACATGGAACATAAAAATTATCAACACTATTTTTTGAAAGATATTCATTTACAATTAAATTATCTTATTACTTTGCAAATTATTTCACCATAAATATAAGGCCATTGCTTAAATTCTATTCCAGTGAGATACTTTTAACAGTATCATTTTTTGGTTACTATAACTTTGCAGTACATTTTGAAGTCTGGAAAAGTACATATTCTTGTTATTTTCTTTCAAGATTATTTTTATTAACCGTGTCTCTAACCTTATGTAAACTCAAGGTTAAATTTTTTGACTTCTGAAATACAAGTCAATTGGAACTTTGATAGAAACTAATTTGAATATTTACAGCCAAATTAGAAACAGTGTCATAATGTTATTAATGCCTCTGATAGTTCCAAAAATTGGGGTGGCCTTCTACATATTCCAATCACTTTTATTCCTTTCAGAAAGGTTTTATAAACTACAATCCATTGTTTTCTCAATGTACTCATGAACATTTCATAGTTTTCATGACATTTATTGAATTGAATAACCTTTTTATCCACAAGAACAGTGTGCAGATAGAGATTTTGTGCCTATATCCTAGCAGTGTCAATTCTGCCTCCTGTCTGTTTAGAGTTCCTACATAGGTCTCTGTGGTTTCTTTTTGTCTCTTAAACCTTTCTCTTGCATGGTAGAGGCCTATGAAAAGCCAGGAGAGGGTAAAGACTCTTGTTTAAAGGATTGTATGGTGTCCTCTCTCCAAAAACAGTTATGGTGAAGCTCAGCGCTTTGAGGTGTGCTTCATTTGGTAACAGAGTTTTATAGATGAAAGCCATTGAATAGAGGAACATGCAACACAGCATGGGAGGGTAATTGTTGGTGTGCAAAGACAGTTCAATATTTGCAGCCCACCATGTTAGTAGGCAGAAGAGGAAAATTTGCAACTTAGTATTGACTTATTCAAAGGTTTTTTTTTTTTTTTTTTTTTTTTTTTTTTTTTTTTTTTAGCAAAACTCCACATTTCTCCTTAGGGAGGAAAATCTTTTTATAAGGTGAGAAAGTGGGAGGGAGTTGATTGAGGAATGGATGGAGGGAAGAGGGCTTATGAGACTTATGGGCAGGGAGAGGGGGACTGGGAAAGGGGAAATAATTTGGAATGTAAACAAAGAATATAGAAAAGAAAATAGAAAAAAGATAAAAAGAATTTATAAAGTCAGAATTCCCTTGATATTATAGAATATATCAACAAAATCTATAGCTATGATATTGAACTTATTTGTGAAATATTGACTACTTCTTTCCTATGAATAAGGGTTTTAAATTTAAATTTATTTAATTTTTTATATTTATGAGTGTTTTATTGTGAAGAACATGTATGTCCAGTAGCCCAGGGGAGGTCAGAATAGAGATCCAAATTCCCTAGGGCCAGAGTTACACACAGATGTAAGCTGCCATGTGGATGCTGGGAATTGAATCTGACTAATGCAGAAGTTGGTACCAGGAGTGGGGTTTTGCTGTGATAGGCCTAACCATGCTTTTATTTGGAAAAATGTGGATTTGGTATAGTGGAATGCTTTAGATGGAGATTAATGGGCCGTTCTAGTAAGAATATGGTTCTGAGGTTAACTTGAACTGTGCAGGCATAGCCCAAGATGTTTCAGTGGGAAGAAATTTTAATATGTGGTTAGAAACTGTTCTTGTGATATTCTGGTGAAGAGTGTAGCTGCTTTTTGCCCTTATCTGAAGAGTCTACCTGAGACTTAGGCAAAGGGATATCTATTAATTGCTTTGAAAAAAGAAATCTCAAAACAGCCTGGTATAAAATCTCTTGTATGGTTACTAAGGTTCACTCTTATGAAGAGCATTTTGATGAAAAGAAGCAAGCTGGGAAATAAAAATAGAAAATATATAGTTCAAATGATAAAGGAGAACCAGGAAGTTAAATGGAGCAGATCTGTTTCAATGAGATAAACAGATTAAGGTAGCAGTGATCTTGGGATAGTACCCCACCCAGCTATGCTTACTATTTGTGTTTGGAGTTGAACAAGGAATTGTTATATCATGTTAGGTCCTATTTCCTGGTTATTGTTTGTATTTGGACTTTTAATCTGTAGTGAACCACAGTCCAGAAATGGAGGGCACGCTTGTGATCCAGACCTTAAGGCTGGAAGACACAAGCTTTTGATCTGGATGTTGAGGCATCATGGGCATGAAAAGCTTAGGCCCAGGCAAGGTAGTACATACCTTTAATCCCAGTAGACAAAAGCAAGCAAATCTCTGAGTTCAAGGCCAACATTGGACAGAGCAAGCCTATGTAAATGAAAACTTACATCCAGATGTGATGGTACATGCCTTTAGTCCCAGCATTCAGAAGACAGAGCCATGCAGATCTCTTGAGTTCAATGTCAATCTACAGATAAGAGTCCAAAGTCTTGTCTGAGATTCATGAAATCTCTAAACTACAATCCCTCAAGAAATCAAATATAAAAAGCAGATCACATACCTCCAACACCATGCAGGATATATATTATCATTCTAAAATGTTCAAATAATAAACCAGAGCAAGACAGAAAACCAGCTGAGTAAACTCCAAACTGGATATCTCCGTGTCTGATATCAAAGCACTCTTCAGATCTCCAACTCCTTTCATCCTATTGATTGCTGTTGACAGATCTGGCATTTAGCAGCAATAAAGTTTATTCCCTTGGGCTGGTCCACTCGCTGTTAGCAGTTTTCCTTGGCAAGTATCCCACAGCTTTGATATCTCTAACATCTAGGAGTTCCCAAGGCAACTTCAACTTTATAGCTTCTTATTCCAATATCTAGGATCTATATATAATCTTCTGGGTTCCTCCAAAAGGTTTGTGTCAATTCTCCAGCTCTGCCCTCTACAGCACTCTGGTTGACTCCATTCTATTGCTGCTGATGTTCTTGGTGATACATCCCACCTAGTAGGCTGGGGTCTTCTCATGCAACTAGGCTTTACCCAAGCCCTCTCATAGGCTCCCTTCATGGTGCCAAGCCTTAACTTCCTTATGCGGACCCTTCAGCCCTGGGCTGTCAACTGCAACTGAGGCTGTACCTTCACCAATGCCATCTCCTGGTCTTTCAATGTACCAAACCTCATTTGCTCTCTATGACTCCTTCATACCTTCAAACTAGAACCACAGAACATAACAGGGTATGTGATCAACATGATCTTGCTCTGAGTCAAGTTATTTTTTTTATACTTTTCTATATCAATGAATGGCAGGGCTATTATAGCAACAATGCAAAATAGCTGGTGGGCATGGAACAAAATGGCTACAGCTATGCTAGCAGGGCAGACTTTGAGTTGGCCTGTCCCAACACCTACCCCATTTAGTAACTGCTGGAGAATGTGAAGGGGTGTCCAAATCCAAAGCTGCATGATTTCCATGGCACAGGGCAATAACAGGATATTTGAGAGGAGTCCTGGTGAGGATAGAAAATTGATAGTGTAGGAGAACCCAGAGGCCTTGAACAAGACCAATCATTCATTGAAATGTTTGGGCAAAAGGATCTTCTATGTGTCATAAGGCATTTTTCATGGTGAGATTTTTGGAGTGGGATTATTTTTTTGTTTTGTTTTTCGGTGGGGTGCAAGGGCAGAGTATTGATATGGAAGGGCAGGGAGATGAGTGGGATCAGTTGTGTGACATGAAATTTATAAAAAAAATGGTAAAAAGAAAAACAGTTTAAAGAAAGCTCATTAAAGCAGGAATAGGGCAAAACACTATGTACTGCCCAAATGTTTCACTGTAGCCTAAGGAAAATCCCTGCTAGACATTTTGAAAATATAAGCAAGACTTTCTTAAATATTTGAAAACTGTACTAAGCTCAAGCCAAAATTCTATGCAATGTAGAAAAAGAGTAAAGAAAGTGATACATATTCCATTAAAATATTTTACTTGGTGAAATATGCTACATGAATATGTTCCAGATATTGATGGCTGCTTATCCTTTACATGCAAGACCTAGCTGCCATTATTCTGATACATTCCAAAGCTTTACAATAAACTGCAAGTCAAAAAGCTCAACACAGTTGTTTGTAACAACTTTCATTTTCACTGAAAACTTAGGAGATCTTTGAGAAGAGGTGAAGAGATTCTAGTAACTCTATTTCAGAGATACTGGGTTTTTTATGATTGTATGTAAATTACAGAATGGTTTTCTCCACTGTTCCAGCAGAACAATAACTTTTCATCTTAGCCCAAGCTCTACTGTCATTATCTGACTTAGACACAGTTCCACACTGTGATTTTTCTAAAAAATATCTGAGAGTTTCAGGACCAAAAAAAAAAAATGCCTTGCTTTGCGTGGCCCCAAGTATTATAAAGTATATTTTAGGGTTGAGGAGAGCTTGATGATCCATGCTATATAAAACAGTAAAAGATAAACAATTTTAAAAATTCCTAGCAGTAATAGGAGGGCATAGTAATATATTATCAAACATGAGCAGTGAAGTAAATATTGGGGAAAAGGGATTTTGTTGGTTCCTAAAATAAAACTGTGATCAGAAAACTTTGTTTGTCCTTATGTAAAGTAGTATGTTGCATTTTAAAATATAAAGCACCGTTCTAAAATATACATATAAATTGCACAATAGCAAATACCGTAGGGCAGCATTAAAATAAACAGTGAAGTAAGGGTACGTATTGTTCTGTAACCACTTTCCTACTCAGTATTAATGCAGTATCACCTTGGTTTTACTAAGATCTTGAGCAGATAGAATATAACTTACTCATAATGTAATATTTTTTAAATTCTGACTTCTTTTGAATATTTCTACTCACTTTAAACCAACAGTTCATTCTTTTTTATCAAACCCTCCATACCATTTCCTCTCCCCTTTGCCTCTAAAAAGGTGTTCCCCCACCCACCCAACTATTCACCCTTCTAGCATTCCCCACACTGGAGCAACAAGAGTCCATAGGACCAAGGGCCTCCCCTCCCATTGATGCCACCAGATAAAGGCAATCCTCCGCTGCGTATGCCTGTTAATCAACATTAAAAAGGAATAACCCTTCAAAGAAATAACCTACTATGTCATGGAGAAAGACTAGTTACTTAGCTCTAAGGATTCTGAAAACATTGACTCAGGGGTATCAGAAGTACATAGTGCTTCTTTACTGAGCCATGGGACTTAGCTTCTGGCAGATGAGAATAAAGACTCAATTCTGAATAGTCTTCCGTCCTTGTAATCTGCTGTGGCTTCTTAATTCTTCTGCCAATTGCTGGCACTGCTCTGCCTTACAAGGGTTAACTGCCTAGACTGAGGCTTTATATAACCTGTGAGCTGATGCTGCATTGGCTCTGTGGCAAGTATGATGAGGTTGACTGTTGTATTGTGAAACAATTACCTTCTATTTATCTTTCATGTGGCTCTTTTAGTTCCCATCTTTATCACATTTATCTCTCTTCTTGCTTCTTTCAGACCAGTGGCTCTCAACCTTCCTAACACCGTGACCCTTTAATACAGTTCCTCATGTTGCGCTGACCTCCAACCATAAAATTATTTTTGTTACTGCTTCATAACTGAGATTTTGCTACTGTTATAAATTGAAATGCAGATATCTGATATGTGTCCTCCCATAGATCATGACACATAGATTGAGAACCACTGTTTTAGATCAATGTCTTTTCTTTTTTTCTATGTCAATTAGTTTTATAATATGCCACATTTTTGATTGTTACATTACTCTCTTTTCTAGTCTTCACTCCAACATCAATGTAAGCCTGTGCAATTAATAAAGTCTGAAGGCAATGACATTGTTCCTGCTATCAAATTATTAAAGAGCTTAAACATCATTAGCTCCCAGCATTCTCTTCTCACTATGCCTGCTATTTTCTCTTCTAATAATCAATCTTCACAAATTTGGAAATAAAACCTACCTAATGAAGATAGCGCCGACATTGTGTTGGCCATTTATAAAAATTAAATTCATTTTTCAAGTCTGTAAAGTAATAACACTTCAGCTCATCAGTACTAGAGTACAAAAGCAAACAATGAAATAAATAGCCCACACGAGGCTTAGGCTAGGTGCCCAAATGTCTCTGAATTCTGGATGTTTAGACATGTCTCCTTCATAGGGGAAAAAGACATTTTAGTGGGGAAAACGGAATAGAGGCATTAATGGAGGGAAAAAAGGACTAAAATTTATCATGTGCACATATGAAATTGTCCAGAAATAAATAAATAAAATGAAATATAGCAATACATTTTATTAAAGTTTTAAAAAGTGAAGAAAGAACAGGCTAAGCATAGGACTCCCAAGAGAGCATATTAAAGCCCAGAACTGGAAAAATTCTGCTGATAATAAGTTGAGGGGTCATTTCTTAGTGTTCATATGAGGAATTGGGGGAAATTTATCCACATGCTGAATGCTTAGGAGGCAGTGGGGAAATGGCATTCTCATACACACTGGTAGAGCAACAGAGTTGTAACATGTAAGGTCATGACAGAGGCATTTCCATCCCTACACATCATATCTACAGGAAATTACCTTGGAGATACAAGTCCTGGAAAACAGCAATGCACACACACACACACACACACACACACACACACACACCACTGTTGCAAGGGCACAGTACAGATGCCCACAGTGAGGGCAGTAGTTGACGGAACAGGCGTAGATTATAAAAGATCAAGGATATTCTGATTTCCATAGTTCATCACACAATCATACAGTTAAAAGTAAAGCCAGGTTCCAAAGACTATTCACTCTCTGCTTTTTTGTAGAAGAAAAGCAGAGTGTTAAATCCCATCTAAAATGCTCAGTTTTACAACCCCCACCTAAAAAGGAGAAAGGCAGCATAACTACTTATGGGACCACATATGAAAGACACAGAAGCCTAAGAAATGACAGTATGTGGAGAGGACATGATAAGAATCATACCTACTTTACATGAGTATAAGCGCTCATGATTTTCCTTAAACTTATAAAAACGTAAAGCCATTACATCATTTCAATGACTCCAAATGTGTATACCAAAGCATATACTTAACTGCAATTCAAATGCACAGAATAACTGCTATGAACAGTGGAGAATGGGAAACATCCCCAGCCTCCCTGACTTCCACTAATACCATCAGGTTAAAACCAAAAGCAGACAAAACAGACCCCTAATTCTAACATATTCATCTTCCACAGTGAGGGGAATTTTTGGAGCCAGCTTAAACACATTCTTCCACATACACAAATACTTAAGTAGTACATACCTATGGATACGTTTTCATTATGAAATGGGCAAAAATATACACAGAAAGGATGGGGCACTTTAATAAGTTATATTTTTATCCTAGAGTTTCAAATGCTAATATGAACTCCTGTTTATAATGCATGGAGAGAAAGAGAAACATACTACAGGTGACTTTCTAAATAGAGGGGGTCCAAACTCCACCCTCTGGTAGCAATGAGCACTCACTGAGATGCTGCAATTGGGTTTCTATAGTTTTCAATAGAAGGGATGTAAGTTTGTCATGCACCATGTCCTTTAGCTTTGGGGTCCTCATGTATATCCTCATTACAGGAGAAGAGTCTAATCAACTGAAACATACAGCTCTTCTTAGACTGAGCAGAGATTTGAGCTCCTGAGGCAAACCACTGCCCCAGAAGTAGACTGGGAGACCGAAGGACAGTTATTGGAGCCAGAGCCTGACACAAGTCTGCAGCAGAAACCACGGGCAGGAACACTGGCAACTGAATATCTTTGGGAAACCCAGTAGCAAGAGCCTGAGCAAAAAGCTCCTACTGAACCCAGTCTTGGGACTCCATAGTCTTGAAAAATTCACCTCCTAGAGCCCTACAGGTTCTCACAATGAAGACTAGAGAGAGAAAGAGAAGTCCCCTAATTCTTCTAACAGTGGGGAGAACAGATCATCTTTATCAAGGCAATCAGTGTCTTGTCGGTACCCCGCTGATGGGGGTTTTACTAAAGCACAAGTACCCTGGAAGAGGAGAAAAGTTCAATTTGAAAACCCTATAGATGTGAAGTTAGAAAGAAGTCTTCAGCTCCAGCCTTCTATGAAGAAGAGAAAACTGTCCAGCAGATTCTCTGGAAGATGAGATTTCACTCCAGGACGCAGGGGCAAGCTGTTTCCTATTTGCTCATCGGGACAGCAACGGGGTTTTAATGTAATTGTGAAGACTGAAGATAAAAGCGCTGAGAGCTCATATGCGGTTTAAAGACACCCCAGGAAAATGTAATATCAAGAGGAAGAAGGGAAAACAAGAACAGCAGAGGAAATTTAAGACCGACTCTAGTAACTGACTCAGTAACCACAGGCTCCCACTGGCCACATAAACAGCTTCATAATACCATCGTGCCCATCTCATTTCTATTTATCCTGATGAATCATGTCTGCCTTTCAACAAGAATGTATGAGACATGCTAAAAAGCAAAGCGTAGTCAGAAGGCATAAAGCAGATACCAAAAGCTCAGCTATGGCAGACTCTGGAATTGTAGGATTTGAAATTTACGATAAGAATGGTTGCATAATAAGGGTTCTAGCAGGAAAGAAAGTAGACAGTGTGTAGGAGCAGAGGCTGACAAGAGGTTTGACACAGAAACTGTGGAAAAGGCTGAAAGGCAACCCTGGAAATCCGGATCCTAGAGGCAGAAATGACAAAGGCTCATGATGATCTCCTTCATAGACAAGGCGTGGGTGAAGCATCAATACCGGAAACTTCCCGCTGAAATAAAAAGTGGACTAAGACTATCAAATGGAATATGATATCCAGGACTGGATATCCAAGAATAAGCTATGGTCCGTGGACCAAACCTGCATCATATACCACAGGAGACTGCCGATGGGAAAAACAAGAGGCCGGAGAGGCTTTGGAAGTGATAACAGCAGGGCATTTTCCAAAATTAAGGTCAGACAGTACGCGGGATCCAACACACTCAGAGAATCAGAGTGGTGTGAAGACCCACATGTATATTGATATGTATGCGAATCCAAGTTAGAAAGTGTGACAGGGCAAGAGGGAATAGAGAAATAAACAGATTTCCTCACTAATGGCCAAAAATCAGAATCGCTTGGACTTTTTCTTCAGAGACCAAGCAATCAAGAACAGAATAGAATGACATTTTAAATGTGTGGAATTAAAATCATTAATGATCTACTTCCATGTCCCATGAAATAACCATGTACAAAAGAAAGATTTTTTTTTTAAAAAAAAATGTTTAATAACAAAAAAAATTCTCAGCCCAAAATAAAGAAAATGTGCTGCCAATAGTACTTCCTTACCAAGAAAGGGGGAAGGGAGGGAGGAAGAAGGGGAGGAGGAGGAGGAGGAGGAGGAGGAGCAGGAGGAGGAGAGAGAAAGAAAGGGAAGTCTCCACAGAGAAAGGGAGAGGGCCTGCTGAAGAACACGAGATGCTGAAATAAAGGTTTAAATCTGGGTTGTTTGTATTTACTTTTCCTAGTTATTACTGATCCTCTGTTTAACATGATCATGGAAGCAATGCATATGGCAGCCAGGAACTATGGGAAAGTAAATGAAATGAGAACACGGGTAGATGAGGCCTGAGGTGGGAATCCCAAGCACACTGATGTAAGGCACATGCTTTAACTGTTACAGAACAGATTGTCATCTGACCTGACATTTGTTCATCATAAGGGATGACTGAAACCCCTAAAGAGTGAAGTAAATATGTACTGTGGAGTCTTCTGGGTATTCTGAGCCAGAGGAAGCAAGATTAAGTCTAATGTTCAGTTCAAGCAGGCAGCAGTAAAAGACACACAGAAAGATTCTGTTCTATGAATATTGAGGAAGCGGGTTCCTCCCTCTGCTGTGTGCCCACCTGATATTCTTGCTTCAAAACTCATAAGAAATGCTCTCCCAGGATCAAAGCTCAGATGAAGACTCCACTCACCTCATGGATCTTGAGGGACTATAAAGAAAGCTGCTCATGGCTGACTTCCCAGTGTGCTTGGTGTTCTGGACATCATCTCAAGATCGCTCCTAACCGAACATGTCTGTCTGCCAGAAGTTGTGTTCAAGCACCTTAAATACAGATGGTGGCTTCTTTTATCATAGTACTGAATCATAGTTTTTTTTTTTAAATAAACCTTCCTTCTTTTTAAAGATTTATTTAGTTTATTTATATGAGTATACTGTCACTGTCGTCAGACATACCAGAAAGAGCATCAGATCCCACTACAGATGGTTGTGAGACACCATGTCGTTGCTGGGATTTGAACTCAGGACCTCTGGAAGAGGAGTCAGTGCTCTTAACCACTGATCCCTCTCTCCAGCTCTGAATCATAGTTTTTAATGAAACTCAAATGTCTGAGTTTCTTAAAGAGAATACAGGGAGGAAGAGGTAGCTCTGTTTGGTAAAGCTCTTGCTAGGAATGGACAAGGCCCGGGTTCAATGCCCAGCACTAAGTAAGCAGGATGTGTTGTGTCTGGGAACCCTCCACTCAGAAGGTAGAGGCAGGAGGATCAAAAGTTTATGGTCACCGTTAGCCACACAGGGAGTTCAAGGTCAGCCTGGGATGCATGAGACCTTGTCCCAAGACAAAACAAAGAACCAAAGTGTATGTGGGAACATAACAAAGGTCCTTCCTTTCCTTTCTCAGGCAGGTAACAACTTGGAAGGTGTTGAGACTGTGGCGGAAGTGATGGACAAGACCGCTTTATTTCTTTGACTCTCCTGGGAAATAAAGAAGCCTCATAACTTTTAACTACTTATCAATTTACTCTTATACAGAGGAATTTCTCTCAAACTGGTTCCATTCCACTTCCTTTCATTACATTTTTCTTTCTTGCTGTAAGAAAATGTCTCACAATTTAAGCAGGTACTTTGCATACTTACTGTTTAAACTAGCTCATACTATAAGGATTAAGACATAAGTATTCATATGCTTGAATAGAGAATATAAAAATAAATATCTCATGCCTCCTCTCTCTGGCAAGGACAGTTATGATTTATTTTGTTAATTGGCAGAGCCTCTGACTCAGTCCTCTTGTTACCTATGAGTCACCAAAACCAACCAAGCATGTTTATGATAACATTAATTAGGAATATTGAGTTGATGCATTGACTTCCACTGAGTTGGGCAGAACTTCTTGATTTCCATTGGGATCAAGCTAGGAATGCTGTACAGAATTAATTATTTTAGAGATAATACAAAGATGTCAATCTTCTATGAAGCACATGAGAAACAGATCAAGACAGCAAAACATTTCAGAATTCCCCAAATGGCCTCTCCAGCCTGGTCATCACGACATTTTAAATGTTGTGCTTGATTCTTAATTAGCTTCCAGTCCCAACAACAATGACATCATGTGGGTACAGGGAATGGAAGAGTATATAGACTGAGCATTGGATGCTGGTCATAATAATTTCAACTACACTGACTGTGACAGACCATGAGAACAAAATATAAGTAAATAAGAAAGCTACTCAATCTTAAAAGTTATGACAGCCTTATCATCTGTAAACAGATGTAGGAAAATGGCCTTTCTTACCCTAATTTGCAATTGATTTAGAAAACAAATGATTACCTCTATACGACACGTTGTCTGTTCTTGGCTTCCTTTCCCTAATCATTTTATTTTCTTCAGATGTCACAGACTTGCCCCTGAGGTATTGCTGGAGCTCCTTGAATCTCAGAATCACCTCTTTGTTGGCTTCAGAGATGCCGATCACCCTCAAGACAACCATTGGTCTGCTAACTCTCTATATGTTTTTCTTGGGCACAGAAATCACTAAAGACATCAAATTTTTAGCTTACATTTTCTGTATTAATTTTCTTACATTACATCCATGCCCAGGACAAATGGCAGCTTCTCCCATTGATGTCATGCTCCTTACATGACTTTATTTTGGGTTTTACAGTTTACACACTTTTCCTGTTTTGGGTCCATCTTTGACTAAGGTGGATTTGCCTTTATACATAAAATGAACCAATGTCCTAATTCTACTACATAGTCATTCCCATTCAATTTTAATTGATGGTGTCATCTTTCTGTTGTGGGTTTTGGACAATATGCTCACATGTGCATGCTGGTTTGTTCAGTGCATGCAGACACCATGAACATTCTGCTTACATGGCCATGACATTTCAGGACATAAAGTATTTACTAGTAACTCATCTCAACTTCCATTTCTTAGCAAAGTTTACTTAGCAATCTGTGGGCCTACACTCTCTTGTTATGTATTGCTTTACAAACTTCTTGTAAAACTCAACCATAGTTTTCATAGTAGATTATAGATTTACAGGTTAAAAGTTGATTTATAGGTGATTTAATTTTTATAACATCTTAGTGGTATAAAATTTTTGTCTGAGAAATAGATCACCATCTAATACATTTATAGTTTTAGTTCCTTAGCAAAAGTATGTAGGTAGAGAAAGCACTGAATGAAGTCTGAATGAATGAAAGAATGAATGAATGAATGAATGAGTTGTGCTATTGTCATAAACACAACCATGCCCAACACCCCAAGGCCTTAGATTCCTGAGGAATATCAAGGCATTCCCTCAGCTAAACACAAAGGTAAAGCAAAGCTTTCGCTCCTGGTCCAGGTATGGATGTTGACAGTATGTGCAGAAAATGTTCACTGTAGCTTTCTACTCCCAAATATGTACAGGCAGAAGACTTCTCCCCTATAGAACTGCTTCTATTGAGATCCCCTGCCTCATTGACTCAGCTGTATAATATTAGCCCCGCCTCCTTGCTTTAGTTCTTTATGACAACCCATTCTTACTGTTCACCTGTGTGTAATAAACATGCTGAATTTCTGTGGTACTATGGCGTCTCCATCAGAGAGCCAGCCCACCAGATTCGAACTTTTCCGTGTCCATGTATCTGTGTTTCTTTATCCACCTGTCTCCCTGGAAAAGTCGATCTTTGGAGACATGCAGGATGCAAAAAAAAAAAAAAAAAAATAGTACCAACATGTCTTGGTTAACTGTCCTGTGATTTGCATCTTCTATTGGTATGAATGGAATAAGATTGTTTGCTTTGTTATTATTGCCACATTTTTTAATTGTAGTGACAGTTTTGGGAATTCTGGAGTTTTGGTTACTTTTTATTTTGTTTTTGTTTTTTGTTTTTTGTTTTTTTTCCGAGACAGGGTTTTTCTGTGTAGCCCTGGCTGTCCTGGAACTCACTCTGTAGACCAGGCTGGCCTCGAACTCAGAAATCTGCCTGCCTCTCCCTCCCAAGTGCTGGGATTACAGGCGTGCGCCACCACTGCCCGGCCCTTTGGTTACTTTTTAAAACACAGAAATATTATATTCTATTTTAATCCCAGATATGGGGAGACAAGGCTGCTTCAGACTTCTGCAGTGGCTATTATATGCCTCCTGCTCTAGCAGTGGCATGGTTTGGCCAGCTGCAGATAGTTTCTGTGATTATATGACATTTAGAATTCTGTGAACTATTCAGAGTGTATATAAAGGCTAGGGCCCAGAGTGGTGGGGTGGGGGTCTGTTGGTCATTCAGTGGGGTTGCCTGTGGTTTGTTAGCAGTTGTGCTCAAAGAAGAAAGAAATTTGACTCAGAGATCTTTATATCTCTTCCCCCCAACACCAGCCCCTCTATCCTCCTTTCTCTATCTAGTGCTAGGGTGCGAAACTGGAGGGATAAAAGTCAGGAGGAAGAAGAATCCACAAAGTAGCAAAGACCAGCTACATTAAATATTTATGTCAGTTTTGCATTTGGAAGTCAGCATGGATTCTCATTTATTTATGCGGATTCTCATTTATCAACCCACTGTCACATATATGTTATGTTATATTGGTATCTTCATCTTTCTCTCCAAGTCTTTGTCCTTATGCTTTGATTTCTTCTTCACAGCAATAAGCATGAATTCCTGATGTTGAACATTAATGCTGACAATTGCTATACTGTCCATCTTCCTTAAGTTAAGGAACTACAACTCTAGAGTCTCGATTAAACATGCTTGCCTCAGAACATTGGTAAAACTTAACTTCCATAGTTTCCATTTATTTCTAAGAGATTTTATCTTGAAAAAATAGACATTCAACTTTATCAAATTTCCTGTGCCTATATTGGCATAGTAATTTTATGTTTCCCTATTTAGTATGGCAATTTGATAAAGTAAAATATCATTATCCAATAGGATTATAAATTGCTGGAATTTATTTCTTCTGATTATGATGCATTACTTTTTCACACTCATTATATCAAATGATCCACCATTTTATTTATAATTTTGTGTTGCTTTTTAATAGTAAAATGATCACATGACTTTGTGTTGTATTCCACACAACAATTTCAGTATCCAGACTTTACTGATCATATAAAACCATTCAGCTTTGCAAAAATATCTTGAATTTCCATTGCTGTGAATAAACAACACAGCAAAAGCAACTCTTGTAAGGAAAAGTATTTCATTGGGGCTGGCTTACAGTTTCAGAGGTTTAGTCCATTAGCATCATAGCAGGATACAGGCAGATATGGCTCAGGAGGAGCTGAGAGTCCTACATCTTGTTCTAAATGCAAGCAGGAGATGACTGGCCTCCAGGCAGTCAGGAAGAGGGTCTCAAAGCTCACCTCCACAGTGGCACACTTCTTCCAACAAGGCCACACCTCCTAATAGTGCCAGGGGCCACTCACTCCCTGGACCAAGCACATACAAACTACTACAAGATACATCTACTTCACTACCCCTTGGGAATTGTAATATGTTGGAAATGCTAGAAGGGCTTCCCAAGAGAAGACCTAAAAAATATCTAAAAGGAGGACTCTCATGACATACATGAGCACCTGACATAAGCAAAATATACCACAATTTAGATGAAATATTTCAGATGTTTAAAAACAGTAGGAGGTTGTGTATTACATGACTAAAAATATAGAAGCCATGCTGATAGAACCACCCCTCTTCTACCTGGAGATCCCATAGGGCATAATGTGTGACCAGTAGTAAATAACCAAGGCCATGGAGGGTTATCCTAGGTTTTGAAACTGAAGGGGACTTACCAAACTGTGACACAACCAACTTTGGTAAAGATGTCTCTAGTGACTAAGACTCTGTTTATTAAACGTTTGCAACAATTCCCAGGGAACACATTCCAGTCGAAAATCTCCCTTTGCTGCATTAGCAGTAAACATGAAAATTGGATGTTTATTTTTAGACTTGTTTGTTGGAGTTAATCAGTTATTTCATATTTCTACTAATCTTCTGCTTAACTGGACAAAAAAATCAGTTGATATGTTCCAGATCAGAAGTATTCTTTTGATTATTAAATCATTTGCACGATCAGGAGAGTAGTCACATATGTTTCAGGTTTCTTAAATGACAAGTCTTACATTGGTGTTTGTATTTATAAATGACAGGAATTCTAACCTAAGAAAAAAATGTAATCCAAACCCATGAAATTTGGAAAAGTAGAATACTTAAACAACAGATTTCCTAGGATGGTTTGAGTCTCAGAAATAAAGATATATAAAACATACATGCTACTGAGCCCATTCATGCCTCTAATACTGTAGAAAAGATAACCACATATCTAAGAATATAGCACAAATTTTGCACGCATATGTAAATGATACCCATGCACTTGGGTATGTCTATTTACAGTTGTGTGTGTGTGTGTGTGTGTGTGTGTGTGTGTTCATCAATTCCATAAGCTCCTTTCCTCAGTTCCTTACTATTTTATGTACTGAGGCAGAGTCTCTCTCCAGAACCTAGATTATTCTGTTTTGGATAATCTGGCTAACATGTATGTTAAAAACATTTCAACCTCCATCTCTGCATCCCAAGTGCCACTCAGGTGCTAGGGTTACAAACATGGAGTACCATCTCCAAAGGAAAAGTTTCAATAAATAGTCTTGGTTTGTAAAACTGCCCAGTGGCTAATTAGTATAAATTATCCTTTTCCTCCAAGTTTTGTCAGTACATACTCACTGTAGAGCAAGCAAGGCATCTCTCCTGTCTAAGCAGCTCCATTCCCACCTTCCTCCATGCCCTAAATCTCTAAATCACATTGCCCTCTGCACTCTGGTTGAGATTGAGATCTTTCATTGGCATTGAAGTCCAGCATCAGCCTTTGAAAAGAAGCATTGGTTCCAGGGTTCTATTGCATGTTGCATGTCTATAATCATGACACACCTTCATTTACTAAATAGAGCCATGGAGCTACAGAGACAAGATCTTGGTCCCCTGTTAGTGGAACTCTTTGGGGATGATTAAGAGGTATCGCCTTGTGGAAGGAGGCATCACTGGCACAGGCCTTGAGCTTTCAAAACCCCAACCATTCCCAGTGTCTCTAGTGCCTCTGCCTGTTTCTCACTTGCTGATAAGGGTGTGGCTCTTAGCCACTCACCCAGATCCATGGCTGCTTTCTTGCTGGCATGCTCCCCAACATGATAGTCATGCATTTCAACATTCTGAAACTCTTGCTTCCCTAAGTTGCCTTGGTCATGGTCTCCATTCACAGTAGTAGAAAAGTAACAAAAGCAGCATCTATTATTTATCTTGGGTGATTAATCATTGATGCTTATATGAGACTATGAATCTTGCCGTATATTTTTAAATTAAACTGTTTCTCATGAAGTATCTGCCTCATCTTCTTCAAGGAAGCCCTGGCTCAGAGGTGTGAAGAATTCCTCTGAACTGTATAAACATAGTTATAAATAAAACCCCTTAGTGTAAGATTATTACATCTAATAATTTTAGTAACAAAAATGCAGTTAAATTTATTATGGACTATTATTAAAAATCCTGTTTGCCTAATTTAAAAAATATTGAAAATTTTTATGTAAAATTTACAAGACTGTGAATGTGAATGTACAATCACATTAATATTTATAGAACATACTTGTTTTAAAATTATGAAGTACTGGAGGAAGCAAAAAGTATTTGTATTGTACCAGAGGTAGATGAATGATACAGATAATGGTTTACAAAGTACTGATAATAGGGTAACTTAGTTCCATAGTAATTACAGAATTTATCTTCAAGTACAACTTAATAAATATAATGTAAAGACTTTCAATTGTTAGTTTTTGCAAACATCTTTACCTAGTAGTCTTTTGATAGATACTGCATGGGATGCTTCATTGGAGATCTGTAGATGTTTTGGACTATCAGAAGAGATGAGGAATTGGCCTTCTCTTATTTTCTTTCAAGTTAGAATAGCAATGAAAGTGCAACTAGCTTTCAGGAAACAAAGATAATAACATATTTTAAGCACTCTAAGCTCCTTTTAAGTATTTAAGGAAGAAAGATGAGGTTCACTTTGTAACAAAAGGAAGATTCCCATTATGTAACTGGGTTTTTTATTTATTTATTTTTCTTATTTCTAAAATTTTCCCTCGATCAATCTCAATGAGTTCATAAACAAACCAGATATAAATTCATCATAAATACTTTCCACATTTTATTCTAGAATCTGAAAAAAGAAAAGACTGTCTTTTTTATTCCAATACAAGATGGGATTATTTCCTTGTAGTTTTTCTACAATCTTTTATTTCTGCCAAAATAAGAAAAGAAATGAATACTTTCAAAATATATTTAAAAAACACAATAGAATTTTTCTCTTCTACTCGCTGAGGAAATAAAGAAGTAAGCTCAAGTTTGCATAATGGTCATTCAAGGTAAACACGTGCAGAAGAAATGCACTGTTCCCAGAGGAAAGGCTGAGAATTACATCTCTGCTGGAGGACAGAGAGGCAAGCACATAACAGTTGGAAAAAGAATCTTAAATTGAGAATCAAACTATATATTACCAACTCCTGGCTCACACAGTTGAAAGTGAGAAACTATCAGACTCAAAAACAGCTATGTTAAATATTGTTTCTGATATAAAATAATGGATCTTAAGGAAACATAAAAAGCCAGTAATACATGTCTATTAGTACATGCTGTTGTTTATATTGGATGTAGCTATTATAGCAATGGTATAAAAGAGCGACTCACAGTAATTTTTCATCTGAAAGTATTACAATGTATTCTAAGAGTATAACTGGTTCCTACCTTCCTCTGCCCTTTTGCTCCTTCTCCCCCTCTTCCTTTTCTTTTCCAGGATTCCTACAGGAATTTTAGTGTCCTGCAGACACCTTTTGGTGTGGTGAGTTTTAAGCAATATGGATATTTTCATTTTGACATATCCACTCATATGCACAAATGTATTACCATATGTTTACATTTATATGTAATTATGAAATTAGACTGTACAGTATTTGCAGATGGAAAGCTGCATTTTAGTGACATTGACAAGATGCCATAGAAAGCTGTCAAATAAACTGTCTTGAGACTGTTTCTTTTTCTCTAATTATCTTTCATTATACCTTGACATTTAATTTCACCAACCCATTTTTCATCACTTCTAACAAAAATATCTATGTTTATATTTTCATATTCTCTCAAAATTCATTCTCCATTTTTTTTGGCTTTACACGGAAACAATAGCAGTGTCTCTTCTAAATCTTGTTCTTATATGTCTCCTCCACTTAAACACATCTCATTATTGACCTAATCAGCATAGGAATTTGTTTGTTTATGTGCCATGCTCCAACTCCTTGACTTCTTTCAATAATATATTTGATCCTCATAAGTGTTTAAGAGACACACGACACACATACTTTGCACACCTATTCACAGTTGGGGAAACTAAAGCCCCAAGGAAAAAAAGAGCCTCAGTTCCTGAGACCCATGAGGGAGGGCACTTGTTGGACACCTGGGCTCGGGGCTCTGAAGCTCATAAAGTTTCCCTTTGGTTCATAGGAATTTACTATTTGCAGAGAATGTTCATAGGAAATTACTATTTGCAAAGACATCTTGCTCAGTGCACACGGAAGAGAAAAGCCAAATCTGTGGAGGCTTTGTGCGCAGCAAGGTGAAGAAAGGACCAACTTAGTTCTGTGGGAACACCAGGTCATTCTCAGCATTCCAGTGCTGGCCTTGCCCCGCCCTCCACGTTTCTTCCTGTGCTTATCAAACTTGGGGAGTTAAACCTAGATACAAAACTGCTTTGATAAGATCTACTCTGTGATTTCCTGATTCCTGTGGGTTATCTCCCCTGTCCACAGGAGGTGAGCATGCTATGAAGTCTGTTTTTCCCTTTAGTAGTCTGCCTTTGTTATGTGGTCCCTCAGCTAAGAACTCTTTGCAGATAGGGGAAAGATTATTTTCTTCCTTGCAAAATGGAATGCATTCTCTAGAAGTCATTTAGAAGGTATCATGAATCAAACGCAAATAACCTGCAGCTGAGTCCCGGATCTTTTGGTTGTTGTTGTTGTTGTTGTTGTTGTTGTTGTTGTTGTCTTTGGAGTGAGGGAGTATGCAAAGTACCCTGTTGGGCAATAACCAAAGGGTTTTTCTTTGCTCAGTGAAATGTGTTCACCTAATATTCATCCTCTGATGGAAGGTGAAGGCACATGGGGATACAGTGGTAGAGTTTCCAAGGGCAGGAGAGGCATTTTGTTCGGGAGGGCAACCATGAGCCTTCTACATATCTTTTGGATAAATAATCACAGCCTGGGTTTCTCTTGGCTAAAAGGTACAAATGATCATGATGGACTGTATTATGAATACCTTTTTTCTAACACACTGGGGTCTTGGATCAGAACATCTCACTGAACACCACAAGGCACAGTTGTGTTCACTCTGGATGGAATCTCCTTGATCTTATTTCGATATAAATATCCTTTAAAGACACCCAAAGTAGCTGGCATGGGCAGCCATGCGAAACGATAGGACTCCTGAAACTCCTCCCTCAGATATTGAGAATGAGAAGAAAACTGTTCATTTCAATATGATATTGTCACCAAAGCAGAATGAGGTGAAGCTCATCAAAGGAAATCTCCCTCTCTACTGCCCTGGCTGGAGATACATTTAAGCCAGGTTAAGATTCTTATATTAAGAGATGACACCCATCAAAACTGTGTGATAGAATCATTTCTCCAGTTTTGATTCTTATAATTGTCTCAATTCCTGAAAAGGCACAGATAAATGCCTGAATTACTATAAAGAAACTGAAGTGAACCACACACTGTAGATGCTAAGAATTAGAAGTCAGAGCTAACATGTTCGACAATTACAGTGTGATCCGATCTTATTAAACCAAATATCCATGGAAGCACATTTCAATCCAGGCTGATTTCATTTAATTATTATACTGTTTTATAAAATTTGTGAGTGTTAAAATTTGTAATAGGAATTTTTCCCTCTTATTCTGTGTACTTGCTTCCCTAACATATGCCATGTATATACCACATATCCACCCATATAACATATACATGTATTTTACATATTGAGACAAGGCATGCACATATCATCTCAAATTTACAGCTCTTCTCGGTCTTACCTGCTTACCATCCTGGAACACAATTAATAATATCATATTTACATAGTCTAAACTTAGGAATATATGCTTTTATTTATAGATATGTATAATAGTAAAAGTAAATGCTGCAATAAAAAAAAATTTGTGAGCTCGCTAGGCTTGCAGCGAGGCCACCATCTTGCCTCAGGTCACTGCAACCGGCTGGCAGCTGGGGCCAGGTGCATGGACAGAGTCCTAGCCTAACATCGACTACCCTGTCAGGTTCTTGCCTGCACCCAGAGCCAGAGCAGCTCAGCGGCAGGAGGTCGGTGCGCAGACAGCTTGGTGGTGCACCCAGAGCCAGATCAGCTTGGCGGGAGGTCTCTGCTCTGAACTGGGCAAGCACCAACTTACTCAGGGGTCTATGCCTGGAGTACAGCCAGCCGGAGGCCAACATCTTGCCTCAAGGCACCACAGACAGCTAACCAGACAGAGCCCTGTGGACTGGGAGCACCACCATCTAGGCTCCTCCAGAGCTGAGGAGGTAATTTGAAGCCCAGTAGCAGAGTACAGACGCCCTCTACAACAGCAGCACCAAACCCTAGGCTCACAGGAGCTTCAAACACCAACCAGTAACAAGACCAACTAACTCCAGAGATAAACAGATGGCAAAAGGCAAACGTAGGAACATTACTAACAGAAATCAAGGCAATATGGCAGCATCTGAACCCAATTATCCAACAACAGCAAGTCCTGGATACCCCAACACACCAGAAAAACAAGAGTTCGATTTAAAAAGCACTGGTCATGATGCTGCTAGAGGAACACAAAAAAGACATAATCTCTTAAAGAAATGCAGGGGAATATGTATAGGGTAGAAGCCCTTACAATGCAAACACAAAAATCACTTAAAGAATTCCAGGAGAATATGGGTCAACAGACAGAAGCCAATAAAGAGGAAATGCAAAAATCACTTAAAGAAATGCAGGAGAAATTGAGTCAACAGGCAGAAGTCATGAAAGAGGAAACACAAAAATCTCTTAAAGAATTGCAGCAAAACACAAACAAGTAAAGGAACTCAGCAAAAACATCCAGGATCTAAACACAGAGGTAGAAACAACTAAGAAATCACAAAGGGAAACAACTTTGGAGTTAGAAAACCTTGGGAAGAAATCAGGGTTCATAGATGCAAATATCAACAGAATATAAGAAATAGAAGAAAGAATCTCAGATGCTGAAGATACCATAGAAACCATTGACTCCACAGTCAAAGAAAATGCAAAATGCAAGAGACTTGTAACCCAAAACATCCAGTAAATCCAGGACACAATGAGAAGACCAAACCTAAGGATTATAGGGATAGATGAGAGTGAAGATCTACAATTTAAAGGGCCAGCAAATATCTTCAACAAAATTATAGAAGAAAACTTGCCTAACCTAAAGGGAGAGATGCCCATGACTATACAAGAAACCTACAAAACTCCAAACAGACTGGACCAGAACAGAAATACCTCCTATCACATAATAATCAAAACCCCAAATGTACTAAACAAAGAAAGAATATTAAAGGCGGTAAGAGAAAAAGGCCAAGTAACATATAACGGAATACCTATCAGAATCACACCAGACTTCTCGCCAGAGACCATGAAAGCTAGAAGATCCTGGGCAGATCTCATGCAGACTCTAAGAGAACACAAATGTCAGCCAAGAGTACTATACCCAGCAAAACTCTCAATCAAGATAGATGGAGAAATCAAAATATTCCATGACAAGACCAAATTTATACAATATCTTTCCACTAACCCAGCTCTACAAAAGATAATAGGAAGAAAACTCCAATAAAAGGAGGAAAACTACACCCTGGAAAAAGCAAGATAGTAACTTTCTTCCATCAAACTCAAAAGAAGATAACCACTCAAAAACAAAAATAACATCAAAAATGACAGGAAGAAATAGTCACTATTCCTTAATATCTCTTAACATCAATAGACTCAATTCCCCAATAAAAAGATATAGACTAACAGACTGGATATGGAAACAGGACCCTACATTTTGCTGCATACAGGAAACACACCTCAGGGTCAAAGACAAACACTACCTTAGAGTAAAAGGCTGGAAGACAATTTTACAAGCAAAAGGTGTCAGGAAGCAAGCTGGAATAGCCATTCTAATATCAGATAAAATTGACTTTCAACCCAAAGACATCAAAAGAGACACAGAAGGTCACTTCTTGCTGGTCAAAGGAAAAATCCACCAAGAAGAACTCACAATTCTAAACATCTATGCTCCAAATGCAAGGGCACCCTCATTCATAAAAGAAACTTTACTAAAGCTCAAAGCACACATTGCACCTAACACAATAATTGTGGGGAACCTCAACACTCCACTATCCTCAATGGACCAATCAGGAAAACAGAAACTGAACAGGGACAAAGGGAAACTCATTGAAACTTTGGACCAATTGGATTTAACAGATGTCATCCTAAAGCAAAAGAATATACCTTTTTCTCAGTAATTCATGATACCTTCTCCAATATCGACCATATAATTGGTCACAAGACAGATGTCAACAAATATAAGAAGATCGAACTAATCGCATGCCTCCTATAAGATCACCATGGAGTAAGAGTGGTCTTCAATAGCAACAAAAACAACAGAAAATCCTCATACACATGGAGGCTGAACAATATTCTACTCAATGATACCTTCGTCAAGGAAGAAACAAAGAAAGAAATCAGACTTTTTAGAATTTAATGAAAACGAAGGCACAACATACCCAAATCTATGGGACACAAAGGAAGCAGCGCTAAGAGGAAAACTCATAGCCCTGAGTGCCTCTAAAAAGAAACAGGAGAGAGCATACACTAGCAGACTAATGGCATACCTGAAAGCCCTGGAACACAAAGAAGCAAATTCACCCAGGAAGAGTAGAAGACAAGAAGTCATCAAACTAAGGGCTGAAATCAATCAAGTAGAAACAATAAGACCCATACAGAGAATCAACAAAACCAGGAGCTGGTTCTTTGAGAAAATCAACAAGATAGATAAACTTTAACCAGACTAACCAATGGGCACAGAGACAGTATGCAAATTAACAAAACTGGAAATGAAAAGGGGGATATAACAACAGAAACTGACGAAATTCAAAAAATCATTAGATACTACTACAAAAGCCTATACTCAAAACTGGAGAATCTGGAGGAAATGGACAATTTCCTAGACAGATACCAAATAACAAAATTAAATCAGGATCAAATAGATCATCTAAACAGTCCCATAACTGCCAAAGAAATAGAAGGGGTCATAGAAAGTCTTCCAACCAAAAAAAAAGCACAGGACCAGATGGCTTTAGTGCCAAAGTTAGGGTTAGGGTTAGGGTTAGGGTTAGGGTTAGGGTTAGGGTTAGGGTTAGGGTTAGGGTTAGGGTTAGGGTTAGGGTTAGGGTTAGGGTTAGGGTTAGAAGACCTAATACCAATACTCTTCAAACTATTCCACAAAATAGAATCAGAAGGAACACTACCCAACTCATTCTACGAAGCCACAATTACCCTGATACCAAAACCACACAAAGATCCAACTAAGAAAGAGAACTTCAGACCAATCTCCCTTATGAACATCGATGAAAAAATACTCAAAAAAATTCTAACCAACCAATACAAGAACACATCAAAATGATCATTCACCATTATCAAGTTGGAATAGAATTGAAGACCCAGAAATGAACCCACACACCTATGGTCACTTGATCTTCGAAAAAGGAGGTAAAGCCATCCAGTGGAAAAAAGATAGCCTTTTCAACAAATGGTGCTGGTTCAATTAGAGGTCAGCGTGCAGAAGAATGCAAATTGATCCATCCTTATCTCCTTGTACTTAGCTCAACTCAAAGTGGATCAAGGACCTCCACATAAAACCAGACACACTAAAACTAATAGAAAAGAAACTGGGGAAGAGCATTGAGCACATGGGCACAGGGGAAATTTTCCTGAACAGAACACCAATAGCTTATGCTCTAAGATCAAGAATAGACAAATGGGACCTCATAAAATTACAAAGTTTCTGTAAGGCAAAAGACACTGTCAAAAGGACAAATTGGCAACCAACAAATTGGGAAAAGGTCTTCACTAATCCTACATCTGACAGAGGGCTAATATTCAATGTATACAAAGAACTCAAGAAGTTAGACCCCAGAAAACCAAATAACCCTATCAAAAAATGGGGTACAGAGCTAAACAAAGACTTTTCACCTGAAGAAATTCAGATGGCTGAAAAATACCTTAAAAAATGTTCAACATCATTAGTCATTAGAGAAATGCAAATCAAAACAACCTGAGATTTTACCTCACACCAGTCAGAATGGCTAAGATTAAAAACTCAGAAGACATCAGGTGTTGGCGAGGATGTGGAGAAAGAGGAACACTCCTCCAATGCTGGTGGGACTGCAAGCTAGTACAACCACTCTGGAAATCAGACTGGTGGTTTCTCAGAAAAATGGACATAATACTTCCGGAGGACCCTGGTTCTGGAAAAGCTCAAAGCATCAGTGCAGGGGAATACCAGAACAGGGAAGTGGGAAGGGTTGGATGGGGGAACACGGGGAGGGAAAAGGGCATGTGGGACCTGTTGGGGGCAGGGAACCAGAAAAAGGGAAATGAAATGTAAATATAGTATATATCCAATAAAAAATATTTGTAACAGCAGACATCAGTAACTGTCCTAATAAACTATAGAGAATATCTTTGTGATCTGATACATGGCTATGAGGTAAATGGTCACTCTGTGAGTGGCTACAGATAGTTTTCAAGTTACTTTACTAAGTGGAATACTAACCAGAGCGTTATAGTGTAAATGGTACACACTTTTTGATAGCAAATGGAAGCCTAACCCTTCCATGATCATTACGAGACACATTTGTACCATGCTCTGAGCCTTAATTAAAAAAAAACAAAAAACTTTTTTTAAAGCTTAAAAATATAAGATATATTTGTTACTTCCTTTTTGAATGCACATTAAAGATTTATTCCCAATACCAATCTGAAAATAGAAGTCCAACTTTTGAATATATATAAACACGTTTTTTTAAATCTACAAAACGCAATCTTACTCAACAATGAAAAGGAACATGCTCATAGTCCATGCGAATAGATGGATCCCTAAACCATTATGTAAGACAAAATGAGTAGGATACAAAATAGTGAGCTGCCTGATTTCATCTGCATACAACTGTAGGACAGGCAAAACTAATCTACAGCTAAAGAAAGCAGGTCAGTGGGGGCCTGTCTGTGACTGGTCCTCTGGCTTTCACTGAAAAGCATGAGAAACTTTGTGGGGGTGACGAGTTCTGTCTCAAGACTCTGAGGACACTCTCAGAAGCATACACAATTGTCAGACCTAATCAAACCTAATGCAACAAATGAGTCCCTTTTGGTAAATGTGAATTATATAAACTATGTAAAACTGTAAACTCAGTAGGTGCACACAATATGAACATACAATTCTGAGTTAGGTGTTGATGATACCTCTAGACAAATAAATCAGGCTGTGGTGGCATTTGTTACTTCTTATGTGGTAGCTTTTAATATCTGAGAGAAACAGTTGTCAGAGGGTGCTGCTACACTCCCATTTGTCTAGAGGAGTCACCAATGCATAACTCAGAATTACATTAATTGATTGTTAATTAATTAATTGTTAATATTGCCTGCGCCAGCATAGCATTGATGATATTCTGGTTTCTGATTGGATGGTGGGTCTGAAAAAAGCAAATTAAATGGGAGGAAGGAAGACAACACTCCAGGTAGGATTACCAAGCAGAGGGAAAAGCTGTCCTGGACGAGACTCCCCAAAGACAATGTCACATATATTAAAATATATGGCTGTTTTGAGTCATTCAAATAATGATTAATTTGAATTGTTCTGTAGACTATCACATGATTTATTGAGGGACAGGACTCAAGATCAAGAACAACCCACAGGAAAAATTATGAATAATAGTAATAGTTCCCCAGAGGACAGAAAACATCCCCATGCAAGCTGAGATTTTCAAGACCTGTTGGCCTCATAGAAGGTCTGCACTTAGCATATAGTTCAGAATATGAAAAGTCAACCACAGTAGTCATCAAAGTTCACCTACTATACAACCTAGTAGAAAGCAAAGGCATTCTGGTCCTCAGTCTACTTGCAAAGATATTCTTTTTTTTTTTTTTTTTTTTTGGATATATTCTTTATTTACATTTCATTTCCCTTTTCCTGGTTTCCCGTCCCCCAAAGGTCCCATATGCCCTTTTCCCTCCCCCTGTTCCCACTTCCTCCTCTTCCCACTTCCCTGTTCTGGTATTCTCCTACACTGATGCATTGGCCTTTCCAGATCCAGGGTCCACTCCTTCCTTCTTCTCAGACATCATTTGGTATGTGGATTGTGTCTTTGGTGTCCCAAGATTCTAGGCTAATATCCACTTATCAGTGAGTGCATACCATGGGTATTCTTTTGAGACTGGGTTACCTCACTTAGTATGATGATCTCCAGCTCCATCCATTTCTCTAAGAATTTCATGAATTCATTGTTTCTAATGGCTGAATAGTACTCCATTGTGTACATATGCCACATTTTTAGTATCCGTTCCTCCGTTGAGATCTGGGTTCTTTCCAACTTCTGGCTATTATAAATAAGGCTGCTATGAACATAGTGGAGCATGTATCCTTATTACAAGCTGGGGAATCTTCTGGGTCTATGCCCAGGAGTGGTATGGCAGGGTCCTCCGGAAGTATCATGTCCAGTTTTCTGAGGAACCGCCAGACTGATTTCCAGAGTGGTTGTATCAGCTTGCAATCCCACCAGCAGTGGAGGAATTGATCCACTCTTATCTCCTTGTACTAAGCTCAACTCCAAGTGGATCAAGAACCTCCACATAAAACCAAACACACTGAAACTAATAGCAAAGATATTCTTAAAGTATAGCCGATGACCAACTTAGCCAGGCCATGTCATTAAAGACACCTCGTTGCCTTCAAACTTTCACCCATTAGCCACCTTCTAATCTGCCACCCATTTCCTTGAGGGATTTGACCAACAATAGCACATATCTCCTTTGCAATGAAAGGAAGTAGTTTTTAAGCAACTGTAGCATTCTTTATTACTCTGTCAAAATATAAAAATAAGGAAAAGGTATTTTTGCTTGTTTGATAATCTATAGAACAGTACAAAGTAACTACAATCCGTTTCAAAAACAACCTCAGGAAACACAATGGTAAAATTATAATTTCTTTTGATGTCAGTTGTTGTTATTATTTTAAAATTATTGTTATTATTATTATTATTATTACTATTACTATTACTATTTTACAAATATCTTCTCATCTTCCAAGCGCTGAAGTTAGATGTACACAGGAATTGTATCAGCATGCCTACCTGCCACTTACTGGGCTGCTGCGCTCCACAGTCTGCTCTTCATACTTATGTAGCCTCGCTTTCCCCACTGAGACACCTCCCAACCCTGGAAGCTGTTATAAATAATCAATGAACAAAATGAATGTTTATACATAAAGAGAAAATAATGGGCTGAAACATGTCCCAATATAGGTGCAAAACAATCTGTTTGGTCTGAGTCATTCTCAATATTTGCAGAGCTAGAAAACAATACCATGATAAGGTTACTGACTTTATACTGAGTTGTAAGAAATAAGTAGCCCATTATAGGCCCAGTTCCCAAAAATTGTGCCTGCTGTGGATTTTAAAATGTCTAAAAAATGCAATAAAAATTATGAATGGATCTCTGTAGAACAGAATTTATGCAGCATTTTCATTGTACTGGTAATAAGATGAAATAATGAGCAATAACTATAATAATAAGCAACTCAGAGATAATTTATTATCTAATAGAGGGTGAGTATAGGGTTCATGTATCCTCAACACAGCTCAAGGAACAACTAGGATATCCAAATTTTATTCCTTTTGGTAACTGGACTATAATAACTCCAGTTATGAGATATGTCTGCTTTTCTGAAAACAATTGCTAATCTATCTTCTACCAAAATAGAATTATTAACATAGATGTTGTGTTCAACTTGATATGATGTAGACATTAGCAACAATGAGGATATAAGGAGGAAAAGTCCAATTTTGAAGCCTCTGAGTGTTTAATATGCAATTTCAAACTTGCCCCTTTTGTCTAAATGATTTTGCTATTTCTAATATTGGGGTTTCTACCTCCCCAGAGGTTGTTCATTAAGTTTCAGTCCAGCAAGAGAGAAACGTAGAGGTTGGAAAGACCGCATTTTCTAATGACAGGGTTTGGTGGAAAATGAAAGGCAAGAGAAGATTCTAGAACCAAATTCACACATCATTAATAGGACAGGTCACACTTTCTCCCTTACCAAATGGTCTTAAGTCCTTCATGAGACTCCATGCGATTGGAATGGTTTTCGGGGAACATGATACTTGGAAGCCAAGGGGGAAAAGAAGTTTCCATAAAAAATTTCATAATGATTTCAGATTTTATGATCTTTTAGTCAGCAGGAGACTCAGAAAGGTGACCTCCCAGAAACTGACATCAGAGAAGGGGCAGGCGAGAAAAGCTCTGAACTGACCAGCCTTCTGCTGTCTTTTCGTGTTAGACCCAGAAAAGACAAACAAGCCAGACCTGGATATGTCTTACATTTTCTGAGACAGAACAGGGCTTGGGAAGTATAGCAAGGGACCTGACATAACCTCTGAATGCTTGGAAAGCACATATATTCTCAGAAAGCATGTGTAGTCTAGGCAGAAACAGGCCTAACTCAGAAGTCATTGTGATTGATCAGAATAAACGAGGAAAAGAAGACAGGAAGCTGGATGGACCACTTCAGAGCACAGACAAACAACACTTAATCCTGAGACAGAGCCAATGGGGGGCTCTGCGCACAGGAATGGATTGCACTGAGCCTATTTGCGGTTGTTTGTTGGGGAAGGTAATATCATTTATTTGGGGGCCATTACAAAATTCCTAGTCATTTGACTTAGTATTTAAATATTTTTGATCATATACATACATAGGAACCAAATTCATATCCATCCTGGAAGAGCAGCATATGCCCTGAATCACTGCGCCATCTCCAGACCTTCAGCTAACATTTAAATTGTAAATTTCTTTTCAGACTTCATAGTTTGTACTCTCTAAAGGGACACGTGCAGTGGGTGTGATATTCATGCCTTTGTATTCAGTTGCCTCAATGTCTTGCCGGATTAGAAGCTGATTTTTTCTCGCAGATTGTTTTAAACAGTGCTATAACAGTTCGATTTGAAGAATAAGATTCGACTGACTAGCAATTAAGAAAAGCTTCCTTTGATGTTACTAAACCTGATCACTAAAACTGTTGCCAAGGTTACGGATGCGCTACTCTCTTGCTGCTAAACTTGCGAAATAAAATCAACACTTAAATCTTCCCTCTCGGCAGCCTTCGACCTCACTGATAATTTCTTCTTTGCAGCTGCTAAGGGCAACATCATGGCAACAGATTTGACAGCACACAAAAGGATTTAGGAATATCTGAACTCCAGAGACAGATGGCTGACACCTGAGTAACACTTTCTGTCTTGAGCTGGTTTGGGTTGGTTAGTTTTGGTTTTTTTATTTTGTTTTGTTTTGTTACTTATAGAAATGCACACACCTGGAAGTGCACACATGAAGCACAATGGCTTTGCTTGATCTACCAAACCATCCCTCAGACAAACAGAGATTTATGTAAACATGGGACATGTCAGATTAAGAAAGCATGCATCACCTGCATCTGCTCACCAGCCTTCAGAGAGATGGATCACTTTTTTATCTCTGCTAGGTACCCCCCACCTTAGTAGTTTTCCTAGAATAGAAGAAACCCATTCTGTCTGTAATACAGAACTCTCTGCCTGAACCACCAAAGCTTGCAGAAAAACAGCAATTTCCATGTGTGGCTCTGCCACACTTCGGAACGTATTTTTGTGGACTATTTTTGTGAACGATGGCCGTGTGCTATATCGTTCATCTCTTCTCCATTCCCATTCTCGCTTTTGTGTTTTCTGGTAATTTGAGACAATCAGTGGATGCTAAAGAGAGTCACTGAGAAAATGAAAGAGAAGAGCAGAGTGGTCCTCAAAAAAAAAAGGAACGTTCCCCAGGGCTCAGTGCCCAGGCACAGGGAACCGCTCGGGTAATGTGGAGCATGTCAGGAAATGCCTGCCGCCAAGCTTCAATCAGGAGAAGAGGTCGTCCATTGTCAGGAGCCATTTCCAGCCTACATTGTGCCCCGCTTCCCTGGATGCAAACTGTCCTGTCAGCACAGAAGACTGTGAATGGAAAGTTCCAGGAACAAAAGACGTATCTGTATTAAAGGTACACCAAGGCTGAGATTCACCAATCAGACTGTGTATGATTGGAGAGAGTTGGAGGGCTGTAGGTCTGAAATTACCAGAGCCTATCTTCATGCCACCTCTGTGACTGTTAGGCAAGCATTTGGGGAATATATTAACAGGCCACTCCATCCCACTGCTCAAAGACTATCATCAGATATCAGTTGCAATCTCTTTCAGAGGTGTCTCTTACCCTGTTTAAATGCCTACCTGACATGTTACCAATGTATTTTATAGCTTTTTTTTTCCAATCATGCGTCTGCATGCATGTGAGTAGAGGTGCATGCTTGTGCAGGTGCACATATGTGTGCATTCAAATGAAAGCCAGGAGACAGCTGCCCTCCTTCAGGCCCTGCCCTCCTCCTTTCTTGGAAGTAGGTCTCCTCTTGCCCAGTGCTTGGATTACAAGCATGTGCTAACACGCCCTTCCTTTTTCACAGGAATCTCACAATTGAACTTGGAATGTAAGTATTTCCCAATGCCTTCCACTGATGTATTTTTTCGGGGGGTACACCACACATACACACACACACACACACACACACACACAAACACACGCACACACAGAGAGAGAGAGAGAGTGAGAGAGAGAGAGAGAGAGAGAGAGAGAGAGAGAGAGAGAGAGAGAGAGAGAGAGCAATAGGCTCTCAATATGCACTCAGGTATATTTACACATAGACTTTTTTTTATTTTCTATATTCTTTGTTTACATTCCAAATGCTTTCCCCTTTCCTGGTTCCCCCCTCCCCATATGTCCCATTAGCCCATTCCTCAATCAAGCCCCCCTCCCATTTCTCTGTCCTGGTACTCCCCTACAATGCTGGATCAAGCCTTTCCAGGACCAGGGCCCTCTCCTTCCTTCTTCTTGGGAATCATTTGATATGATAGTTGTGTTTTGAATATTCAGAGTTTCTGGGATAATTAATATCCACTTATCAGTGATTGCATTCCATGCGTATTCTTTTGTGATTGGTTTATCTCACTTAGGGTGATATTTTCCAGTTCTAACCATTTGCCTAAAAATGTCAGGAATTCATTGGATTATGTTTTGTTGGTTTTTTGTTTGTGTATTCGATATATTCTTTATTTACATTTCTTTTTTGGTTTTTGTTTTTATTAACTTACATTATTTTTTATTGGATATATTCTTTATTTACATTTAATTTCCCTTTTCCTGGCTCCCTGCCCCCCAAAGGTCCCATATGTCCTTTTCTCTCCCCCTGTTCCCCCATCCACCCCTTCCCACTCCCCTGTTCTGGTATTCACCTACACTGATGCATTGGCCTTTCCAGATCCAGAGTCCACTCCTTCCTTCTTCTTGGACATCATTTGGTATGTGGATTGTGTCTTGGGTGTTCCAAGATTCTAGGCTAATATCTTCTTATCAGTGAGTGCATACCATGGGTATTCTTTTGAGACTGGGTTACCTCACTTAGTATGATGTTCTCCAGCTCAATCCATTTGTTTAAGAATTTCATGAATTCATTGCTTCTAATGTCTGAATAGTACTCCATTGTGTGTGTGTGTGTGTGTGTGTGTGTGTGTGTGTGTGTATATATATATATATATATATATATCACATTTTTTGTATCCACAATTTCTCCTTTTCTGGCTCCCCGCTCCACGAAAGTCCCATAAGCCCTTTTCCCTCCCCGTTCTCCCATCCACCCTTTCCTACTTCCCTGTTCTGGTATTCCCCTACACTGATGCACTGAGCCTTTCCAGACCAGGGGCCACTTCTTTCTTCTTGGACATCATTTGATATGTGGATTGTGTCTTGGGTATTCCAAAATTCTAGGCTAATATCCACTTATCAGTGAGTGAATACCATGAGTGTTCTATTGAGACTGGGTTATCTCACTGTTATGGTTTGTGTATGCTTTTCCCAGGGAGTGGCACTATTAGGAGGTGTGGCCTTGTTGGAATAGGTGTGTCACTGTGGGTGTGGGCTTAAGACCTTCATCCTAGTTGCCTGGAAGTCAGTCTTCTACTAGCAGCCTTCAGGTGAAGATGTTAGAACTCTCAGCTTCTCCTGTACCATGCCTGCCTGGATGCTGCCATGTTTCTGCCTTGATGACAATGGACTGAACCTCTGAGCCTGTAAGCAGTAAAACCCTAAGACACTCACTTAGTATGATGTTCTCCAGCTTCATCCATTTGTCAAAGAATTTCATGAATTTATTGTTTCTAATGGCTGAATAGTACTTCATTGTGTATATATACCACATTTTTGTATCCATTCCTCCATTGAGGGACATCTGCGACCTTTCCATCTTCTAGCTATTATAAATAAGGCTGCTATGAACCTATGAAGGAGCATGTATCCTTATTACATGCTGGGGAATCCTCTGGGTATATGCCCAGGAGTGGTATAGCAGGGTCCTCTGGAAGAGTCGTACTCAGTTTTCTGAGGAACCGCCAGACTGATTTCCAGAGTGGTTGTACCAGCTTGCAATCCAACCAGCAGTGGAGGAGTATAACTCTTTCTCCACATCCTTGCCAACAGCTGCTGTCTCCTGAGTTTTTAATTTTAGCCATTCTGACTGGTGTGAGGTGAAATCTCAGGGTTGTTTTGATTTGCATTTCCCTAATGAGTAATGATGCTAAACATTTCTTAAGGTGCTTGTCAGCCATCCGAAGTTCTTCAAGTGAAAATTCTTTGTTTAGCTCTGTACCCCATTTTTGATAGAGTTATTCAGTTTTCTGGGGTCTAACTTCTTGAGTTCTTTGTATGTCTTGGATATTAGCCCTCTGTCAGATGTAGGGTTGGTGAAGATCTTTTCCCAATTTGTTGGTTGCCGATTTGTCCTTTTGACAGTGTCTTTTGCCTTATAGAAACTTTGTAATTTTATGAGGTCCCATTTGTCAATTCTTGATCTTAGGGAATAAGCTATTGGTGTTCTGTTCAGGAACTTTCCCCCTGTGCCAATGTCTTCAAGGGTCTTCCCCAGTTTCTTTTCTATTAGTTTCAGTGTGTCTGGTTTTGTGTGGAGGTCCTTGATCCACTTGGAGTTGAGCTTACTACGAGGAGATAAGAATGGATCAATTCACACTCTTCTGCATGCTGACCTCCAAATGAACCAGCACCATTTGTTGAAAAGACTATCTTTTTTCCACTGGATGATTTGAACTCCTTTGTTTAAGATCAGGTGACCATAGGTATGTGGGTTCATTTCTGGGTCTTCAATCCTATTCCATTGATCCACCTGCCTGTCACTGTACCAATACCATGCAGTTTTTAACACTATTGCTCTGTAGTATTGCATACCTAAACATAGTAAAAGCAATATACAGCAAACCAGTAGCCAACATCAAACTAAATGGAGAAAAACTTGAAGCAATCCCACTAATATCAGGGACTAGACAAGGCTGTACCCTCTCTCCATTTCTTTTCAATATAGTACTTGAGGTACTAGCCAGAGCAATTCGACAAAAGGAAGTCAAAGGGATACAAATTGTAAAGGAAGAAGTCAAACTATCACTGTTAGCAGATGATATGATAGTATACTTAAGTGACCCAAAAAACTCCACCAGAGAACTCCTACAGCTGATAAACAACTTCAGCAAAGTGGCTGGTTATAAAATAAACTCAAGCAAATCAGTAGCCTTCCTATATTCAAAGGATAAGCAGGCTGAGAAAGAAATTAGGGAAATGACACCCTTCACAATAGCCACAAATGATAAAAAGTATCTTGGTGTGACTCTAACCAAACAAATGAAAGATCTGTACGACAAGAACTTCAGGTCTCTGAAGAAGGAAATTGAAGATCTCAGAAAATGGAAAAATCTTCCATGCTCATGGATTGGCAGGACTAATATAGTTAAAATGGCCATCTTGCCAAAGGCAATATACACATTCAACGCAATCCTCATCAAAATCCCAACTCATTTCTTCATTGAGGTGAAAAGAGCAATTCTCAAATTCATCTGGAAAAACAAAAAACCCATGATAACTAAAACTATTCTCAACAGTAAAAGAACTTCTGGGGGAATCAGTATCCCACTGGTATATTTTTAAGTGTCTCATTTTTTGACTTTCTTTCATTTTGCTACTATGAAAAAATAACTTCCTGCTGGCCGCTGGTGGCGCACGCCTTTAATCCCAGCACTTGGGAGGCAGAGGCAGGTGGATTTGTGAGTTCAAGGCCAGCCTGGTCTACAGAGTGAGTTCCAGGAGAGTCAGGGCTACACAGAGAAACCCTGTCTCAAAAAACCAAAAAAACAAAAACAAAAATAAAATAACTTCCTAAAACTGTTACCATATGCAAAAATGAACTTAAAGAACAATATTAGATCTTTAAGTTCCGCAATGTCTTCATACTCTTCCTCCCTTGTGGGTCCTCTACAGCATTTGACAAGTGTAAAAGTAAGGTTCCTTACTTAAAATCAGTGACCTGGATTAAAGACTGTTTTTGTTGTTGTTGTTGTTGTTGTTGTTGTTTTTGTTTTTTTGTTTTGTTTATTCTTTGGATAGCACTTATACCATATTGTCTGCTGCCTGGATCTTGTGGCTTTAGTATCCCCTACCTACACCGCGTATGCTTCTTTCTTGTGACTTTATGCTGCCTGCCATATCATTTCCCACAGTGACTGGCCTTTTCAGAGTCCATTGCTGTACCCCTGCCTTGCAGGCTTCTGACACAATTGTTGCCATCTCCTTGTGACTGAGCTCAGTGCCTAAAAGCAAGGTTCAATTTGGCAAACTCCGCCAAGTCAATTTCAGGCCATATTCACCTTGTTACTTTGTAATGTGTATCATCAATGATATAATCTGTTTCATTGAGAGAGTGTTGATAATGAATAAAAATAAAAGGGATTCCTTTCACAGACAACACTGTGAAGTGCATCCTCTATTGCATGGCCTTGAGCAGCAGGCCAGTTATATTCTCTTCCTAGATTTTTCTGTCTCCTATTGTTCCATACAAAAAATTTTAATATTCTTTAAGTCCTGCATATTGTAGGGCAGTTCTCATATGCCTCCCTTGTCTGCCATATTCCACTCTCACCTGCTGTGGGTCTTTCTTCAAGAGCATAGATGGAGATGCAAGAGAGTTAAAAATATCTTTGCATGGTTAAGATTTTCAGTTAAATACCTCCTTTTGGATTTGTCTTATTTTAAGCAGGAGCAAACAACGTGGCTAAAACAGAGACTTGAGGTTTGAAGATTCTACCCCAGAAGAGAACTCTCATCCAGGAGTTTCCTCTACAGCAGCTGTTAAACCTATAGTATATGGCATACAGATTAAGGCAACAGAGTACTTACGAGAAGGAAGTACAGGCTGCAATCAAAAGACTTGCAGAAATAGGAGCAGAAGAATTGCCATAGGCCTTCTGGAAGAAATTACTTCCATATATCCAAACTTAAGAAACAAAATTATATTTTACTGGCCAAGTCAGATGGTAAACTCACTGTCACATTTATTATGTAAAAATATGTGTGCTAAGGGACTGAGAGATGCCTCAGCAATTAAAGCCTTCACCAAACAAACTGAAAGACCAGATCTCTAGGACACAGAGTAAATACGAAGTGGGCATAGATAACATCCTGGCTGTAATTTTAACCTCAGAAGGTAGAGATGGGATCCTTGATCAAGCTGAGTGTTCAGATTCACCCCACTGGTAAACTCTGGGATTAACTGAGAGATTTTGCAGTCATAAATAATGGGAAAGTCACCCATTCACTACACACTCTTGTATCTTGACAGATGCAAGCACAGATAAAATGATATGCACACAACACATGATACACATATAAAAAGAAGAGACACATGTCTGTTAAATGCTGTATATCAGGAATACAGACAAGCATAAGTTCTAGGAAACAGTTAATCAAATCCTTTAAGAGACTAATGTTGACAAGTCATGCTAAAAGTGAGGTCATTGTCCCCTTACCTGCATGCTTTGTATCTGAGGCACAAATGGACATCCATCGTGTGTCACAAAGAATAGGAGAGTAATGAATAGCATTCTTCACCTCAGGACAGCGAACCCCACAGATGCCTGATCACCACGCATCTGTTTAGAAAGAAGCTATCAGGCCCACTCTCGGTATGATTTGGAAAGAAAGAAATGAATAGAAAATTTGCACCAGTAGGGGATCTGTATGAGAATTTCAGTTGCGAAACAGAATATTTTGGTTATGAAATAGTTGGCGGTCCCTGTCAAAATGAAGAGAAAAGAAAAATAAGGAGTAAGTTCAGATAGGAACTAATGTACTGAGGAGAAAAAGAGTGAAGATAAAATCGCCAAAACAGAAACAGAAGTGGCTAGGAAATCTGTAAAAAATCCACAGACTAGAGGGTAGACATGATGGGATAGCAGAAAAGAAAAGGAGGGAGCAGTTCTGCAAACTACTCTGAGCTTATTGGAGAAGAGAAGCAATAATTTAGAATTAGTAACAAAAGATATTAAGGCATTGCTTCCCAAAGTGAGATCATCTGGGAATCTATGTAATCACTTTCTGCTGTATAGCAGCTTTCAAAACTGTGAGGTTAGTCACATCTCAGCTTCCGAAGGTACCTAACAGCTATTGCTTCAAAGTGTAGAGCTCCCAGTCCCAGTGATACACAAGCAGAGATTGCTTGTGTGCTTGTTTTTCTCTGCTGCTCTTCGGTAGACCCACTGGTACCTTTCCACAACCTCCACTGTCTTCAGTCACATCCCTAGAAGTCAGTAGGAGCTAGCTAGTGTGGATGGGTGAGGCAGGGATGCTCTGTTTTGGCGTCAGGGACTGGGATGAGCCTAGGAAACAGTTCTTTTCTGCATGGGACTTGGGAGAGAAAGCCAGTGGTGCTGTGGCTGCTGTGTCCAGACCATCCATCAATGTGTGACCTCACTCGCATCTTATTCATGAGCTTCATGCCCCTATGTTGGAACTCTCTAGGGCTAACTCATGTCTGGATAATGAGACCAATGAAAACTGTCATTTCTAACAGGGCCTCTATTCCTTAAATTCAAATCCTGATAGTAACAAGAGGAAATGCTCTTTGCTATGTCAAAAAAAAATGTATTCATGCATTTATGTAATGACTTTATTAAGTTAATCTTTGCCATTCTACAGGTAAATCAATGTGATCCATAAGTAGGATCATTTGAGAAGAATATAGATTGAATTTTGTCCTCATCGAACAAAGGAAAAAGTTTCTGAGTTCTGTTATTTTTTTCTCCTGACATATTATTTTTCCTTTTCCTACTGATTCATTTACTTCTAAATATAAAGTATGTGATTTTTTTCTTCAGTGAGGCTTAGAATTATATCACCTCTATGACTCACCACTCAGCTCAAGCAGAAGATAGGCAATTTCGGTTAAATCACTCTCGAAGTAATAAGCCTAGAAGCTTCTTTTCTGGCTTTCAGAAAATCTGAAGAGAGTTGACCTGCTAATGAAACGCCACTTATGTAACAATCCCCAGGTCTCTCATGAGTGCTTCCAATAAATCAGATTCAGTAGCATGCAAAAATGAAAAGTTCTGTGGGAAAAAAAAGTATGTTAAGAATTCCCAGAGTGGAGACCGTATAGGTAGCTGCACCCCCTTAAAGCAATCACTGAACACAGGTAGACAATTTATGTCATTTACAAAAGAAAAAACTGTGTTGGAAGGGGAAGTAAAAAAAAAATGGATACCTTCATATGTTCCTATTAGTTTCAACTGGTACAAATACTCATAAGAATGCGTCTAAAAGAAAGGAGGATTTATTTTGTTTGAGAATGGATCTACAGAATATCAAATGACCTTCTGGCTAGGGAAGCATGTAGCACACATACTTTGATCATAAATTAAATGCAATATATGGAATGATCAAAGGGAGTGCATTCTGAAATAAAAACATTATCTCTAATAGATCTATCTAACAGGGCTACTTGGTATGTCAAAAAAGGATGCAAGTTAAATAAAGAGCACTTGAACCCAAGGAAAAGGAACTTCATATCGCAGATGATAGACAGACCAATAGTTAAGACTGTCGCAAAGGTGCGACCAAGAGTCATCAAAACTTACCGAACTGCATTGTGTAGAGACACTTGAATATGAGGTGACACTCCTATCAGGATCTAAAATTCTTATTGGCAATTACTAACTGATTGTCAGTGCCCTAAAACACATTTCTGCAGAAGGCGACTTAAAAACCTTCCCTGGGGCTAAGTAACAATGAATTGAGTCCTTCTCTAAGGCTCAGGTCCTGCTTAAGAATAATGCTTTGTGGCCTCAAAAGAAGACAGACCCATGGGTAAATTTTGAGTTTGTCCAAGAAAAGGTAGAAACAAAACTTTCAGCATGGATATCATGATCTTTAAATGTATGTGGCTTATTATTTAGGATTCAGGAGAACAATTCTACCATCATCAAGTACATAATGGCTATAATCTCCTACACGAGATTCGCTGTTCTATTTGTTAATTAAATTTTAATAGTTCATCATGTTTTATTTTTAAATACTTTTAGTTTTATTTTTGTTATCCCTTCAGGGCCTGCATTCTCTCTTACTCACGTGACTTTCCATTATTTTGATAAGTGGCTATGGTTAATTTTGTTATAAATTACACAAATATTTGTAAAAGATGTTAGTTGGGATTTGCATATGTTTCAACTTTTGCTTTATAAAGCAATAATCTATTGATAATTCTTAGCGTTTTACATTCAAAGCCATGTTTTTAGACAATTATAATTCCATCCCCCAGTGCCATTGAAAGTGGTCTTTTCATGAATAAGGCTGTTACAGACTTATTGAAAGTAATGCAAGGTCAGTAGAAGGGGCCTAATGGAGTTTGCTGATGTCCTTACAAAAGTAAAACTTTTGGACACATGGGTACAAACAGAACACGAGATGAAGATGGAGGCCAAGGTGGGTTGACACTATCTTTCAGAGCAAAGCCCTAGGAACAGATATAAGCAATGTTCTCCTTCAGAGCCTTCCAAAAGAAGCCTGGGCCCTCAGACACCCTAGTGTTGCCTTGGTGACTCTGCAGCTGAGACCACACAGTTTGATGCCTGATTACAGCATTTTCTGCTGGATGGTGCAGGCAGCCACGTGATTGCCCAAGGAAATGATATTCCTGAGTGTCTTTCTGGTGTGTGTGTGATCGAACCTCTGAGCTCTGGGTCACTTGATAGGGTGCACATGATCATGCACATGATCACTGTCCCCACCCTCCCCGCCCCCAAGAATAGTCAATGTCTCCTTATTTCCTCTTTCCTTCACACTTTCACAAGAGCACAATAAAGCTGCGGGCCTTTTGGTTTGTCTAACTTAGCAAGTGCTTGAAATCTGCACTGCATTTTAATTCTGAAAACCACTTATCAATAACAGCAGTGTTTTTTTTTAATATTTGCCTTTTATTGGTTATTTTATTTACATTTCAAATGCTATCTCCCTTTCTGGTTTCCCCTTCTGCAAACCCATATCCCATCCCCCTCCCTGCTGCTTCAATGATGCAGCTCCCCTACCCACCCACTCACACACACCTCATTGCCCTAGCAGTCCCATAAGCTGGGGCAACAGGCCTCCACAGGACCAAGAGTTTCCTATCCAACTGAGGCCAATAAGGCCATCCTCTGCTATATATGCAGCTGGAGCCATGAGTCCCTCCATGTGTACTCTGGTTGGTGGTTTAGGAGGTAGTTGTCCATATGCAGGAGCTATGTTGTAAGTAGTTTCTTTCTCTCCTTTGCATTCTCTATTTTGATGAATGAAAGCTTTCATTAATATTTCTCTTGAGAAACAGTACATTCAACTTTTATCTCATAGTGCACATATAAAAATATAGGCTTATTAGCATTGCATATGAATAATATAAGAACAGAAAATAAAATCTATATTTCATTAGACAATAGGCCTTACATTGGATATTTTCCATCTGTATTTCAAAATACATTGATTTCCATTATATATAGTTATGTGCATACATTGTCAAGGGAAATACACAGTTTTAGTAATATTTGACCAAATTAGTATGAAGACAATTATGTGGAATTATGAAGCTCCTAGGATGATTGCTCATTTGTTCAGAACGTGCACTGCTCTTATGCTCTTACAGTGGATATGATTTTAATTCTCAATACCCATGTCTGACAGCTCCCCATAGTCTGTAACTCCAGCTGCACGAAATCTGATGCCCTCATCTAGCCCTTATAGGTTCGGCAGTCATATGTACCACCTCCCACCCCTAATCATATACATAAATGACATTTTTGGAAATCTTTGAAATAGAAGCTTAGGACTGTTCCCCAGATAGTCAGGGAGCTGATGACATCACTGTCTGATTCACAAAAGCATCATTTAGATAAAACAGCTATTCCTTAAACCCTCTGATGAGCCCTTATTTTGTAGCTAGTATGTGTGTACTTTGTAGAATACCTTTTTAAAAATTATTAATACAATAAAATGTAATGACTTTCCCCACTTTTATAAGTTCAGAAGCTTAGCAGTACTGATTTCAGATGTTAATTAAGCAGTGAGATGTTTTGTTACTTTCATTAACCTGAGCATGATTGTCTTGTTCACATTATTGTTCCTTTGACTGGTTTTAATTAGACTTTTCAAAGAAGAAAGAAGGAAATATTTTAAGTATAAAAATATACCCGGTCCTTTTCTTTTTTTTATTAGATATTTTCTTTACTTGCATTTCAAATGTTATATCATTTCCTGGTCCTTTTTTTTTCTTTTTCTTTTTATTGGATATATTCTATATTTACAATTCATTTCCCTTTTTCTGGTTCCCCACCCCCCAAAGGTCCCACATACCCTTTTCCCTCCCCCTGCTCCCTCTTCCACTCCTTCCCTCTTCCCTGTTCTTGTATTCCCCTACACTGATGTTTTGATCCTTTCCAGCACTTCTAGCGGGTATGTCATTGAGGGTGACCACAACTGAGTCCACGTGCTCATGGAATACCTACCTTAGAAGTGTGAAATCCCACAGAGCATTGCTACCACCAAAATGACTGACTTTATGGTAAGAAAAACACAACTGGGCAGTTGGTTGTAGGATCCATCCACACAGCTTTGAACCAGATTCCACTCTCCATATGCTTTGGACTGGTCTCCTAAAAGCAGGTCTCCTAAAAACCATGCCTTGGTCCCTTTGGTGGAGCAGGGGGGGGGTGTCACATTCTACACACAGATGTGTTTTGTATACTTTGATTGAGCGGCTCTTACATGCTGCTCCATTCATTCTAATCAGGCACATGGATGGAGAATGTGAATGGCTGGACCATAAAGTCAGAACCCTCACCCATGAGTTGAAGTAAGCCATATTGAAGTCATGCAACAAACAGTCTCTAACTCCCAGTCCAACACAATCAGGGATAAATTAAAATAACTTCCAGCTTCCTTCATCCTTCCTGCACCCAAGGTGGAACTAGCTGGAGAAAAATGAGTGTGCTTTCTCTACCAATCATGTAAGACCTAGGTAACCCATCCCTGTCTTCCCATGCCAAGAGCCTTTATGTGGTACCTAAAATCCTCTACTTTCTTCTGCTAAATCTTCCAGACTCCCATGTTTGGCTTTGAGTCTCCATCAAACTCTAGTGATATTACTGCTCACTATACAGCATAGATGAATAGCCTGTTTGTTCTCAAGAGGGTGGTCTCTGCCTAATTACCCATTGACCAGGAACTATTCATTGGCTTTGATCCTTAAACTACCCAGTAACCAATGAGGAAACATTCCTGTCCTAACACCTTTAGGCATGTTTGGTCCTATGGTCTATGGGCATTTGTTACAGAGTTGTCATGTTGCTTTGAACACTCAACCTAAGAGATCAGCAGAGAGAGGAGACAGAACAGCAACAGAAACAATGTGTCTTTAATATAATATGCAGATAGGGATGACTTTATAGAAAGAGAACTTGGAGCTAGTCTGGAACTCCAGTTGTTGACCAGTTTACCTATGTCTGCCCTCAGCCAGAATGAGTGATAAAGGAACTATGACTTATCACACAAAGGCGAGGTACGTATAACTTAAGACACAGCACATTCCAGTGATCCAGGTTATTGTGTAAAGCTAAGGAGCATTTAGAATGGATATAGAGAAAGGGAGACTGTGACTGTCAACTACAGTCATCAATATTAAAGATGGGAGTGGGCTTTTCTTCCTCTAGCATTCTGCATCTTGGGACCTGTGACAAGCCACAATCATGGAAAGCTAAGTTCATGGACCTAAGCCATCATGATTGCTATGACAGTACTCTAAGTGGCCTTGGAGTCTTCACCCACCCCTGCTGTTCTTCCTTCTTCTTAGCCTGTTTTCTTGACCATAATAAACTCAGAAGGTGTTTAGAAGACATAACAAATAACATCTATTAGTTTGCTAAGTCAAAAGTCCTAGTATCTTCCAATTCTGAAGGATAGATACTGTGTTTATAAAAAGATAAAGAGAGGGGGGTTATGTTTCAGTGGTGAAGTGTAGTCAGGTATGAGGGAAGGGGGTACCTCCCCACAGGCCCATGATGAGGTCCCCCTTGAGGGACCAGCCACAAGGCAACAATATAGTATAGAATAGAGTTTATTCAGGCCATGGGGAGGGGAGTTAAGAGGGTAAAGACAGAGAAATAGACCGACAGACAGTGTGTGTGTGTGCAGAGAAGCAGAGGCTGTCCATGAATACATGGAGAGAGGGGGAAGGGAATGGCGAGAAAGGGGAAGGGTCAAAAGCACAGAGCAGGAGCAAGAAGACAAGAACAACAGAGAGCAGAGGGGGCGAGCAGCCCCCTTTCATAATGAGTCAGGCATACCTGGCTGTTGCCAAGTAACTATGGGGCAGATCTTGGACAAAATGCTAAGGATGGAAATAGGAGGAGGCAACCATATTGGTTCCTTCCAAAGCCACTCTTAACTCATAAACCAAATCGATTCCTTGGGGTATTAACATGGCATGAGGCAGTGATCACGCCTTATTCCATGTGTGGACAAACAAACATAGACTGAACACATGAATAGACCGAAATCTCTAGAAGACACCTTCATCTAAAACCACAATAGTCTTACCTGTTTGTGGTAGACTGAGATATGTCCCAGGTGCCATCTCGGAGGAAGCTCCATGGCAGATAAGTCTACAGCAGTAACCTGATAAATTTCAAAAAATTAATAAAAATAATTGGTTAAATAACTACACGTGAATTTACTTATGATAATGACTATTAAAATGGGCAAAATTAATTAATCAATTCCATAAATAATCAAGCTTGAATGCGCAGGGAACTGAGTAAAGAAGCTGAAATGTAGGAATAAACAAAACAAAAACTCCACCTAACACAGAACTAGAACACTAGAAATGATACTTCTAGTAAAAGAGATTTAAAAGAATTAACTTCCAAACTGTACTCAGTCCTAAAGCTTAAGGCCAACTAAATGCTTCTCTAATAAAGCCAATGTGAGTTTGAATAAAATTTACAGATGTTGTATTTGTCATGCACATTAATGTATTCCTCTCTTCTGAAGACATCAAGAGGCAAGCATGATTTTAACGTCAAAGAAATGATAACAGAGGTGCGGCACACAAATTTATATTCACTCAACTTCATTTAAATGACAAGCTGCTGTAGGGAAAATTAGTTTTAAAAGATCAAATGGAGAAGCCCATGAAGAATACCAGTGCTCAGCTGATTGTCACCCTAAAAAAAAAAAAAAAAAAAAAAAAAAAAAAGGTTTCTAATTTTTTTTTTAAATCAGAGCTACAAAAAACATTTACATGCATCCATATGAAGAGTTCTGAGGCTTAGTAGAAGTTACACAAGGTCACTGGAAACTGACACGTCTACGATTCTAAGACCAATATGTTACAAAGACCAATACATTAATAAAATATGTTGAATATGGCAGTCTGAGGTCACCACCATCTTGGCTCCTGTGGCCAAGCAACCAGCTCAGCTGGGTCCGCAGAGAACACCAAAGTGGGGGATCTCTTAGGACACAGCCTACCTGGGTTCCTTCTGCACACAGGAGCTGGGCAGCTCTTCAGCTGTCTGGGCACATGACCTGCAGGGAAGCATCTTACCGCCGTTAGAGGGAACCCGGCAGTCTGAGGTTGTCACCATCTTGGCTCCTGTGACCAAGCAGCCAGCTCAGCCAGAGACCTGTGCCACATCTGACACGGGGAGGATCCTACTTCCTGATACTCTCTAGAGAACCAGTAGGAGCAGGTTAATTTCCACTGTTCCTTTCCATCAGATGTGGTAGAGCTGAGCTACATCTGACACGGGGGAAGAACCTACTTCCTGATACTCTCTCCAGAATGAAAAGGAGCAGGTTATTCAGTAGAAGCAGGGCATTCATCAGCAGAGCATTTGAAATCCAGCAGGAAACCTTGTCCTGGACTGTTTGCCCTGCAGAGTGATCAGTGCTTGGAGTGGGTCCTCACAGCGTCCACCATCTTCACTACCGGGCGGACCAGACAGGCAACACCAGGTACAAAGAGACAACCTAAGTATAGCATTGCTTGTGACAAGGCACACCAGGGCTCCAACGGCACCCAAGAGTAGGGCAGCACATCAGCAATCTGTGCCAATAGAAACCCAGTCATCCAGGGGTGTGGAAATAGCCTTTCAGGTCCATAGGAGGTTCAAGCACCAGCCAGTAACAGCAGGACCAACTAACACCAGAGATAACCAGATGGCAAAAGGCAAACATAGGAACATTACTAACAGAAATCAAGGCAATATGGCAGCATCCTTACCCAATTCTCCAACAACAGCAAGTCCTGAATACCCCAACACACCAGAAAAACAAGATTTGGATTTAAAATCACTGGTCATGATGCTGTTAGAGGAAAACAAAAAGGACATAAATACATCTCTTAAAGAAATACAGGGAAACATGAATAAGTTAGAAGCCCTTACAAAGCAAACACAAAAATTACTTAAAGAAATTCAGGAGAATATGGGTCAACAGACAGAAGCCAATAAAGAGAAAATGAAAAAAATCACTTAAAGAAATGCAGGAGATATTGAGTCAACAGGCAGAAGTCATGAAAGAGGAAACACAAAAATCTCTTAAAGAATTACAGGAAACACAAACAAGTGAAGGAACTCAGCAAAACCATCCAAGATCTAAAAACAGAAGTAGAAACAACTAAGAAATCACAAAGGGAGACAACTTTGGAGATAGAAAACCTTGGGAAGAAATCAGGGGCCATAGATGCAAATATCAACAACACAATTCAAGAGATAGGAGAAAGATTCTAAGATGCTGAAGATACCATAGAAACCGTTGACAACAATCAAAGAAAATGCAAAAAGCAAAAAGCTTGTAAACCAAAATATCCAGGAAATCCAGGATACAAGAGATGTTCAACATCATTAGTCATCAGGGAAATGCAAATCAAAATAACCCTGAGATTCCACCTCACACCAGTCAGAATAGCTAAGATTAAAAACTCAAGAGACAACAGGTACTGGCGAGGATGTGGAGAAAGAGGAACACTCCTCCACTGTTGGTGGGATTGCAAAATGGTAAAACCACTCTGGAAATCAGTTTGGCGGTTCCTCAGAAAATTGGGCATGACACTTCCAGAGGACCCTGTCATACCACTCCTGGGCATATACCCAGAGGATTCCCCTGCATACAATAAAGACACATGCTCCACTATGTTCATAGCAGCCTTGTTTATAATAGCCAGAAGTTGGAAGGAGCCCAGATATCCCTCAAAGGAGGAATGGATACAGAAAATGTGGTATATCTACACAATGGAATACTACTCAGCAACTAAAAATAATGAATTCATGCAATTTGTAGGCAAATGGTTAGATCTGGAAAATATCATCCTAAGCGAGTTAACCCAATAACAAAAGAATACACATGAAATGCAATCACTGATAAGTGGATATTAATGAGCCCAGAAGCCCTAAATACTCAAGACACAATTAGCAAGTCAAATGATTCCCAAGAAGAAGATAGAGAGGACCCTGGGCCTGAAAAGATTGGATCTAGTTTTGTAGATCCAGAACAGAGAAATGGTAGTGGAGGGTGATTGGGGAATAGTTGGGGGGGGAGAGGACTTATGGGACATATGGTGGGGGGGGGGGACTGGGAAAGGGAAAAGCCTTTGGAATGTAAACAAAGAATATAGAAAATAAAATTTTAAAAAAAGGCCAAACCTAAGGATTATAGGCATAAATGCAAGTAACCTAAAGAGAGAGTTGGCCATGAATATACAAGAAGCCTACAGAACTCCAAACAGACTGGACCAGAACAGAAATACCTCCCGTCACATAATAATCAAAACCCCAAATGTACTAAACAAAGAAAGAATATTAAGAGCAGTAAGAGAAAAAGGACAAGTAACATATAAAGGAAGACCTATGAGAATCACACCAGACTTCTCACCAAAGACCATGAAACCTAGAAGATCCTGGACAGATCTAATGCAGACTCTAAAAGAACACAAATGCCAGCCAAGACTACTATACCCAGCAAAACTCTCAATTACCATAGATGGAGAAACTAAGATATTCCATGACAAAAACCAAATTTATACAATATCTTTCCACAAACCCAGCCCTACAAAGGATAATAGGTGGAAAACACCAATACAAGGAGGGAAACTATACCCTGGAAAAAGCAAGATAGTAACCTTCTTTCATCAAACCCAAAAGAAGATAACCACCCAAATATAAAAATAACATAAAAAATAACAAAAAGTAGTAATCACTATTCCTTAATTTCTCTTAACATTAATGGACTCAATTCCCCAATAAAAAGACATAGACTAAAAGAATTGATATGTAAACAGGATTCCTACATTTTACAGCTTACAGGAAACATACCTCAGTGTCAAAGATAAACACTACCTCAGAGTAAAAGTCTGGAAAACAATTTTACAAGCAAATGGTCTTAGGAAATGAGCCAGAGTAGCCATTCTAATATCAGATAAAATTGACTTTCAACCTAAAGTCATCAAAAGAGACACGGAAGGACACTTCTTACTGGTCAAGGAAAAAAATCCACCAAGAAGAACTCTCAATTCTGAACATCTATGCTCCAGATGCAAGGGCACCCTCATTCATAAAAGAAACTTTACTAAAGCTCAAAGCACACATTGCACCTAACACAATTGTCTTAATTAAGGTTTCACTGCTGTGAACAGACACCATGACCAATGCAAGTTTTATAAAAGACAACATTTAATTGGGGTTGACTTACAGGCTTAGAGGTTCAGTCCACTGTCATCAAGGCAGAAACATGGCAGCATCCAGCCAGATATGGTGCAGGAGGAACTGAGAATTCTACATCTTCATCTAAAGGCTGCTAGTAGAAGACTGATTTCCAGGCAAGTAGGGTGAGAGTCTTAAGCCCATACCCACAGTGACACACCTACTCCAACAAGGCCACACCTCTTAATAGGGTCACTTCCTGGGCAGTCATATACAAACCATCGCATTACATTCCCTGACCCCCATAGGCTTGTTCAAACATGAGTCTATAGGGGCCATACTTAAACATAGCATAATGCGAAATACATTTAGTCCAACTTCAAAAGTCCCAGTAGTCTATAGCAGTCTCAACAAGTCCAAAGTTCAATGTGTCTTTTGAGATTCATCCAATCACCTAACTATAATCCCTCAAACAAGACAGGAAACCAGCTGGGCAAATTTTAAACTCTGCATCTCCACATCTGATGGCAAAGCAGTCTTCAGATATCCAACTCCTTTTTCATCTTTGTTGACTGCAACAAGGTTCTTTCTCCCAGGCCTGTTTCACTCCCTGTTAGCAGCTTTCCTTGGCAGGCATCCTGTGACTCTGGCATCTTTAACATCTTGGAGTCCCCAAGTCAATTTCAGCTTCACAGCTTCTTGTTCCAATGTCTGAGATCCACACATGATCTTCTGTGCATCTCCAAAGAGCTGGTGTCACTTTTCCTGCTCTGCCCCATGTAGCACTCTAAGTTCGGGTCAATCCACTCCACTGCCACTGCTGTTCTTGGTGGTCAACCCATGGTACTGGCATCTCCAATGTGCTAGGTTCTTCCACTGCAACTATGCTTCACCAAAGCCTCTCATAGGTGCTACTTCATGCTACCAAGCTTCAACTCCTTTGCATGACCCCTTCAGTCCTGGGCTGTCAATTAAAACTGAGGGTGCACTTTCATCTTCCAAGGCCTCTCACAGTGCTAAACCTCAGCTGTTCTTCATGATGCCTTCATGCCTTCAAAACCAGTACAACCTGGATGATTCTTACATGTTACCAAGTACAGCTGCAGCATGAGGTACAATCTTGGCTATCTCTGGAACACAGTTTCTTTGTGCTCTCAGAAAACACTCCCCATATTTCACCTCAGTGATGCTGGTCTTTTCTTAATCACCACTAATTTCTTAGCTCCAGCTAACCAGCATCAATTGTCCTAGTAGTCTCCTTCTCCTCTTGAATATAAGTCCAGAGACGCATGGCTGAAGCTGCTGAGTTCTACTGCTTGCAGGAGCTGGAACAGTGGCCCCCTTGTTCTATTACATTATCACTAGCTTCCTTTTTCCCAGCTCCTTCACTTCCTAAGTTGGCTGTCTTGAATCTTGCTCCATAGACTGACTTTGAACTCAAGAGATCTACATGCCTGTCTCCTAAGCATTGGGATTAAAGGTGTGGTCCACCAAACCTGGATTTAAGTTTTTCTTCACCTAGAATTTGCTCTGTTCTGGCCTTGAACTCAGATATCTGCTTATCTTTGCCTATTAGGATTAAAGGCTTGTACTACCTACCTGGACCTAAATTTACTGGGTGGAAACTTGCCCCAAGGTTACCACTCCCTTAATTCAATTTAATATCCTAGAATTCAGCTCCATTTCACTTCCTGGAGTCCCTTTAATACTCAAACTATATATTTTGTACTTTTCCTTTCTCAACTTGCTATGTTTGTTCAAAATTCTCTTCATCAGACTTAACCAAAAAACAAAGTCTTTGTTGGGCTTTTCTGAGACTTCCTTTGCAGATCCCAATTAATATAAATCTCTTTACCTTAGCCCTAGGAAGTATCTTCAGACAATGGCAAAAAAACAACCATGTTCTTCACCAAAACATCACAAAAACAGTCTCTCAGCCGTGTATTAAAGTTCTTGTCCACTGAAAGCTCTTGGGCCATAAGTCCTACACAGTTCAAATGACCCTCAGCACCACTGTCTTCCATATTCCTACTAGGCTCATTCATTAAGACACATGTAAAGCATTTCATGGCTTTGCAAATTCCAAGTCCCAAAATCCACATTCTTCCAAACAAAAGCATGGTCATACCTATCACAGAATACCCTAGTCCCTGGTACCAATTTCTGTCTAAGTTAGGGTTTCACTGTTGTGAACAGACACCATGACCAATGCAAGTTTTATAAAAAACAAAATTTAATTGGGGTTGGCTTACAGGCTTAGAGGTTCAGTCCCTTGTCATCAACGCAGAAACATGGCAGCATCCAGGCAGATATGGTGCAGGAGGAACTGAGAATTCTATATCTTCATCTGAAGGCTGCTAGTAGAAGACTGACTTCCAGGCAACTAGGGTGAGGGTCTTAAACCCACACCCACAGTGACACACCTACTCTAACAAGGCCACACCTCTTAATAGGATCACTTCCTGGGCAGTAATATACAAACCATCACAACAATAATTGTGGGTGACTTCAACACTACATTATCCTCAATGGACTGATCAGGAAAACAGAAACTAAACAGGGACACAGTGAAACTATTTGAAGCTTTAGACCAATTGGATTTAACAGATATATATATAGAAAGAGAACATTACATCCTAAAGCAAAAGAATATACCTTTTTCTCAGCACCTCATGGTACCTTCTCCAAAATCAACCATAATTAGTCACAAGACAAACCTCAACAAATATAAGATCAAACTAATCCCATGCCTCCTATCAGATCACTATGGAGTAAGAGTGGTCTTCAATAGCAACAAAACCAATAGAAATCACCCATACACATGGAGGCAGAACAATTCTCTACTCAATAATACCTTGGTCAAAGAAGAAAATAAAAAAGAAATCAAAGACTTTTTAGAATTTAATGAAAATGAAGGAACAACATACCCAAATATATGGGACACAATGAAAGCAGTGCTAAGAGGAAAACTCACAGCCCTGAGTGCCTCCAAAAAGAAACTGGAGAGAGCATACACTAGCAGATTAATAGAACACCTGAAAGCCCTGGAACAAAAAGAAGCTATTTCACCCAGGGGGAGTAGAAGAGAGGAAATCATCAAACTCAGGCTGAAATCAATCAAGTAGAATCAAAGAGAACCATACAATGAATAAACAAAACAAGGAGGTGGTTCTTTGAGAAAATCAACAAGATAGATAAACCCTTAGCCAGACTAACCAAAGGGCACAGAGACAGTATCCAAATTAACAAAATTAGAAATGAAAAGGGAAATATAACAACAGAAATTGAGGAAATTAAAAATAACATCAGATCCTACTACAAAAGCCTATACTCAACACAACTGGAGAATCTGGAGGAAATGGACAATTTCCTAGACAGATACCAAATACCAAAATTAAGTCAGGATCAAATAGATCACCTAAACAGTCCCGTAACCCCTAAAGAAAGAGAGGGGGTCATAGAAAGTCTTCCAACCAAAAAAAGCACAGGACCAGATGGTTTTAGTGCAGAATTCTATCAGACCTTCAAACAAGACCTAACACCAATACTCTTCAAGTCATTCCACAAAATAGAAACAGAAGGAACACTACCCAACTCGTTCTATGAAGCCACAATTACGCTGATACCAAAACCACACAAAGATCCAAAAAAGAAAGAAAACTACAGGCCAATATCCCTTATGAATATCGATGCAAAAATACTCAACAAAATTCTTGCCAATCAAATCCAAGAACACATTAAAACGATCATTCACCATGATCGAGTAGGCTTCATCCCAGGGATGCAGGGATTGTTCAATATATGGAAATGTATCAATGCAATCCACTACATAAACTCAAAGAAAAAAACCACATGGTCATTTAATAGATGCTATAAAAACATTTGAAAACATTTACCATCCTTTCATGCTAAAAGTCTTGAAAAGAACAGGAAATCAAGGCCCATACCTAAACATGGTAAAAGCAATAAACAGCAAACCAGTAGCCAACATTAAACTAAGTGGAGAGAAGCTTGAAGCAATCCCACTAAAATCAGGGACTAGACAAGGCTGCCCCCTCTCTCCATATCTTTTCAATATAGTCCTTGAAGTTCTAGCTAGAGCAATTAGACAACATATGGAGGTCAAAGTGATACAAACTGAAAAGGAAGAAGTCAAACTATCACTATTTCCAGATGATATGATAGTATACTTAAGTGACCCAAAAAAGCCACACCAGAGAACTCCTACAGTTGATAAACAACTTCAGAAATGTGGCTGGCTATAAAATCAACTCAAGCAAATCAGTAGCCTCCCTATACTCAAAGGATAAAGAGGCTGAGAAAGAAATTAGGGAAATGACACCCTTAACAATAGCCACAAACAATATAAAGTATCTCAGTGTGACTCTAACCAAACAAATAAAAGATCTGTATGACAAGCACTCAGGTCTCTGAAGAAGGAAATCAAAGAAGACTTCAGAAAATGGAAAAGTCTTCCATGCTCCTGCAATTGGCAAGATTAATATAGTAACAATGGCCATCTTTCCAAAAGCAATTTACAGATTCAATGCAATCCCCATCAAAATCCCAACTCAGTTCTTCATAGAGTTAGAGCAATTCTCAAATTCATCTGGAATAAAAAAAACCCAGGATAGCTAAAACTATTCTCAACAGTAAAAGAACTTCCAGGGGGAATCAGTATCCCTGACCTCAAGCAGTACTACAGAGCAGTAGTGGTAAAAAACTGCATGATATTGATACAGTGACAGGCAGGTAGATCCATGGAAAAGGATTAAAGACCCAGAAATGAACCCACACACCTATGGTCACTTGATCTTTGACAAAGAAGCTGAAACCATCCAGTGGAGAAAAGATAGCCTTTTCAACAAATGGTGCTGTCTCAACTGGAGGTTACTATGCAGAAGAATGTGAATTGATCCATTCTTTTCTCCTTATACTAAGCTCAACTCCAAGTGGATCAAGGACGTCCACATAAAACCAGATACACTTTAATAGAAAAGAAACTGGGGAAGACCCTGGAGGACATGGGCACAGGGGGAAAGTTCCTGAACAGAACACCAATAGCTTATGCTCTAAGATCAAGACTTGACAAATGTGATCTCATAAAATTACAAAGTTTTTCTGTAAGGCAAAGGACATTGTCAATCAAACAAAATGGCAACCAACAAATTGAGAAAAGATCTTCACCAACCCTACATCTGACAGAGGGATAATGTCCAATATATACAAAAAACTCAAGAAGTTAGACTCCAGAGGGTCAAATAACCATATTAAAAAATGACATACAGAGCTAAACAAAGACTTTTCACCTGAAGAACGTCGGATGGCTGAGAAGCACCTTAAGAAATGTTCAGCATCATTAGTCATCAGGGAAATGCAAATCAAAACAACCCTGAGATTTCACCTCACACCAGTCAGAATGGCTAAGATTAAAAACTCAGGAGACACCAGGTGTTGGCATGGATGTAGAGAAAGAGGAACACTCCTCCACTGCTGGTGGGAATGCAAGTTGGTACAACCACTCTGGAAAACAGTCTGGCGGTTCCTCAGAAAACTGGGCCTGACACTTCCAGAGGACCCTGTTATATCACTCCTGGGCATATTCCCAGAGGATTACCCAGCATGCAATAAAGACACAGCCTCTACTATGTTCATAGCAGCCTTATCTATAATAGCCAAAAGCTGGAAAGAACCCAGATGTCCCTCAATGGAAGAATGGATACAGAAAATGTGGTATATTTACCAATGGAATACTACTCAGCAATTAAAAACAATGAATTCATGAAATTCTTAGGCAAATTGTTGGATCTGGAAAATATCATCCTAAGTGAGGTAACCTACTCACAAAAGAACACACATGGAATGCAGTCACTGATAAGTGGATATTAGCTCAGAAGTTCTGAATACCCAAGACACAATTCACATATCAAATCATTGCCAAGAAGAAGGAAGGAGAGTGCCCTGATCCTGGTTCTGAAAAGGCTTGATGCAGCATTGTAAGTGATTACCAAGACAGAGAAGTAGGAGGGGTTGATTGGAGAATGGGCAGGGGAAGAGGGCTTATGGGACTTATGGCGAGGGGGAAACTGGGAAAGGGAAAATCACTTGGAATGTAAACAAAGAATATAGAAAATTTAAAAAAAGAAAAAAGAAAACAAAAATAAAAAAGAAATAAAGATACAAAACTCTTCATGTAAATAGAATTAATATAAATTTGCATAGAAATGATTTCATGTCTTGGGCATGTGTGGTAGTTGGCATGCTAATCCTAAAGTTCATATAAAGATGTAAAGCACCTTGAATAATCCAAAACTCAAAAGAAAAAAGAAAACACTTAAATGAAGGAATGAAACACCATAGTTAAAGGATATGAGGCCACAAGGATTATGATACAAATTATATTATTCAGAAAATGAAGTAAACAAAGTATCTCTAGATAAAGACTAATGCATAATGAATTAATTTTTCATAAAGATGACAAGATCATATTCAATAATAGGAAAAGATTGTAATAAATGGTATTTTAAAAGCAAATTTCATCCTGTGGAAAAAAAACTACACTCACTTTACTACTCCATTTTCTGAGCCAGGTAATTTCTAAAATGTTTTGATGAGGTATGACATTTGAAAGGTGGAAAAGCTCAAGAAGCATAATACTGGCTCTTAAGTGGGGCCTCTGGCTCTGACATGTAATGGAATATGGCATCCATTGTGGAAGGAAGAGGTACAAAATGGAATGGTCACAGAGGTCACACAGTAAGACAGGAAGCCAGAGGATGGACAGTGCCCGGTGTGGTTTCATTATAACAACTCGGCTCAGAGGAACTGACTGGAATCCATTAAAACTGTTTATCCATCCCCACTTCAGCAGACCCTTCCTAATAGGCTGTTCCTCACACTGTCCAGCTGCCTCTTACACTGTTACCCAGGGTACCGCAATGCAATGTACAAGCCGCCTGCAAACTATAGCATATATTACAATCCTGCACCCCATACTTCACCGTATAACTTAAACAAAGACTAATTATTCTCGGTAGATCATCAGCTTACTTGGGTGGACTAAAACTATACAATTTAAAAAAAATTCAGAGAATAATTTTTTATAGGAGATAGATAGCCATTTCTTACAAAAAAAAAAAAAAGATAAATGAAACAAGTTGGTTTTAAACAGGCAACCAGAAATTATGTGGGAACATATTAATAGGGAGATGGATACATGGATATGGAATAAATAATAGAAAGATGATAGATGGTTAGATAAATGATAGAGAGAGAGAAAGAGAGAGAGGAGGAAGGAAGGAAGGAAGGAATGAAGGAAGGAAGGAAGGAAGGAAGGAAGGAAGGAAGGGAGAAAGAAAGAGAGAAAGAAAGAACAGGCAAGAAATAACTCTTTCTCTCTCTCTCTCTCTCTCTCTCTCTCTCTCTCTCTCTCTCTCTCTCTCTCTGTGTGTGTGTGTGTGTGTGTGTGTGTGTGTTTGTGTGTCCTTCCTCCTGCTTTTTCTCTCTATCTCACCTTCCTTCCCCATTTTACAAAAGCTTTGCTTTTGAGACTTGCAAATTAATCAATCCATTCAGCAGATAGACCAAGTAAAGGACAATCTTCTTTACTTACTAGTGGCAAACTATCTTCACAGTGACTCTTGTCACAAATAGACACACTGAACATTTTTGAACAGGTTAAAATGACATCCAAAACAACTCATAGAGCCTAGGGCAATGGTTCCATGTCTCTGTGCATGGACTTTGCCATGCCTTTACTCTGAAGATATGCTTATCTGAATTTGGGTCTAAAAAGCCCCCATAAAAGCTAGATACAGTGCAGCACATGCTTGTAATCCAAGTACTCTCACAGAGAGATGGAAGGTAAAGTCAGGAGATTCCCCAGAGGGCCAGCTCTCTTGTTATGACCAAGAAATATCCTCTCAATTGGATGTAGGATTGGTAAAGATCTTTTCCCAGTCTGTTGGTTGCCATTTTGTCCTATTGACAATGTCCTTTGCCTTACAAAAGCTTTGCAATTTTATGAGGTCCCTTTTTTCAATTCTTTTTGGTTTGTTTTGTTTTTGTTTGTTTTGTTTTGTTTTGTTTTGTTTTTTTGAGACAGGATCTCTCTGTGTAACCCTTGATGTCCTGGAACTCACTCTATAGACCAGGCTGGCCTTGAACTCAGAAATCTGCTTGCTTCTGCCTCCCAAGTGCTGGGATTAAAGGCATGCACCACCACTGCCCAGCTTCCATTTGTCAATTCTTGATCTTAGAGAATAAGCTATTCATGTTCTATTCAGGAAAATTTCCCCTATACCCATGTGCTCCAGGTTCTTCCCCACTTTCTCTTCTAGTAGATTCAGTGTATCTGGCTTTTTGTGGAGGTTCTTGATCCACTTGGACTTGAGCTTTGTACAGGGAGATAAGAATGGATCAATTTGTATCCTTCTACATGTTGACTGCCAGTTGGCCCAGCACAATTTGTTGAAAATGCCCTTTTGTCCACTGGATGGTTTTAGCTCCTTTGTCAAAGATCAAGTGACCATAGGTATGAGGATTCATTTTTGAATCTTCAATTCTATTCCATTGATCTTCCTGCCTGTCTCTGTACCAATACCATACAGTTTTTATCACTATTGCTCTGTAGTAGAGCTTGAGGTCAGGGATGGTGATTCCACCAGAAGTTCTTTTATCTTTGAGAAAAGTTTTTGCTATCCTGGGTTTTTGGTTATTTCAGATAAATTTGGAAATTGCTCTAACTCTATGAAGAATTGAATTGGAATTTTGATGGGGATTGCATTGAATCTATAGATTGCTTTGAGCAAGATGACCATTTTTACTATATTAATACTGCAAATCCATGAGCATGGGAAATCTTTCCATCTTCTGTGATCTTCTTCAATGTCTTTCTTCAGAGATTTGAAGTTCTTGTCATACAGATCTTTCATTTGCTTGGTTAGAGTCACACCAAGGTATTTTTTATTATTTGTGGTTATTGTGAAGGGTGTCCTTTCCCCAATCCTACATCTGATAGAGGGCTAATATCCAACATATACAAAGAACTCAAGAAGTTAGACTCCAGAGTACCAAATAACACTATTAAAAAATGGGGTACAGAACTAAACAAAGAATTCTCAACTGAGGAATACCAGATGTCTGAGAAACACATAAAGAAATGTTCAGCATCCTTAGTCATCAGGTAAATGCAAATCAAAACAACCCTGAGATTCCACCTCACACCAGTCAGAATGGACAGGAGATAGCAAATGCTGGAGAAGATGTGGAGAAAGAGGATCACTCCTCCATTGCTGGTAGGATTGCAAGCTGGTAAAAGCACTCTGGAAATCAGTTTGGCAGTTCCTCAGAAAATTGGACATAGCCCTACCTGAGGACCCAGCTATACCACTCCTGGGCATATACCCAGAAGATGCTCCAACATGCAATAAGAATACATGCTCCACTATGTTCATAGCAGCCCTATTTATAATAGCCAGAAGCTGGAAAGAACCCAAATGTCCCTCAACAGAGGAATGGATACAGAAAATGTGATACATTTACACAATGAAGTACTACTCAGCTATAAAAACAATGAATTCATGAAATTCTTGGGCAAATGGATGAAGTTAGAAACTATCATCCTGAGTGAGGTAACCCAATCACAAAAGAACATACACAGTTTGCAATTGCTGATAAGTAGATATTAGCCCAAAAGCTTGTAATACCCAAGACACAACTCACAGATCACATGATGCTCAAGGTGAAGGAAGACCAAAGTGTGGATTCTTTGATCCTTATTGGAAAGTGGATGAAAACACCCATGGCTCATAGCCAACCAATAGAATAAGCGTAGGGTCCCCAATGGAGCAGCTAGAGAGAGAACCCAAGAAACTGAAGAGGTTTGCAGCTCTGCAGGAGGAACAATATATGTACCAACCAGTACTTCCAGAGCTCCCAGGGACTAAATCACCAACCAAAGAGTTCACATGGAGGGACCCACAGCTCCAGCTACATATGTACCAGAAGATGACCATTTCAGACATCAATGAGAGGAGAGGCCATTGGTGAAGTCCTGATTCCCCAGAATAGGGAAATGCAAGTCAGGAATTTGGGGGGAGAGTTGGAGCAGGGGGAGGGGGAGGGGATAAGGGGGGTTTGGGTGGGGTAACGTGGAAGGGGGTTAACATTTGAAATGTATATAAGGCAAATATCTAATGAAAATTGAAAGAAAGAAGCGGGTGGGGAGGGGAAATTTATGAGGGAAGATTAAAAAAAATCCTATCTCAACGTAGAAATCGAGGACCAATAGTCAAGGTTCTGACCTCTACCAATGTGCTGTGTGGTATGTGTTTACTTTCATCCATATATACACACAAGCCTTCAAATACTCATTCTTCCTGCCCCCCCCAAACAAGTTTGCAAAATGAGTTACATGAAAGTAAAGTGTTTCACTTATCAAAATAAAGGCTTGAAAATGAGAAGTTAATTTGCCGAGTGGGAGAATACAGTTGCAAATACTAAAATGTTTCTACAACTCATACTGAAGTCATGGCAACCAGTATAGGCAATAAAGAGAGATTAATTAACATATTACTTTTACCACCACCCACCATACTAGCATTTGAAATGAACAAGGAACATATAAAGAGTTCCTACAAGTTCACACAGTTGAAGAACAGTTTGCATAAACCTTAAAGTTTGTATAAGTTTATGATCATTACAGTTTTTAGGTGGGACTTACAAATGCCCAATAAATGCATGTTCTCTTGTTGAGAACAAAGAAAGAAAACTATTGGCACCCCTTAGAGTACAGTAATAAAATTAGAAAGATGAAGGACTCCGAGCCAGGAGGATTAGAAGCAGAATTGTTGAGGAATAAATGGAAAATATTGCAGCCATAATAGAATATTCATTAGTAATTTATATGAGATAAAATTTCATAATTAGGCATTCACCAGTGAAAATGAATACATGGATTAATAATGAGTCTAAACTCCATTAAATATTGTCATTAAACTAATGGCAGTGCTGGATTTGACATTTTTTGCTTTGTGTTGTTGGCCTACAGACTTGTTACATTCACATAAAACGTTCTCATACTCTCTAGTGCCCCACCATCAATACAATCCTATTGGGTAATGTTTCTGCTAGAGAAGCGTATAGCACTCAAACGTGTAAGTGCATACAACATTAGGTATCAAATTCAAGCAGATGTCTTCTAAAAGCAAAACAACATGCAATGTTCATGAATCAAAAAATAATTGGGAGCTGGAGAGATGATGGCTCAGAAATATGAACACCAGAAGCTCTTCCAGAGGACCCAAGTTCAATTCCCAGCATGCACATGGTGATTCCCAGTCATCTGTACCTTCAGTACCAGATCCTCTAATGCCCTCTTCTAGCTTCCAAGAGGAATGCATGTGGTACATACAGGCAAACACTCACACATAAAAGGAAATACATAAAAAATACACTTTGAGTAACTGGTTTGTTGATAGCTAAATCTTTGTAACTCAGAAAATATTTCACCAACTGTAGCTATTCATTAGAATTTTCTAAGGGTCCAACTTGTTGATATTTTAATCCTATTACCATTAACTCTTACCCCTTCTTCATATTCATGTGTGGAGTATGCACAGAGTTTGGATAAAATATGGTTACTGCCCAAGTTAGAATCTATTCTCACCCTCAAAATAAACATCAGGAGAACCAATCCTTTACCAAGACAGAATTTACCAAAGAGGCCAGAGACAGAATTTAAATATCAAGAAGCTTGCAAATAAATATAAAGTAGAGGTGAGATTTTTTTTTCTAGTTGCTAAATTTCAAGGAAAGTAATTCAGTGATAGTCAGTATAAGGAAATGGCTCAGCAGGTAAACGTGGCATTTGTGAAACCCAGCACCCTGATTGCCATGTCTGGAATCCAAATTGGAAAAATAGATATAAAAGTTGTCCTCTGATTGCATGCTTATTGTACCACGCATGCTCCTCCACACACACACTGTGTGCACATACACAATAAGGCTAAAGATTTTTAAACTTTCCAGGAAACACTTCCTATGGATATTAGCTGTTTATGACTCACAGCATACAGAACAGAGAAATTCCCAACTACTACATAAATAAAGAACATCGAGAAGATGTTATGTAAGAGTACAATTACACATCAATGGAAAAATGCATGTAGCAGACTAATGCTTGGACAGATTCTACTCTTTGTTAAAAATTGTAACCCATCAGACCTCAGAAATATTAAAGGAGCAAGTACAATTATTGTTAAGGCTTACATCTTTCAATAAATCTTAAAACCAACATAAAGTAGATGCTTAGAATGTTTTATATTACAGTTGTAGAAAAATTCTTCATGCACCCTAGAAGGTTCTTGCTGAAATGGAAAAGCGTCCATGGTTTCAGGCATATACATGAAGAAGCTATAAAGGAGAAAGGATAGAAATATTATCATCTAGAAGTTACTGAAAGCTTCCAGTCTTCAGACAGGCTGCTGGTAAGGAGTTTCTGGCTCTGGCACCTTCTATATAACCTTAGGCAAGTTGAGGAACTGTGTCTCAAACCTTCACCAGTACGCACAGTGCAGGATTGTCGTGCACTTCAAATAAAATTGGCAACAAGTACCTGACTCTTAGTTAAGATTTCTAGAATTTACCACTGCCATTATCTTGCTTGGAGAAGACAAATGCCTCTTCCTCTAGTCTGCCCCTGATGCCACCGTGGAACTCATGTCACTGGTTTCCCGGAGGAAACACTGACATTGCTGGGATTAGCTCATATTTCAGGTAAACAGAGAGAGAAGCAGACTGTGTTGTTAGTGATGGGGAAGATATGGGGTCTATCTGATGCGGATGAACTAGCTTGCGAGGCAGCAACCCAAGGAGCTAATAAGAATGGGATATGTTTCTTATCCGAGAATGAATCTAAGCATCCTCTGCATAAACACATAGAACTGTGGAAAGAAAAATATAAAACATCAATACGTATTCGCCTATAGTATACAATACTCTATCCCTTCATGGCAAATGCTATGTGCTCTGATACCTTTATCACACCCTGTGCCTGAGACCCTGAAGTAAAACTGTACTCTTCCAAGCTCTTCATTCCTTGGACTGCAGGCCTTCTGTTATTCATTCATAAAAAGATTATCTTCTGAGAGTCAGTGCCATGCTGGCACCGTGAAACGAAACAATAGAAATCTCAACCGTCAAAATGGTGTCAGACAGACAGCATTCTCAAACTCCGTAAATACAGGGCATGCTGTAGTAACAGAGAGGCAGACAGGAAGTGAAACCAGCGTTTGGTCGGACGAGCTGATGTGGGCAGATCGACAGGAAGGATGAGACGCAGAATTATTAACCTGCACAGAGGAAATTACAGGGGTGAGATTACTGTTTAACACAATAGGGCTCGTGCGCTCATTTGTCCTAGATAGGGGGCAGGGAAGATGGGGAATTTAGGTGACTCTAGACACAGGGGGTTAATGACTATATAGAAAGATAGCCCTCAGGATCAGAAAAATAGCTTGTGGAAGATTTCCTTTAGGTACAGCAAATAGGAAATCCGCTTATGGGGAAGTCTGTACAGACATGCTGATACCCTCAAGCTTTCTTTCTGACTTAGGCACTTCCAAAAAGAAACTAGGGTCAGAGACTGCAAAGGGAGTCCTCTGCTGCTTTGTTGGACTCTGTCCGTAAGCAGGTATGAGGCTATAGGTTATCAGCTGGCTCAACTCTAAAGGTCTTAATCTGAAATGATCAGCATGTTGAAATATAGTGTTTTAGTGTAACAGTCTGTGGGCTCCTTCAGAATTGACAAATGCCCAATCCAAATATCAGTGGGAAACAATGCCACAGTCTGAAAAAAAAAACAAAAAAGCAAATATCAAACCCTGTGGTGGTTAATCCTGCCAGTCAAGATGGCTGAATTGACATTGCCTAGAGACCTGGCAGTCTATGCTTTCAGGAATGTGTGGTTTGGGGTGTGTATTTCCAGAGATGATTTGACATGTGATTCAGGAAACTGAACAGGGAAGATCTGCCCTGGTTGTAAATGAACCTCTCTGATAGGCTGAGATCCTGACTGGAGGAAGGAAAGGAAATTTCTGTGTATTCATAGAGCTGTGTGTGTGTGTGTGTGTGTGTGTGTGTGTGTGTGTGTGTGTGTGTGTGTAAGGCTCTGGGCAGCACATTCACCAGCCCTTTGAACAATGACTTATACCAGTGACTCTTGAAAGAACTCTCAGGCCTTAAGCCTGGGACGGGAGTTATAGCATTGGCTCTCATAGACTGGTACAGCTATTCCTAATCATGTGAGTCTCAACCCCTTTGAGTATACGACCCTTTCACAGAGGACCCCTAACGCCATCAAAAACACAGATATTTACATTAGGATTCATGACAGTAGCAAAATTACAGTTATGAAGTAGCAATGGAATAATTTTATGGTTGGAGGTCACCGCAACATGAGAGACAAGGGTTGGAGCATTGGGAGGTTGAAAACCACTGATCTAGCCCTTCCACATTCTTCTACTTGAGTGGCCAGTTTTACCTCCTCCCTAACCTGAATTCTGCCACTGTGGCGTTATCCTCCCTCTGGCTGGGTAAGCAACTCTGCTAAAATGCTTTCTGCAATTGCATAGAGTTGTTGGTTCTGTGCCTACAGAGGATTGGCTAGGACAGGCAGACCCTCAGTGAGCAACAGACCAAAGTGGGGAATTCTGCAACCAGAACAAAGCAGGGCAGAGGGAAAGCACTGAGCGAGGGGTCAGCTGCCTACAGAAGGGCCAGAGTATGCTAGCCATTGCTTCTGACTTCCTGCCTGTGGACAACCTAAAGAGGAAGATCAGATGCCTCTTTTGGGTGATGCAATCAATATGATGTCTATACAATCAGTGTAGGTCCTAAATTAACTTCCAACAAACAGGTAATTTTTTTACCCCGCATCTCTTAAGAACTGGGAATGGATACTATAAAAGAAACTCTACAGCGCTAAACTGCTGTTAAACTTAATGGTTCATCAAAGAAAATAATTCTACTTAAATGAATCTACCCCCTGCTGAAGAGATTGATCAAGTTTGGAGATGGTTTAACAGGTAAATTTTGTACTACACAATCCTGATGATCCGAGTGTGATGCCTGAAGACCCGCATAGAAAACTGGATGTGATTGCATCCATTTGTAAGCCCAGCATTCCAACTGCAAGATGGGGGGCAGAGACAAGAAAATACACAGGAGTCTCTGAGCTCCTAGCCTGGAGGACACAGGGCATTGATAGAAATAACGAAAGAGACTCTGCCTCAAAGTGATATGGGAAAGAACAGTCTCCCTAAATACCTACACATACATACACACACACACACACACACACACACACCACCAACAACAACAACAACAACTACTACTACTACTACTACTACTACTACTACTACTACTACTACATTTGTAGGGCTAGATAGATGCATCACACATTAATCCCCAGAGCCCATTTACACACGCAAGCCTTGATGACATGTGTTTGTAATGCCAAAAATAGAGAGGTCGAGCCAGGAGGATTCTTGGAGCTTGTTTACCAGCCTGTATAGCCTAACTGGTAAGCTCCAGGCCAGTGGAAAACCTTGTCTTAAAGGAAGTGGACAGTATTTCTGCAGATGATACACACCCACTGTTAAACTCTGGCCTCTATACACTTAAACATACATGTAAATATACACCAACACACACCAACACACAAACACACACACACACACATTTAAGCACACAACACTATTCCTTACAGGGAAATATATAGCCTTCAAATTCCAGACCTCACTGGGAGACCTGAGACATTACAATCCCCTCAAACAAATACCACAAATGTCAGGCGAGCACTCCAAGTACACACAAGAACTGAAGTTTAGAAATGATTCTGTTACTAGGACAAAACAGAGGAGCTGGGAGCACAGGTATTTAGAAAGCCCTGCAAAGCAAGCAAGCCGCTTGAGAACACCAATAGCAAAGATGGCACATAACCTCGCAAACACTCCATGAAATCAGAAAGAAGTGCTTCTGAACCCAAAGCCCACAGCACTCCTACACAACTCCTCTAAAATGGTGTTTCCTCAAACTGGATCTCAGGGCATTTTTGAAGTGTGGTCGCCTGAGATCTCTAAAAATTAAAATAAAATAAAATAAAATAAAATAAAATAAAATAAAATAAAATAAAATAAAATAAAATAAAATAAAATAAAATAAAATAAAATAAATTGTGATATCCTGACTCCAACAGCATGACCTGGAATCTGAGAGCAAAGCTAGACTCTTCTTCCTCTCATCCCCTCCCACGATGAGTCACAGACTCATCCATCTCATGGGGTTTGGAGGCCTGCTTCCCACTTGGGAACTGATATTTGAATTCCCTGTTGCATTTCAAACTGTGGATTGTTTCAAAAACTTCTTCACAGGTCCTGCTTCTTTCTTCTTTCGGCTGGGATGAATCACACACAATAGCTGATAGCAGCTAATGGTTTAACGTTGGAGACGCTTCATCTCGAAGGAAGGCGGTGTGCTTGGCACAGAGAGGTTAGGCAAATGATTACCTCATTTCTCTGAAAGTCACCTAGTGCACCCTGGGAAATCACCACCCACCACACTGTGACAAAAGGTATGATCTCCTTTCTGTACAGGCAGCAGTGTTAAACCTGCTGAGGCTTCCTGGCTCGTGGCTAATTAGCGGCCACCGGGGCTTGCCGCGTTCCCTTTTCCGAGTGCTCATTTTAATCATCCTGAAAGGCTTCTGCCTTTGCGACCATTGGGCTGCACAGATGAGTTCTGATGATACTAGGTGCAAATGGACTGTGCCTTGGTAGAGATTTTTGTGAGGATGATAGATGGGCGGGAGTGTAGTAACCGAATCATCCATCCATCACAGAAGACAGGCACTGCATCCGCACAGGATCCTGGGCCTCCTGGGGGGCTTCTACAGGGGCTCTGAGGCTTCTCTGTAACATTAGAGAGGACAGTGTAGAGCCACTTTATCAAGGAATGTCCCAACCCCCTACTATCAAGTTCTCTTCATTTTGGGGGGTCGGGGGGGGGGGGAGGCTTACATTACTCCTCTCTAAAAGTAAAGGTTTACCCTTGCTCACCTTTGGAGATCTTTCTAAATATATATACACAAAATGGAAAAGAAAATCATTTTCATATGATTAATCTCCGACTCAAAAGTCCCCTTTTTTGAAACATGGAAATGCTTCTTTAAAAGCCATAATATATAACCAAGAATTTCATAATATATAACCAGAATACAGCAAGAAGTAATGTCAGTATGAAATACCCTAAAACAGAGGATTTAACCTCCAACTCCCGCTAGGTACAAAATGAGGCAAACTAAATAAAAGTCTTCAACTCCTTATAATTAAAAACTGCTTGCATTTAATTATATTCTACCCATGAAAGGAAAGCAATTTTGCATGCTAGGAGTCCACACTGCTTATTCTTTTGCAAATTGCATCCTAAGAAGAAAAATGGACTCATGTTCTACATGTAAAGTAATTTTTTAACAAAATTAATATTTATAAAAGGATGTAGTCTTTATTCCGGCCATTTCTTTTTTAGAATTGATTATAGGTGCAAACTCTTAAATGTCATTGCAGATCCTTACCTGTCCTTAGGCACCATCACCAGTTCAGACAAACACTATATGATCTTATACACTGGTTATAAGTGCTTGGATGTGGAGTGAACCACTGTGACATGGGGAACACACTAGAGGTCCCAACCCCCACGTCCTCTGTGTTCCAAGTGCTGGGATTATAAGAGTAGTTTGAATAAGAATGCTCTTCAGTGTTCAGAAGGTCTCCAGTTGGTTGCCAGTTGGTGGCACTGTTTGAGGACATAGAAGAATCTTTGTCGGTAGAGGAAGACCATCACTGGGAGAGGGCTTCAAGTGTTTGTATTCTGGTCTCACTTCTTGTGCACACTATCTGCTTCATAATTGTCCTTGGGTGTGTGAGTCCTTATCTTCTTGCTCTGGCTCCTATTCATGGCTACTGCCACACTTCCACAATGGATTCTCATCCTTCAGAAACCATAAGCCCAAATAAACCTTTCCTTCAATGAGTTGTCTTGATCCTCATGATTTATCATAGCAATAGGAAAGTAACTAAGATACCAACACTTTTTCAAAATTTCGACAGGCCACTGCATTTTTAGGAATTTTTTCTCCAACCACTCATCTCAATAGTCCATCTGCATTTTCAACCCCAAACAGAAATACAACCTAATTCCAGCTACTAACCCTGAAGTGCTTACCATAACTGTACTTTATTATGGACTCAGTTCCCATTACTCACATAAGCCGTAAGTCTTTTCCATAAGCCATAAGGTAGCAAAGGATAAATCTATTCCTACTAGAAGCAGGTTTATGTTCCTGGGAGCCTGCAGAGACAACTCTTTCATCAATCAGTCCATACATAACTCTGTGCTGTGTGGTTCAAGTCAACACAGTACTGCTCTGACTTTTCAGCATTAAAAATAGTCAACAACACTACAAATTATGCCTGATTAAAAATTACCTAACATTCATGCTTCCCTTGTACAGCCTCCTGTGTTTAGGACTATGACACAATACTTCAGCACTAAGTTGAAAAGCTAAAAAAAAGTCAGGACTGTCGAGTTAGCTCACCCAATAAAGCTCTTGCCACACAAGCATGAGGAGTAGGACTTGATACAGTCCAGAAACCACACATAATATGGGAACCATAGTAGCCTACCTGTCTTAGCATAAGGAAGTTGAGAAAAGTGAAACTATGGAGCAAGCTAGCCAGCCTAATCAAAGCAGACTCAAGGACATCTGTTGAGAGTATGATAATTAAAACAAGTTCCTTTTTGAGCTTTGCCTTCCCTGACTTTAGCCTGGAAAGCCAACAACAGCTCACTAAATAGTTCTGCCACCATGTGCATACGCATGCTTAAGGATAGTGCCCAACATGCACAATGAGTGATTGGCAATTGTATGATTTCAATATGGTTAAGTCCTCAAACATAGAAACTTTAAATGTAAAAAAACCAGCAATATTAATATAATCATGTGGCATTTCATCCACTATCCTATAGTCTGTGTAAACAAGAATCATTTTTAACATTGGGTACTATTCCCCCAGTATGCAAATACTCACTCTCTTCCTGCCTTCCCCATATATACTCAGTGTGCATATAATATATAGAGTATATATCACAGGGTGCATACACACACACACACACACACACACACACACACACACATACACACACACACACAGTTTTATATATATATTATATATGATAGAGAGATAGTCAATATAAATGATAGATGATAGAGAGTTTAATGATATGGTAGGTATGTATGTAGGTAGATAGATAGATAGATAGATAGATAGATAGATAGATAGAGGAATTTTAATCCAGCAACATGGCTGCTCTGGCAACAGATCACATCCAAAAACCTTCTAGATCTGTGTGATCTGGCTGGAATGATACACCTCTGGCTGGATATAGACACACCCTTCATACACACCTTTAATCCAAACAATGGAGGCAAGGTTAGTTTGTGGTAGGAAGCAGCCATGTTTGAAAGTGATGTCTAATTGAGTGGCAAACAACATAACGAATCAGAGAAAGATTTAACAGAATGACTCAGACGTAGGATACGACCAACTCTCTTGATAAATGAGAAGAGATAGGAAAGAGAGGTGAATTAAGAGAGCAGGAGAGAGGGAGAGAGAGAGAGAGAGAGAGAGAGAGAGAGAGAGAGAGAGAGAGGAAAAGGAGTTTTACTGGGACAGTTTTACAGAGACAGGTTGTAGGTGAAGACAGAATGAACCAAGAGAATGAGAAGGAGCCAGAAGATTAGGACAGCTGGCCAGTATGCTGACTAGTATGAGGCCAAGCGGTCCAATTCAGTCAGAAACTGAGAGAAGCCAGGTTGAATCAATTGGCTTGGAAAGGAGTTTGGGCCAGAACAGTTGAGTACAGCCAGTCAGTCAGAGTTCAGAAAAAAACTAGAAAGAATAAGCTTATTCAGCAGTAATTCTCTGAAACAAGAATTATACCTGTCGAATAAAAGTTACTTTTAGATAGATAGATAGATAGATAGATAGATAGATAGATAGATGATGGATAGATAGATAGATAGATAGATAATAGATCTACTGATCAATAAAAGGTAGTTCAACCGATCAATTGATAGATATGACATATATGTGTTTTTATTAATGAAATACTAGGCAACACTATTTGAAGAGTGACTCCTATCTTGAAAACCTTCTGCTTATTTTTTTTTTACTTCCCTTGAAAAGTCACTGGTATTTTGATTTAAATTCTTCTGACAATCTTCATCAACTAAAGAACAATATAGCAAAACCTAAAGGCCCAGGGAGCCAGGCAAGAAATGAGAGGATGGTAATGAGACCACTATCTGGATGGAAAACAAAACGAAAAGAATGAAGTAGTTCTAAATGCCACATTTCATCTGGAGCAGTGGTTCTCAATCTTCCTAATGCTACAGCCCTTTAGTACAGTTCCTTGTGACCCCCTGCCAACCATAAAATTATTTTCATTGCTACTTCATAACTGTCATTTGCTACTATTATGAGTTGTAATGTAAATATCTATGTTTTCCTATAGTCTTGGGTGACTTCTTTGAAAGGGTACTTCAACTCACAAAGTGGTCACAAGCCACAGGTTGAGAATCATTGATCTAGAGAAAGCCTAAGGTCACATGAATGCTTTGTACCTCAGCTTAATATAAACAGCCTCAAATCTGCCATCTCTACTCCCAAACCATTCCTGTTATCTACTTCAGAAACCCATGAACACAGGGCCCTTTCCTATTATATGACTGATAACCCGCTGTTACTAGAAGGTTATTTTGACTTTCTATTTATTGCTTAAGATACAATTCCTTTGAATGCCACTGTGTCCAGCACTAATTCACCACACCCATTTTCTTTGTTGTAGTCCCACCCCTTCTCCTCACTCCTCAAGATCATCACCATGTTTTTTTCTATTCCCATGTTCTTGCAAACAAGATGTCTTTCCATGAGTGTTATTCTGGCTTCCTTCGGCAGATTAATTTCTTATTTGTCTATCAAGACTGCTGAAGTATCACCTCTAACTGCTAATCCTACCTCCAGTATGCCTGTGGCTAATGTTTGCTTGCACGTCTCCATGGTACATTAAATAACATCCCTGAACTGTGTAGTCATCAGAAGCTTCTCTGGGGAAGGGATCCTGTTTACTTCTCTTCACACAACCAGTATACAGCACAGGCTCCTTAATGCAATGAGAGATGAGTATTACCTCCATATAGATGCAATTCCCTTTACTGCCTTTGATGAAGTCATCAAATGAACCAAACAACAAATTAACAAGTCCATAAAACATACCATAAAGAACTAAAGTGACTTCAAGATATATTTCTAGCATAAAGAGCACATATATAGAACTAGGAAATAATAAGCCTGGTTTTTGTTTGGGAATATCTATATTACTCAAATCTGTAGTGACATAAACTCCGTCCTCTGATTTATATTGACTTGAACTCGATATTAAAAGGTCTTATTTGCTGTTTCTTCTACCTACTGCCCGCTTTACAAATACTTTAAAGGGAAGTTATTCACTCTAAATAGAAGAACAGGCTTAAGCCAACTGCTATGCAGTCTGAAAGGCACAAGTGGTTCTCTTTCTGCTAATCATGAATAATTATTTGTAAAGAGCCTGGTATCTGATAATCATATTAAGGCAGATCAGGCTGATGGAAAAATAACAGTTCTGGTGGAAACAACTATCAGAAAAATAGTGTGGGTAAAAATCTGATAAGGGTAACAGTGATACAAAATGGACCCATCCTATGAATCAAAGATAATATTTGATTCCTTTGGGGAGATGTGCTTTAATAGATTAAAAAAGGGAACTGAGGAATCTGACTTCTAAGCTGTGCCTCAGATAAGTTGTTAAACCTTGGACTCTTTATCCTTTGGGTAATGAAGTACATAACTCTGTAGTTACTAATCATAATAAATGTAAAATTAGGGATATTATATAACAAGCACAATTCTGATGTGGTTACCTAGTAACAGGTAGACTAGCACAGTAAATAATACCAAGGTACAGTCAAGGGTCACAGAAAATTCCCAAGCTCTCAGTCTTATTCACATCTCCATGCCTAGTCATGGTCCAGAGGAGCTGATTTTGCATCTCAAAAGTCATATTTGATTTGGTCCAATGAAGGCCTTAAATAATTACAGAGAATACACTCATCCTGATTGATATGGGTTGTTAACTGGGAGCAGATAGTAAATCCACGCTGAAGCAGAAGAGATGCATATTCTTGTTACTTATATGTACTACAACAAAGGACTCATTTATAGACTATAAATTTAGAAACAAGGAACAGATCTGAACAAGGATGACTTTAGAAATGCATTCTACTAGAATGACTGCCATTCTCTTAAGACATGGATGATGGCTCTAGTCCAGCAAGAACATTTCATAGACTAACACTTGACTGTAATTTACAAATGAACTACATAGTCAGAGACCATAGTACATATTTCTAATATTGAAAATTTTTTGGTATCGGAGATACTACATTCACATATAGAAATATATATGTGTGCGTATGCGTGTGTATGTGTGTATCTACATATGTATGTATACATTAAATGCTAAGATTGAGATTTGAGGTTTTAAAAGATAGTCACTTTCTTTACTTGTTACCATCCATATTTTAACAGTAAAAAGTTTTATTGACTAAACAGTAAGTTTGAAGACAACACTGAAAACAAGGAAGCAGTCTCAAAATTCCAAAGTTCAAAGGGCAATGTCATCCTTTTACTTATCCAATAGAATATTCCTTTGTTGAGATATTTCCAAAAAAATATGAATGTCATTCAAATGCACTTAGCCTAAATATCCTTGTCTTTGTGAGTTATAGACAAGATGTGTCCATGAATAATAATAGGTTTGAAGATTAGTTCAAATTCTCATTACTTGAGTTTTACAAAGATGGATTCATAGAACTCTATTATAAAATGTTCCTTTAAGAAAGATAGAGAATGATTTATCTGCCTAAATTAAAGACAAATGAAGCATCACTTTATTAAAATGTTGAGCAAAAAATTTTATTACAAGTAATTCTTTACTTTTCAAATTATAATAGAACAGAAATCCTTGAAGAGAAACAAATTTTTCTATTAAGATAGTGCAATTTGCATATAAGACAATTTGAATTATGTGAGAAACTCAGAATTCTATAATCCACCCCCATTACAAACTTTTAACTCATTAATCTCCAACTGAAACTTTTGCATGGTCTTGGCTTTATTCTTCTCTGTTATTTCGAAACTATTCCTGTCTTCAAATTTCTGGTGCACCACTTTACAATTTTATAGACACGTGTGCATTCCAAAACACACTTGTTTGGTTTCTACTGCAGACATAACATACTTGCTGCAACTAGAACTTTTATGACTATAGATAGCATGGATGAGTTGCAGGAGAGGTGGCTGTAGAGTTAGAGCACTTGTTGTTCTTAGAGTAATGATCCCATTACTCTGGTGATTTTTATTCACTCTCCATATCCTCCTTCAGTCTGAATGAATATCTAGTCAGGTACTTCGATAATTCAGTGCCATAGAAAATTCTTTCTCTTCCTATCTCCTGGTATTTCCCTATCACAAAATGGCATAGTGAGAGTATACCAGAAGCAAAAAAGACCCAACAACAACAAAAAAAGCATCTTTAGACTACCTATCTTTAAAATTTTTTGAAGTCCTAACAATGTTTGGATTCAGTTCCAGCATTTGAACTAACAATTCCAATGTTTGGGATTTGTGTTAGCATAAGGAAATTTGGTTTGTGAATGGATATCCAGTTACTTAACTTTTTATGGCCATGGTGTTCCTCACAGGAGGAAGAGACTCCATGCCTTTATCCTTCTAGAAGTGTTCAGAAATGCCTTGAACCCATCCCATGAGCCTTAGGGTTGGTTAAGAGTAGATCTTATATGATGATTACCTAAGCCCTCCTCCTTTATGGCCCCTGGCATCAGTCTGCTCTATTAGCTTACCCCATGGCTCCTGTGGGTCATGGGCCTTGCAGGCACTTCTGAACTTAATCACTGTAGTCATGGGATCTCCTTGATTCTGGCAGTTGAACACCTTGTCTTTATTTCCCTGAGATCTTGCCACCCCTATGGATGGATAGTGATGAACTGAATTCTTTCAGTCCTTTCTGTTGTTATCCTAAACCCTCACAGGAGACTGAACACTGTGGATTTTTGCAGTGTGCACCTCTTCTCCTAATGCTTCCTCCCCAGCCTCGATGAAGGCCATGCCTTCCAGAACTTCTCCTTAGAGCTAAGCTCTTGACAATCCTCCTGATCCTCCATCATTTTCATGCATTCTTCTTCCTCTGTCTCTTTACTTGTGCTTTATTATGTATCAGGACAAGGCAAGCATCTATGTTCCACAGAGAGGTGGCCATCAATTAGTCCCTACTTCTACAGATGAGTCCATTTGTGATTCTACTTCTTCCTCCCCTGAGATTCTTACCAGTCTGTGAAATCATGTACTCCAAGAAAGTATCTCTAAGTCAATAGACTTAGACTGTTTAATGAAGTAAAAGAAATATGCAAAACTGAAATGTGATCAAGTCCTCACAGTAATGGTACCCAATGGCTGATAATCCACAAATCACTACAGTCAGTACATGAGGCTTTACAATATGGAGCAAAAACAACAGACAGTGTCTATTTGGTTTTAAGTGTCACTCCTCAGTGGTAAGGATTTTTTCCTTTTCCCATATTGAAGCTTTCAAGTTGTTTATTATTTTCAAATGTACTGGCTCAAAGAATATTTAAAATGAGATTTCTGAGTTGTCAGTTTTGAAGTATTCTGATGAAGATAGGCCACTGTGGAAAACTGTTTGTAAGATGACTTGTTAGAGTAACATATTGTGCTTAGTAATTATAGTACTTAGGACATGCTGAATAGATTTGATTTATATTAGAGTCTAGTTCTCAGCACCAGGAAAAACAGCCTATCCCAAAGATAAGTGTGTTTATCTACAAGCATGTTTGCATCTTCCTCTTTCTATGCAATTTCTACTCAATCATGTTACTTGAGAGACTAACTCTAAAGTAGAGCAGCCTTTTCTCAGCTGCCGCTGAAGCTGTAATCATGTACTGCCTACATGAGAAATTGATTCGAAGCCTGGCAAAGAAGTGACAAACCCAAGACGGGCCATGCCTTAAACCAAATCCCCCATGTGGATATCGGTGTTCTTGACTCTCCCCAAGCCATTAGGCAAACAGTGGGGGAGGCACCAGCTGTTTCTGACCTTTTGTAAACTGCTCATTGCTGATGGAGGGGTGTTTGTGGCCCATTAGCTGCCAGCCTGTCCCCACCAGCCATTTGCTATTAGATCTTGTAAAAAGTCTGGTGGTTCGCCTTCCTCTGTGCTCTGGTGTTGATGTATACCACATCAGCGACATCACTGAATATGATGTATGTGTATAATCTTGGCCCATCTGTATTTTAATGATGTTTTTATTCATTCACCTTCTTTTCCTAAGAATATTACAAAAAGGGATTTAAAAAAGCCATATTTAATGCTAAGACTATCAAATACTAAAGTACTTTCTTATTAAGCCATAGCAAGATCATTAAACCCCTAATTGAAATATTCAGATTTATTGATCCTGCAGAGTAAAGAGGGACAGCAATAATTTTTGTCCTAAATTATCTTTGAATTCAGCCTTGTTAGTTCCACTTTCGCTGGAGTAGATGGCAATAAAAGCAGACGCCATTGTTTCCACGGTAATTAGATGTTAATGAATAACCTGACCTTCAGATTTTTAGAAACTGGGACAATCATAATGTAATAATGTAATGCACACAACAATGTGAAAAAAATGTAGATTTGAATGTGAAACTTTAAACCATATGTCATAGTAAGGAAAAATGGGATCATTAAATATCTGAATTCTTCAAACAAATGTGTCAGAGGCATGATATAAAGTGACAAGCCATATATATATATGTATATATATATACATATATATATGTGTATATATATATATATGAATTAAAATTCATTAAAATTAAGAGACACAGGATGGGAGAGAGGGATTCACAAGCCACATATTCAGTGAAGAACACACCCATCTCTGAAGCAGGGAATATAACAAAACCACACCATATCAGAATGGGGGAAAATATGAATATACACTAAGCCAGAGGTTGTTGAGCAAAGAACACAGAAAAGTTTTAAGCCTTTTTAATCATTAGGGAAAAAACATTTTTAAAACCACAACAGGCTCAGGTTGTGTATAAGAATACATGTTTAGAATTATACTTTAGAAGACTGACCAAGTTAAGGGAGTTGTGGGACTCAAGGGACTCATACGGATGACATTAAAGTATTAGGCAGTAATTTCGAAAAACATTATGGTGGTTTCTTATAAAGTTCAGCAGAAACTCTCCAATGTCCACCAGTTAATGAAGGATTTTATTAACTCTAAAACCAAAACAAAAATAACACAAAGATTTGCCACCAGGAAAACTGATAAATTGTGGTATATTCACACAAAGAAACACTCCTTAGAAGTAAAGGGAGTGTTCCTGCAATGTACAGAGCATGGTCAGGCCTCAAAACAGCCACCATAAAAACAGCTAGATGGAAAAAGGTCACAGCATGACCACGGATTTATGTCAACTATCAGAGTGTGTGAGCTAAGTTTTACTGATAGACAGCACATCCGCGAGTTCACCAAAGGCCAGCAGGGAGCAGCTGAGAAAATACAAGAAGGAAAATTCAAAATATATCCCCAGAGATGGAGAAACTTCCCAGTGGCTGAAACTGCAGCCTGCTTTTCCTGAGGATCTGAGTGTGGTTCCCACACCAAGGTCAGGTGGCTCACAACTGCTTATAAGTCTAGTTCCAGGAGATATGATATTGCACTTTGACCTCCATATGTGAGCATGTGTGTGTGTGCGCACACATATGGAGGCTACATATGTATATAGGTTACACACTATAACCTGATTATGATGGTTCCCAGTGTTTTATAAGTGAAGGTTCTTCATTATGTAAATTGAACACACACTTTATGGTATATTACACCTCGATAAATATAAAGACAGATAGCATAAGGTCACTGTAACCACATAGGGAAGAGCTAAATGCAAGAACACTGTTATCTGTCCCTTGTGTTGCTTATGAAGCATTTATCATATGTAGATGGGTAGTGAACATTACGTCTTCTCCCTTGATGCTTGCAGATGAAGTATGTTTGTGTGCATGTTTATCCACCTTTCTCAGTGCTGCTCACATGCCAGTACAATAGAGACAGATAGTCACTATTCAACATCCAAGCATTAGACTACATTTACCTCGTATGACAGAGTAGACTTGAAGACTATAAAAGGGAAGTTAAAAGTCCAACCCTTACACCAACTGCACAAAGACATAGTAACACTTTCCAGCAGTGCATTCAACTATTGCAACTTCAATCCCATTTTCTTCAAAGAAGTCATGAGTTAAAAATTCTCATCAAATGTGTCACTCAGACTGGCCTTGAACTCATGATCCTCCTGCCTCTGCCTCCTTCAGCAAATCCTAGTGGTATGTGCCACCATGAAGCCACAGTTACACTGATCCCTAAACCACACAAAGACATAACAAAGAAAGAGAACTTCAGACCAATTTCCCATATGAATATCAATGCAAAAATAGTCAATGAAATTTTCACAAATCAAATCTAAGAACTCATCAAAACTATCATTCACCATGATCAAGTGGGCTTCATCCCAGTTATGCAGGGATGATTCAATATATGGAAATCCATCAATGCAATCCACTATATAAACAAACTCAAAGGAAAAAAAACCAAATGATCATCTCATTAGATGCTGAAAAGGTCATTAACAAAATACAACACCCCTTCATTTTAAAACATTGGAGGGATCAGGAATTCAAGGTTCCTACCTAAACATAATAAAAGCAATATACAGCAAACCAATTGCCAACATCAAACTAAATGGAGAGAAACTCAAAGCAATCGCATTAAAAACAGGTACAAGATACTTTATATTGTTTGTGGCTATTGTGAAGGGTGTCATTTCCCTAATTTCTTTTTCGGCCTGCTTATCCTTTGCATATAGGAAGGCTACTGATTTGCTTGAGTTGACTTTATAACCAGCCACTTTGCTGAAGTTGTTTATCAGCTGTAGGAGTTCTCTGGTGGAGATTTTTGGGTCACTTAAGTATACTATCATATCATCTGTGAATAGTGATAGTTTGACTTCTTCCTTTCCAATTTGTATCCCTTTGAATTTCTTATGTTGTCGAATTGCTCTAGCTAGTACCTCAAGTACTATATTGAAGAGATATGGTGAGAAGGGGCAGCCTTGTCTAGTCCCTGATTTCAGTGAGATTGCTTCAAGTTTCTCTCCATTTACTTTGATGTTGGCTATTGGTCTGCTGTAAATTGCTTTTACTATATTTAGATATGGGCCTTGAATTCCTGTTCTTTCGAAGACTTTAAGCATGAAAGGATGCTGAACTTTGTCAAATGCTTTTTCAGCATCCAATGAGATGACCATGTGGTTTTTTTCTTTGAGTTTGTTTATGTAGTGGATTGCGTTGATAGATTTCCGTATATTGAACCATCCCTGCATCCCTGGGATGAAGCCAACTTGATCACGGTGAATGATTGTTTTGATGTGTTCTTGAATTCGGTTGGCAAGTATTTTATTTAGTATTTTTGCATCAATATTCATAGGGGAGATTGGCCTGTAGTTCTCTTTCTTAGTTAGATCTTTCTGTGGTTTTGGTATCAGGGTAATTGTGGCTTCATAGAATGAGTAGGGTAGGGTTCCTTCTGTTTCTATTTTGTGGAAGAGTTTGAAGAGTATTGGTATTAGGACTTCTTTGAAGGTCTGATAGAATTCTGCACTAAAATCATCTGGTCCTGTGCTTTTTTTGGTTGGAAGACTTTAATATCAGATAAAATTGACTTTCAACCCAAAGTCATCAAAAGAGACACAGAAGGTCACTTCTTGCTAGTCAAAGGAAGAATCCACCAAGAAGAACTCACAATTGTAAACATCTATGTTCCAAATGTAAGGGCACTCTCATTCGTAAAAGAAACCTTACTAAAGCTCAAAGCACACATTGCACCTAACACAATAATTGTGGGGAACCTCAATACTCCACTATCCTCAGTGGAACAATCAGGAAAACAGAAACTAAACAGGGACATGGAGAAACTCATTGAAACTTTGGACCAATTGGATTTAACAGATATATATAGAACATTTCATCCTAAAGCAAAAGACTACCTTTTTCTCAGCGCCTCATGGTACCTCCTCCAAAATCGAACATATAATTGGTCACAAGACAAACCTCAACAAATATAAAAAGATCGAACTAATCCCATGCCTCCTATCAGATCACCATGGAGTAAGAGTATTCTTCAATAGCAACAAAAACAACAGGAAATCCTCATACATGTGGAGGCTGAACAATATTCTACTCAATGATACCTTAGTCAAGGAAGAAATAAAGAAAGAAATCAAAGACTTTTTAGAGTTTAATGAAAATGAAGGTACAACATACCCAAATCTATGGGACACAATGAAAGCAGTGCTAAGAGGAAAACTCATAGCCCTGAGTGTCTCCAAAAAGAAACAGGAGAGAACATACACTAGCAACTTAATGGCGCACCTGAAAGCCCTAGAACAAAAATAAGCTATTTCACCCAGGAGGAGTAGAAGACAGGAAATCATCAAACTCAGGGCTGAAATCAATCAAGTTGAAACATACAGAACCATACAAAGAATCAACAAAACCAGGAGCTGGTTCTTTGAGAAAATCAACAAGATAGATAAACCCCTAGCCAGACTCACCAAAGGGCACAGAGACAGTAATCAAATTAACAAAATTAGAAATGAAAAGGGAGATATAACAACAGAAACTGAGGAAATTCAAAAAATCATCAGATCCTACTACAAAAGCCTATACTCAACACAACTGGAGAATCTGGAGGAAATGGACAATTTCCTCGACAGTTACCAAATACCAAAATTAAACCAGGATCAAATAGATCAGCTAAACAGACCCATAACCCCCAAAGAAATAGAAGGGGTCATAGAAAGTCTTCCAACCAAAAAAAGCACAGGACCAGATGGTTTTAGTGCAGAATTCTATCAGACCTTCAAAGAAGTCCTAATAACAATACTCTTCAAAATATTCCACAAAATAGAAACAGAAGGAACACTACCCAACTCATTTTATGAAGCCATAATTACCCTAATACCAAAACCACACAAAGATCCAACAAAGAAAGAGAACTTCAGACCAATCTCCCTTATGAGCATCGATGCAAAAATACTTAATAAAATTCTTGCCAACTGAATCCAAGAACACATCAAAATGATTATTCACCATGATCAAGTTGGCTTCATCCCAGGGATGCAGGGATGGTTCAATATATGGAAATCATCAACGCAATCCACTACATAAACAAGCTCAAAGAAAAAAACCACATGGTCATCTCATTGGATGCTGAAAATGCATTTGACAAAGTTCAGCATCCTTTCATGCTTAAAGTCTTCGAAAGAACAAGAATTCAAGGCCCATATCTAAATATAGTAAAAGCAATTTACAGCAGACCGATAGTCAACATCAAAGTAAATGGAGAGAAACTTGAAGCAATCCCACTGAAATCAGGGACTAGACAAGGCTGACCCCTCTCACCATATCTCTTCAATATAGTACTTGAGGTACTAGCTAGAGCAATTCGACAACATAAGAAAGTCAAAGGGATACAAATTGGAAAGGAAGAAGTGAAACTATCACTGTTCGCAGATGATATGATAGTATACTTAACTGACCCAAAAATCTCCACCAGAGAACTCCTACAGCTGATAAACAACTTCAGCAAAGTGGCTGGTTATAAAGTCAACTCAAGCAAATCAGTAGCCTTCCTATATGCAAAGGATAAGCAGGACAAGAAAGAAATTAGGGAAATGACACCCTTCACAATAGCCACAAATGATATAAAGTATCTTGGAGTGACTCTAACCAAACAAGTGAAAGATTTATATGACAAAAACTTCAGGTCTCTGAAGAAGGAAATTGAAGAAGACCCCAGAAGATGGAAAAATCTTCTATGCTCATGGGTTGGCACGATTAATATAGTTAAAATGGCAATCTTGCCAAAAGCAATATACAGATTCAACGCAATCCCCATCAAAATCCCAACTCAGTTCTTTATAGAGTTAGGAAGAGCAATTCTCAAATTCATCTGGAATAACAAAAAACCCAGGATAGCTAAAACTATCATCAACAGCAAAAGAACTTCTGGGGGAATCAATATCCGGGACCTCAAGCAATACCACAGAGCAGTAGTGTTAAAAAACTGCATGATATTGGTACAGTGACAGGGAAGTGGGTCAATGGAATAGGATTGAAGACCCAGAATTGAACCCACACATATATGGCCAATTGATATTCGACAAAGGAGCTGAAAACATCCAGTGGAAAAAAGATAGCCTTTTCAACAAATGGTGCTGGCTCAACTGGAGGTCAACATGCAGAAGAATGAGAATTGATCCACTCTTATCTCCTTGCACTAAGCTCAACTCCAAGTGGCTCAAGGACCTCCACATAAAACCAGACACACTAAAACTAATGGAAAAGAAACTGGGGAAGACCCTTGAGGACATTGGCTCAGGGGGAAAATTCCTGAACAGAACACCAATCGCTTATGCTCTAAGATCAAGAATAGACAAATGGGACCTCATAAAATTACAAAGTTTCTGTAAGGCAAAAGACACTGTCAAAAGGACAAAATCGGCAACCAACAAATTGGGAAAAGATCTTCACCAACCCCACATCCGACAGAGGGCTAATATCCAATGTATACAAAGAACTCAAGAAGTTAGACCCCAGAAAACCAAATAACCCTATCCAAAAATGGGGTACAGAGCTAAACAAAGAATTTTCACCTGAAGAAATTCAGATGGCTGAGAAACACCTTAAAAAATGTTCAACATCATTAGTCATTAGAGAAATGCAAATCAAAACAACCCTGAGATTTCACCTCACATCTTTCAGAATGGCTAGGATTAAAAACTCAGAAGACATCAGGTGTTGGCGAGGATGTGGAGAAAGAGGAATACTCCTCCACTGCTGGTGGGACTGCAAGCTGGTACAACCACTCTGGAAATCAGTCTGGCGGTTCCTCAGAAAACTGGACATGATACTTCCGGAGGACCCTGCCATACCACTCCTGGGAATATACCCAGAAGACACCCCAGCATGCAATAAGGATACATGCTCCACTATGTTCATAGCAGCCTTATTTATAATAGCCAGAAGCTGGAAAGAACCCAGATGTCCCTCAACGGAGGAATGGATACAAAAAATGTGGTATATATACACAGTGGAGTACTATTCAGCCATTAGAAACAATGAATTCATGAAATTCTTAGAGAAATGGATGGAGCTGGAAAACATCATACTAAGTGAGGTAACCCAGTCTCAAAAGAATACCCATGGTACACAGTCACTGATAAGTGGATATTAGCCTAGAATCTCGGGACACTGAAGACATAATTCACATACGAAATGATGTCTGACAAGAAGAAAAGAATGGACACTAGTGCTGAAAAGGATCAAAGCATCAGTGTAGGGGAATACCAGAACAGGGAAGTGGGAAGGGGTGGATGAAGGAGCAGGGGGAGGGAAAAGGGCATGTGGGACCCTAGGAGGGTGGGGAAACAAAAAAAAAGGAAATGAAATGTAAATATAGAATATATCCAATAAAAAAATTAAAAAAAATCAGGGACAAGACAAGGCTGCCCACTCTCTCACTGCCTATTCAATATAGTACTCAAAGTTCTAGCCAGAGAAAGTAGACAAAAAAGATCAAAACGATACAAATTGGCAAAGAATAAGCCAAGATATCATTATTTGCACATGTTATGATAGTATACATAAGCACCTCAAAAATCCTACCAGAAAACTGGTAAAGCTGATAAACAACTTCAGCAAAGTGGTAGGACATAAAATTAACTCTAACAAACCATCTACTCAAAGAATAAACAGGCCGAGAAAGAAATTAGGAAAAGGACACCCTTCACAACAGTCACAAATAATAAAATATCTTGGTATGACTCTAACCAAGCAAGTGAAAGATCTGTACTACAAGAACTTCAAGACACTGAAGAAAGAAATTAAGAAGACCTCAGAAGATGGAAAGATCTCACATACTCATGGATCTGCAGGATTAATATAGTAAAAATGGCCATTCTACCAAAAGCAATCTACAGATTCAGTGCACTCACCATCAAAATTCTAACTCAAATCTTCACAGATATAGAAAGAGCAATTCTCAAATCCATTTAGAATAGCAAAAACAAGACAGAATAGTAAAATCTATTCTCAACAATATATGAACATCTCAAGGAATCACCATCCCTGATCCAAGCTGTACTACAGAGCAACAGTGATAAAAACCAAATGGTACTGGTACAGAGACATGCAGAATAGAATCGAAGACCCAGAAATGAAGCCACACACCTATGCTCACTTGATCTTTGACAAAGAAGCTAACATTATCCAGTGAAAAAAAGACAGCATTTTCAACAAACGGTACTGGTTCTACTGGCTATGGGCATGTAGAAGAATGCAAATTGATCTGTTCTTATCTCCTTGAACAAAGTTCACATCCAGGTGGATCAAGGACCTCCACATAAAACAAGATATGCTGAATCTAGTAGAAGAGAAAATGGGAAAGAGCCTCAAACACATTGGCACAGGGGAAATTTTCCTGAACAGAACACCAATGTTTCATGCTCTAAGATCAACAATTGACAAATGGGAGTTCATAAAATTGAAAAGATTCTCTAAGGCAAAGGACACTGTCAATAGGACAAAACGGCAACCTACAGATTGGGAAAAGATCTTTAGCAACCTTACAACTGATAGAGGGTTAATACGTAAATATATAGAGAACTCAAGAAGTTAGACTCCAAAGAACCAAAAAACCCTATTTAAAAATGGGTTACAGAGCTACAGAGCTAAACAGAGAATTCTCAACTGAGAAATCTCGAATGGCTGAGAAATACTTAAAGAAATGTTCAACACCCTTAGTCATCAGAGAAATACAAATCAAAATGACCCTGAGATTCCACTTCACACCAATCAGAATGGTTAAGATCAAAACCACAGGTGACAGCAGATGCTGGTGAGGATGTGGTGAAAGATGAACAGTCCTCCATTGTTTGTGGGACTGCAAACTAGTAAAACAACTTTGGAAATCTGGTGGTTCCTCAGAAAATTGGAAATAGTTCTACCTGAAGACCAAGCTATACCACTACTGGGCTTATACCCAAAAGATGCTCCAACATATAACAAGGACACATGCTCCTCTATGCTTATAGCAGTCTTGTTTATAAAAGCTAGAAGCTGGAAACAACCCAAATGTCCCTCAACGGAAGAATGTATTCAGAAAATGTGGCACATTTACACAATGGAATACTACTCAGCTATTAAAGACTATTACCTCATGAAATTAGCAGGCAAGTGAAAGGAACTAGAAAATATCATCTTTAGTGAGATAACCCAGACACAAATAACACACATGGTATGTACTCACTGATAAGTGGATATTATCCCAAAAGCTCACAATGATACAATTCACAGACCATATGGAGCGTAGGAAAAAGGATGGCCAGAGTGTGGATGCTTCAGTCCTGCATAGAGGGGGGGAACAGGATGTTTGCAGGAGATGAAGAGAGAAGGGACCTGGGATGGAGAGTGGAGGGGGAGGAAAAGGGGGACAAGATTAGATTCTGGAAGGGATGGGAAAGAGGTACAGAGGGTCAGAAAATCGAATAAAAATATGTAGCAGTAGGAGATGAGGAACTGGGGTAGCCACTGGAGGGTCCCAGATGCCAGGGAAGAGAGAGGCTCTCATGACCCAATGGGGATGACTTTAGCCAAAATGTGCAGTGAAGGGGAGAGAGAACCTGTAGAGACCACCTCCAATAGATAGGCATGGCCCCCTAGTTGAGAGATGGGATGACCTACTTATCTCAAAGTTTTTAACCTAGAAACGTTCCTGTCCAAAGGAAAGATGGGGACAAAAAAAATTAAGCAGAGACTGAAGGTAGGGTCATCCAAGGACCAGCCTACCTGGGGATCCCATCCTGTCTGCAGACACCAAACCCAATGCTGTTGCTGTTGCTAAGAGGCGCTTGCTGATAGGAACCTGGTGTGGCTGTTCCCCGTGAGGTTCTGCTAGCCCTTAACCAATGCAGATATTTGCTTCTCTCCATCAGACTGAGCTCAGGGATCCTGGTGGGTGAGCTGGCAGAAGGACTCGAGAAGCAGAGGGGTATTGCAACCAATCCCATCGGAAGAACAGTGTTGGCTGGCCGAACCACCCTGTATTCCCAGTGACTAGAGCACCAACCAAGGAGAAGACAGGGAGGGCTCCAGGGCTCCAAATACATATGTAGCAGAGGATGACCTTGTCTGACATCAGTGGGAGGGGATGCCCTTGATCCTGTGGAAGTTTGATGCCCCAACGTAGGGAGATGCTGGAGTGGTGGGGCAGGAACTGTGGTTGTTTGGGGAAGCACCCTCATAAAGGCAAAGGGGATGGGGGAGAGGGTAGATGTGGGATGGGGGATTGTGGAGGGGTAATTGGGTGGGTGGATATCATTTGAGATGTAAACGAATGGAATGATTGAAAAAAATAAAATTAAAATTAGAATTAAAAATAGAATTCTCATCAAAACAGAATTGCTTAAGTTTAGAAAGGCCTATTCTTCTGTATTCCTGCCCCCCCACCACCACCATTAAAGACATTTATTTAAAGGCAGCAGTTTCACAGAGATTGTCACTACCAAGCTACTTAATAAAAAATTCTACGTCAGTCATTTTAGTTGGGGTGGAGGGGAGGGAGCTAGGAAGTCCTCAGACATCTCCATTGTTCCCTTAAGGGAAAAAAAATAGCAGTCTCTCTCTGATGCTCCTTCTAGACGGGGCTGAATGCTCCCCTGTTCTCCATCTTCCTTATCTTGTCATTCAGTGGCTCTTTCTCGTCCCATCATCAGGCCTGTGAATCACTTCAACTTTCTGTCTCCTTGACAACAGGCAGCTCGATTTAATTGTATTTTTCCATCATAACGTTCAAATACTTCTTTTCTTGTCAAAGGTATTGTCTTCTCTGGGGCTTGCCTGATGCTTTTTTTTTTTTCTCCTCCTGATTCATTGAGATAAGTAGTTCAATCATTTTTAAAAAAAACAGACACTTTTCTGTGGGTTCTCTAATTGCAGTTCCCACAGAAGGCACAGAAGGGAGGTAGTTTAGTACTCTGAGTTTTATGCTTTGGGGTAGTTTAAGACATCCAGGCACAGTCAAGGACTCCTTTGCTATAAATGCAGTTTCTTTAAAGTCAGAAGCATTTCTGGTTTTCCTTCCCAGGATTTAAAGGTCAGTACTGTGAGGCCAGACGACCTCCAAACTTAGCTTTTCCCTGGACAAGTGATCGTCAGAAGCTGGTGTCAACTAATCATTAAGGGAAATTATCAAAGCTTAAATACTTCCAATGTTCAGCGGTCTTTATTTGTGTATTAACAGTTGTTATCCCTGTCCATTGATTTTTAGGACAGATGCGGTCACTGTTCTGCACTATATTGACAGTGACATATGTAATATCTGTCTATACTGTGAGTCCTGTGATCTGAGAGAGAGCAAGCCAACTCACCACAATAAAGAACTCGACCTTGTTTAATTCCTCTCAAACATTTCGCAGCCATTAAGTTCTGAAAGAATACATGTGATCAGGAGAGGATCTCTCCATGAGCGGACTTATCTATTATTGCTTCTTCATTATGAACTGAATGACAAGACAGAGCAAAGACGCAGGCTACGGACTTCAAAGACATGACAGACATGACACCAGAGCTTCCACATCATGGCAACAGTTTTGCAGACACCCACACAGCACAGAAGATGAAATAGGAAAGGCCCCCAAAGGTAAATGTTGAGAGCCAAACCCCAAACCCTGTCTTGCCAGCTTTCTGGAAGTCATCTCCACAAATGCAGCCATCATTATTCCAAGGCACCAGTAACTGGGGAGAGTGAAGCCTGCAGCCTGGGAGTTGTCCACAGCAGAGCAAGGACTCCAAATATCAGCCAGAAGAAAGCTCAGCGGGAAAACACTGGCAGCCCTCCAGCTAGTGAAATGGAGAGATGCAGATGGATATGCTAAGCTCTGGTAGGCTGGTCCTGGGGAAGTGCTGAGATGCAAGCATGTGTCTTACCACTGTGACCGAATCAGGAATCTGGGTTTCCCCAGGCAACACAAAATAAACACCCATGTGGTTCATTTACTTCTATATCATGGGTGAGCTGAAAATTTCCTATTAGACTATCCGATGACATAGTGCATTGACCATTAAATATTTAAAAAGAAATGTTCTGATTTTTTTGAATAAGTACTAGTTCAGCTTCATTTCTGATTCTTTTTTATAATTATTATGTCTATATTGTTTCTTAAAAGATTTCATTAGCTGCTATAGACTCTTATGCACATAAACAGCTGAAGTTTATCTCTTATTTAGTTCTGCAAGATAAAATACAGTTGGTGGTCATGAAACAATAAAGCAAAAGCTTATAGCCAAACTCATTATAATAACCATATTTCTTAAATATTATAACTTTCCAGTGTCATTATCTCCTCATTTTTCCTTCAGGGCTGAATTTGAAATGAAGATGGTTTAACTATTTCTTGCATTTTGAATGTATAAAAATTCCTTCCTTTGAAATTAACATGTTCTGAGAACAACTTTTTTTTTTTAACTTTTATTTTTTTATGACCCGGTCACTGCCCACCCACCCCCAGGTCAGCTCTCCCACAGTTTCTCATCCCATTCCTCCTTCCCCCTGTCTCCAAGAGGATGTCCCCCTTACCACCTGGCCTCTCCACTCCCTGGGGCCTCAAGTCTCTTGAGGGTGAGGCTCCTCTTCTCTCACTGTGGCCAGACCAGGCAGTCCTCTGCTGTATATGTGTTGGGGGCCTCGTATCAGCTAGTGTATGCTTCCTGGTGGGTGGCTCAGTGTCTGAGAGACATCAGGGGTCCAGATTAGTTGAGACTGGTGGTCTTCCTATGGGGTCGCCCTCCTCCTTAGCTTCCTCCACCCTCTCCCTAATTCAACCACAAGGGTCCCCAACTTCAGTCCAATGGTTGGGTATAAATAGCTGCATCTGTCTCCCATCTATAAGCACACCATAGCATCAGTAATAGTGTCAGGTCTGGGAACCTCCCCTTGAGATGGAGCACAAGTTGGGACTGACACAGGATCTCCTTTTCCTCAGGCTCTTTTCCATTTTTGTCCTTGCAGATCTTTTAGACAGGAACAATTCTGGGTCAGAGTTTTTGACTGTGGGAAGGCAATCTCATTCCTCCACTTGATGCCCTGTCTTTCTACTAGAGGTGGACTCTACAAGTTCCCTCTCTCCACCGTTGCGCATTTCACCTAAAGTCCCTCCTTTGGAGTCCTGAGAGTCTTTGACCTCCCAAGTCTCTGGTACATTCTATAGGATCCCCCTACCTTCCCCCGTCCAGGTTACATATTCCATTCATTCTGCTGGTCCTTAGGGCTTCTCATCTGTCTCCCCCCACTCAATATCTGATCAGGTTCCTCTTTCCCCCTCCCTCTCCCCTCTTCCACCCAGAACCCTCCCTCCTTCTCTCTGCCGCCCATGATTGTTTTCTTCTCCCTCCCAAGTGGGATGGAGTGACGCATCCTCTTTGGGGCCTTTCTGCTTGTTAACCTTCTTGAGTACTGTGGATTTTATCCTAGGTATTCTGTATTTGGGGGGGTTATTATCCTCTTAATAGTAAGTATATACCATTCATGTCCTTTTGGGTCTGAGTTAAGTCACTCAAGATGGTATTTTCTAGTTCTCTACTTTTGACTTCAAAACTCATGATGTCATCATTCTTAATGGCTAAATAGTATTCAATTGTATAAATGAGCTATATTTTCTGTATCCAGTCTTTCATTGTGGGACATCTAAGTTGTTTCCAGGTTCTGGCTATCACAGATAAGGCTGCTGCAAACCTATTGGAGCATGTGCCCCTGAGGTATGGTGCTGGGAGCCAGTCCCAGCAAAGGTGTTTCTTCTTGGTCCTTCTTGAGGCAGCGGAGGGGGGAAGCGTCGGCGGGGGTAAGACTTTGTCTTACGGAAAGTTTAGGGTTGTTGTATAATAAAAGGTTTACTTATCTAAATCTAAGTTACTAGGCTAACATAGCTGACCTGCCTTCTGTGTTCCTCTGGAGCCAGAGACTGCAGTCTCAGGTATTTAACACCTCATCCTAAAACAGCAGGAGATTAAGTAAAGGGTTAATTGCTAGAGCCTTTTCCCTATTGTCCAGATGCCTCTTGCTTGTCAGTCTAGGGGGGAAGTTAGGAGCAATAAACTTCTAATGAACCTGGCGAAGAGAATAACACTTGTAGACAGGAAAATTTCTACATACGTGAATATGCATAATCTCACATAAATTCACACATACATCTTCATACATCTTCATACATAGATTCACACATACATCTTTCACGCAGTCAGCTGGGCCCAGCTTGCATGCATTCTCACAATTTCATACTTACACACATACATGCATACATTCCCACAATTGCATACTTACACACACATCCATACTTACATATGCATATGGAGCAAAGACCAAGCACCGGTGCAGAAAGAACTCACTCATTCTGGATAAAAGATGGACTACAATATTTATTGCATGGAGAAAGAAAAGGCTTCCACCCTTTCAATGCTAAATGAATTAAATCCATGTTTGTAAGAAAAAGACTTTGTTTCTTTTAATAAGACTAAGCCTGCTTTGTCCTTACCATGGGACCTGTCCTTTCCAATGGTAAGGAGAAGCCTGCCTGCTCCTTCTACTCTCTGCAACATCTTCTTTTTTCCTCTTTCTCTCTGCCTCCTGCACATTGTTATTCTCTTAGTTAGTTTATGTTACCTATAGTTTCTAAGTTACTCCACTCTGCATTATCCTTCTAGTCTTGTTCTCTTCTGACTAAAAAACTTCTCCTCAGTTCAGTTCTCCTCTCAGCTCTGTCCCTCTCATTCAGTTCTTCTGGTCTGACTTCTCTTTGTCCTCAGCCCTTAAACGTCTTTCAGAATGCATGATCACATGTTACAAAGTTCATCATAAGTTCACACAGAAAACCAAGTCCTACATTGAAATAGAAGCTTACAACAGAGAATGTTTACATGCATATCCATTAGGAGTAATTATCTAGCTATCACTTGTCTTCTCTGCAGGTTCGTAGAAAGTTTAAAACCATAACTAAGTTATAAGTGACGTTTTGTATAGAAAAACCCAGTCAATATTTTACCTTCTGTCCTAACACCTATAATAAATCCTAGTTCCCTTTTTATGACCTTTGGTTAATTGTTTTACAACCTCTTGGAATGTGCTCTGAGTAGGAGAAAGTCTGGTTGCCATCTAAGAGCAATTAACTTGTGACACTTGGGAGACTGGCAGAGTTCTCATTGCAGTTTGGCTATAGGAGGGATCTAGTAGCAGTCCCATTAGAAAAGAGCTTAGTAATCACAGATATAATTTTAGGAATTCTTATAGGATCATCATTAAAACTAAAGTCATCTATTTGTCTACATAGCATCACTATAAGACATCTTCATGGATCTGCAAGGATCTGCTCCAAAGGAATGTGCTATTACTATTGATTATTATAAATGTATAATAATAATAACAACAGGAAAAGCATATAAATAGCAGGAAATCTTTCCTAAAATTAGTCCCCCACAGCCTTGCTGAATGGGGGCTCACCTGTCGCAGATTATATAATAATCCGAGGCAGGCATTTCAGGATGAACATCTGCTAGTATATTAGCTTGTCCCATTATGGCTCCTGACAGTATGGTGGGTCATCATTTAGGTTTATGTCAAAGAGTGGTATAGCTGTGTCTTCTGGTAGGTTTATTTCTAATTTTTCCAAGGAACCTCCCAATTGATTTCCAGAGTAGTTGTACCAATTTTCAATCCCACCAGCAAGGGAGGAGTGAGAACAACTCTTTATACCCTAAATGTCTGTACACTGAGACAAAATTGAGGGTGGGAGGGATGTTATTTCTCAGTTTTCTTGTCTCTACTGACTCAGCTAAATCACATGACTTAACTGATCTGAAAACTGTATGTTACAAAATTACTGACCACATCACAGAAATTCCACTTAATCCATGAGAACATCTATGCTATGATTCCCACTTGATCTACAAATCCGAGGGTCTTAATGATACATGCTGCTGCAGCTTAGTGAATGCTGGAGAAGCTAGAGTGGTTATAAATGTAATAATCTTAGAGTAGCTTTCAGCTTGTTGGCCGATGTCTCCTTTATTTTGTCTGGACCGGAGTTCTCCACCTTCCTTGTTTGATGTCCTGCTCCTTAAAGTCTGGACATGGGATCATCTCCAGAAGGCAAAACATTTTTGTAAAGACTCTACAAAGCTGGGCGTTGTTTCCTGTTGACAAAAGTTGTAGTCTTACAATTTGCATCTTATAGAACATACAAAAATGGTACTTTTTCATGTGAAAATTTGAGAAACACTATTAAGAACGTTACTCATACCTTTCTTTCTCGCTCTTTTTCTTAAATGGTATTTTTATGTGTTAAGTGTGTTGGTTTGAATAAGAATGCTCCCCATAAATTCATATGTTTTAAATGCTTAGGGAGTGGTAGTATTTGAAAGGATTAGGAAGTGTGGCCTTGTTGGAGGAAGTGGCTTTGAGGTTCTAAAAGCCTAAGCCAAGCCTAGTGGCTTCTTGCAGTCTACAGATCCAGGTATAGAACGCTCAGCTACTTTTCTAGCACCTTTCCCTATGTGCTGTCATGCTTTCTGCCATAATCACAATGGACTAATCCTCTAAAACTGTAAGCAAGCCCCACATAAATGCTTTCTTTCATATAATTTGCCATGGTCTCTTCACAACAATCAAACAATGACCAGGATGATAAGAAGGGAGGGGAACACCAACCCACCCACAAAACCTTTGACCCAAATTTGTCCTGCCTACACGATGCAGGAGAGATAAGATGGAGCAGAGATTAAGGGAATGACCAACCAATGACTGGCCCAACTTGAGACCCATATATCCCATGGGAGAGACCCAACCGTATTAATGATACTCTGCTATTTTTTCAGACAGGATGCAGAGATCCACAGCCAGATACCAGGCGGGGCCAGGGGAATCTTTTGGAAGAGTGGAGGGTAGGATTGAGGGAGCTGGGGGGGGTCAAGGACACAAGAAGACCTACAGAGACAACTAGCCTGGTTCCATTGGGGCTCACCAACCAAAGATCAGATAGGGGCTGGACCTAGGCTCTCTACACATTTGTAGCGGATGTGCAGCTGGGTCTTCATGCAGGTTCCCTAACAGTCTAAGCTTGCAGGGTGCAGGGCTATCTCCGATTCTGTTGCCAGCCTTGGATTCTTTCTCCTAGCTGGACTGCCTTTTCTGGCCTCAATGGGAGAGGATGAACTTAGTGCTGCTACAACTTGATGTCCCAGGGTGGGCGGCAGGCATGCAAGGTGGGGCTGCTCCTTCTCGGAGAAGAAGGGAGGCCAATGTGGGGAGGGATTTACAAGGGGTGGGACTGGAAGGAGAGAAGGGGGAGCTGTGACCAGGATATAAAATAAATAAGTAAATAAATTAAGGGTAGGGGAGACAGCAAGGAAATTGAAAATAACCAAATTTTTCATCCTTTTGATACATATAAACTTCTAAGATGTGACTTTTCTCTCCTTCCATGAGCAAGTAGACAGTGTCTTTTTACATCTTAGGTCAGACTCACTTTGGTTTGATATTTATTGTAGACAAGACAAGAATATATTACCCTGGGAAACCGCCCAGCTCCTGCCCTGGCCTTCAGCAACATTTCACCAGAAACATTTTTACTCACTGAGTGTTCCTCTGGGTACCAAGCCCGGGCTTGTTACCTTCAGGGTCCTCAGGTATGATGTAACCAATCCACTGATTTTTATCATCTTCAAAATTCATTTAATGAAATTTCACTGCTTCCTCTGAGTGATGAAAAGGGAGAGAGTTGGTGTCATCAGGTCAGTTCAACATATTTGCCTGAGATACATTTTTTAGAAGACTGCTAAACAACAGGTCATGAATTGACCAGATCTTGGGCAAACTGAAAATGAATACTGTTCAAACCAAACCCAAATGTGAAGCCTTCCATAAATGATAAAATAGCAAATGACAACTGTCTAAGAGAACAGGTAACAGTGAGCTTTCCTCTTCTTTAGGCATGAGCCTGCTGAGGTGTAAATGGAGTTCACAGTTGTATTTGGCCTTCATAAACTTACAGATCTATATTTTCAAAGCAGTATTTAAGCTTATGACAATCACACTGTGGCTCAAATTTTTTTCTTAAGTGAAACACAGATATTGTTCTAAATATTGCAGTTTTGAAGATTAAATCTTCATGGCCTAAAACAGATAATGTTTGGGGTTGTTCATAAAATTAAATTCTCAACATAAATAACCTATTGGATCAGAGTTAAATTTAACGCAATAGGTTACTCCAACATTTTAATTTAACAGATTCTACTAGGCAACATTTAAATAGAGAATAAATATTTAGTTTTTACCAACAAACTTTACAGTTTTGTAACATTGAGAGAAGTAAGCACCAAATTCAAATATTAACAATATTAGCAATGCCAATAAGAAAAACAACTGGCACGTTTAAACACTGTGATTATTAATTCCAAGCGGAGACTATGATCACACAGTGTAAATAGATGCTCACATCTTTTGTATAACACTTTGTGGGTTCTCTTTGTTTTGGTTTTGTAGCAGTTTGTCTTAACGTTTTATGTGAAATACTTCATGCTGATGAGAGATGATTCTTTCAGCAGATTGAGACTTCCTCCCACAGACTGTCAGTTTCCAGGAAGAGGAAACATTTCACTGCTTTCTCTGAAAGGGAGAGAGTCGGTGTCATCAGGTCAGTTGTTCAACTTATTTGCCTGAGATACATTTTTTAGACGACTGCTAAACAACAGATCACGGATGGACAAACTGAAAATGAAGATTATTAAAACCAAACCCAGATGTGGAGCCTTCTATAAATGATAAAATAGCAAATAAAACACTGTTAATTTTAATTGAATATCAGCTGTGATACAAAGACTTCTTTTGTTCGGAGACTAAGGTGAGGCTCAGAAATGGATAGGGTAACAATGATAATTAAAAGGATGTCATTGTATTGGGTCTGTGATTATACATGTCAGTGATACTTGCAGGTTGTGTGGTATAGGTATAAAAATGTTTTCCAGTGTCACCCAGCGTGCCAGGTGCTCAGAACCATCCGGCGGCGGCGGCGGAACCAGGTACCCGACACAGCCCGAGCTTAAGACCTTCGGGGACTCAGGCCTGGAGTGGGAGTTGGGCACAGAATAGCGGGTGCACTCTGCACTCGCGGGGCAGACCCCGAGCTCCCTGCAGGCAGCTGCCATATTGCCTGCAGCTTCCCGCCCAGCTGGTGGTGGGGAAGCCTGAGTGTCACCCAGCGTGCCAGGTGCTCAGAACCATCCGGCGGCAGCGGCTGAACCAGGTACCCGACACAGCCCGAACTTAAGACCTTCGGGGACTCAGGCCTGGAGTGGGAATTGGGCACAGAATAGCGGGTGCACTCTGCACTCGCGGGGCGGACCCCGAGCTCCCTGCAGGCAGCTGCCATATTGCCTGCAGCTTCCCGTCCAGCTGGTGGTGAGGAAGCCGGAGTCAGCCAGTGTGCCAGGTGCCCAGACCCAGCCAGAGGCCGAACCAGCCTCCCATCCAGCCAGTGGCAGGGAAGCTGGAAACCGGACCCAGCCAGCTTCCCAGCAGCTTGGGACCAGCAGGCAGAACCAGATAACTGAGATATCCCAACTTTAAGACCCCTGGGGAAACAGGATATTAGACAGCAAACCCTGAGCAGGAGCAGTGCAGAGCAGCTGCCCAACAGGCGGAACCAAATACCTGGGATATCCTGAGTTTAAGACCTCGGGGGACTCAGGCCACCTGTCAGCAATCTGTGAGCAAGAACCAGGCAGGACAGTGATTCAGGTATCCCAGTCGCTGGGAAATAGCCTTACAACCCCACAGGAGGGTCAAGCACCAGCTAGTATCTACAGGACCAACTAACACCAGAGTTAACCTGATGGCAAAAGGCAAACGTAAGATCGCTACTAACAAAAATCAAGGCAATATGGCAGCATCCGAACCCAGTTCCCCAACAGCAATAAATATTGGATACCCCGAAACACCAGAAAAACAAGACTCAGATCTAAAATCACTGGTCAGGATGCTGATAGAGGAACACTTAGATAAATCTCTTAAAGTAATACATGAGAAAATAGATCAAAAGCTAGAAGCCATTGCAAGACAAACACAATTAAATCCCAGATATCTCAACACACCAGAAAAACAAGACTCAGATCTAAAATCACTGGTAAAGATGCAGATTGAGGATCACTTAGATAAATTTCTTAAAGTAATAGAGGAGAAAATAGATCAAAAACTAGAAGCCCATACAAGGCAGACACAAAAATCACTTAAAGAAATCCAGGAGAATATAGAGCAAAAAATGAATCCCAATAAGGGGGAGAAACAAAAATCACCTAAAGAAATACAAGAGAACATGGGTCAACGAGTAGAAGTCATAAAGGAGGAAACACAAAAATCCCTTAAAGAATTACAGGAAAACACAAACAAGCAACTGAAAGATCTGAGCAAAACCATACAAAATCTAAAAACAGAAGTAGAAACAACTAAGCAATCGCAAAGGGAGACAATGTTGGAGATAGAAAACCTTGGGAAGAAATCAGAAGTCATAGATGCAAATATCAACAATAGAATACAAGAGATAGAAGACAGAATCTCAGATGCTGAAGATACCATAGGAACCATGGATTCAACAATTAAAGAAAATGCAAAATGCAAAAAGCTGGTAACCCAAAACATTCAGGAAATCCAGGACACAATGAGAAGACCAAACCTAAGGATTATAGGGATAGATGAGAATGAAGATCTACAACTTAAAGGGCCAGCAAATATCTTCTACAAAATTATGGAAGAAAATTTCCCCAACCTAAAGAGAGAGATGCCCATGAATATACAAGAAGCCTATAGAACCCCAAATAGACTGGACCAGAACAGAAATACTTCCCGTCACATAATAATCAAAACCCCAAATGTACTAAACAAAGAAAGAATATTAAAGGCAGTAAGAGAAAAAGGACAAGTAACATATAAAGGAAGAGCTATCAGAATTACACCAGACTTCTCACCTGAGACCATGAAAGCTAGAAGATCCTGGGCAGACCTCATGCAGACCCTAAGAGAACACAAACTTCAGCCAAGACTACTATACCCAGCAAAACTCTCAATTGCCATAGATGGGGAAACCAAGATATTCCACGACAAAACCAAATTTGCAAGATACTTATCTACAAACCCAGCCCTACAAAGGATAATAGGGGAAAAATACCAAAACAAGGGGGGAAACAACACCCCAGAAGAAACAAGATAGAAACCCCATCTCATCCAACCCAAAAGAAGAGAACCACTCAAATACAAATAATAATAATTCCCAAAATGTCAGGAAGTAATAATTACTATTCCTTAATATCTCTTAATATCAATGGACTCAATTCCCCAATCAAAAGACACAGACTAACAGACTGGATACGGAAACAGGACCCTACATTTTGCTGCATACAGGAAACACATCTCAGTGTCAAAGACAAACACCACCTTAGAGTAAAAGGCTGGAAGACAGTTCTACAAGCAAATGGTCCCAGGAAACAAGCTGGAGTAGCCATTCTAATATCAGATAAAATCGACTTTCAACCTAAAGTCATCAAAAGAGACACAGAAGGTCACTTCCTGCTTGTCAAAGGGAAAATCCACCAAGAAGAATTCTCAATACTGAACATCTATGCGCCAAATGCAAGGGCACCCGCATTCGTAAAAGAAACTTTACTAAAGCTTAAAGCACACATCACACCTAACACAATGATTGTAGGTGACTTCAACACTCCACTCTCCTCAATGGACCGATCAGGAAAGCAGAAACTAAACAGGGACACAGTGAAACTAATTGAAGCTTTAGACCAATTGGATTTAACAGATATATATAGAACATTCCATCCTAAAACAAAAGAGTATACCTTTTTCTCAGCACCGCACGGTACCTTCTCAAAAATTGATCATATAATTGGTCACAAGACAGACCTCAACAAATACAAGAAGACCGAACTAATCCCATGTCTCCTATCGGATCACTATGGAGTAAAAGTGGTCTTCAATAGCAAGAACAACAACAGAAAGCCCACATACACATGGAAACTGAACAATACTCTACTCAATGACACTCTGGTCAAGGAAGAAATAAAGAAAGAAATCAAAGACTTTTTAGACTTCAATGAAAATGAAGGTACGACCTACCCAAATCTCTGGGATACAATGAAAGCAGTGCTAAGAGGAAAACTCATAGCCCTGAGTGTCTCCAAAAAGAAACTGGAAAGAGCATACACTAGCAACTTAACAGCACACCTGAAGGCGCTGGAACAAAAAGAAGCTAACTCACCCAGGAGGAGTAGAAGAGAGGAAATCATCAAACTAAGGGCTGAAATCAATCAAGCAGAAACAAAGAGAACCATACAAAGAATCAACAAAACCAAGAGCTGGTTCTTCGAGAAAATCAACAAGATAGATAAACCCTTAGCTAGACTAACCAAAGGGCACAGAGATAGTATCCAAATTAACAAAATTAAAAATGAAAAGGGGGATATAACAACAGAAACAGAGGAAATTCAAAAGATCATCAGATCCTACTACAAAGGCCTATACTCAAAACAACTGGAGAATCTGGAGGAAATGGACAATTTCCTAGACAGATACCAAATACCAAAATTAAATCAGCATCGAGTAGACCAGCTAAACAGTCCCATAACCCTTAAAGAAATAGAAGGGGTTATAGAAAGCCTCCCAACCAAAAAAAGTATGGGACCAGATGGTTTTAGTGCAGAATTCTACCAGACCTTCAAAGAAGACTTAACACCAATACTCTTCAAACTATTCCACAAAATAGAGACAGAAGGGACACTGCCCAACTCGTTCTTCGAAACCACAATTACGCTGATACCTAAACCACAAAAAGATCCAACAAAGAAAGAGAACTACAGGCCAATTTCTCTTATGAATATAGATGCAAAAATAGTAAATAAAATTCTTGCCAACCGAATCCAAGAGCATATCAAAACGATCATTCACCATGATCAAGTAGGCTTCATTCCAGGAATGCAGGGATGGTTCAATATACGGAAATCCATCAATGTAATCCACTACATAAACAAACTAAAAGAAAAAAACCACATGGTCATCTCATTAGATGCGGAAAAAGCATTTGACAAAATTCAGCATCCTTTCATGCTAAAAGTCTTGGAAAGAGCAGGAATTCAAGGCCCATACCTAAACATAGTAAAAGCAATCTACAGCAAACCAGTAGCCAACATCAAAATAAATGGAGAGAAACTTGAAGCAATTCCACTAAAATCAGGGACTAGACAAGGCTGTCCTCTCTCTCCATATCTTTTCAATATAGTACTTGAAGTTCTAGCGAGAGCAATCAGACAACATAAGGAAGTCAAAGGGATACAAATTGGAAAGGCAGAAGTCAAAGTATCATTATTTGCAGATGATATGATAGTCTACTTAAGCGATCCAAAAAACTCCACCAGAGAACTTCTACAGCTGATAAACAACTTCAGCAACGTGGCTGGTTATAAAATTAACTCAAGCAAATCAGTAGCCTTCTTGTACTCAAAGGACAAGCAGGCTGAGAAAGAAGTTAGGGAAATAACACCTTTCACAATAGCCACAAACAACATAAAGTACCTTGGCGTAACTCTAACCAAACAAGTGAAAGATCTGTATGACAGGAACTTCAAGTCCCTGAAGAAAGAAATCGAAGAAGACCTCAGGAGATGGAAAAATATTTCTTGCTCCTGGATTGGCAGGATCAATATAGTAAAAATGGCCATCTTGCCAAAAGCAATATACAGATTCAATGCAATCCCCATCAAAATCCCAAATCAATTCTTCATAGATCTAGAAAGAGCAATTCTCAAATTCATCTGGAGCAACAAAAAACCCAGGATAGCTAAAACTATTCTCAACAATAAAAGGACTTCTGGGGGAATCAATATCCCTGACCTCAAGCAGTACTACAGAGCAATTGTGTTAAAAACTGCATGGTATTGGTACAGCAACAGGCAGGTAGATCAATGGAATAGGATTGAAGACCCAGAAATGAACCCACAGACTTATGGTCACTTGATCTTTGATAAAGGAGCCACAACCATCCGGTGGAAAAAAGATAGCCTTTTCAACAAATGGTGCTGGTTCAACTGGAGGTCAACATGCAGAAGAATGAGAATTGACCCACTCTTATCTCCTTGTACTAAGATCAACTCCAAGTGGATCAAGGACCTCCACATAAAACCAGACACACTGAAACTATTAGAAAAGAAACTTGGGAAGACCCTGGAGGACATGGGCACAGGGGTTAAGTTCCTGAACAGAACACCAATAGCTTATGCTCTAAGATCAAGAATTGACAAATGGGACCTCATAAAATTACAAAGTTTCTGTAAGGCAAAGGACACTGTCAGAAGGACAAAACGGCAACCAACAACGTGGGAAATGATCTTTACCAACCCTACATCCAACAGAGGGCTAATATCCAATATATACAAAGAACTCAAGAAGTTAGACCCCAAAGAACCAAATAACCCTATCAAAAAATGGGGTACAGAGCTAAACAAAGAATTTTCACCAGAAGAAATTCGGATGGCCGAGAAACACCTTAAGAGATGTTCAACATCATTAGTCATCAGGGAAATGCAAATCAAAACAACCCTGAGATTCCACCTCACTCCAGTCAGAATGGCTAAGATTAAAAACTCGAGAGACAACAAGTGCTGGCGAGGATGTGGAGAAAGAGGAACACTCCTCCACTGTTGGTGGGATTGCAAAATGGTAAAACCACTGTGGAAATCAGTGTGGCGGTTCCTCAGAAAATTGGGCATGCCACTCCCAGAGGACCCTGGCATACCACTCCTGGGCATATACCCAGAGGATTCCTCTGCATACAACAAAGACACATGCTCCTCTATGTTTATAGCAGCCTTGTTTATAATAGCCAGAAATTGGAAGGAGCCCAGATATCCCTCAAAGGAGGAATGGATACAGAAAATGTGGTATATTTATACAATGGAGTACTACTCAGCAATTAAAAATAATGAATTCATGCAATTTGTAGGTAAATGGTTAGATCTGGAAACTATCATCCTAAGTGAGCTAACCCAATCACAAAAGAATACACACGAAATGCAATCACTGATAAGTGGATATTAATGAGCCCAGAAGCCCTAAATACTCAAGGCACAATTAGCAAGTCAAATGACTCTCAAGAAGAAAAAAAGGAGAGGACCCTGGGCCTGTAAAGATTGGATCCAGTATTGTAGACCCAGAACAGAGAAATCGTGGGGGGGGGAAGAGTGGGGAATAGCATGGGGGGGAGAGGAATTATGGGACATATGGTGGGGGGTAACTGGGAAAGGGGAAAGCCTTTGGAATGTAAACAAAGAATATAGAAAATAAAAAAAAATTAAAAAAAATGATTTCCAATATTGAAAGAATTCCTAAGGGCAGCAGGTAGTATAAAATAGCACAAAACTTGCCAACACTCACAGGAGTGATTCTGGTTCACTAGGGATGGAATAAAAGAAACCAGGGAGCCTGGAGGCTCCAGGGCCATCGGAGTAGACTGTCGTGTGCAGAGTGCTCGCACCTCTTCCATTCATGGAAGTGCTTTGATTAGATTCGAAGGCCAGTGTGACATCAGAATATTATTCTAACCTTTGGAAGCTGTCTTTGTAAGGTATGCCTGCAGTACACAATGGAACTGCCTGGTAATTCAGTGGGTTAGTGTCCCTACTTAGTAACACATAATGTAAAGATGGGACTTGGCTTAGGGATTTCTCTCATTCTAACTTATCACCTTGTAGCAAAGTTAGGGAGAAGGAAGAAACTCCATAATTCCCAACGAGCTATTTCCCCTATAGGAATATCAGTATTTAAACAAAGAACCTGACATCTCCCACGTGATGCAACCAGCTAGGCCAACTAGAGATGAGAATTAAAACAGTAAGTTTGCTCTTGGTACTGTTCAAATCACAGTCTTATTGATTGATTAGATAAAGTGATTATTTAACAAAAGAAATTTATAGAGCTAAACAAGCTGATACCAGCTGGTCTGTACATACACAGATGTTTCCGCTCTATGGCCTTTCCTATGTCTTCATACATTATTAAATTAACACCGTGTTCTGTTTCAGATGGGACAAAGTCATGACTGATGACAACCCCCTGTGCTCCCAGTCCATGCTTAGGGGCATGCAGGAAGGTGCCAGTTAGACTTAGCTCTTGCCCTAAGGTTGTGCAAACCAACAGAAAGCATGCACCCAGAAATGGGTGGAATTAGTCCTCTGAACTACACATTTAGAGAAGCAGACTGGAGCACCAAAGTGGTTACAGTGACATTGTGAGTGGATGGGTGTTTTCCAGACAGAGGGAAAAGGGAAGGCAGCCAGCCCCAAGCAGATGAAACAGCATAACTTCATAATGAGAGCATTTCAGGGATGGTAAGAAGTTCAAAGTCACTGTCATCTAACCAAGAAAAAAGGCAGAGAGATGGAAAACCAGAAACAATGTGTTAGACTCAAAGCATGTTGTAGAGACAATCTCTTGTGCACTATGTAGAAGTATCTCCTGTCAATCAAACTCAGATGGCCAATAAGCTGAGGCAGGATTAGAAGGTGGTACATCTGGCAAAAAGCAGGAGACTTCACCCCTGACTTGGAGGAGACAGACAAATTAAACTGAGGAGAAGCAACTGGCCATGGAGCATACAAACTAGAATAAATGGACTGTATATGTTTCGAGCTACTCAGGGCACAAGCCAGAATTTATGGCTTAGGCATTCATAAATAATTAAGTCTCAGAGTCATTACTCTGGGAACAATGATGCCAGGTAGAAAAACTCATAGCTACAGCATGTACTCAGAGTTCACCAGGAAAAAAAAATGAATGTATGTTAACTATACATTATTCCATTTCTTAGAAAGTGTGGTATCAACATACAATAGAATACTTTTTTTAATCTTATTTTTTTTTATTTTCTATATTCTATGTTTACATTCCAAAGGCTTTCCCCTTTCCCAGTTCCTACCCACCATAGTTCCCATAGTTCCTCTCCCCCCCCATCTGTTCCCCAATAATTCCCCCTCCCCCCTCGGTTTCTTTACTAAACTGGATGCAATCTTTACAGGCCCAGGGTCCTCTCCTTTCTTCTTCTTGGGAATCGTTTGACTTGCTATTTGTGTCTTGAGTATTTAGGGCTTCTGGGCTCATTAATATCCACTTATCAGTGATTGCATTTCATGTGCATTCTTTTGTGATTGGGTTGATTCACTCAGGATGATATTTTCCAGGTCTAACCATTTACCTACAAATTGCATGAATTCATTATTTTTAATTGCTGAGTAGTATTCCATTGTATAAATATACCACATTTTCTGTATCCATTCCTCCTTTGAGGGATATTTGGGCTCCTTCCAATTTCTGGTGATTATAAACAAGGCTGCTATAAACATAGTGGAGCATGTGTCCTTATTGCATGCAGGGGAATCCTCTGGGTATATGCCCAGGAGTGGTATGCCAGGGTCCTCTGGAAGTGACATGCCCAATTTTCTGAGGAACTGCCAAACTGATTTCCAGAGCGGTTTTACCATTTTGCAATCCCACCAACAGTGGAGGAGTGTTCCTCTTTCTCCACATCCTCGCCAGCACTTGTTGTCTCTTGAGTTTTTAATCTTAGCCATTCTGACTGGTGTGAGGTGGAATCTCAGGGTTGTTTTGATTTGCATTTCCCTGATGACTAATGATGTTGAACATCTGTTAAGGTGTTTCTCGGCCATCCAAATTTCTTCTGGTGAAAATTCTTTGTTTAGCTCTGTGCCCCATTTTTTGATAGGGTTATTTGTTTCTTTGTGGTCTAACTTCTTGAGTTCTTTGTATATATTGGATATTAGCCCTCTGTCGGATGTGGAGTTGGTGAAGATCTTTTCCCACTTTGTTGGTTGCTGTTTTGTCCTTCTGACAGTGTCCTTTGCTTTGCAGAAACTTTGTAATTTTATGAGGTCCCATTTGTCGATTCTTGATCTTAGGGCATAAGCTATTGGTGTTCTGTTCAGGAACTTTTCCCCTGTGCCCAAGTCCTCCAGGGTCTTCCCAAGTTTCTTTTCTAATAGTTTCAGTGTGTCTGGTTTTATGTGGAGGTCCTTGATCCACTTGGAGTTGATCTTAGTGCAAAGAGATAAGATTGGATCAATTCGCATTCTTCTGCATGTTGACTTCCAGTTGAACCAGCACCATTTATTAAAAAGGCTATCTTTATTCCACCGGATGGTTGTGGCTCCTTTATCAAAGATCAAGTGACCATAAGTCTGTGGGTTAACCTCTGGGTCTTCAATCCTGTTCCATTGATCTGCTTGCCTGTTGCTATACCAATACCATGCAGTTTTTGACACAATTGCTCTGTAGTACTGCTTGAGGTCAGGGATATTGATTCCCCCAGAAGTCCTTTTATTGTTGAGAATAGTTTTAGCTATCCTGGGTTTTTTGTTGCTCCAGAGGGCGGTGGTGGCGCACGCCTTTAATCCCAGCCCTTGGGAGGCAGAGGCAGGCGGATTTCTGAGTTCGAGCCCAGCCTGGTCTACAGAGTGAGTTCCAGGACAGCCAGGACTACACAGAGAAACCCTGTCTCGAAAAACCAAAAAAAAAAAAAAAAAAAAGAAAGAAAAAGAAAATCTACAATAGAATACTTTAAGAAGTAAAGATGGGAAATTCTGGCCATTTGTTTTAACATAGGTGGTTTAGGAAGGACATTCAACCAGATACACACACACACACACACACACACACACACACAAAAGATTACATACTATATATTTACATATTCAATGCACAAGAATATTAAATCCTAAGTCCTAAAAGAACAGAAAAAAAAAAGCTTCCAAATAACCTAGCTGTATGGAAGCCGTTCTGGGCACCATGCTGAGACTTAAGTTATAGGCACAAGAATGACTCTAACATTTAAGGATAATTTGTCACATATCCAATGACACAAGATCTGGAAATGAAATTATATCTCTATTTTTTTAAGGAAAAGATAATGGGATAAGAAGGTAAAAACAGCAGTAAGTGTTATCACTAAGTGCTCAAGTAAAATTGATCAGGACTTCTTTAGTAGATATAATTAAGGCTCTTCAATGTGTGTTCATTCTCTGCCCTGGGACAAGATCTTCAGGAGTGTGCATACTCTGGGTGTCATCACCATCTCTACTATTCTATGGAGCCCTTAAAGATGTATAAGTACAAAAGCTGAATAAGCCCAAGTCCATACATAAGTGTCAGTCTATGACACATAAAGCATGTGTCTACACGTGAGGTGCTTAAGCCCCATACCTTTCTACAATCTATGCTAGTTTAGTTGATGTTGATGGTGGTCCAGACTAGGCTCCTGGTAATGGCTTATGGCATTGATTTAAAGAGTCATGTGTGGCCACAGAGATGCTCAGAGTTCATACCTCCTTACCCAATTAGGAGTTATAAATGCCCAGACACAGATCTCAGAAAATTCCTCCCAAACATTTCCTTCTAGTTTTGATGCAACACTTGCTCCTATTGTGAAAACCACCCTCTCTGTTTTTCCTACTGGGTCGCATTCAGGTGGGCATCTCTGTGCCCTGAGTCCCATCAGAGATCATTTTTAAATAATTTGCTTCACGAAAACCCCCTTGCCCATCCCCAGGTTCTGGTTGTCTCCCTCGATAACGTTAAGTGCTTCAGCTTTTGTGGCTGGTTGCTGTTAGTCATCCTTTCACTTGGAAGCTGAGCTTGTTTGTCTTAATTACTGGTCAAGGATCGCATCATTAAAGTCTGAAATTGACTGAGAAACAGAAATAAAACTTAGAAGTCTCTCTAGGAAATTACTATTTCGGCAGCTTTTGTCTCAAGAGATTCTCCTTGTATGAATACAAGTAAGATAATTCATCTACTCTGATCCCGAAGCCGATTCTGTCTGTCATCAATTTTGATTTAGAGTTGCAATGTGTCTAGGTGGTGAGCTAGCTGATGATGTTATATAGATCAGAGCTAAAGAATCATTTAAGTGTTAGACACTTTCATCAATAGGTTTACTGAGAGCACATCAAGACAAGGAAAGATTTGCATTTAGTGAGACAACAGAATATTCAAAGAATATTGAGTTAGTAAATAAAAGATTAACGTGTTGCTCTGGGCATGGGGACTCACATCTGTAATCCCAGAATTTGAGAGGCCTGGGCAGAAGTTTTCATCTAGTGGTGGTTGTAACTGGTTTGTCTTAGGTTTCTTGAGCAATTTTATTCATGTGATAGCATTTTGTCAGATGGCAACATAGGATAGGATAGGATAGGATAGGATAGGATAGGATAGGATAGGATAGGATAGGATAGGATAGGATAGGATAGGATAGTGTGTGTGTGTGTGTGTGTGTGTGTGTGTGTCTGTGTCTGTGTGTCTGTGTGTGTCTTGTGTGTCTGTGTGTGTATAATTGTTACATAACAAGTCCAAAATGATATTCTAGCAATTAGTATGTTTTGAAGGTATAATTATTGTTGTTCCTCCTATGGGGCTGCAAGCTCCTTCAGCTCCTTCAGTCCTTTCTCTAGTTCCTCCACTGGGGACCTTGTACTCAGTCCAATGGTTGGCTAAGAGTATCACCTCTGTATTTGTCAAGTACTGGCAGATTCTCTCAGGAGACAGCTGTATCAGGCTCCCGTCAGCAAGCACTTGTTGGCATTCACAATACTGTTTGGGTTTGGTGACTGTATATGGGATGGATCCCTGAACAAACCAGTACCACCAGAGCTCCCAGACTAAATCGCCATCCAAAGAGTACACATGGAGGGACCCATGACTCCAGCTGTAAATGCAGCAGAGGATGGCCTTGTTGGACATCAAAGGGAGGAGAGACCCTTGGTCTTAAGAAGGCCTGATGCCCCAGTATAGTGGAATACCAGGACAGGGAAGCAGGAGTGGGTAGGTTGGTGAGCAGGGGGAGGGGGAAGGGGAAAGGGGGGTTTCAGAGGGGAAACAAGGGAAGGGGACAGCATTTGAAATATAAATAAAGAAAATATCTAATAAAAAAGAAGGAATAAAATAATAATATATAATTTACAAGTTACTTATAAGAATAAACATTTATCTTTTCTGAATAGAGAAAGGTTTATCGCATCTGTTTATTGCATCTGAATATGCCTCCATCAAACTACTGACAAATAAGATCTGCCAAGCCAGATTAATATCTAGCTTCATGTTTGTAAATTTCAAAGCATAGCCCTCTAATCATCATGGTCCTCAAGCAGCACAATACGGGGAGCATGTGTCAATGTTACCACGCCACGCGTTTGGCAACATCAGTAAGCAATTTTCCAGGCATTAATAGAGAATCAAGCTTATGGTATTCCAGCCTTTGTGAGAAAACACAGCCCCTGAGAAGTGCAATATGTATTATCTAAGCTGTCAAGAATTCATGATATGTAGTTTAATTAACCATTTGCTCTGTTCTTACCTTATTCTGTGGTTAACCAGTAACGTTTGTGTTCAAGGTCATCTTTCTGGGCACCATTGAATAAAGCAAAAAGTAGTGGCCTGTTAATATGGAAACTTTAAGGGTTCTTTGAAAGTCATTTGGATGGAGCTTTGCTGGGGCAAATGTGTAAAGGAGGAGGGTTTCCCTGAAGTAGGCACAGGTGAAAGGCTAAGGCAAACTCATGACTGAGCATTTAGCTAAAGCGGGCACAGGTAAAAGGATGTTTGTTCTCTAGCACAAGCACCTGAAAACATACGTGATGAAGGATTCTTTGCTAACAACATGCATGTACTGGTCCACCTTACACTGCAGAGTTGAGCAGCGTTTGTCGAGACTCCGTAGAGAGAAATGCACCAAGAGACTTCTGGTGGTGTACTGCAGTTTCTTGCCACCTCCAAGGATTGGATGCACACGCTAAGGCAAGGCTCATGGAGGACATGTGATGTTTGGGGAGTATAAATAGGACTCCACAGAGTGACTTGAGACTCCAGAGAGAGAGCTTGGCTTGCTGGTACAGCAACACCCGTGGGCCTCAAGTCTTCGCTGATCTTTGCTTCTCTGAGAGAAGGACAGCCAACTTCCCTGAGAGAAACTCAGCTGAGAACTTCTCGTGGTGCTCCTGCCGGTCCCTTCTGCTGACTCCAGCTAAGGCTGTGGCATGGCTGTCTCTGCTGGGTCATGTCACCAATGTTGTTAGCCTGACTCTACTGAACTAGACTACTGGTGTATCCGTGAAGTGTTTGCTAGTGGATCGAACTGCCACCGCCTGCCGACCTGTAAACGGAATTGCTGTTCATTGGAGCAACTCCCATCTGTGTTGTTTGGAAATAGTGGCCTCCCCTCTGGTTCCCTTCTTTTTCTGCTACCTCTGGTGGGTGGTGGGTTACAAGACAGGTTAAAGCATCTAAGAACCATCACTCAAAATAAGGTTTGAGAGAACTAAAGTTACAACCTGTAATGGTAAAGGCATCTCTTTTTTTTTAGTTTTCATCAGTAAAATGAAAAGAGAAAATAGGATAGAATATTCATTTCAAGCCACCGATAAATTATTAAACACTGTTAATGTGTATATATTATATATGTGTTATGTATCACACATAACATACTATCTTGTACATAGCCAGCCAACTAAGAGGGAAAACTTAGGGAATAAAATATTAACATGATTGTATCATAGTGTCACTGGGAAAAGTCACATGCAGTCTCCATACCTCAGTTTATCATCGTAACTCAGAATAGTTTGACCCAGATAATTTCTAGCCCATCTCCTTGTTCTCAAAGAGCTGGAAGGACAGAAGGAAGAATGGGAGTTGGGATAACTAAGACTCGGCATGTTTGAAAAATCCATACAGCCATCGATGGCCTAGCAAGAGCTCTGGTTGCCTGGACAAGAACAAGCCAGTCAGCATTCTAGCATGGGATGGGGAGGGGTTCAGAAGCCCCCACTACTTCCTAAGAAGCTTAGTGGCCACTAAGGGAGGGAGAGTCGCTTTTCTTTAGCTATGTAGTCACTGGTAGGTTGGCCCTGCTCCAGTGGATGCCCTCAGACATGTGGGCAGAACTAATTGAATTCAATGTGTTATTTTCACAAAGAGGAATTGGAGTCAGGAGGCAATCATGGGGGGGAATCTTGGAGGGGCTGGAGGATGGATGTGGGAGTGATTAAGCTGTTTGAAATGCATTGTATGTATGTAAGAATTTCTCAAAGGATACACTAATAAAAAGCACACGAGGATAATGGCTGATTTCAACACACTAGCTTCCCTCTCTATCAATGTGAGTAAGGTTAATATTTTAAGGAATTTCGAGGTTAGACATCATCTAGAAGCAGAGTCCCCATTCCAACGGTGGGCCTCTTGAACACGCTTTCTGGAGGGATCATCTCTCAACCCAGAATTGGCAGGCCAGCAGATGGCACTATGCCATCTGCATGGGAACAGCCAGCCCTGACTGCAGTCACCAGTCTCTCAATCTGAAGCCTTAATCATTTTCAGTAATTAGCAAGGTCACACTTTTTTTTCTTTATGATTATAAGGTAAACTTGATACTGTCTGATTTGCATAATTATGCTCTGCTTAAGTCTCTCTGCTGTCAGGTGGGTGAAAGCTGAAGAGAGTTTGCTAGCTTTGAACCTCGAGTAAATAACAAGGGCAGAGATAATGAACTTATCCTTTCTCTGATGAAATGAAATTGTATCGTACCTTCCCAAGAGACTGCAGGGCCTGGCACCTGGACTGTGAATACCGGGAAAGCAAGAACCAAGCAAGGTTTCCCCAGCGTATTGCTAAGGGCTTAACACTGTGCAACAGATAAAAATCAGAATCACAAGAATCAGTTACAGGAGATGCAGATAGGTCCAGATTCAATAGAGGATGAAGATGTGAGTTCTGACCAGCCTTGAAGCCAGGGTGAAGGTTTTCCTCCTAATTTAAAATGAGAACAATAAAACCTACAAATTTAAAGCCAGTGACATCCATAGTACTCTGTGTGGAACAGCAGAAAGTTTAATATAGTCAGAGTTGAGATTTTTATCAAATAAGAACCAGAGAAAGAAAAAGATGCAACAAAGAAGCCAAGCTTATTTACCAAGAAATTGGTATAGAGACTGACTCATATTTTAATTTTAATTTTACTATATTTTATATATTTGTTGTGGAGGGAGGGCATGGATGCAGGACACCCCTCACATGTGGAAATCAGAGGACAACTTTCTCGAGATGGCTCCCCTCTCTCCTTCCTCCATGTGAGTCCTGGGGATTAAACTCACACCAGGCTTAATAGAAAGCACCTTTATTCGTTGTGGCACTTCCTCAGCCATGGCTGTGGCGTTAAAGAAGGGGAAGAGGATATGAAAAAGTGAAAACAAGAGAGGGCTAAGAATCCATGATCTATAGAAGGTTGAAGTGTTCTCAAAGCATCGATGAAATTAGATGTACAAATTGGTTGTGCCAGGGTATGAATCTGTGTCCATACAAACTTGCATTTACTAAAAAATGACAAGCTCTCGAAAATGACCATAAAGTTATGCTCTGTCTGTGCAAAGACAAAGGGCATTATCCTTAAAGGCGAGGAGTCAAAGATATCAAACCATTACACATATGTTTCTTGAAATCATCACTGGGAAAGCAAATGTCTATAAGAATGGCTGTGAATAAAAACATGGAACCTCAAAATTAAAGCGGAATTAGACAAAGGGCAACCTGACAAGATTTTTAAGGCACAGGAAAGGGAGTGGGTTGAAAATGGAGAGAACCGAAGGGCCTGTCCTAAAATCATGCTTGGGGGTATAAGTCAGCCCCTAAGATCACAAGGAGGAAAGTGAGACATTGCTGGAGATGCAGGCTTCTAACAGAGTAACAGGAGACCGTGGGAATCCAGAGTGTGTGTGCAACAGGATGTCAAACTAGAAGAACCAGGAGACAATGTCAGAATCTGTGGAGGGACAGCAGGAGGTAGTAAAAGGGTGCCGTAGAACCCTAAGAAGACTCTGGAAATTGATGTGAAAGATGAGGATGCCCTAGAGGCAACAGAGAAAGGAAAAATAATATCATTAAATCAGATGGGTTCAACAGGCGAGGTGGCTATGGGTGCTGAGGTCAAGGAAAGAACACGTGTCTTGGGTTTCCCTGGGTCTAGTTATGGAGGGAATGATATCTGTAGGCATCAGGTTAACCTGTGGGCTCCACTGCTAAGAACAGGAGACCCCCATCTTTACATTGGCTTCATCCCAGGGACCTTTAGGGAGATAAATCCAAACACCAGAATACAGTCACCATCTTGAAGCCAGATGCTGGCTTCTACATTTCCAGGAGTTCGGTTTTTGTCCTACTGTGTAGGAAGGGCGTATTTGTCAATGCTGATGATGATGCCAACCTCGTGTTTCTTTATAGAGGGAAGAGGGGTGATGATTAATGGTGATTTTCCTTTCTCTTCTTTTTACAAAGATCAGGTAATAGTTGTTTCATAGATATCAAATTGTGGTTTTTCTCACCCAGAGCATACTATATATATATATATATATATATATATATATATATATATATATACTTTTGTTCTTTCTTCTTCTGCAGGAGTTTCTTATCTTTCCTTGAAATCCATCTCTCCCTTTACTTTGGGTATGAACCAGGCAACTAAATTATCTGTAACATGGAAGGAAAACTTCCCAACTGCAGAACCTAGCCCAGGTAAACAGCTTGGATATTTCTCTGGGTTTCTGCCCAAATTAAGCCCAACTCTCTGTATTTATCTCTCTTTCTACAGCTAATCATCTCTGTCTCTAATCATTTTTATCTCTCTATTTCTCTTTCTGAATATGTTGACACAGGTATAGACAGACAAACATATTAATAGATATAAGTAATTAATATTTTCTCTTTTTATTTTCATTGACATATAATAATTATTCATGTCTGAGGGAAACTGACAATGTGCACTGATTGTGGTTATTAGGCATATCTATCACTTCAGACATTGATTATTTCTTTCTGATGACAAAATTCATCAAAATCTTGTCCTTTGGGTATTTTCAAATGCACTATGTGTTATTGGAAACTACAGCAATTCTACTGTGTCATGAACTGCCATTAACTCCTCAACTAGGGTAGGCTGCATGACCTCTTCTCCACCCAAGCTGAAATTTTGGCCGGCTTGATCTCCACACAGGTAACCACAGCTCCTATGAGCTGCTGTGTGCAACAGCCATGTCACTCCAGGACCCACCATGTTAAAGCCTCCTCCACATACAGTAGTGTAACTGCTGGCTTTTCACCCAGACTCTTTGTTCCCAGAGATAATGACTCTGAGAATGTATAAAATGAATAATGCAATGCCTTGGCCAATAACTTTGGCTTGCTCCCTGACTAAGCTCATAACTCATATAACCCTTTCAATTCTTCTACCATACATTTCTACTAAACCTCTCCTCAGTTTTATGTGACCATCTTCTGTGTCTGGGTGAATCTCTCCATTTATTCTATTCTATGAATGCCACATGGCTGGTCTTCTTTTCAGTTTCATGAGTCTATCTCCTCCAGTGTTCTGGGCAAATCTGCATCTGACTCTTTCCCAGAATCAATCAACCAATCTCTCTCTCTCTCTCTCTCTCTCTCTCTCTCTCTCTCTCTCTCTCTCTACCAAAACTCCCATTTATTTCCTACCTCAGCTCATTGGCCATAGGCTTTTGTATAGATGCTTCCATACAGTTCACAAATGATTCTCTCTACACATCAGCTCTTAATTTTTCTGCCTCCTCTTCCTCAGTGTTTCCTGAGCCTTGGAAGAGGCTAACACAGATGACGGCCCACAGTTAAATACTCACAGTTACTAATACTCAGATCCACTCTAGGTAACTTTCCTCCACTGTCCAGCTGCCCAACTCCCTTTCAAACCACTTACTTTCTTTGAATTGTCAATCTATTCAGAGCAAACTCTTTAATATCCATGTCATGTCTTTTTTATTCCTTGTAGTTTGAGTTACATAAAGAGGGAGTGCGTAGCCAGTAAGAGGTAAAGAAGGTGGTTGCCTAGGAGTTCAAGTGAACTGTCATATAAAAGTTCTAAGAGCATCTGGAGAACCATAGTTAGACCCCCAATCTTCACCCTATCCTTTTCTGCAGTCTTCAGGTTCTTAGAGTTTTCCCATTCCTCCACTATTTAGAGTTTTGCCCCATGAAGCTCTTGTCCACATGTTCCTATCTTAGCAGGCCCAAGAGTTCAGTACACTTGGTTGCTAGTCCTCTTACAATAGATATATCTCCTTCTCAAACTCTAAGATTATTGGCCTTTCTCCTTTGCTCTGTTTTGTGATAGTTTGTTTCTTTTTCTTTTGGGTTCTGTTACTCCCATGGGATACTTGGATGAGACAAAGATCTGAACGTAGAAATGCTACCTGCAATTGTGTTCTCTGAGGGTAATGCCAGGACCCTCACCCAGGCTCCTAAGGAAGGAAGCATGGCCTTGAGTTAATGTCCTTATAACCAGCAACAGTTCTTTTGCTACAACACTAAAGCCACACATAAAATTAGACAATTGCAAGTATTCCTCAAAAGAAAACTGATATATAGATATAACTGTGTGCATGCATGCACACACACACATACACACACACACACACACACACACACACACACCACACATACATATCATTCATATTTAATCCTAAGTGACAAATGCCACCAATGGGTATTTTAAAGTCTGTAAGCTAAGCCTCATAGAAGCTCAATTAGCAACATTCCTAACTGCAGAATCATACATCATGACTGACTTTCAACATCACCCTCTCAAATGGCACCCTCATCCTCCTGATCATGTCTAATGACCTGTAATAATCTAATATAGAGAGTTTTCCAGTGTGTTATAACTTAATGGGTTTTTCTTAAAACATGATTATCCCTTCTGTTACAAGTTTGTTATGCAAGTATTAATCCTCACAATGTACTGGGCAAAAGAATCATAAATGATTTCAAACTTTCTATGTACCTCAAACATAAAATCTTGTAAGACCAACCAGTTTTAGATATTTTATCCAGGCACTCACCCATTTAAGGTTGCGATAATCTAGGGGATCAAAAGGGAGAAAATGCCCAGGGTTGGGGAGCATGAAAATGTGGAATGCATATTTATCCTGTGCAGGAGCTTCATGTCCAGGTGTACTGCCCTCCTTCCACCTCAAAGTGAGGGATCATGAAAAAAATATATAATATAATGAAAAACACTCTGGTTCTCAATACTGTGAACTTCTAAAAACCCATGTTAAGTATGTGATGCATCTGCAAATGCATTTCCTGGCAGAGGCGAGACAAATGTGGTGCCACAATTGAGCGAATGAGAATTTAGAATCCCTGGAAGAAGGAGCCATTTCTCTTCCCCCAAATTGGATTTGCATGCTCATATACTCCATCAGTGCCCCCCACCATTAAATTCATCACATCCTAAATGGCATTAGAAAAACAAATTCTCTCCTTCTAATGAGTATTTCATGTGTTTCTTCTTGGTTTCCCTGCTCAAGCACTTTGTCATAGGCAAGGGTAACACATTTGGACTTTAAAATAAATTTGAACTGGGCCTCTAAAAGAAAAGAGGGTGGTAAATGCCTGGCAAGGTAAATAATTTGATAAGACATAGAAGTAATGAGATTTCACCCAGTATTCAGTGAAGCTTGAAGATTTAATTCTGCTAAGAATAACAAGAGAAAGAAAAATGGGCACCCCAGTTTTGTTTTAATTGCAAGATTAATCCTTGCTAGAAAGAAAAACAAGAGCGTTTACTGATGAAAACTTTCTTGTTGACAGCCAGTGATGTTGATATTTTCACAGTATTAACTAGGAGATGAATTATTATGTTTGCGTGTTGCTTCTTAACTTCATTCTCCATGTGTGAAGAATGGGAAGCAGGGGATCACGTCAGACAGCATGAGGTTCCAGCATCAGCTGCTCTCATCCCACATCCCAGCTCCACCCTCCTGACCCTGCTGCTCAAGCAGAGACAGGAAGAGAAATCCCTATGTGACATCATTGTGATGGCCATGTACGGTCTTTGTTTTTCATTTGTTTGTTGTTTGTTTTTTTTTCCGTTCAGTGGGGGCTTGTCAGAAAAACTACATGAATTTCTTTCAAACGGGCACTAGGAAAAATAATACTTCTTCACTAACATCAGGTAACACATGGGTGCAAAACACTTTACCATTTTTTTTTCTTGATTACATGATCAAAATTACCACATTGGGAATTGGTGTTTGCTCCAATCTAACTTCCGGAATTATGAAGAGGCACAAAGGGAAAGCAACTTGCCCAATGTCACATGCTGACAGGGTCATTATGCATATTCATTACTAATACAGATTCACATTAAACAGCAAAACCAAACCGTCATTCTTAGTAGAACCTATCAGCTCAACATTAACTAATAGAGAGCTTATTAAAAAAAAAACAACAGTTGCAGTCAGTACTTTTTAGTTCTCTCTTAGAAGTACAAAATGTTAGGAATTTGTGGAGCTTAATTGGGAATAAATTGGCTACGTGTGGACTAAATCATGACTTCTCTACATAACCAACAATACAGCCTGGAAGAAGATAGTGATGCTTGGACCTTGAAGAAAATTAATACCAACCACATTACATTTTAGGTCCTCAGAGCTCCATGGCCAAAGACCAGAAAGTGTCTTTAGTCCTGATTGAACATTCTACTTAGCCCAAAGTATACCAGAGCAGAGGATTACTTGACTCAACATGGCCTATCCTACCTAGGGCACGAATAAACATGCCAAACTCTTGCTGCAAGTGAATTTAACAGCAAGTCTTGTTTCATAGAGAAACACTTATGAATCCAAGCTCTTACCTGTCTTCATTGTTAGTACTCTGTGAGAGCTCGAAGAGGCAAGAGCGAAGAGAGAGCGAGAGGAGGGGCAAGTAGCCCCTTTTATAGTGGGCCAGGTCTATGGGGCAGGGCATACCTGGCTGTTGCCAGGTAATTATGGGGTGGAGCTTAGACAGAATACTAACATTCATGGATAGTTCTTTTCTGAACTAATCTCAATCTGTGGTATCACCAGGACAGAGAGAGAGAGAGAGAGAGAGAGAGAGAGAGAGAGAGAGAGAGAGAGAGATCCAAACAGAATGCTTAAATATGACTCGAAATGAGACAGCAACAGGGACAATAAAATACGGATTTAAAATCAGTATTCCTTAATCAAGTAAGGCTAATGAAATGGCAGTCTTCAGTTTTATTCTGGGTCACCCCCCCCTTTTTTCATCTTTGAAGTTGGCTATATTGAAATGCTGTGTGAGAAACAATGGAAAGCGTTATATGTTTTTTTTTTAATGAAAAAAAAAAATGAATCTGATGTTTAGCCCTTAAGGGCCACATCTAAAAATAGCAGTGTTTTTCAGGGAGTGGTTAGTATGTTCCTGGTTCTATAAGAGTTTATATCACTTTTTCATCCTTTTTACCCCCCTGAAACCTGCTGTCCACTCTTGTCTATAATATTATCCTCCTCAGCCAAAGAATGGATGTAAGAAATGTGGCTAATTTACACAATAAAATACTATCCAGCTATTAAAAACAAAGGCATCGTGAATTTTCCAGGCAAATGGATGAAACTAGAAAATATCATCCTGAGTGAGGGAACCCAGACCTAAAAGGACATGCTTGGTATGTTCTTATTTATAAGTAGATATTAGTCATAAAGTCCAGGACACCCACAATACACTCTACAGACCTAGAAGGATGGTCCTTGTGAGGATAGCTGAATCTCACTTAGAAGTGGGAGTAAACTAGTCACAGGAGGAGGGTGGAGGGAGGCACCTACCTGGGTGAAAGAGAGGATGGGGAGAAGTATAGTTGTGGACTCGGGAGAGAGGGTCAGAGGGGCAGGAGAATTAATGGAAATCTGCAGCTTGCTGGAGTGGGGGGTTGAGGGGCATCTTTAGGGTGTGGTTAGACCTGGTTTGGAGGAGGATTCCAGGAGTCAATATGGGTAGCTTTAGCTGAGACTCATAGTCATTGGGATGTGGAACCTGAAGAGGCTACTTCCTATAGCCAGGCAGGACCTCCAGTGAAAGAATAAGGACACCAATCCACTCACAAAATTTTTGACCCAAAATTTGTCCTGTCTACAAGAAATTAAGGGACAAAAATGGAGCAGGGGCTAAGAATGGCCAACCAATAATGGCCCAATCATTGAGACCCGTGTCATTGGCAAGCACCAATCCTTGACACTATTAACGATACTCCATTATGCTTGCAGACAGGAGGCTAGCATAACTGTCCTCTGAGAGGCTCTACCCAGCAGCTGACTGAAAGAGATGTAGAGACCCACAGACAAGCATTGAATGAAGTTTGGGGACGCTTATGGAAGAGTGGAGGGAAAGACTGAGGCCCCTGAAGAGATAGAAACTCCACAGGAAGACCAACAAAGTCAACTACCCTAGACCCTTGAGGGTTCTTAGAGACTAAGTCACCAACCAAAGGGCATACCCAGACTGTATCAAGGACACGCTGCTCTCATATGTAGCAGAAGTGCAGCTTGGCCTTCATGTGGGTCCCCAAACAACTGAAGCAGGAGTTGTCCTTAAAGCTGTTGCCCGACAGTGAAATCCTTTCCCCTAAATGTGCTGCCCTGTCTGGCCTAAGCGGGAGAAGATGTGTCTAGCCCTCCAGAGATTTGATGTGACAAGGTTGAACGACACCCCATATGCGCCCCCACCCTTTCAGAGGAGAAGGAGAGGGGGATTTGGGAAGAGGGATTGTGGGGGAGGAACCAGGAAGGGGGCAGCAATCAGGATGTAAAGTGAATAAATAAATTAATTAATAGGAAAAAAGAAAACAAAATTGATCTTAAAACAAGCAAGCAAGCAAACAAACAAACAAACAAACAAAAGGATGGATTAAGGGTATGGCTGAAGATCTAGACCACATGGAAAAGACTCATCTATAAGCAACTTATATACCAAGTGTGAGAGAAAGCATACTGTGCCCTTCCAAAATAAAGTGATGAGATTTACATGCAAAGCCAGCAAGAAGCTATGGAGGTGTCAAGCAGTAGGTGGTTCCCATGGAAGAAGCCATGCAGGGCAACAGGTCAGCCTGGATGCAGGGGGCCCCTGCAGTCACCTCTCTGCTGGCTAGAACAACTACTGTAATTTACAAGGATAATGAAATAGACCAAATTGATGATATGCACTGTTAGGAGCTAGTGCATTTGCTGACAATGTACTGCAAATTTATTCTTACCAGACTTGTTCTATTAAAACCATAGCAGAGCAAAACTGTGTCTGGGCAAATTGTTAAATACATTTTGGTCCCCAATTGTGTCAATTTCCAATGAGAAGCATGCAGTCTCCAAGAAGAAGCCTGTGTACTCAGGGATGCAGGTGGGAATGTGGGTCACAGTACCTTGTGATTAACTGAAGAAGCTTAATTGGGGATATTATCTTGCCTGTCTGTGTTACTCTGGTTCAAGAACAACAACAACAAAAAAAAAGGTGAATGTCAAAAAGACAGAAACTGGGCTGGAGAGGTGGCTCAGTGGTTAAGGGCCCTGGCTGCTCTTCCAGAGGTCCTGAGTGCAATTCCCAGCAACCACAGGGTAGCTCATGACCATCTATAATGAGATCTGATGCCCTCTTCTGGAATTGGGGTGTACATGCAGATAGAGCACTCATACACTAGATAGGTAGATAGATAGATAGATAGATAGATAGATAGATAGATAGATAGATAGATAGATAGATAGATAGATCTTTAAAAAAAAAAGGCTGAGACTTCGTTTGGGTCCATCACATTCCCAAAAGATACTTTGCAAAAGGAAAGCAGGAAACAAGAGGCAGTACTAGTACAAATACACACTCTTGTACTTGCTGCTTGTTAATTGATTTGGAGGTGAGGGAATTCTCGATTCTAGCAAGCCAGCAAAGGTGCATGAAAGTCGAAATGTTCCACCCCGGAACAAGAATGTTGCATTGTTTGCCATGTGCACGTTCAAAACACCTAAAAGATATTGGTTTGTCATTGAAAGGCAATTACCATGGGCTCTGAGAGATTTATCTTATTTCATTTTGGTTTGGTTTGTTTCTTTACCATCATTGAGTAAAATAAGCTTCCATGTCTCATTTTACACATGAAAGAAACAAAGAGACTGAGATTAGAAGAAGAAGAAGAAGAAGAAGAAGAAGAAGAAGAAGAAGAAGAAGAAGAAGAAGAAGAAACCTTTTGCATAGAGGAGAGCCACTGGTGACTGTTGGGCTCTGATTTTGACCATAGTTTTCTGAGCAAACTTGTTTGCCTGCTCCGCAGCCAGCCTGTTCATTACATAACACAGTATTAACCCTCAGGCCACTCTAATGGTCTTTTGAGTTTTCCAAACAAGTTTGGGATTACCCTTGCGCACCTGCAGAGATGGCTATCTAAATTTCTAGGCCAGACATGCTGACGCCCTTTTCACAGGAAAGACTTGGAAGGATCAAGTTATCTTCTAAGCCCAGCAAATATCCGTGGGCCTATGGAGGGAAGATGGCCTTTGCGAGCAATGGCCAGACCTCTTAGATTTGTGAAATATAGACTGTAGACTGTGTGTTCGTGAAATATAAAATGTAAGCTATAGAAATAATGACGTCAGCACTAATCAAATAAATGCCCTGCTGCTGTGCTCTACAGTCTAATGCCCAGTCCTTTTAAACTGTCTTTACTTCTATCAAAAACTCGTGCAGTGGCTTCCTCAGACACCACCAAGGCAAACAGCCCTGCCTTTTGAAGAAGTCATTCTCCTTAATCACATCTTTAAGAGACTGGACCCCACACATTTGTGTTATTTTGCTTCTTGTCTTAAAGGATTATTTTAATGAAGAATGTTTTTCAATAGTAAATATGCTTACAGGTCTACATCAAGAGATGAAAGGGTTTGAACTCCATTTGTCTTTAGGGGTTGGCAGATTTTACTGCTTACAACCTACAGTGTATAACAACGATGTCTACTTTTGATGAGCAAAAATATCACTTAAAATCAGCATCAGTTTACTAAACATACTGAACAAGACCAATGTAAAAAATGTACTAGATACATATACTAAGAGCTTTAGTTGAGCAAGTTTTGTAGTGGGTAACAAATCATCTAAGAAAAAACAATGAAATTGCTTTTAAAAGGGAAGCTTTAAAAAAGATTAGAGCAATAAAATGTTTTTTGTTTTTCTAAATGAGATGTAGAATCTTGGGAGCAGAAGTGAGGAAGGAAAGCAATTTCTTTTGTTTGTTGTTGTTGTTGTTGTTGTTGTTGTTGTTGTTTTTCGAGACAGGGTTTCTCTGTGTAGCCCTGGCTGTCCTGGAACTCACTTTGTAGAACAGGCTGGCCTCAAACTCAGAAATCCACCAGCCTCTGCCTCCCAAGTGCTGGAATTAAAGGCGTGTGCCACCACCACCTGTCTGGAAAGCAATTTCAAAGTCAATATCTAGAAAAGAAGCTATGTGTGTCCAGTCATAAGGTCATATATAACAAATGTGTGTGTCTGTCAGAAACCTACTTCCCAGCAATTTCTCTTCCTTTGTTGTGCTGTAAAAGTGTGAGCCTTTTTATAAGAGGACATCATCTATGAATTTAACCATTTTGCACTAACCCATGGAGCAATATGTGAGCCAGATTTGAAATCTGATTCTTCAGCCTTGCAAATGAAGGCTTTTAACGACTGGGCACAGGAAGAAACTTCCCATTGCTCTGTTTTCTATGCGTATTTTCCCTTCCCCCTTTCATGCCAATCTGATTATTTTGCATGGACTCTGTGTGCCATAAAATACCCCCACTAACCAAGTCACTGCCTCCTCCTCCTCCTCCTCCTCCTCCTCCTCCTCCTCCTCCTCCTCCTCCTCCTCTTTGTCCTCCTCCTCCTCTTTCTCCATTTGCTGTTTTGGTCCTGTTGAGTGTAAATTGAATCTTTAGCATTAGCCCTCAGGGTGGTATTCTAAAATAAATGCCCCTGGCAGTCACATTTCTTTGTTGTTTTTAACACTCTCCCCATAATAAATTCATTTTCCTGCTGATTAAATTGTACTGACCTTTCTCCACACACGATTTTTTAAATTAAGCTCAGTGAGAGAAAAACAAAGGTGGGAAGAAAGAAAGAAACGATGCAAAATAAAACAAACCCACTGATATGTAGCTCCTGCTTTCTTTCTAATCAAATATTTATAGGACTTCCTTCCCCTTTAAAGTGGGACAATGCCTCCAAGGAGTTGTATCTTCCTGTCAACTGAACTGGGGTGAATATAATGTGAACAAGTTTAAGGATGAAAACAGTAGGAAAATTCCTGTATCTGGAGTCAGAACTACAATCAAAATCGTGGTGATTTGTTGCTTTGTACACCTGGCGTTAATCTCCATTCTGTGTGTGCTGGCTGGTTTTTATTTTAACTTGATACAATCTAAAGTTCTCTGAGAGGAAGGAACTTCCACCAACAAAATGCCTCTATAAGATTTGGCTGTAGGTCATCTTCTTAATCAGTCATTGATGGGGAAAAGCCCCGGCTCTCGGGTGGGTGGTATTTATACCCTCCCTGGGCCGGTGCTTATGGGTTTCATAAGAGAGCAGGGTGAGCAAGCCATGAAGAGCAATTCAGTGAGCAGCATCCCTCCATGGCCTCTGCATCAGCTCCTGTCCCCAGGTTTCCACCTGGTTTGAGTCCTACCTTTGCTATCTTCAATGGACTGTGACTCTGGGTTTTTAAGCCAAATAAACCCTTTCCAACCTAACTTTCTCTTGGTCATGGTGTTTCATCACCCCAATAATAACCCTAAGACACCATGCTTCTGTATTTGCAGTAGCATTTTCAAGTGCTTTTCCAGCAATAAAAGTCCACGAATGTTGTAGTGAACTATTTAGGTTTTGGTAAGTGACTGACCCATTCTCTTAACGGTATTGATTTATAGCTGACCCTTTGTTGTTTTTGTGGTGTGTTTAGTGATAAAATGTAATTATCGAGGTGTATGTCAAATAACCATCTAGCTAGCTAGATGTTGAACTTTAAATGTGGGATCTGAGGGGCAGTTCAATGCCCCAGACTGAGCATGTCAATACAAGTGCTCTAAGCAGAGAGTCTGTATTCAGTACATTAGCTTAGATGTCTGGGAATGGCTCTAGCAATTTGCCTAAATGGTATATTTATGAGTTTCTGGACCCAAAGATAACACACACTGTAGGAATTTGAGATCACAGAAATTCTAAGTCCCAAAGGCAGCTCTCTATCCATTAAGGCTTTGAGAACATGTTAGTGAATGTTCCTCCAGCAACTGAATAGAACTGCTTGTTGGATTCCCCGTCCAGGTCTGGAACATCTATGGGAGGTATTATTGCTAATATGTATTCTTTGAATCCAAAGATCCTGAGACAGAAGAGAGGTGGGGAGGCCAGATGACAGAACTTAATGACCAGCAACTAGGGCACAGCAGGCATCATGACCTGGTTACTTACCAGATGTTCTAAACAGCAGAGAGCTTTGACATTATCTGATCATGGGTCTGTAGGACTGACAGACACCCTGCTATCTTGTCTGATGTGATAAGTGAGAAGAGTTTAGAGACAGTAAACATTAGATTTGCCTGAAATAACACAGTAGAGGTATATAGCCTAAAGACCATTTTTCAATGTGTGACCCATGCACAGTGAGAGCTCTTACAGGGCATGCAAGCACATTTTGTACTTCATAAAGAGTAAGGGTGGATTGTCTGTTTCTAGAATTCAGGTTTTAGATGGGCCTCCATTTTTAAGATGTAAAGGGCCATAGGATGACATTCAGTGGCTGATAGCACCTGGTGATTTTTAATGCAACCATATTTTTAGGATAAGTAGAAATCCCAACCAGGCTAATAAGGCAAGAATAAGAAGAGGAAGTGTCTTATTTGTCACACAGAAAAATAGGAGCTTGTCATCATTTGTAGACGACATGAAAATAGAAATGGTCCCCAGATCTTTGTAGAACTCTGATTGACAACTTGACTTTCACATACTAAGACTCATAATATAGAGTTTATAAAATGACCAAGCGGTTTCCATCCAGTCGGCAGTGGAACCAGCCTCCGCCACCTTCCCAGGTGTTCCACTCCAGCTTGCGGAACCAGGTAACAGAGATATCCCGAGTTTAAGACCTTTGGGGACTGAGGCCTTGAGCAGGAGCTGTGCACAGAGCAGTGGTTTGGGGGACACCAGCCAAACCTGGGCTCTGTGCCCTGAGGGCGACCCCGCACTCCCTGCAGCCTCCGCCATCTTCGCAGCTGTTCCGAACCAGCCTGCAGAACCAGCTTCCACCATCTTCCCAGATGTTTCCATCCAGCTGGCAGAACCAGCCTCTGCCAGCTTCCCAGCTGTTCCGATCCAGACTGCGGAATCAGCCTCTGCCATCTTGCCAGCTGTTTCGAACCAGCCTGTGGAACCAGGTATCCAAGATATCCTGAGTTTAAGACCTTTGGGGACTCAGGCCTTGAGCAGGAGCTGCACACAGAGCTGCAGTATGGGGGGCCCCAGCCAAGCGTGGGCTCTGTGCCCTGAAGGTGGACCCCGCACTCCCTGCAGCCTCTGCCATCTTCCCAGCTGCTTTGAACCAGCAGGCAGAACCAGGTACCCGAGATATCCCGAGTTTAAGACATCTGGGGACTCAGGACACCAGACAGCAATCCCTGAGCAGGAGCAGTGCAGAGCAGCTACCCAGCAGGCGGAACCAAGGACCTCAGATATCCGGAGTTTAAGACCTCAGGGGACTCAGGCCACCTGTCAGCAATCTGTGAGCAGGAGCCCTGCAGAGTAGTGGTTCAGGTGTCCCAGTCATGGGGAAATAGCCTTACAAGCCCACAGGAGGTTCAAGCACCAGTTAGTAACTACAGGACCAAATAACACCAGAGATAACCAGATGGCAAAAGGCAAACGTAAGATCGTTACTAACAGAAATCAAGGCAATATGGCAGCATCCGAACCCAGTTCCCCAAAAGCAATAAATCTTGGATACTCCAACACACCAGAAAAACAAGACTCAGATCTAAAATCACTGGTCAGGATGCTGATAGAGGAACACTTAGATAAATCTCTTAAAGTAATACAGGAGAAATTAGATCAAAAGCTAGAAGCCCTTACAAGGCAAACACAAATAAGTCTCAGATACCCCAACACACCAGAAAAACAAGACTCAGATCTAAAATCACTGGCCAGGATGCTGATAGAGGATCACATAGAAAAATCTCTTAAAGAAATACAGGAAAAAATAGATCAAAAGCTAGAAGCCCTTACAAGGCAAACACAAAAATCACTTAAAGAAATTCAGGAGAATATGGATCAAAAAATGAATGCCAATAAGGGGGAAACGCAAAAATCACTTAAAAAAATACAAGAGAACATGGGTCAACAGGTAGAAGTCATAAAAGAGAAAACACAAAAATCCCTTAAAGAATTATAGGAAAACACAAACAAGCAATTGAAAGATCTGAGCAAAACCATAGGGAATCTAAAAACATAAGTAGAAACAACTAAAAAATCGCAAAGGGAGACAATGTTGGAGATAGAAAACCTTGGGAAGAAATCAGGAGTCATAGATGCAAATATCAACAATAGAATACAAAAGATAGAAGACAGAATCTCAGTTGCTGAAGATACCATAAGAATCATGAAATCAACAATTAAAGAAAATGCAAAATGCAAAAAGCTGGTAACCCAAAACATTCAGGAAATCCAGGACACAATGAGAAGACCAAACCTAAGGATTATAGGGATAGATGAGAATGAAGATCAACAACTTAAAGGGCCAGCAAATATCTTCTACAAAATTATGGAGGAAAACTACCCCAACCTAAAGAGAGAGATGCCCATGAATATACAAGAAGCCTACAGAACCCCAAACAGACTGAACCAGAACAGAAATACTTCCTGTCACATAATAATCAAAACCCCAAATGTACTAAACAAAGAAAGAATATTAAAGGCAGTAAGAGAAAAAGGGCAAGTAACATACAAAGGAAGACCTATCAGAATTACACCAGACTTCTCACCTGAGACCATGAAAGCTAGAAGATCCTGGGCGGACCCCATGCAGATTCTAAGAGAACACAAACTTCAGCCAAAACTACTATACCCAGCAAAACTCTCAATTGCCATAGATGGGGAAACCAAGGTATTCCATGACAAAACCAAATTTGCACGATATCTATCTACAAACCCAGCCCTACAAAGGATAATAGGGGGAAAATACCAACACAAGGAGGGAAACTACACCCCAGAGCAAACATGATAGAAACCCCATCTCATCAAACCCAAAAGAAGAGAACCACTCAAATATAAAAAATAACGCCCAAAATGTCAGGAAGTAATAATTACTATTACTTAATATCTCTTAACATCAATGGACTCAATTCCCCAATAAAAAGACACAGACTAACAGACTGGATACTGAAACAAGACCCTACATTTTGCTGCATACAAGAAACACATCTCAGTGTCAAAGACAAACACTACCTTAGAGTAAAAGGTTGGAAGACAATTTTACAAGCAAATGGTCTCAGGAAACAAGCCGGAGTAGCCATTCTAATATCATATAAAATTGACTTTCAACCTAAAGTCATCAAAAGAGACACGGAAGGTCACTTCTTGCTTGTCAAAGGGAAAATCCACCAAGAAGAATTCTCAATACTGAACATCTATGCCCCAAATGTAAGGGCACCCTCATTCATAAAAGAAACTTTACTAAAGCTTAAATCACACATTGTACCTAACACAATAATTGTAGGTGACTTCAACACTCCACTCTCCTTAATGGACTGATCAGGAAAGCAGAAACTAAACAGGGACACAGGGAAACTAATTGAAGCTTTGGACCAATTGGATTTAACAGATATACATAAAACATTTCATCCTAAAGCAAAAGAATATACCTTTTCTCAGCACCTCATGGTACCTTCGCCAAAATTGATCATATAATTGGTCACAAGACAGACCTCAACAAATACAAGAAGACTGAACTAATCCCATGCTTCCTATCAGATCACTATGGAGTAAAAGTGGTCTTCAACAGCAAGAAGAACAACAGAAAGCCCACATACACATGGAAACTGAACAATATTCTACTCAATGACAACTTGGTCAAGGAAGAAATAAAGAAAGAAATCAAAGACTTTTTAGACTTCAATGAAAATGAAGGTATGAGCTACCCAAATCTATGGGACACAATGAAGGTAGTGCTAAGAGGAAAACTCGTAGCCCTGAGTGCCTACAAAAAGAAACTGGAGAGAGTATGCACTAGCAATTTAAGAGCACACCTGAAGGCCCTGGAACAAAAAGAAGCTAATTCACCCCAGGAGGAGTAGAAGACAGGAAATCATCAAACTAAGGGCTGAAATAAATCAAGTAGAAGCAAAGAGAACCATACAAAGAATTAACAAAACCAAGAGCTGGTTCTTCAAAAAATCAACAAGATAGATAAACTCTTAGCTAGAATAACCAAAGGGCACAGAGACAGTATCCAAATTAACAAAATTAGAAATGAAAGGGGGGATATAACAACAGAAACTGAGGAAATTCAAAAAAATCATCAAATCCTACTACAAAAGCCTATACCCAACACAACTGGAGAATCTGGAGGAAATGGACAATTTCCTAGACATATACCAAATACCAAAATTAAACCAGGATCAATTAGATCAGCTAAACAGTCCCATAACCCCTAGAGAAATAAAAGGGGTTATAGAAAGTCTCCCAACAAAAAAAAAAGTACGGGACCAGATGGTTTTAGTGCAGAATTCTATGAGACCTTCAAAGAAGACCTAACACCAACACTCCTCAAACTATTCCACAAAAGAGAAACAGAAGAAACACTGCCCAACTCATTCTACAAAGTCACAATAACGCTGATACCAAAAGCACGCAAAGATCCTACAAATAAAGAGACCTACAGGCCAATTTCTCTTATGAATATTGATGCAAAAATACTAAATGAAATTCTTGCCAATCGAATCCAAGAGCACATCAAAACGATCATTTACCACGATCAAGTAGGCTTCATCCCAGGAATGCAGGGATGGTTCAATATATGAAAATCCATCAATGTAATCCACTACATAAACAAACTAAAAGAAAAAAACCACATGGTCATCTCATTAGATGCTGAAAAAGCATTTGACAAAATTCAACATCCTTTCATGCTAAAGGCCCTGGAAAGAACAGGAATTTAAGGCCCATACCTAAATATAGTAAAAGCAATATACAGCAGACCAGTAGCCAACATCAAAATAAATGGAAAGAAACTTGAAGCAATCCCACTAAAATCAGGGACTAGACAAGGCTGCCCTCTCTCTCCATATCTTTTCAATATAGTACTTGAAGTTCTAGCGAGAGCAATTAGACAACATAAGGAAGTCAACGGGATACAAATTGGAAAGGAAGAAGTTTTTGCAGATGATATGATAGTATATGTAAGTGACCCAAAAAACTCCACCAGAGAGCTCCTACAGCTGATAAACAACTTCAGCAAAGTGGCTGGTTATAAAATCAACTCAAGCAAATCAGTAGCCTTCTTGTACTCAAAGGACAAGCAGGCTGAGAAAGAAATTAGGGAAATAACACCCTTCACAAATAGCCACAAACAATATAAAGGATCTTGGCGTGGCTTTAACCAAACACATGAAAGAACTGTATAACAGGAACTTCAAGGCCTTGAAGAAAGAAATCGAAGAAGACCTCAGGAGATGGAAAAATATTCCATGCTCTTGGATTGGCAGGATCAATATAGTAAAAATGACCATCTTGCCAAAAGCAATCTACAGATTCAATGCAATCCCCACCAAAATCCCAATTCAATTCTTCATAGATCTAGAAAGAGCAATTCTCAAATTCATCTGGAGTAACAAAAAACCCAAGATAGCTAAAATTATTCTCAACAATAAAAGGACTTCTGGGGGAATCAATATCCCTGACCTCAAACAGTACTACATAGTAATTGTGCTAAAAAACTGCATGGTATTGGTACAGCGACAGGCAAGTAGATCAATGGAATAGAATTGAAGACCCAGAAATGAACCCAAAGACTTATGGTCACTTGATCTTTGATAAAGGAGCTACAACCATCCAGTGGAAAAAAGATAACCTTTTCAACAAATGGTGCTGGTTCAACTGGAGGTCAACATGCAGAAGAATGCGAATTGACCCACTCTTATCTCCTTGTACTAAGATCAACTCCAAGTGGATCAAGGACCTCCACATAAAACCAGACACACTGAAACTAATAGAAAAGAAACTGGGGAAGACCCTGGAGGACATGGGCACAGGGGGAAAGTTTCTGAACAGAACACCAATAGCTTATGCTCTAAGATCAAGAATTGACAAATGGGACCTCATAAAATTACAAAGTTTCTGTAAGGCAAAGGACACTGTCAGAAGGACAAAACAGCAACCAAAAAATTGGAAAAAGATCTTCACCAACCCCACATCTGACAGAGGGCTAATATCCAATATATACAAAGAACTCAAGAAGTTAGACCCCAAAGAACCAAATAACCCTATCAAAAAATGGGGTACAGAGCTAAACAAAGAATTTTCACCAGAAGAAATTCAGATGGCTGAGAAGCACCTTAAGAGATGTTCAACATCATTAGTCATCAGGGAAATGCAAATCAAAACAACCCTGAAATTCTACCTCACACCAGTCAGAATGGCTAAGATTAAAAACTCAAGGAACAATATGTGCTGGTGAGGATGTGGAGAAAAAGGAACACTCCTACACTGTTGGTGGGATTGAAAGATGGTACAACCACTCTGGAAATCAGTCTGGTGGTTTCTCAGAAAATTGGGCATGACACTTCCAGAGGACCCTGTCATACCACTCCTTGGCATATACCCAGTGGAATCCCCTGCATACAATAAAGACACATGCTCCACTATGTTCATAGCAGCCTTATTTATAATAGCCAGAAGTTGGAAGGTGTCCAGATGTCCCTCAAAGGAGGAATGGATCCAGAAAATGTGGTATATTTATACAATGGAATACTACTCAGCAATTAAAAATAATGAATTCATGCAATTTGTAGGCAAGTGGTTGGATCTGGAAAATATCATCCTAAGTGAGTTAACCCAATCACAAAAGAATACACATGAAATGTAATCACTGATAAGTGGATATTAATGAGCCCAAAAGCTCTGAATACTCAAGGCACAATTAGCAAATCAAAAGATTCCCAAGAAGGAAGGAAGGAAAGGACCCTGGTCCTGAAAAGACTGGATCCAGATTTGTAGGAGAGTATCAGAACAGAGATATGGGGGTGGGGGTGATTGGGGAATGGGTGGAGGGAAGAGGACTTATGGGACATATGGTGTGTGGGGGGGGAACTGGGAAAGGGAAAAGCCTTTGGAATGTAAACAAAGAATATAGAATCTAAAGGAAAAAATAAAATAAAATAAAATAAAATAAAATAAAATAAAATAAAATAAAATAAAATAAAATAAAATAAAATAAAATAAAATAAAATGACCAAGCTCTGCCAAGATTTCTTCAAAGCAAAAATTCCTTCACGGAGATGTACTTGGGAATCTAATCTTACTACACAGTGTGATGAGCTATACACACAGGTCAGATGAGTCAGTACTACTCAAAAAACAAACAAACATAAAACACAAATACAAACAAAAATTCACAACTTCCTAGTGTTCCAATCATCGTTAATGTTAAAGACAGCGCTTACTAGAAATAAATATCTCTACAAGCATTATCTCTGTAATTTGGATAATATGTAGATGTCTATTACACTATGTATAGAACAAACCTAATTTCAGAGGTGAATTAGGCAATGTTAGGAGAGACACATACAGAACACAATTGACTCTTTAACCCCAAACAAGCAATGATATCACAGGAAGGGCTACCGTCACCACTGTAGTACTTTTATTATGAACTCACTATGACATTGAACCTTGTGCAGTGTCAGCCTATGCATTTTAGGAACTAATGAATTCCAGTTTGTCTCATTTCAAGCCCTTGACTTTATTCTATCTCCCATCAAGCCCTGGGTATCCTTGATGTTTGCTATCAGAGTGTGTGGTGCCTTTCTCTCTGCAAGCAGTAGCAGAAACTACTTTAAATTATGTTCTATTGTGTGAGGTACAATGTGTGTTTTGAATTTTAGTAAATTTCTTTTATGAATGTGAGTGCCCTTGTATTTGGAACAAAGAATTTCAGAATTAAGAGGTCATCTTGGTAGATTTTTTTTTCTGTGATGAGTATGAAGTGTCCTTCCTTATCTTTGTTGATTACTTTAGGTTGAAAGTCCATTTTATTCAATATTAGAATGGCTATTTCAGAGACTTCAATACCCCCACTCTAATCAATGGACAAATCATGGAAACAAAAACTAGACAGAGTCACAATGAAACTAACAAGTTATGAATCAAATGGATTTAACAGATATCTATATAACATTTCATCCTAAAACAATATACCTTCTTCTCAGCACTTCATAATATGTTCTCCAAAACTGACCATATAATCTGTCACAAACCAGGCCTCCACAGATACAAAAAGATTGAAATAATTCCATGCAGCCTATCAGATCTCCATGGACTAAGGCTGGTTTTCAATAACAACAAAACAACTGAAAGTCCACATACACATGGAAGCTGGACAACACCCTACTCAATGATAACTTAATCAAGGAAGAAATAAAAAAAGAAATTGAATACATTTTAGAATTTAATAAAAATGAAGGCACAACATGCCCAAACTTTTGGGAAAGCAGTACTAAGAGGAAAACTTATAGCTCTGAGTGCCTCCAAAAAGAAACTGGAGAGAACATATACTAGCAACTTGGCAGCACATCTGAAAGCTCTAGATTAAAAAGAAGCAAATATAACCAGGAGGATCAGACAGTAGGAAATAATCAAACTCAGGGCTGAAATCAACCAAGTAGAAACAAAAAGAACTATACAAAGGATCAATCAAACCAGGAGCTGTTTTTATGAGAAAATCAACAAGATAGATAAACCCTTAGCCAGACTAACCAGAAGGCTCAGAGAGAGTATCCAAATTATCAAAATCAGAAATGAAAGTGGAGACATAACAAGAGAAACCAAGGAAATCCAAAGAAATTATTAGATCCTACTTTTAAAAAAACCTATATTCAACAAAACTGAAAATCTGGATGAAATGAACAATTTTCTAGACTGATACCAGATACCAAAGTTAAATCGGGATCAGATAAAACCATCTTAACAGTCCCATAACCCCCAAAGAAATAGAAGCAGACATCAATAATCTCCCAACCAAAAGAAGCCCAGGACCAGATGGGTGTAGTGAAGAATTCTATTAGACCTTCAAAGAAGACTGAAGAAGACCAATACTCTTCAAACTATTCCACAAAATAGAAACAGAAGGAAAACTACCTAGTTCCTTATATGAAGACACACTTACACTTATACCTAAACCACACAAAGACCCAACAAAGAAAGAGAACTTCAGACCAATTTCCTTTATGAAAATTAACATAAAAATACTCAATAAAATTCTCAAAAACGGAATCCAAGAACACATCAAAATGAACATCCATCATGACCAAGTAGGCTTCATCCCAGGTATGCAGGGATGGTTCAATATACAGAAATCCATCAACATAATCCACTATATAAACAAACTAAAAATGATCATTTCATTAGATGCTGAAAAAGCATTTGACAAAATCTAAAACCCCTTCATGATAAAAGTCTTGGAAAAATCAGGAATTCAAGGCCCATACTTAAACATGTAAAAGCAATATACAAAAAACAAGTAGCCAACATCAAACTAAATCTTGAAGCAATCCCACTAAAATCAGGGACTAGACAAGGCTGCCCATTCTCTCCCTACCTATTCAATTAAGTACTCGAAGTCCTAGCCAGAGCAATTAGACAACAAAAGGAAGTCAAAGGGATACAAATTGGAAAGGAAGAAGTCAAAATATCTCTATTTGCAGATGATATATTATACTTAAGTGACCCCAAAAACTCCACCAGAGAACTTCTACAGCTGATATACAACTTCAGCAAAGTGGCTGGATATAACATTAACTCAAACAAGTCAGTAGCCTTCCTCTACTCAAAGAATAAACAGGCTGAGAAAGATATTAGGAAATGACACCCTTTACAATTGTTACAAATAATATAAAATACCTTGGTGTGACTCTAACCAAGCAAGTGAAAGATCTGTATGGCAAGAATTTCAAGTCTCTGAAGAAAGGAATTGAAGAAGACCTCCGAAGATGGAAAGATCACCCATGCCCATGCTCATGGACTGGCAGGATTAATATAGTAAAAATGGCCATCCTGCCAAAAGCAATCTACAGAGCAATGGTGATAAAAACTGTACAGTATTAGTACAGTGACAGGCAAGTAGATCAATGGAACAGAAATGAAGATCCAGACATGAACCCACAAACCTATAATTAATTGATCTTTTACAAAGGAGCTAAAACCATCCAGTGGAAACAAGATAGCATTTTCAACAAATGGTGCTGGCTCAACTGGCAGTCAGCATGCAGAAGAATGCACATTGAAACATTCTTATCTCCTTGTACAAAGCTCAAGTTCAAGTGGATCAAGGACCTCCACATAAAACCACATACACCAAATCCAATATAAAAGAAATTGGGGGAAAGTCTCAAACACATGAGCACAGGGAAAAAGTTCCTGAACAGAACACCAATGGCTTATGCTCTAAGATCAAGAATTGACAAATGGGACCTCCTAAAATTGCAAAGCTTCTGTAAGGCATAGACACTGTCAATAGAACAAAACAGCAACCTACAGATTTGGAAAAGATCTTTACCAAACCTACATCCAATAGAGGGTGAATATCCAATATATAGAAAGAACTGAAGAAGTTAGACTCCAGCGAACCTAATAACCCTATTTTAAAAGGGGGGTACAGAGTTAAACAAAGAATTCTCAAATGAGGAATACCAAGTGGCTGAGACACACCTAAAGAAATGTTCAACATCCTTAGCATTTGGGGAAATGCAAATCAAAACAACCCTGGGATTCCACCTCACACCAGTCAGAATGGCTAAGATCAAAAACTCATGTTATAGCAGATGCTGGCAAGGATGTGGAGAAAGAGGAACTCTCCTCCATTGATGGGATTGCAAGCTGATAAAAACACCCTGGAAATCAGTTTGGCAAGGTTCCTCAGCAAATTGGACACAATATTACCTGAGGACCCAGCTATACCACTCCTGGGCATATATCCAAAAGATGCTCTAACATATAACAAGAACACATGCTCCACTATGTTCATAGCAGCCCTATTTATAATATCCAGAAGATGAAAAGAACCCAAGTGTCCCTCAACAGAGGAATGGATACAGAAAATGTGGTACATTTACAGAATGGAGCACTATTCAACTATTAAGGAAAATGAATTCATGAAATTCTTAGGCAAAAATATGGAACTAGAAAATATCACCCTAAGTGAGGTATCCCAATCACAAAAGAACACACATGGTATGTACTCACTGATAAGTTGATATTAGCCCAAAAGCTTGGAATACCCAATATACAATTTACAGACCACATGAAACTCAAGAAGAAGGAAGGACAAAGTGTGGATTCTTTGGTCCTTCCTAGAAGGGCTTATGAAATACCCACTGGAGGAAATACAGAGACAAAGTGTGGAGCAGAGACTGAAGAAAAGGTCATCCAGAGACTGCCCCACCTGGAGCTCCATCCCATGTACAATTACCAAACCCAGACACTATTGTGAATCTCAAGAAGTGCTTGCTGACAGGAGTCTGATATAGCTATCTCCTGAGAGGCCCTGACAGTGTCTAACAAATACTGAGGTTGATGCTTATAGCCAACCATCAAATGAGCATGGGGACCCCAATGGAGGACTTAGGGGAAGGACTCAAGGATCTGAAGGGGTTTGCAACCCCATAGGAAGAACAATATCAACCAATCAAACCCCCCAGAGTTCCCGTGAACTAAACCACCAACCAAAGAGTACACATGGAGGGACCCATGGCTCCAGCTGCATAGGTAGCAGAGGATGGCTTTGTTGGACTTCAATGGGAGGAGAAGCCCTTTGTTCAGTGAACACTGGATGCCCCAGTGTAGGGGAATGCCAGGACAGGGAAGCGAGAGTGGGTGGGTGGGTTGGGGAACACTGTCATAGAAGCAGGGTATGGTGGTAGGATGGGGGTTTCTGGTGGGGAAACCAGAAAAGGGGATAACATTTGAAATGTAAATAAAGAAAATAACTAATAAAAATAAGAAAATAAGAAAATTATGTTCTATCCACATAGGTATTTTAAAAACAGAAATGAGTAAATAAATAGAAATAACATTGGGCTATAAAGCAACAAGGCTTATAAGCTCATCACATATACCTGCATATCAAGGGCAGACAATGATTAGGCTCTCTAAAAATCCAGGATTGCATAACAAAGAATAATTAGAAGATACATTCTTAAAGAATTACACAAATCAACTCAAGTTTAAAGTTATCCATCACCTCCTTTATTTTCAAGTCTGGGTGAACATTTAAAGTCCAAACACTAAAGGCAAAAAGAGCATGATGTGGGACATAATTTCATGCATTAATCCCCATTTCCACCACACTAGAGAATCAGCCCTCGATGGGCTTAGTTTTCATTAAATGGGTTAACTTATTTTATGGTCTTTGTATGTGCATGAACTAGAAAAAAACTAATTGCATCACTTCATCTTTCTTATATAGACACAAGTTATAAAAATAAAACATTGCTTAAAAAAAAATGGAGCTTAGGAAACGATCTTCCCTATTTCCACGCATTGACTGATTTCTCGTCAAATCATTCAGCTTTAACGATACATGGACTACATACTTAAGAAACAAAGCTAACATACTGTGAGCATTTAGATTATTCACATACACTAGGAAAACATTTGACTTTGTAAGCAAGGGCTTAATTTTTACGTATAGAAATTTGTGTAGGAGTTACTGTTGTAAAGATAACTATGCTGTATCCCGGATCAGTCTAAACATGCCTTCGTCCGTTCTGGATGCTATATCTAGATACCATGAGTGGTAAGCAGGTGAGTGACACAGATTTATTTCCTATTGCCAGGTCAAAGCTCGGCAAAGTCTGGCGAGGGCTGCTAATTACTTAGAGCACATTTTCTTTCTGAGTCCTTGCAACATGAAAAGTATGTGCAGGGAACTCCTTTTGTGAAACCATCGGTCCCCAAAATGAGGGCTTTTCTTTTATGGTCTCATTACATCTCAAAGACTTCACCTGCCCAAGATCAATACCAAGGACATAGGACTAAAATGAGTGTACATGGTTACAACACCCACATTTGTAACATTTGTGTGGGGAGTTGAATAAACACCTCCATATAATAGAAGTGAAACAAAATGGATTACAAAGCATTCCAAATTATATATCAAGCTTGCTTAACAATTTCAGGTGCCTCCATTAAAATATCATTGTTTCGTGTTGGAAAGTAAATTATATGTCCCATTGGCACTGTATTCTATATTTTAAAAATTTCAAACATGTACAGTTGAATAGTTAATGTGTCACTTGGGTATATTAGTAAGTATTACTGAGACTGCTTGAAAATAAAATATAGAATATCTGAATAAACATGACTTTCTAAACATTCACTTTGCAAACTTATACGTGGATAGGATTTTTTCTGATTTATCTTACAACTGCGGGTGTTCAGGTGATAAAATATATAGAAGGGAATTTCTTTTCCTTGCTTCTGCTAGCTCTTAAGTGTGGCTGAGAATCCTCTGGAGACTTGTGTACCCTGTAGAGCAAAGCATCTTTCACTGTAGACTCATAATCAAGGAATGTGAAGATGCATAAAGATTGGCTTTGAGTCCCGTACATCTGAAAGACATCTTTTGTTCTATATTTACATTTCCCTTTGCTTTTACTTCAGAGAATAGTTTGTTATTAGTTTCTCCAATGACGACTACTCTTGATTGGAACATTTTTATTCTGGAAGCATAAAGCCAGAAGCCATAAATAAGACACTAAACAAAACCTACCAGCTGAATTTTGCTGCTATAATTCTACCTTGAAATTCAGTAGCTTTGGCATGTTGTAATCAGAGGCTTATATTATGTAATGCTTACCAGGAAATTATCTCCCACATAAATTTTCTGACAAGAGATTCGCATTCCTATTGTTGCTCTCGATAAATCAAAGCATGGCTTCCAAATTTTTAAAACTAAATCATATACTTAGGCACGTTGCATACGTAAATAACTGATAAACCTAAATAGTATAAATGAAATACAGTTTGGTTTTAATTATAAAGTTGATCATCTCCATATATTACTTATTTGTGAAATGATACAAATTAAGCAGAATTGTCATCTGTTTATTTGCATGATCTTAGGACACAAAAGTGAATGTTTCCTTAAAATACATGGAATTCAACAATTTTACTTTGAAAATTCTTTCTAGCTCTTGACAATCTATTATTTTAGAAAGGTATCTTGCTGGGCAGTGGTGGTGGATGCATTTAATCCGAGCACTTGGGAGGTAGAGGCAGGAGGATTTCTGAGTTCAAGGCCAGCCCGGTCTACAGAGTGAATCCCAGGACAGTTAGGGCTATAGAGAGAAACCCTGTCTCAAAAAGCCATAAAAAAGAAAGGGAGGGAGGGAGAGAGGAAGGGAGGGAGGGAGAGATGGAGGAGAGAGGGGGGAGGGGAGAGGAGGGGAAGAGGAAGAGGAGGAAGAGGGGGAGAAGGAGAAGGAGGAGAGGGAGAGAAGAGAAGAGAAGAGAAGAGAAGAGAAGAGAAGAGAAGAGAAGAGAAGAGAAGAGAAGAGAAGAGAAGAGAAGAGAAGAGAGAAGAAGGAAAGTGTCTGGTTGCAGACATACCCACCATAAGCTCAGGTGGGCAACAGGTCTGTCACTTCCAGCATAAATTATTTCACTGCAGGTGTCCACTACTTGTTCTTATAATCCCTCTAGGAACTCTCTCATGGTGATCCCTAAGCTGTGATAGGATTGGGTATATAGACATCTCATTTAGAGCTGAGCATTCCATAGCCTTTATTCTCTGCACATAGACCAGTTGTGGGTTTTTGTGTTACCATCTGGTACAAAAAGAAGCTTCTCTGATGTGTTGAAAGATTACTAAGTTTAATACTATGTTCATTTACTAGTATAAAAGTATTAGGTTGTCTCCTATGGCCTATGACCTAGCTAGTATTGAGATTTGTCCTAGTTAACAATAACAAGCATGAGGTCTATCTTGTGGTGCTGACTTCAAAGCCATTTAGGGGTTGGTTGGTTTTTCCTATTACATCAGTGACACAATTGCAGAAGTGGGCATATCTTGCCAGATACATTGTTGCTGGGACGTTAGGATTTATAACTGGATGTGAATTTTGAATATTTTTTTTCCTCTGAGAGGTGAAGTAGAACCTTCCAGCGCTCTGAAAATGAGTCAGTAGGAATGAAGCTTCAAGACTGGAACCAGTTTGAGTTCAAGTTTTATGACTCAAGTATGTGACGTGTGTTTTAGGATATGGTATATGAAACAGTCACTACAATACACAATGATACATTGCACGACACTGCTATATTCGGATATTAGAGGCCATGTAAATGGATGAAAAGTCTAGAGGGCAGTGCAAAAAATTCCCATCCCAGAAGGTGACAGGATAAAGCATGTGCCATGCCTTGATCCATTGATCAGGATTTCCCTCATCATATTTTCAAGATTTTATGGGCATTAAATGGTAATGATGAATCTCTATGGTTGGTTGTCTTTGTTTTTATTTTTGTTTTTGTTTGTTTGTTGTTTGTTTTTTTTCCAACTGGTTCCTGTTTGAATTTTGGTTCTAGAGACCAAATGAAAGACAAAATATTTCTGTAGGGTTTTATATGAGGTAAGACAGAGTCAGAGATGAAGAGTGTAGTGGTGAGAGTGGAAAGAAGTAAACACATTCATGAAATATCTTAAAAACAGAATAGAACTTTGAGTGTGGCATGGTACATTAGTGTTTAATGTGCTGTCGAATTTGGTTTGCAAGTATGTTATTGATAATTTTTCACCTATGTTTGTCAAAAGAAATAGATCTATGGTTTTCAATTTTGTTGTGTCCCTTTTTTGATATTAGAATACTGCCTTCATGAATGAGTTTGATGATGTTCCTTCCCTCTGTATTTTCAGGAACAATTTGAAAAATCTTAGGGTGAGCTCTTCTTTAATTGTCAGGTAGAATTTTTCAATGAATCTCTCTGGTTCTGCAATTTTATTTGTGAAGACTTTTATTTCTCCTTCAACATTTTTGTTAATTCATGATCTATTAAAGTTGTTTATATTATCTTCATTTAACTTTTGCCACACAAAATACAGTATTAATTGCCTTATTTTATTGTCAAAATTTGCGTAGAACAATGATATTCCTTAGTAGATGAATAATAGAGAGGTTGCAGTATGTCCAGAGAGTAAGATATTTGATATTAAAAAGAAATGGTCTTTAAATCCATGAAAATATAGGAAGAAATGTATTACTAAGTCAAAGGAACCTGACCTGAAAATATACAAAATTGGTAATTTTGGACCAATAAAATCTCAAAGACAATCAAAAGATATGTGGTTGCCAGAGGTTGGAGGAAAAAGGGGCTAAATAAATGACCAAAAAGAACTTTTAGGTAGTAAAAATGATCTGTTTAATGCTATACTAGAAGGTACATGCATTTATCAAAGTCCATAGAATGGGTACACAGGTAATACAAATTATGGATTTTGGCTGATGAAGTGTTAATAAAAACCCATCAATTATAAAACTATACCATTGTAGCATGGAACTGCTTTTCATTTATTAGCTTTTTAGAAATTGTCTGTAGTTTCTTATTGGATAGAATGAGCTGTGATCATATTCCCTCCCCCTCGTAGCCTTCTCTCACACCCACCTCAGTTCCTGTTGATGCCTTCTTCCGAATGACTCTGCCTCCTGCTTGCTTATGCCTTGTGTGTGCATGTTTGCAAGTCTCAAGCAGGTACTCACGTCTGCTTTACAGTTAAGGCTGTCACAGTCGTGTCATACCCAGAAAATAGAACTTTACTGCATGATCCTGCCCTTCAGCTCTGACAGCCCTGCCAACCCCTCTTCTCCAACATTCCCTGGGACTCTGTGCTGATATAAATAAGAATGGCCCCCACAGGCTCCTATATTTGAATGTTTAGTTATCATGGGAGGGGCACTACTTGAGAAGGATTAGGAGGTGTGGCCTTGTTGAAAGAAGAGAATGTATATGTGTAGGATTATGAGAAGACTCTTCCACACAGTTCTACCATGAACCTTAAAATATCATTAAAAACTAAAGTCTAAGAAGGACGAGAGTATTCCCTACTTTGGTCCTTCTTAGAAGGGGAAACAAAATACCCATGGAAGGAGATACAGGGACAAAGTGTGGAGCAGAGTCTGAGGGAAAATCATCCAGAGACTACCACAACTAGTGATCCATCCCATATACAGTTACAAAACTAGACACCATTATCGATGCCCACAATTACCTGCTGACTGGAGCCTGATATAGCTGTCAACTGGGAGGCTCTGCTAATGCATGACAAATACAGAAGGGGACATTCTCAGTCAGCCATTGAACTGAGCACAGGGTCCCCAGTGGAGAAGCTAAAGAAAGGACCCAAGGAGCTGTAGGGGTTTGCAGCTCCATAGGATGAACAACAATATGAGACACCCAGTACTCCCAGAGCTCCCAGGGACAAAAACATCAACCAGATAGTACACATGGTGTTATCCATGACTCCAGACACATAGGCAGCAGAGGATTGTCTTGTTGGGCATCAAAGGGAAGAGAGGCCCTTGGTCTTGGAAAGGCTGGATGAAGCAGTGTAGGGGAATATCAGGACAGGGAAGCAGGAGAGGGTTGAGAGTTGATTGGGGAACAGGGGAAGGTAAGATGGCTTATGGGATTGGAGGGGGCAGGAAAGGGGAAATCATTTGAAATGCAAATAAAGAATATATCTAATTTTTTAAAAAAAGAAAAAGAAACTAAAAACAAAACAACAACAACAACATGAACAACTGAAAACTAAAGTCTAATCTTGAAAAAGAAAACTAACTAAACTGGGCTAACATTCCAGCCTGCTCCAAACATATTCTGCAGCTTAAGGTAATTTGATCTTTCCTTGTTTATCATTCCTACATAAGGGATTAAAATACCATTTTACTAAGCTGATACAATGAAATCACAAATCATAGTTCATGGCTTGATTCAAAAAATCTCAGCTCAGCATATATGTTCAATAATCATTAAGTCTTGAGAGCTCTGTACCCCATTTTTAATAGGGTTATTTGGTTCTCTGAGTCTACCTTCTTGAGTTCTTTGTGTATATTGGATATTAGCCCTCTGTCTGATGTAGGGTTGGTGAAGATCTTTTTCCAATTTGTTGGTTGCCCTTTTGTCCTTTTCACAGTGTCTTTTGCCTTACAGAAACTTTGTAATTTTATGAGGTCCCATTTGTCAATTCTTGATCTTAGATCATAAACTATTGGTGTTCTGTTCAGGAACTTTTCCCCTGTGCCCATGTCCTCAAGGGTCTTCCCCAGTTTCTTTTCTAATAGTTTCAGTGTGTCTTGTTTTATGGGGAGGTCCTTGATCCACTTGGAGTTGAGCTTAGTACAATGAGATAAGAATGGATCAATTCACATTCTTCTGCAAGCTGACCTCCAGTTGAGCCAGAACCATTTGTTGAAAAGGCTTTTTTTCCATTGAATGGTTTCAGCTCTTTTGTAAAAGATCAAGTGACCATAGATGTGTGGGTTCACTTCTGGGTCTTCAATACTATTCCATTGATCTACCTGCCTGTCACTGTACCACTACCATGCAGTTTTTGACACTATTGCTCTGTAGTACTGCTTGAGGTCCAGTATACTGATTCCCCCAGAAGTTCTTTTAATGATGATAGTTTTAGCTATCCTGGGTTTTTTGTTATTCCAGATGAATTTGAGAATTGCTCTTTCTAACCACTTTGGAAATCAGTCTGGCGGTTCCTCAGAAAACTGGGCATGACACTTCTGGATGACCCTGTTATACCACTCTTGGGCATATACCCAGAGGATTCCCCAGCATGCAATAAGGACACATACTCCACTATGTTCATAGCAACCTTATGTATAAGAACCAGAAGCTGGAAAGAACCCAGACGTCCCTCAGTAGAGGAATGGATACAGAAAATGTGGTATATTTACACAATGGAATACTACTCAGCAATTAAAAACAATGAATTCATGAAATTCTTAGGCAAATGGTTGGAACTGGAAAATATCCTAAGTGAGGTAACCCAATCACAAAAGAGCACACATGGAATGCAGTCACTAATTAGTGAATATTAGCCCAGAAGCACTGAATACCCAGGATACAACTCACATATCAAATGATTCCCAAGAAGAAGGAAGGAGAGGTTCCTGGTCCTGGAAAGGCTTGATGCAGCATTGTAGGGGATTACCAGGACAGAGAAATGGGAGGGCTTTGATTGGGGAATGGGCAGAGGGAAGAGGGCTTATGGGACTATGGGGAAGGGGGAACCAGGAAAGGGAAAATCATTTTGAAATGTAAACAAAGAATATAAAAATTTTTAAAAAGTCTTGAGTGCTAAATTTATTTTCTAATTGCTCCTTAAATATACTTACAAAACTTATTTTCACTTACTATTTCATTTCAAGTTATTTTAAAGCAAAATGTTGCAATTTAATATGGTTATAATTCTGATACACTAGGGTTTACTTCAAATCAACAGAAATTAATAGCAATTAATGTTTAGTTGGAACCAAATTTTAAATTTCGCACCATTTTTAAGTGATGATACTGTCTTTACTCAATGAGGAATGTCATTGTTATCTTCTTGCATCATGCATTCATTTTTACCATGTGCTCACAGAATAGTCAATATTTTAGTATATAATAAATTTACATTTACTCTGTTACTATGGAAACTATGAAATATTTTTTTTGGTTGTTCCTTTAAATTATCTTTATCATTTTATTGTTAAATATATCTGAAATGTCTCACAGCATTCTTTATCCACATCCGGCTTTTGTACCCCGTACTATGTATAAAAGTCCCAAATTTAAAAAAAAAAATCCTACCCACTGTAATTTTGATCCTTTATTAATTGCACAGACCTTTTTTCTGAGATCAATTACTATAGATGATGGATTTGATGTTGTTACTACTGTCCACTACTGCTGGGATGATTATATACATTCTAAGTAAAATTTGATTAATATATATTGAGAAATTTTTCTCTTTTTTCTACCTTGAGCCAAATAAAATATAGACTATGATCATCTATGCCATTACTTGCTGGAGAACATCTAGTGATGAAGGAAGCCAGGCTGTCGCACACATGAGCTGATGGCAGTTGTGGTTAAATGCATAAGGCTCACAGAAAATTAAGCCAGCCAGAATTGATAGCATGGATGGGATAGAAGATATTGGTGGGGAAGAGATGACTGCTTGTGGCCACTGAGAGGATTTCTAAGCTTTAATGGACAACCCAACACCAGGCACATACAAGCAGCCATGGTTGGATTAAATTAATAAAAAAAAAAAAAAAAAAAAAAAAACCTCATTGTGCACACATGTCTCAAGAACAAAGATATGTTTTCTAAGAAGGTACCCAAAACATTTATAGAAGCAAAGTGTAGAAATGCAGAAAGCACATGGACAGAATTTCGAGTCTTTAAACCATTGGATTCAATCTCCATAATCTAATCAATCTTCCTAATTATACAACCCCAAGCATCCCAATTTTGATACCTTAGTTTGGGTTTTATTTGTATCATCATCTACCATAAAGATGGGGAGTTATATAACCTAACTTAAAATTTCCAGCAGTTTCCCGCCCCAAGTTAGTCCATAGGGGTAGATTTCCACACAGCTTTTTTTCTCTATCCTTAGTTTTGGTTACCTCTTCCTTATTTCCTCTCTCCTCCATCCTTTTATCTATCTTTTATGTATATTCCATTCATTATAAGAAAAATAAAGTATTACATAAAAAAATTTCAGCGATCACATTAACAGCTAACATTTTATTAAAAATTCTGCATTAAGGAAATGTTAATTTTATTTAATCCAAATCACTCTATTTATTTAGCACTGAAATTCACATTTTAAAATCTCTTCTTCCTCTCTTCAAAATCAGCAGTATAAACACCACAAGCTGTGAAAACTCAGTGCAAAGCTACAATAGAAAATAACACACAGACACACACACACACACACACACACACACACACACACCCCTTTTAAAATGCAATTTTAAATACTACTGAGAGACTATTTCAACAGACTGACCTAGACACAATTGTAAGCATGTATCAGCAATGATTTGGGGAGTTCATAAATATCACTACAAACTTAAACTGGTGTTATAATAAAGATAAAGGTTAACTGGCCTCAAGGAATGTGCTCACTGATTTTCCTATATTCTCTCTGCTTTTTCATGCTGCCCGTGTGCACTTTGCCTAGATAGGTATATGCCCCATAACTGAATGGTCAGCATCCATTCCCACAGGTCTATGCTCTATCACCCCACCACCCCTGAAGGGGGGCAGAGAAATCCTTTATTTCTTCAACAGCAAGCCTAGCCTCACTCAGTCCCATGTGATGATCATCAAGGGCAGAGAGGGTCAGTCCACTTCCACAGCTAGCCCAGCTTTTTACTCAGTAGAGAAAATGAGTAAGGTTATTCTCTGAGATCATCAGACAAAGGAATCTGGCAAGACTGTCTCCCAGGCACAGAATTGGGATAGAAAAAAAAAACATAAGGGGCAGAGTAAATTTATACTGTCCATGGCAAATTTATGAGCGTTATTAAATTTAATGTCGGGGCTACAGAAACCTATAACTGTGGGCAAATGATGAATTGCTGAGGTGTTCTGAGTGGTGCTTCAGAACACTATGATATACCACAGCACAGAAAGGAATCTCTCACCAAAGCAGGAAACCTGAGAGACAGAAGGTTAATGAACTAAAATTCTAGACATTGAAAAAAATAATGTGTCTATAATTAATATAACAAGACTTTATCCAAATTAGTGGAATTATAAAGGGAGTAACATTAGACCTCTACATTAACATATGGGTTATTATGCATGTTATTATGCATATTAACTGTAACTTAGTTGGTTTTATCAAAACAAGCCAACTGTGATACTTATGGACTAAGGACCTGAAAAGCAGACCAGTGAAACTGAAACAGTATTGGGTGCTTTTAAAACAGTAAGATTAACCGAATATAAAATAATACTATATACATTCATAAGCTACACACTTATGACTGATAATAACTACAGAAAGAAGTATCATACCTCACAGTAAGGAAAACAAAGGTTGAAATATGTAGGTAATTATATTTTAATAAATACAATTGGAGATCTCCTCTATCTCCATCTCCCTCCTTCTGTCCCTCTCACTCTCTCCCCTCGCCCTTCCTCTCTCCCGCTCCCTCCCTCCCTCCTTTCTCTCTCTCTCTCTCTCTCTCTCTCTCTCTCTCTCTCTCTTTCTCTCTCTCTCTCTCTCCCTCTCTCATTACTTCTACTCTTCATCTATAGAAAGGGAAGAAAGAATCCTCCCTATTAGACCAGCCTGGATGTATGTGGTCATTGAACAGCATCCAAACTTTTAAAGCATTGTTACCATCAATATCATTTTTGCACTGCTTTGGGAAATGAATGCAGATTGCAGTGGTGTTCTTCTGTGCCGTGCAAATGACAAACACTCTGTGCACATATATCAGAGAGTATTTAAGTCTCTTGCACTCATTAACTCTGAGGGTAACCATGAGCTAAATACAGCGATGTAAATATTTGGCAATAATCAAGTAAACCTACTTTGATTTGTTTTTGTCTAATTTTCCAAACTTGCTGATAGACCCAAATGACTTTTCTTAATTAATGTAAGAAATTCAACAACACAGATTTCTACTTGAACCAGGTCATGTAATTCTTTTTTAAGTAGAAAAAATTGTAATTAAAATACAGGATTTTATAATGATTTTGGTGTATCTAACACAAAAGTTGAAAAAGTATCCTCCCATGGCTAATAGCGCACCAATCACAACACAGCTGATACTTATTGCTATTTACAGGCAAGTGTGCAGTGCTACAACATTTATCCATGAACAGAACTTACCTAAAATAATTAAATTATGTAATATTAATTAAAATGCAAATGAGAACTTAATTGGGATTCCTTAGATCTGGCTGGTAATCTAGCCTTTGGGAGGCTGAGGCAGGAGGATTATAAGTTCAAGGTGAGAATGGAACATGACATGAGACTCTGTTTCAAAACATAAAAAGAATAACAAACAAACCAAAAAGGAAACAAACTCACATGTCTCGTTCTTGGGAGCAACTGGCTTTTAGGGCCAAGATGCATTCATTCATTTGAGAGAATTATAATTTCCAGCAGTTGTTTCTATGTTTTATCTTAATTATTTATATTACAGAAGGTTGTTTTAATACAACTCAATTATCTAGTTATAAGTTTCTCTTATTGAAAAATAATTAGTACAAGTATTTGGTTGGTTCCCGTCTATCCAGTGCCCATAGAAAGAGCACATGGAGAATCTATTCCCACTTGTTTTTTGTTTTATCAGCCAGTTATAAACTTTCTTTTAAGAAAAAAATAATAATTCACACATGAATCTAAGATATGTCTCAGTGGGTAAAAGTAGATTATGTTCTTCTGGAGTGATTTTAATTCCAATAATCTCAGCTCACAACTGACTCCAGTTCTGGGGTCTCTGACACCTTCTTCCAGTCTCCACAAATAACTGCACTTAGATATGCATACATGAAGACACACATATAATTAAAAATAATATAAACCTTTTGAAACTCTAAACAGCAACATACAGCAACGGGCCCAAAATGGGATCCAGCTCAAGGGGAGGTCCGAAGTCCTGACACTATCACTGAGGCTATGGAGCACTCACAAAAAGGGACCTAGCATGACAGCATTCTGGAAGACCCAACAAGCAGAGAAAGAGTCAGATGCAGGTATTTGCACCCAACCAATGGACAGAAGCAGCTGACCCCTGTTGTTGAATTAGGGAAAGGCTGAAAGAAGCTGAAGAGAAGGGCGACCCTGTAGGAAGACCAGCAGTCTCAATTAAACTGGACCCATGAGATCTCTCAAACTCTGGTCCACCAAAAGGCAGCATACACCAGCTTGCATGAGGCCCCCAACACACATGCAAGTAGAGGACTGCTGGGTCTGTGTTCATTCAGAGATGATGCACATAACCCTCAAGAGACTGGAGGCCCCAGGGAGTTTAGAGGTCAGGTGGGGGTGGGGGTGGAGACATCCACGTGGAGACAGGGGTAGGGGAGAAGGCATGGGATGTGGAACAGTCAGAGGGTGGATGGGAGAGTGAATAAAATATGGAGTATAAAAATTAATTAATTAATTTTATTAATTATGAGGGAACACCCTCATAGAAGCATAGGACGTGGCGGCAGGGGAGGGGGGGTCCGGGAGAGGGGGAAACCGAGTAAGGGAATGTGATGGTTTGTATATGATTGGCCCAGGAAGTGAACCTATTAGGAGGTGTGGCCTTGTTGGAGTAGGTGTGTCAATGTGGGTGTGGGCTGAAAACCCTCACCCTAGTTGCCTGGAAGTCAGTCTTCCACTAGCCACCTTCAGATGAAGAGATAGAACTCTCAGCTCCTCCTGTACCATATCTGCCTGGATGCTGCCATGTTTCTGCCTTGATGACAATGGACTGAACCTCTGAGCCTGTAAGCCAGCCCCAATTAAATGTTGTCTTTTATAAAACTTGCATTGGTCATGGTGTCTGTTCACAGCAGTAAAACCCTGACTAAGACAGGGAATAACACTTGAAATGTAAATAAACTAAAAATAAATAAATAAATAAATAAATAAACAAACATTTTTTAAAAATTATGAAAATGCCTAAGATAAAGCAGGCAGAGGCCTACTATTTAAAGGAAACAATAAAAAAAATGTAATATTTATTTAGTTGGCAAATGTGGAGGGAGAAGCTTCTCTATCTATGTTACATGTGGATCTGTACAAGTCACTGGCCACGGGTAGTCAGTTGTCTCTCGATAACTTGTGAGAGCCAGTTAGAGGAGAGACCAGTGTACAATTAAAATGACTGAGGTACAGTCAGTAGAGGATGGAAATCTAAAACAAGCAATGAACCATACACCAAAGGGTTTGCGGGAGAAGCAGTGGGATATACGGTCGGACTTCTAGAGGCAATGGTATTTAAGTTGGTCTAAGAATACAGCCAATGGGGGAAAAGAACCACAGAGCACCAGGGCATTCTGGGAAGAGATTTCCAGCAGTAAAGAAGGAAGTCTGGTTGGAATAAAAGATGGCTGTCAAAAAAAAAAAACAAACAGATCAGGGAAATAGACACTTGTGGGAAGCAGTCTGTGAAAGGACGTGAGAAGACTGGTTGAAACCACAGAAGTAGAGGTCAGGATGCAACGGAAGACACTGCAGAGAATGAAATGGGCCCACAGTGTGGGGCAGTCAAGAAAATGGCTTCCTGAAGGACTCTGGAGGAAGGGTGGAATGGCCTCATTTGGATCACAGCCTTGGACTGAGAAAGGAAGGTGAAGAGCAGATTTGTGAATTATAGGGTTAGCATAGAGAGCTGTCGATGTTATGGAGATAAACGCTACAGCCTATAGAAAAGAATCCAGAAGGGACCCACCAGCGAAGCAACCCAGCAAGGTGAACTTGTTTCCCTCCTATAGATTCCTTTCACTGTTTTTTTTTCTTTATAAAATTATTACTTACTGAGCTTGGATGCCATTCAGCAAGTCATAAGTTGTCAACCTGGCTTCAAACTTCAGCGTGACTTACACAGTTTTGTTGGCTCGTTCTATTCATGTGGATCGTTTCCTGGCTCTCATTTCCTGGGCTTGGCATGGGAAGGGTGTACCTGGCTTTAAAGCAGAAATGCATAAACAGGCGCATTTAATAGAGGGATGATTAAAAAGAACTAGGAAAAGAGATAGGGGGAAAAAAAGCAGAGAAAGAGAATTGGGAACATGTGGTTGGTGACTAGGATGAACCGTGACAAATCTCATCTTCTGATGAAGATGTCAATGGTGACCCTATAAATTAGAGGTTCGATATAGTAATAGGTATGGAACCCACTTGCTGCAAAGTAAGAACTCAGAGCAAGCAGGAGTAGAGAGTTCTTCCGGTACATCTGTGTAGGATTAGCTAGATTGGGGTAGAGAGAAAAAAATTGCTTATTGGTGGATTCTGAGCATTACCATTGTTAGAACATCTAAAGGCATATGACAAACATTTCTGCTTCTCTCTTTGCCTTAGATTGGGTTTCATTGCTGTGAAGAGACACCATGGCCAAGGTAACTTTTATCAAGGGCAACATTTAATTGGAGTTTAATACAGTTTCAGAAGTTCAGTCCATTATCATCATGGCAGGAAGCACGGCAGTGTCCAGGCAGACAGGTTCTGGAGAAGGAGCTGAGAGGTCTACATCTTGTAGGCAACCAAGAGAGGACGGACATCCACAGGAAGGTAGAAGGAAGCTCTCTTTCACAGTGGGTGGAGCCTGAGCATGTGAGGAGACCTCCAGAGCCCACCCCCAGGGTGATGCACTTCCTCCAACACACCCCCTAACAGTACCACTCCTCACGGGCAAGCATATCCAAACCACCACATTCTTTTCTAGCATTTCTGCATTAGTGACACCTGGAGAGAACATACCTCAGAGGCATGATCATCCAGTGACAAGCTGTGTTTCATGTCTCTACTTCTGCATGTTGGTATCTATGCAGTTGAGCTCTGCCCATGAGCACCACTGCTGCAAAGCATGTCTGGTGTTTGCAAAGAAGCATATTAGTGGGATGCATGTTTGAAGCTCAGAACTTGTGAAAATACTCATATGGGCAGAGGTAAAATCCATTCCCCCAAAGCTTTCAATATATTCAATGTATAAAGCATGGCATTTTAAAATAGAAAAAATAAGAAAACTTGTTGCTTTATGTTTATCTTTTATTGTCTAAAGGTAAATAAAATATTAGTCAGATGATAACCAATCTGATGTAAGATTTTAAATGTCTTACTTTTTATGGGTGTTTTGCCTATATGTATGTCTGTGTGTCTGGTGTGTGTCTGGGGTCCACAAAGTCCAAATTGGATATAAGAGCCCCTGAAACCAGAAGCACAGACAGTTGTGAGCCACTGTATAGATCCAGAGTCATGAACCTAAATTCTCTCTACAAGAGCAACCAGTGTGCAGAGGCAGGTGGATTTCTGAGTTTGAGGCCAGCCTGGTCTACAGAGTGAGTTCCAGGACAGCCAGGGCTACACAGAGAAACCCTGTCTCGAAAAAACCAAAAAAAAAAAAAAAAAAAAAAAACAAAGAGCAACCAGTGCTCTCACCTTCTGAACTCTCTCTGTGTCTCTGTGTCCAGTCCCTAAAATGTCTTTTGGTGTCACAGTCATGTGTACATATCGCCTGAAACAATGTGTTAATAAATCTTGAGTCTCAGCTTTTCTCCCCAGCTCTAAAAATACCCCTTCATAATCCATGTTAATGAAAACAAGTAGCCATTCTGAAATCATGCTTAGGAGCAACACTAAATGGAGGTTATATCAATACCTACAGCATCTATATCTGTATCTCTACCTATATCTAGGGCTAATCCATTTAATCATATGTAAAAATGATAAAAAATGATAGTGAACTTGAAAGACAATCGTATGGGAGGGGTTGAAGGGAAGAGACATGGGAAAGAAAAAAACAATGTAGTTACATTTTAATTAAAACAAAAATTGGGCTAGAGAGATGGCTCAGCAGTTAAGAGCACTGACTGCCCTTCCAAAGGTCCTGAGTTCAAATCCCAGCAACCATATGGTTTCTCACAACCATCCATAAAGAGATCTGACTCCCTCTTCTGGAGTGTCTGAAGACAGCGACAGTGTACTTACATAGAACATTAAATCATTAGGCTGGAGCGAGTGGAGCCGACCAGAATGAGCAGAGGTCCTGAATTCTAACTCCCAGCAAGCACATGATGGCTCACGACCATGAATATAGCTACAGTGTACTCATATACATAAAACCAAAGAATTAGTTGAAAGTAGCCCGTACATGAGCCAGAAAGAGCAGAGCAAACCAGTAAGCAGAATCCCTCCACGGTCCCTGCTGCAGTTGCTGCCCCCAGAATCCCACCCCCAGTTCTTTTCCTGACTCCCTGCAATATGGAAAGTGAGCTGGCAGCCTGGGATAAGATTAACCCTTTCCTCCCTCTCCTCCCCAGACAGGGTTTTTCTTTTTTTTTTTTTTTTTATCATTTTTTTTTATTTTCTATATTCTTTGTTTACATTCCAAAGGCTTTCCCCTTTCCCAGGTACCCCCCACCATATGTCCCATAATTCCTCTCCCCCCCATGCTATTCCCCACTCTTCCCCCCCCCACGATTTCTCTGTTCTGGGTCTACAATACTGGATCCAATCTTTATAGGCCCAGGGTTCTCTCCTTTTTTTCTTCTTGAGAGTCATTTGACTTGCTAATTGTGCCTTGAGTATTTAGGGCTTCTGGGCTCATTAATATCCACTTATCAGTGATTGCATTTCGTGTGTATTCTTTTGTGATTGGGTTAGCTCACTTAGGATGATAGTTTCCAGATCTAACCATTTACCTACAAATTGCATGAATTCATTATTTTTAATTGCTGAGTAGTACTCCATTGTATAAATATACCACATTTTCTGTATCCATTCCTCCTTTGAGGGATATCTGGGCTCCTTCCAATTTCTGGCTATTATAAACAAGGCTGCTATAAACATAGTGGAGCATGTGTCTTTGTTGTATGCAGGGGAATCCTCTGGGTATATGCCCAGGAGTGGTATGCCAGGGTCCTCTGGGAGTGGCATGCCCAATTTTCTGAGGAACCGCCACACTGATTTCCAGAGTGGTTTTACCATTTTGCAATCCCACCAACAGTGGAGGAGTGTTCCTCTTTCTCCACATCCTCGCCAGCACTTGTTGTCTCTCGAGTTTTTAATCTTAGCCATTCTGACTGGAGTGAGGTGGAATCTCAGGGTTGTTTTGATTTGCATTTCCCTGATGACTAATGATGTTGAACATCTCTTAAGGTGTTTCTCGGCCATCCGAATTTCTTCTGGTGAAAATTCTTTGTTTAGCTCTGTGCCCCATTTTTTGATAGGGTTATTTGGTTCTTTGGGGTCTAACTTCTTGAGTTCTTTGTATATATTGGATATTAGCCCTCTGTCGGATGTGGGGTTGGTGAAGATCATTTCCCACGTTGTTGGTTGCCGTTTTGTCTTTCTGACAGTGTCCTTTGCCTTGCAGAAACTTTGTAATTTTATGAGGTCCCATTTGTCCATTCTTGATCTTAGAGCATAAGCTATTGGTGTTCTGTTCAGGAACTTTACCCCTGTGCCCATGTCCTCCAGGGTCTTCCCAAGTTTCTTTTCTAATAGTTTCAGTGTGTCTGGTTTTATGTGGAGGTCCTTGATCCATTTGGAGTTGATCTTAGTACAAGGAGATAAGAGTGGGTCAATTCGCATTCTTCTGCATGTTGACCTCCAGTTGAACCAGCACCATTTGTTGAAAAGGCTATCTTTTTTCCACCGGATGGTTGTGGCTCCTTTATCAAAGATCAAGTGACCATAAGTCTGTGGGTTCATTTCTGGGTCTTCAATCCTATTCCATTGATCTACCTGCCTGTTGCTGTACCAATACCATGCAGTTTTTAACACAATTGCTCTGTAGTACTGCTTGAGGTCAGGGATATTGATTCCCCCAGAAGTCCTTTTATTGTTGAGAATAGTTTTAGCTATCCTAGGTTTTTTGTTGCTCCAGATGAATTTGAGAATTGCTCTTTCTAGATCTATGAAGAATTGATTTGGGATTTTGATGGGGATTGCATTGAATCTGTAGATTGCTTTTGGCAAGATGGCCATTTTTACTATATTGATCCTGCCAATCCAGGAGCAAGAAATATTTTTCCATCTCCTGAGGTCTTCTTCGATTTCTTTCTTCAGGGACTTGAAGTTCCTGTCATACAGATCTTTCACTTGTTTGGTTAGAGTTACGCCAAGGTACTTTATGTTGTTTGTGGCTATTGTGAAGGGTGTTATTTCCCTAACTTCTTTCTCAGCCTGCTTGTCCTTTGAGTACAAGAAGGCTACTGATTTGCTTGAGTTAATTTTATAACCAGCCACGTTGCTGAAGTTGTTTATCAGCTGTAGAAGTTCTCTGGTGGAGTTTTTTGGATCGCTTAAGTAGACTATCATATCATCTGCAAATAATGATACTTTGACTTCTTCCTTTCCAATTTGTATCCCTTTGACTTCCTTATGTTGTCTGATTGCTCTCGCTAGAACTTCAAGTACTATATTGAAAAGATATGGAGAGAGAGGACAGCCTTGTCTAGTCCCTGATTTTAGTGGAATTGCTTCAAGTTTCTCTCCATTTATTTTGATGTTGGCTACTGGTTTGCTGTAGATTGCTTTTACTATGTTTAGGTATGGGCCTTGAATTCCTGCTCTTTCCAAGACTTTTAGCATGAAAGGATGCTGAATTTTGTCAAATGCTTTTTCAGCATCTAATGAGATGACCATGTGGTTTTTTTCTTTTAGTTTGTTTATGTAGTGGATTACATTGATGGATTTCCGTATATTGAACCATCCCTGCATTCCTGGAATGAAGCCTACTTGATCATGGTGAATGATCGTTTTGATATGCTCTTGGATTCTGTTGGCAAGAATTTTATTTAGTATTTTTGCATCTATATTCATAAGAGAAATTGGCCTGTAGTTCTCTTTCTTTGTTGGATCTTTTTGTGGTTTAGGTATCAGCGTAATTGTGGTTTCGAAGAACGAGTTGGGCAGTGTCCCTTCTGTCTCTATTTTGTGGAATAGTTTGAAGAGTATTGGTGCTAAGTCTTCTTTGAAGGTCTGGTAGAATTCTGCACTAAAACCATCTGGTCCCGTACTTTTTTTGGTTGGGAGGCTTTCTATAACCCCTTCTATTTCTTTAAGGGTTATGGGACTGTTTAGCTGGTCTACTTGATGCTGATTTAATTTTGGTATTTGGTATCTGTCTAGGAAATTGTCCATTTCCTCCAGATTCTCCAGTTGTTTTGAGTATAGGCCTTTGTAGTAGGATCTGATGATCTTTTGAATTTCCTCTGTTTCTGTTGTTATATCCCCCTTTTCATTTTTAATTTTGTTAATTTGGATACTATCTCTGTGCCCTTTGGTTAGTCTAGCTAAGGGTTTATCTATCTTGTTGATTTTCTCGAAGAACCAGCTCTTGGTTTTGTTGATTCTTTGTATGGTTCTCTTTGTTTCTGCTTGATTGATTTCAGCCCTTAGTTTGATGATTTCCTCTCTTCTACTCCTCCTGGGTGAGTTAGCTTCTTTTTGTTCCAGCGCCTTCAGGTGTGCTGTTAAGTTGCTAGTGTATGCTCTTTCCAGTTTCTTTTTGGAGGCACTCAGGGCTATGAGTTTTCCTCTTAGCACTGCTTTCATTGTATCCCAGAGATTTGGGTAGGTCGTACCTTCATTTTCATTGAAGTCTAAAAAGTCTTTGATTTCTTTCTTTATTTCTTCCTTGACCAGGGTGTCATTGAGTAGAGTATTGTTCAGTTTCCATGTGTATGTGGGCTTTCTGTAGTTCTTCTTGCTATTGAAGACCACTTTTACTCCATAGTGATCCGATAGGAGACATGGGATTATTTCGGTCTTCTTGTATTTGTTGAGGTCTGTCTTGTGACCAATTATATGATCAATTTTTGAGAAGGTACCGTGCGGTGCTGAGAAAAAGGTATACTCTTTTGTTTTAGGATGGAATGTTCTATATATATCTGTTAAATCCAATTGGTCCATAGCTTCAATTAGTTTCACTGTGTCCCTGTTTAGTTTCTGCTTTCCTGATCGGTCCATTGAGGAGAGTGGAGTGTTGAAGTCACCTACAATCATTGTGTTAGGTGCGATGTGTGCTTTAAGCTTTAGTAAAGTTTCTTTTACGAATGAGGGTGCCCTTGCATTTGGTGCATAGATGTTCAGTATTGAGAATTCTTCTTGGTGGATTTTCCCTTTGACAAGCAGGAAGTGACCTTCTGTGTCTCTTTTGATGACTTTAGGTTGAAAGTCGATTTTATCTGATATTAGAATGGCTACTCCAGCTTGTTTCCTGGGACCATTTGCTTGTAGAACTGTCTTCCAGCCTTTTACTCTAAGGTGGTGTTTGTCTTTGACACTGAGATGTGTTTCCTGTATGCAGCAAAATGTAGGGTCCTGTTTCCGTATCCAGTCTGTTAGTCTGTGTCTTTTGATTGGGGAATTGAGTCCATTGATATTAAGAGATATTAAGGAATAGTAATTATTACTTCCTGACATTTTGGGAATTGTTATTATTATTTGTATTTGAGTGGTTCTCTTCTTTTGGGTTGGATGAGATGGGGTTTCTATCTTGTTTCTTCTGGGGTGTTGTTTCCCTCCTTGTGTTGGTATTTTTCCCCTATTATCCTTTGTAGGGCTGGGTTTGTAGATAAGTATCTTGCAAATTTGGTTTTGTCGTGGAATATCTTGGTTTCCCCATCTATGGCAATTGAGAGTTTTGCTGGGTATAGTAGTCTTGGCTGAAGTTTGTGTTCTCTTAGGGTCTGCATAAGGTCTGCCCAGGATCTTCTAGCTTTCATGGTCTCAGGTGAGAAGTCTGGTGTAATTCTGATAGGTCTTCCTTTGTATGTTACTTGTCCTTTTTCTCTTACTGCTTTTAATATTCTTTCTTTGTTTAGTACATTTGGGGTTTTGACTATTATGTGACGGGAAGTATTTCTGTTCTGGTCCAGTCTATTTGGGGTTCTATAGGCTTCTTGTATATTCATGGGCATCTCTCTCTTTAGGTTGGGGAAATTTTCTTCCATAATTTTGTAGAAGATATTTGCTGGCCCTTTAAGTTGTAGATCTTCATTCTCATCTATCCCTATAATCCTTAGGTTTGGTCTTCTCATTGTGTCCTGGATTTCCTGAATGTTTTGGGTTACCAGCTTTTTGCATTTTGCATTTTCTTTAATTGTTGAATCCATGGTTCCTATGGTATCTTCAGCATCTGAGATTCTGTCTTCTATCTCTTGTATTCTATTGTTGATATTTGTATCTATGACTCCTGATTTCTTCCCAAGGTTTTCTATCTCCAACATTGTCTCCCTTTGAGATTGCTTAGTTGTTTCTACTTCTGTTTTTAGATTTTGTATGGTTTTGCTCAGATCTTTCAGTTGCTTGTTTGTGTTTTCCTGTAATTCTTTAAGGGATTTTTGTGTTTCCTCCTTTATGACTTCTACTCGTTGACCCATGTTCTCTTGTATTTCTTTGGGTGATTTTTGTTTCTCCCCCGTATTGGGATTCACTTTTTGCTCTATATTCTCCTGGATTTCTTTAAGTGATTTTTGTGTCTGCCTTGTATGGGCTTCTAGTTTTTGATCTATTTTCTCCTCTATTACTTTAAGAAATTTATCTAAGTGATCCTCAATCTGCATCTTTACCAGTGATTTTAGATCTGAGTCTTGTTTTTCTGGTGTGTTGAGATATCTGGGATTTAATTGTGTTTGTCTTGCAATGGCTTCTAGCTTTTGATCTATTTTCTCATGTATTACTTTAAGAGATTTATCTAAGTGTTCCTCTATCAGCATCCTGACCAGTGATTTTAGATCTGAGTCTTGTTTTTCTGGTGTTTCGGGGTATCCAATATTTATTGCTGTTGGGGAACTGGGTTCGGATGCCGCCATATTGCCTTGATTTTTGTTAATAGCAATCTTACGTTTGCCTTTTGCCATCTGGTTAACTCTGGTGTTAGTTGGTCCTGTAGATACTAGCTGGTGCTTGACCCTCCTGTGGGGTTGTAAGGCTATTTCCCAGTGACTGGGATACCTGAATCACTGTCCTGCGGGGGTCTTGCTCACAGATTGCTGACGGGTGGCCTGAGTCCCCCGAGGTCTTAACCTCAGGATATCCCAGGTATTTGGTTCCGCCTGTTGGGCGGCTGCTCTGCACTGCTCCTGCTCAGGGTTCGCTGTCTGATATCCTGTTTCCCCAGGGGTCTTAAAGATGGGATATCTCAGTTACCTGGTTCCGCCTGCTGGTCCCAAGCTGCTGGGAAGCTGGCTGGGTCCGGTTTCCAGCTTCCCTGCCACTGGCTGGATGGGAGGCTGGTTCGGCCTCCGGCTGGGTCTGGGTACCTGGCACACTGGCTGACTCCGGCTTCCTCACCACCAGCTGGACGGGAAGCTGCAGGCAATATGGCAGCTGCCTGCAGGGAGCTCGGGGTCCGCCCCGCGCGCGAGTGCAGAGTGCACCCGCTATTTTGTGCCCAATTCCCACTCCAGGCCTGAGTCCCCGAAGGTCTTAAGCTCGGGCTGTCTTGGGTACCTGGTTCTGCCGCCGCCGCCGCCGGATGGTTCTGAGCACCTGGCACGCTGGGTGACCCTCTGGCTTCCCCACCACCAGCTGGGTGGGAAGCTGCAGGCAATATGGCAGCTGCCTGCAGGGAGCTCGGGGTCCGCTGCGCGAGTGCAGAGTGCACCCGCTATTCTGTGCCCAACTCCCACTCCAGGCCTGAGTCCCCGAAGGTCTTAAGCTTGGGCTGTCTCGGGTACCTGGTTCTGCCACCGCCGCCGGATGGTTCTGAGCACCTGGGACGCTGGGTGACCCTCCGGCTTCCCCACCGCCAGCTGGGCGGGAAGCTGCAGGCAATATGGCAGCTGCCTGCAGGGAGCTCGGGGTCTGCCCCGCGCGCGAGTGCAGAGTGCACCCGCTATTCTGTGCCCAATTCCCACTCCAGGCCTGAGTCCCCGAAGGTCTTAAGCTTGGGCTGTCTCGGGTACCTGGTTCTGCCGCCCGCCGCCGGATGGTTCTGAGCACCTGGCACGCTGGGTGACCCTCCGGCTTCCCCACCACCTGCTGTGCGGGAAGCCCAGACAGGGTTTTTCTATGTGCACCTCACATCTCTTTCATGAACTAAAATGCAAAGGCAAATGCTATACTGGACCACAATGATGCAACTTGTACCAGAAAAGACTGAAATGAAATATGAACTTTCTTTTTATAATTTTTTTACAGATTATTTATTTATTTACATTTCAATTGTTATCCCCATTCCCGGGTTTCCCCTCCTCAAATCCCTACCCCATTCCCCCCTGCCCCCTGCTTCTATGAGGGTGCCCACCCACTCCCACATCACTGACATAGCATTCCTCTTCATTCATTCCATCGAGCCTTCACAGGACCAAGTGCCTCCACCCCCAAAGATGCCCCATAAGGTCATCCTCTGCTACATATGCAGCTGGAGCCATAGGTCCCTCCATGGATCGTCTTTGGTTCCTGGTTTAGTCCTTGGGAGCTCTGAGTAGTCTGGTTGGTTGGTATTGTTGTTCTTCCTATGGGGTTGCAAGCCCCTTCTGCTCCTTTAGTCCTTCTCCTAATTCCTCCGTTGGTGTCCCTGTGTTTAGTCTGATGGATGGCTGCAAGCATCCACATCTGTATTGGTAAGGCTCTGGCAGAGCCTCTCAGGAGACAGTTTTAGCGGGCTCCTGTCAGCAAGCACTTCTTGGCATCAGCAATGGTGTCTGGGGTTGGTGGCTGCATATGGGATGGATCCCCAGGTGGGGCAATCCCTGCTTCAGTTCCTTCAATCTCTGCTCCACTCTTTGCCCCTGTATTTCCTTTAGACAGGAGCAATTCTGGGTTATAATTTTTGAGAAGGGTGGGTGGCCCCATCGTTCAACCAGGGGCCATGCCTAACCTCTGGATATGGTCTCTAGAGGTTCTCTCTCCCCTTTGTGGGGTATCTCAGCTAATGTCATCCCCATTGGGTCTGGGGAGCCTCCTGCTTTCCTGGAATCTGGGAATTTCTGGTGGCTACCCCAGTTCCCCATCCCCCATCACTACACACCTCTGTTCAATTTCCTGCCCCTCTGTACATCTCCTCCCAGACCTGATCCTGCCCCCCCCTTTTCCTTTCTGCCTCCTCTGTTCCTCCCAAGCCCCTCTTACCCTCTACCTCCCATGATAGTTTTGTTTTCCCTTCTAAGTAGGAATGAAGTATCCATACTTTGGTCTTCCTTCTTCTTGAGCTTCATATGGTCTGTGAATTGTATCATGGGAATTCTGAGCTTTGTTCCTAATATCCACTTATCAGTGAATACATACCATGTGTGTTCTTTTATGACTGTGTTACCTCACTCAGGATGATAATTTCTAGTTCCATTCATTTGCCTGATAATTTTGTGAAGTCATTGTTTTTAATAGCTGAATAGTACTCCATTGTGTAAATGTACCACATTTTCTGTACCCATTCCTCTGTTGTTGAGGGACATCTGGTTTGTTTCCAGCTTCTGGCTGTTATAAATAAGGCTGCTATGAACGGAATGTAGCATATGTCCTTGATATATACCCTTTGGGTATATGCCCAGGAGTGGGATTCTCAGGTAGTAGTGTGTCCAGTTTTCTGAGGAACTGCCAGACTGAATTCCAGAGTGATTGTACAGCTTACAATCCCACCAGCAATGATGGAGTGTTCCTCTTTCTCCACATCCTCGCCAGTATTTGCTGTCACCTGAGCTTCTGATCTTAGCCATTCTGACTGGAGTGAGGTGGAATCTCAAGAAAGATCATTTTGATTTGCATTTCCCTGATGACTAAGGATGTTGGACAATTCTTTAGGTGTTTCTCTGCCATTCGATATTCCTCAGTTGAGAATTCTTTGTTTAACTCTGTATCCCATTTTTAATGAGGATTTTCTCAATTTCATATTTCTCTTAAATATCATTCTGTAATCCTATGCCTTCCGTTTCTTCTCATGTAACGTCAAGTTTTGTTGAAGGAATATGATGTAACTTGTCTAAGTTAAAGTATTCACAGAACCAGGAGACATTTGCCAAATGCACAATACAATTTGAAACATAATATAACATAAAGAAACCCCCAAACACCATTATCTATTTCTACCCTAATGGAAAAAAAAATCACCATCTGTGAACAGTGGGGCATAGCACTCTGTTTATAATGGGATGAGAGTGAAGCGTTCTTGGTGTTTTGCCAATGGAAGTAATAAGACCTAAGTAAACAGACTGAAAAACATCTGTGAGACAGAATTCTGTGTGTCAGAACAAATAACCAAAGACTCTGACATCTGTAGATATGTGTATGGCCAGATTCCGCCTAACAAAGGCATGGTTCGGTGAAGGGTGTGTAATGACACCAAGCTGTACAGTACAGCCCAGCGCTAAAGCTAGACAGTACAGTCCTACGCCACACCCAGCCTCTGATTCAAGCATGAGAAGGGGCAAGCAACTCTGTCCATAATGTGGCATAATGTCCACAGTCAACATTTAAACAGAAACATCTTTAAAAATAATGTTAAAAATGTATATGGTAAACATAAATACCTAAGTCTGTGCAAACATTGCTGAGATGTTGTCTGACAGAAACAACATAGAGGAGGGAGGGTCTATGTTGACTCCTAGGTTCAGAGATTTTGTGGGAAGATCATGGGGCCCATTCTGCTTTCATTAACATGTACATGCATGCAACAACAACCTAAAATGAGAAGCAGCCTGGCTGCCCTCTCTTTGGTGACTGTATACACAGATAATGCACCAAACGCATAATGAGATCTACTCAGGAGCAAATTATAAAAGACAAGTATGTACTGTCCTCAGTGGAAGCCTGGACACCAAAAAGTATGTATGCTATATGTACATGCATGTAACATACATGTAACAGCAATGATTGTAGAAGTGGCCAGAATTTGAGATGAATTTGGAGGGGAGGGGGCTGGGCTGGGATGAGTAGGAGAAACGATGGGAAATGGTATGAATACAGCACTCGTAAATAAGTAAAACAGCAAATAAATTTAAAAAAATAAAATTTAATGCCTTTCTACCGAGTCCATTCTTTCTGGATCCGAGGCAAAAGAAAATCCCAGAGCAGATGGGATAGAGCAGCAGAGATTGCCAGAGGCAGGTGGAGAGCAAGTCCTTGCTAGCAGGCTTCCCTGGGCTACCACAAGGTGCTGCCGACATGCACACACACGCACATGCACGCGCACACACATGCACAATGAGTCCCTCCCTGCCTGGATAATCCACTATGGAAAGTTCCTCATAGAGACACTCAGAAGTATTCGTTATTGATCCGCTAAGTGTCTCTCAGCCCAATCAAGTAGATGATTCAAATTAATCATCACAATCACTAAGGTACTCATTTATCATCATCATCATCATCATCATCATCATCATCATCATCCTGGATGCAATTATATACCACACCCATTCTCATAATTGGCACCTTGGTATGTTCTTTTGCTCAACTATATCTTTATTGCAACATCTATAACAAACCAAACTTTACATATATCCTGTATAAATAAGATATAGTCTAAACTACTAGTGTATGTGCATAAATAAAACAGACTTTTTAATCAATTTTTATTTCTAGAAATGATCATCAACGGGAAATGAAACTAAAATGGAGACTACCAAAGAATGTAATGTCAAAAACTTGCTACTTTCTTTGGCAATTTACAAACGCAATCAACCAGAACTGATTTTTCTAATTACAAGTTAAAATATTATTTTCTGCTGAGACAACTGTATGTGTATGTACAAGTGTGTCTGTGTTAGTATATATGTCTGTGTCTATGTATGTGGGCGGGTGGAGCTGGGAACATGAAGTATGTCTGTGTTAGTATATGTGTGTTTTTATGTGTGTAGCCAGGTGTGTGTGTGTGTGTGTGTGTGTGTGTGTGTGTGTGTGAAGTATTTCTGTGCGTCTGTGTTATATACATATTTGTGTTTATGTATGTGGGCAGGTATGGAGCTGGGGTGAATGTGTGTGTGTGTGTGTGTGTGTGTGTGTGTGTGTGTAAAGTATGTCTGTGTATCTGTTAGTATACATGGTTGTTTTTATGACTGTAAGCAGGTATGTATGTGTAAGGGGGTGTATACGTGTGTGAAAGTGTGCATGTGAGTATGTGTATACTGTGGGTCACCAATCACAGCCTCATATGTGCAAAGCACACACTGCCATTAATCTACATCTTTTTCTAATAATCAGAACCATTCCATGCCTCCTCTGCTTAACCCAGAGAGCCAGGGAAGACTGTTCAGAAGAGGGGGAGAGGGGGCATTGCTGACATCACCCGAATTTCTGCGGATGATAATCCTCTCTCCTGCTGTGTGCTAACAGATCACAGCCAATTTCCTTGCTAGATTACAGCCTCCTTGCAAATGAGCAATGGGCAGTGAATCCGCTGTCTCCCACCAAGATGCCTGAGCAGTGTGCTCACCAGACAGAAATATTTTCACTTCGAAAACAAAGAAACTAACATCAAACATTACAGCGCTGTTTTTCAAATGTTTGGGAGACAGACATATATTCTAGTTCACTGAGCTGTGAATTCTGAGGAGACTGCACTGCAGGAAAAGCTGTGCTCTGGGCAGTGCTGGATTCCCATCTCAACTGGGAGAGATGTAGGGGTGAAGTCTCACCCCATCTCAGTCCCCCTCACTCACTGGAAGGAGTCTCCTGGCTGGCCCTGAGGCGCTCTGAACTTCCCGAGTTCATGATTCTCAAAGGTCTGAGTGATATGAGAGTGAAACAAAATAATAAAAGCAAGGGCTCTCCCGGAGTAAAAGACAGCATTTACAGGGTGAGGGGTTATTTTATCTCTGTGCGGCAAGCAGAGTAGAGAGACCAAACACATAGACAGACAACAGTAAATCACCTTGGAGTCAGGCCTGAGGAGCCATTATGCTTAAGCCAGGAGCTTACTCTAGAAGACATTTCAGTGTCCAGTGTATTTTGTCTCGTTTTCATTTTTTAAAAGAGACACCCCCCCCCTCTGCTAAATGTTCATGGGCAGCCAGCGGGTTAAGAAAACCAAGAGGATGGGGGTGAGTATTAATCCAGGGAGCTGAAATTGCTGCAAAGATGTATAAATCAAAGGCCTGGGTCCCAGCTGTATGGAACGCAGATCAATAACGGCATGCTTATTTATGGGTTTGAAAGAGGCAAGAAGAAAGGAGAAAAATCTATCACGGCTCTTCTTACACAGCCTGGCTTTACAAAGACGACACCAAAGGAAGGAGACTATGATAAACCTCATTACGTGTTTTATAGGATATGAGACTCACCTTGCAGGTGTTTTATGATACTCAGCTGGACAAAAAAAACCTCACCAGCCATCTGGCTAGTCGTCTGTGGAAAGAAATAGCGCTTCTCGCTTCTTTGTGCCTTCTCAGTTACACAGCTTGTGTAACCGTGTGCGTGGTCCCGGAAGGATTTGGTAGGAATATTTATTATGTCAGGCACAAGCGGATGTGTGAAGGCTGGTGAGATTTGCTATGTGCTGCCGTGTGCGTGTACAGATACTCAAAGGCCATCAGCAGAGGGTGGCAGAATTCACGAAACAAAAATTCCTAATTTCTAGAAACAGCGAATGGACAATAAAAGCAATGGCATTCAATAATAGCGTAATACTATTCTAACTAGACTTACCTACGCAACAATAGGTAAAAGCAATTACTTCAAGCTTGTCTAATGAAGTATAATGACTGACTCAGCCTTCGGTTTCAGTGAGAAAACAAAGCATCTTGCTATTCTGGAGATAGGTAGATAGATAGATAGATAGATGATAGATAGATAGATGATAGATGATAGATACATAGATACATAGATAGATTAGAGATAGATTAGATAGATATATAGATAGATATAGATATAGAAATTAGGAGCAAATGGGATAACAATTATAAAACAATAGACATCCTGATGTTTGCTTATAAAATAGTTCATTTTGTAGATCTGTTGATTTCATGGTATCAAATAACTACACTTCTCTACCATGCTGCCTCACGTGGTTCCTACCCAGGACAAACTCTAAGATTTGGCAGCAGAAATATTACTGCAAGAGTGAGCAGCAGGAGAAATATCTTCACCTGATGGTCACTATGATGGGAAGAGTATATAATTTCGAGAGGCCAAAGTTTTGGGTTCAGACTCTACTTTAGAGAACCTGACCAAAGGTTGAACTCAAACTAACAGGCCAGTGGCACCTAGCACCAGTTTCCAGGCTACTCCCCCAAAAGACCTGTGGATAGTTTCAATTTTCAGGTTACCCCCCCCCAACAAAACCTACATCTAGCACCAGTTTGCAGGCTATTTCCCAACAAATCTGCACCCCCGGGTTACAAACCTGCCCCTGACACTTCACTTCCTAACAACCACCAATCAGGAGGAAAGCAGAAGTTAAGTTTATTGTTCGGTTCCCAGCACCAGCCAATTATGTTAAAGGCCTCCCACCGCTGCCACTGCCACCACCACCAATCAGATTGTGACCAGGCTAGATAACCCCCTTCTTGCCTCTATAAACGCTTGCCTAAAACTGGGCTCAGGGTTCCATCTTTCTGCTGTGTCAGGGCTGGCAGGGAACACAAGCTCAGGCTTGAATAAGGAGACAGACCCTAATGTGATTGCATAGGAATCAGTTCCTTGGTGGTCCTTTTGGGGGTTCATGAATGTTTCATGACACAACAATATAAATGTAACATGTACATAATATATATGTTCCTAAATACAATCGTCTCTGATTGTATAATGTTGCTTGTGTGTAGTCATTTTCAGAGCTGTGCACTTGTTAAGGAGCTGCATGCTACAAAGGAGTGCTGAGAGCAGAAAGGAGAATCCTGCGACAATTCATCAAGAAACACCAATTGTAGCAGAAGAAAATCAGAAAGCTAGCTACTGCACGAGCAGGAAACAGAGAGGGTGACAGATTTGAGTTAACCCCTTGCATTCACACGCCAAGGATTGTCCAAGCACAATTCAGGGGAATCCCAGGGACCACCAGACTGAGTTTCAACCCCTGCTTCTCTTTACTGCTGACCAAGCCGTGTTCCTCTGCCTGTCTTGATCCATCTCCTTCATCCTAAGAGGCTCATAAGATTACCCTAGCACGAGCCCCATGATGATTCAATTAGAGAAAGTGTCTGACCCAACTGCATGGTGTCTGCACTTGGTAAGTGCTCAAACAGCTGTACTTCTTCCTCCGTGTCTGTTATGAAGCATCCTGCATGGCTCTAGGGTATGTTTGCTGAAATACGTGATTGTCAGAAAGCTAGTCACCACTGCCTGGAAAAAAAAGGGAAGGCCAACACAGAGGAAGTCTCCAGTAACTGTCTGTCTGTAGAGGGAATATGAAAAAACTCCTATAAGGGGAACTTCTCAGAGCCGCCAGTGATATTAATAATAACACAGAGGCTAGTCAATACTTTAAAAGCTTAGGCCTTAGCTGGGCAATCTTCTAACTACTCCATCTCTACTAATCCTGGCCTACGACCCTCCAAGTGTCCAGGTCTATCTCTCTGATCCACTCTGATCCATCCATCCAACCTCCAAGTCCACTGATGACTCTCCAGCCTCTCCATTCTTGTGTGTGTCTATGTGTCTCTCTCTTTGCCTAGAAGATCAACCTTCCACTTTCTGCCCAGCTATTGTCTGTCGGATCTTTATTAAAAAAAACAATTAGATACAATCTTAGATTACCTTAGGCAGGTGAGGAAGGAACAAATATTTATAAAATACGAGACCAGTGAAGGGCCGTAGAAATAACAGTACAAAGATCCAGCTAGCGTTTAGTTCTCAGCCAGTACAGCATTAACAACTGAACAGAGAGACGCAGATTCACACAATGTACCCCAACCAACTGTGTAACGACTTCTTGAGAATAAGAATATGAGATTCACGCATACAGGGAAGAAATTGTACTATGAACTCAACCAAAGCTCAGCATGCTGGCCAGGGAACTGGCTCACTGGGCAAAGCATGTATATATCAGAATATATTCCTGACAGGTATAAACCTGCCAGCAGCCCTGGTGCTCAGGACAAGGTCAGGCTGTCTCTAAAGCAGGCTGACTTCCCATACTAGCTGACGTTCAGTGCTCTGTGCTTAAATGAGAAAAGACCCTGCCTCAAAATACAAAGCGGAGCATGATGAAAGACGATCTTTGGCTTCTACACGCTTATCGACACATGTGTACTCACAGTTATACATATGTGGACATACACATAAACATACCATACACATGCACACACCATACACACATGCATATATCACACACATGCACACATCACACACATGCACACACCACACACATGCACACATCACACACATGCACATACCACACACATGCACACACCACACACATGCACACACCACACACACCACATACATGTACACCCCACACACATGCACACACCACACACATATGCACATACTACACACGCACACACACCACACACATGCACACACATACCAAACACACACATACACACAGGCAAACACCACACCACACACACACAAAAACAAAACCTCAACATAGAAAACTATCAATGTCAAAGTTTTAAAAAGAAAGAAGAGTTATTTGTTTTAATATATTTATGGAGGATGTTCACAGAAAGACTTAGCAAATAAAACATTAAATGTGAAAAGGCTTCCAAAGTTAAAGGAAGTTAAGATTTACTTTCTGTTCATTGAAGGGTCTAGAAATCAGCTAAGTCAACAGTGAGAGAGACCTTGATCATTACAGTACAAAAGAAAATGAGATAAAAATCTAATCTAATTTATCTTGAAATTTACTGCAGATAATGATTGGAAAACTCTCATTATGAGGCTGTCTTCGGAGCAAAGTGTGAAGTGAAGTAATTTCTCTGAATGTTGGCAAGAAGATGTCTCCGAAACTTAATTCAAATAGAGTGCTGGCGCATTAGTGGGTGGAAGGGGGGTAACAGTCTTAAAGGGCAATCAGCAAGGAAAATACAGAATTAGAAAATTGGTCCTTGACTTATACACAAACAAGTACCCAAAAATACCTGAACCTCTGTAAGTACAGCATTCCTGAACTCGGAAGGCAGAACCATCTGGTCTGAGGTGACCCCTTCTGATCTCGGGTCCTTGACGGGATTCTGGGTCTTGGGGCCGCTCCGTCTCCTTTATTAACCAGGTCCTTCTGCACGAGTCCTCAGCCTTCAGCAAGCTTGCCCTTCCAACTTCTGCCACGAGAAGATGCAGCAGGAAGCCCTCTCCCTGTGCACAGCTCATATCTGCAATGTCCCCAAGGGCCTAGCTGCCAGTCTGGCGCATTAAGGAGCCATGGAAGAGTCCTCTGGAAGTGCCATGCCCAATTTTCTGAGGAACCACCAGACTGATTTCCAGAGTGGTTGTACCATCTTGCAGTCCCACCATCAGTGTAGGAGTGTTCCTCTTTCTCCACATCCTCGCCAGCACTTGTTGTCTCTTGAGTTTTTAATCTTAGCCATTCTGACTGGTGTGAGGTAGAATCTCAGGGTTGTTTTGATTTGCATTTCCCTGATGACTAATGATGTTGACCATCTCTTAAGGTGCTTCTCAGCCATCCGAATTTCTTCTGGTGAGAATTATTTGTTTAGCTCTGTACCCCATTTTTTGATAGGGTTATTTGGTTCTTTGGGGTCTAACTTCTTGAGTTCTTTGTGTATTTTAGATATTGGCCCCTTGTCGGATGTAGGGTTGGTGAACATCTTTTCCCAATTTGTTGATGGCTGTTTTGTCCTTCTGACAGTGTCCTTTGCCTTACAGAAACTTTGTAATTTTATGAGGTCCCATTTGTCAATTCTTGATCTTAGAGCATAAGCTATTGGTGTTCTGTTCAGAAACTTTCCCCCTGTGCCCATGTCCTCCAGGGTCTTCCCCAGTTTCTTTTCTATCACTCCTGGGCATATACCCAGAGGATTCCCCTGCATACCATAAAGACACATGCTCCATTATGTTCATAGCAGCCTTATTGATAATAGCCAGAAGTTGGAAGGAGCCCAGATGTCCCTCACAGGAGAAATGGATACAGAAAATGTGGTATATTTATATAATGGAATACTACTCAGAAATTAAAAATAATGAATTCATGCAATTTGTAGGCAAATGGTTGGATCTGGAAAATATCATCCTAAGTGAGTTAACCCAATCACAAAAGAATACACATGAAATGCAATCACTGATAAGTGGCTATTAATGAGCCCAGAAGCTCTGAATACTCAAGGCATAATTAGCAAATGAAAAGATTCCCAAGAAGAAGGAAGGAGAGGACCCTTGTCCTGAAAAGACTGGATCCAGTTTTTTTTTTTTTTTTTTGTTTTTTTTTTTAGGAGAGTACCAGAACAGAAAAAAGGCGGGGGTGGGGGGGTGATGGGCCAATAGGCGGGAGGGGGGGTGAAGAGGACTTATGGGACATAGGGTGAAGGGGAAACTGGGAAAGGGGAAAGCCTTCGGAATGTAAACAAAGGATATAGAAAATTTTTTTAAAAAAATGTTGTTTAAAAAAAAAAGAAAAGGAGCCATGGAAGATTTACAAAGTGGGGCATGGTGGGATGGTGGAAACCACAGAGATGTGCCCTTGACAAACACTGTGGGAGGCTTGCTACCTGGCTTTGCCCCTCCCTGCAGGAAAGGAGGGTGTGTTCCACTGCGTGTCTCTCATCTGGTGTGCCACAAGAATCTGAAGAAAGTCAGTGTTGCTGGTAAGTGTGAACTGATACTTGCAAACAAGCGAACTAAAAATCAGTTTTTTCCCTTAGTAATTTGACAACCCTGGGTGTGTTTGTTATAGCAAAGGAAAGCTGATGTCAATGCCTTCATTGTGGACTTTCCAGCCCTCTAAAGTTAAAATATTAATTCCTTTTCCTATAAATTATCTTACAGAAAATATTGGCAAACACAGTTTTACATGGGAACTGAGGATTTAACACCATTGCAGACATCTAACTTCTTTGCCTTTCTGATGACAGACAAGATACTACCCATTTTTCTTTAGCTTAGTTTGCTGTCTAACTTTGTACATGTTGATTTAAGAAAAACAACTGCAAGCTGGGTATGGGGGCACACATCTTTAATCCTAGCACTCAGGAGCAGAGGCAGAGGCAGAGGCAGAGGCAGAGGCAGAGGCAGAGGCAGAGGCAGAGGCAGAGGCAGAGGCAGAGGCAGAGGCAGGCAGATCTCTTGAGTTCAACCCTAGCCTGGTCAACACAGTGGGGTCCAGAACAACTGGAACTAACAAACAAAACTAAAAAGAGAAACGTAAGAAGATCAAAAAGCAGGAATAAAAGACCTCTTAATATTATTTATCATTTCCATAACTTGAAAGCACAAGTGAAATATTCTTGCATAACTGGGCAATGACATTGATCTTAAATAATGATTGGGGGGTGTAATATAAGCCCAGTTATTCATTTATTTAACATATGCATAGGGCTGAAGATGCTTAAAGCTCCAAATTCCAGGTTTCTCTAAGCGCTTGCTAACAGAGAGATCCAAAACATGTGATATAACCAGACACTAATAGTTATGGAAGTGAAATTAGCACAGAGTGAGGAATAATATTGACATTAAAATAAACAAGCTAGCCAGGCAGTGGTGGTGCACGCCTTTAATCCCAGCACTTGGGAGGCAGAGACAGGCAGATTTCTGAGTTCAAGGACATCCTGGTCTACAGAGTGAGTTCCAGGATAGCCAGGGCTACACAGAGAAACCCTGTCTCAAAAAAGACCAAACCAAACCAAACAAACAAACAACAAAAAATAAAAAATAAAACAAGCTTTCAGAGACTTGGTCCAGACCATTCTTACATGGCATTTGGTTTTTTCTTCACTTTTTTTTTTTAATCTAATTGCCAGTTCTTGAAAGTACGTTGAAGTCCATTTCCAGAACACTGTCTTTCCATCGGTACCAAGCAGGCCTAAGGCATGCTTCTCCCTGACCCTGATAGGGAACAGAACCACACATCACGTCCACAGAAGGATCCGCAGAAAGATTCATGACAGAAACATCTGCTTCCCAGTGAGTCACCAAGGCATGGTTGGACACGGCATCTGCAGGAGCACTGGGGGGTGGGGGTGGGGGTTGTATTTCTGCCTTCTTTAGAAATGGTGCTACATTACAGCTGTGAGAGGGTGCACAGTCTGAATGCAGTTCTTTGTTCCGAAGCATCTACATCTTAAAGAAATATTCCACCATGAGTATGATTCAAATGGTTAAAATCTGAGATAGGACTGCTCCAGGAGCACATTACACTTTTATTGCTAAGGCGTTCCGCAGAGAGAAGTGCGGAATGCGGAGCAGCCCAGTAACATCAATCTAGGAAACATAAAAATAAAATAATTAAATTTTAAAATGAGCAAAATTAAAACAAATATCTGAAAGGACGTTTTTTGTATTTCCGTTTCTTCCTTTATTGCCATTTTTATGCTCATAGGAAGGATTAAAATTAGTTGAGAAATACACAGGGAGGGATTATGCAGATTTGTGAATGAAATTACATAAAGGATAAGCCACAGTGAGAGCTGTGTGTGTGGAAAATTAATCAGGAACTGAGTCTAATAATCGTCTCATTTTCCTCGGACGAGGCAATACAGCCCATCTACACTAGGTATAGTAAGTATAGAAGTTATCGGCACAGACACTAAGACCATAGCACAACTGATACCAGGGACCATTCTGACCTAAGAAACTAGCATACAGGCATTAGCACCTGCCAAAATAGGAACAAAGGTACGATCCATCAAAGACCTAGCCCACAGCTCCAGGAAGGTCCCTAAATGCCCTAAGCTTCCTTTCTGCCTTCTGTATCTTTGTTCCTTGCTAACCCGGACGAAGTGTGTCAATCAGGTTGTGGGTTTTGTGCAAAGACCAGGGAGGCTCGGCGCTGCATAACTTGGGCACATTTTCTATTCAGTCTTAAGAGCATCCGTGTGTTCTCTGGAAGAATTACCTTGTGACAGTCCATGCATTAAATAAAGCCTTAAAGACAACCACTGGAAAGCCAAAACCAATGCAAGTACCTCCAAAATACCACGGGAAAGCCATTTCTAAGACTAAAAAGGCCACCAGTTATGCTACTAAAGGCAAGGTTCAAAATAGAGTTTTCTAGAAAGAATCACAAGAAGCTATTAACAGTGGTCTTCTTAGAGGCAAGGATGGAAGAAGGTAGAAAAACCACAAGGATTCCCTTTGTGTATTTTTAATACCGCTCTGAGTTTCTAACTATGTACTGAACTCCATTGCAAGTTCTCGGGGGTAAAATACATTAGTCACAAGGAAATGTATATTGACTTGCAAATCTCATCAACTTTCATGTTGATAACACCATATAAATATAACTGGATGTATCAATCATGTTCACACACACTTGTAGTTTAGTATCTAACTACTAGAGAGAGCAGTGTAAAGAGGGGTCAAATATTACAACTGTCTCCTGTGGTGTTTTCACTTTTTCTTTCTTTCTTTTTTTTTTTTTTTTTTTGTGTGTGTGTGTGTGTGTGTGTGTGTGTGTTGTCCATTTTTTACTGGATATTTTATTTATTTACATTTCAAATGTTAGCTGCTTTCCCCATTTCCCCACTCAGAAATCCCCTATCCCATGCCCCCACCTCCCTGCTTCTATGAGGGTGTTCCCCCCACCCAACCACCCACCCACTCCTGCCTCCCTGCCCTTGCATTCCCCTACACCGGGGCATTGAGCCTTCACAGGACCAAGGGCCTCTTCTCCCATTGATGCCTGACAAGGTCATCCTCTGCTACATATAGGTCTGGAGCCATGGGTCCCTCCAAGTATACTCCTAGGTTGATGCTTTAGACCGTGAGAGCTCTGGATTGTTGATACTGTTGTTCTTCCTATGGGGTTGCAAACACCCTTCTTGGGGATGGAAAGATGACTTAGTAGTTAAGAGTGATCACTGCTGAGACTGGGTTACCTCACTTAGGATGATGTTCTCCAGCTCCATCCATTTGTCTAAGAATTTCATGAATTCATTGTTTCTAATGGCTGAATAGTACTCCATTGTGTATACATACCACATTTTTTGTATCCATTCCTCCGTTGAGGGACATCTGGGTTCTTTCCCGCTTCTGGCTACTATAAATAGGGCTGCTATGAACATAGTGGAGCATGTATCCTTATTACATGCTGAGGAATCCTCTGGGTATATGCCCAGGAGAGATATAGCAGGGTCCTCCAAACTGTTAGCCTAGAAGCTTGGAATACCCAAAACACAATCCACATATCAAATGATGTCCAAGAAGAAGGAAGGAATGGCCCCTGGTTCTGGAAAGGCTCAGTGCAGCCATGTAGGGGAATACCAGAACAGGGAAATGGGATTGGGTGGATGGGGGAACAGGGGGAAGGAAGAGGACTTATGGGACTTTCAGGGAGGGGGGAGCCAGGAAAGGTAAATAAAGAATATATCGAATAAAAAAAAAAAGAGTGATCACTGCTCTTCCTGAGGATCCCAGCTAGGTTCCCAGCACGCATATCAGACGACTCACAACAGCCTGTAACTTCCTGTGAACAGAATATCTCTTCTGGCCTCTGTGAACACTTGGGTTCTTGTACACTTAACCACATACAGACACACACTCTGGCCAACACAAAACAAACTCCACAGGGTTTCTTGGGGTGGGAGGGGGGACTTTTCAGTTCTATTTTGCTTTAGCATTTATGCCTTACTGATTGTTATGCTTTGGGGTTTTGTTGAAGAGAAAGAGAGAGAGAGAACCTGTAGTTAGGTCATCAGGGAGGAAGTTGGGAAGAAGCTACAAGGGAAGGGGAAAACTACATTGTTATAAAACTTTTAAAATAAATTTGCAATTAAAAATAATTTTAAAATAACAAAATCAAATAACCCTTCTCCACAGCAGAAATAAAAGGGAATATAGTCATTAAAGATTGGGAAATCAAAGGTGCTTCCTTCCTCAGGTGGCCGAAGATGAAAGGTATCTCACAGATATAAAGGAGTGTTCTACTCTAAACCTGCAGAAGTAGGAGAGCCGGGAAGAGCTACTCACAAAGTATAAACTACACACACGGCCAAGACCAGTGAGAAGGAACCTTTGCAGAACTTTAAAGAGTCCAAGACCCAATAGTGGACATGACTGGGGACGGCTCTATGCATAGAGAACACGCCCAACCAAAATAAAAAGCCTCACCTAATATTTTCATTAGCCAAGTTTAACTGTATCCATCCCTCAACTGAAGTCCATAAACCATCTGAAGTATTTAACAGATATGAACTTTCCCCTGCACATAATTACTAACGGTCCATAAAAAAGGTAGCATTGACAGTTGATATAAGGCCTTATATACACTAGAAAGTTTACCAGTAGAAAAAAAGAAGAAAAAATCATTGAATTATAAAGTCAGTATCTAATGGACCTGACCAGAAGTATTTTTATTTGCCTCAGAAACAATGCCTCTGAGTCATAGAAAACTTACTGTTGTCTAAATGAACGAAGGAGGCATCCAAACACATTCTTTCTCTCCATCCAGAAATAATGTAAAAGTAAACATACTGGAAGCCAAAACCAATGATCGTCTTCTGCTGGGGAGAGAGAAAGTTTTGGCCTAAAGACAAGAGCAACCTGGCCCAGTTGGCAGGACCTACTTTGGGAGATGATGTCAGTCATTCCTGACCACAAAATTCTAAGATTATATGAGTTCACCCATTCTTTTGGCTCCTCCATTCTCCAAATTCATTTCTATTTATAACATGGAATTTCATCTGCATTTTGCTGGTCAGAAAACATAACTGCATGTGCTCTTAGCCTTTATAATTCCTAGGAAATCAAAATGAACTTGGTTTGTACACCATACTTTAAAATTACTCTCATGTAAGGGATGTGTTCTTGGTGACATTAAAGCAAGAGAGCTGTGAAATTCGGTGATCAGAGTGGGGAGCTGTACTGGCTAGTTTTGTGTGTCAACTTGACACAGGCTAGAGTTATCATAGGAAAAGGAGCTTCACTTGGGGAAGTGCCTCTGAGATCCAGCTGTGGGGCATTTTCTCAATTAGTGATCAAGTGAAGGAGGGCCCCTTGTGGGTGGTGCCATCTCTGGGCTGGTATTCTTGGGTTCTATAAGAGAGCAGGCTGAGCAAGCCAGGGGAAGCAAGCCAGTAAGGAACATCCCTCCATGGCCTCTGCATCAGCTCCTGCTTCTGACCTGCTTGAGTTCCAGTCCTGACTTCCTTTGGTGATGAACAGCTGTGTGGAAGTGTAAGCTAATAAACCCTTTCCTCCCCAACTTGCTTCTTGGTCATGATGTTTGTGCAGGAATAGAAACCCTGACTAAGACAGGAGCTGTAACAACTGGGTGTCTAGGGAGAAAGGGCTATGTGGACTACGACAGAGGAGTCCATGCAGCAGGAAGGTCTCTGAGGCCACTGTTCGCCATGCCCTCTGGCCTTGGGCAAGTCTCTGTAACTCCTTTAGCTCCGGAAAGTCTGTACAGTTAAACTCAAGAAACACAAGAGTAGGTCCCAGTTCACAGTCATATCCCAACCCCATGCCTCAAAGCCCGAGTTGTATAATCAGTCAAGATAAGAAGAAAATAATATTACAGAAGTCCAGAAGAAAATCAGTGAAACACATAATTGAAATGGGAAATTGAGGACCAGGGGGGATTTGACCCTACAGAAAGACAAATGAGGAAAAGTTGTCCCAAGCAAAGAATTTGTCTGGAGGCAAACATCTCAAGGTAAAAGCAAGAGATGAGTGACAAAAACAGATTGTCCGGCAGGTCTCCAACTTGTGACGAAATGAAAAATTAGGTATCATTTTAGTTTTTAAAAATGTCTAAGTCAGCAGCATTGTGCTCAAGATGAATGGTCCATTCACATCATCTTTTAGTAAACGTGATTATTTACATGGAGCCTGTGAGATGAGAGTCAGGCTTTTAAGTCGATTTCTGTAATTTGACCTATTGCCTAGTGATCACAAAGCATTCAATAGTCATAACATAATCCAAGGAGCCCCACAAGTTCGTTTAGTATTACAGTGTTTCTCATCCAAGGGAAAGACTGGGTCAGGGCTTACCAAAGTTATATTCAAATTGAAAAATTGTATTAAGAATCTTTATTTAAAGAATATTGTTTGTTTTACATTTTTCTTCATTTTAGGCTAAACAGAATCGAATCGAGCAATGTATTTATTTAACATTTTTTTTTTAGTTTTAATTTTATCTTATTTTTTGCTAATTCGCGTTATATCCTGATCACTGCTCCCCTCCCCGGGCATGCCCTCCCACACCCCTTCTCTCATCACCCCTCCCATTCTCTGAGCAGGCACTGCCCCCTGTATTTCCCCACCCAGGCACACCAAGTCTCTGAGGGGGTTAGGCACTTCCTCTCCCACTGAGGGCAGACAAGGCAGCCTAGCTAGAGGAACATATCCCACAGACAGGCAACAGCTTTTGAGATAGCCCCTGCTCCAGTTGTTCAGAAAGCATAATGAAAACCAAGCTGCCCCTCTGCTGTATAGGTCCAGGGAAGCCTAGGTCCAGCCCATGTATGATTTTTGGTTGATGGTTCAGTCTCTGAGTGCCCCAAGGGTCCAGGTCTGGTGACTCTGTTGGTCTTCCTGTCCCTTTTGGAGTTCCTATCTCCTTTGTAACCCACAATCCTTCCTCCAACTCTTCCATAAGAGTCTCCAAACTCCATCACTGTTTGGCTGTGGGAGTCTGCCTCTGTCAGAGTCAGCTGCTGGGTGGAGTCTCTCGGAGGACAACATGTTCCTGTCTGTAACCATAACAGAGTATCATTAATAATGTTGGAGTATTGGTGCTTACCCATGGGGTGGGTATCAAGTTAGGGCAGTTATTGGTTGGCCATTCCCTCAGTCTCTGTTCCATCCCCATGCCTGCATTTCTTGTAGGCAGGATAAATTTTGGGGTTCAAAGTTTTATAGGTGGGTTGATGTCTCTCTCTCTCTCTCTCTCTCTCTCTCTCTCTCTCTCTCTCTCTCTCTCTCTCTCTCTCCTCTAGGGTTCCTGCCTGGCTACAGGAGGTGGCCTTTTCAGGTTCTGTGTCCCCAGTGTTGTGAGTCACAGCTAAGGTCACACCCATTGATTCTTGAGAGCCGCTCTTGTCTCAGGTCTTGGTCTCATCTGGCAGAAGACCCCCACCTCTTCATGCCCATCAGTTGAAGATTTCCATTTATTTTCATGACCATCCAGCCATCTCTCCTGTCCTTCCCCACACCTGGTCCTGCCCCCACATTTCCCTCCCCATTCCCCATCTCTCTCTGTTTCCTCCCTCCATCTGCCTCTTATGACTATTTTATTTCCCTTTCTAAGGGCATCCTCGCTTGTGCCTTCCTTCTTGTTTAGTTACTTTGGGTCTGAAGACTTTTTGCATGGGTTTCACAATGCTTATAACATAGCCATGGGTGCTGGACTATGCATTCCAGGATACCCTGAGCTTTCTGGACTTGGAAATGGGGAGATTAGGAGTGGGTTCTGCACATTCTCAGCCACCAGGAAGAAGTCACCATTAAAGACAACTCATCCTCAGAGGGGGCCTTTTGTTAGTCGGCCTTTCCTCCCTTCAGGTTCTGCTCCATCTTTGTCCCTGTATTTCTTTTAGACAGGATAAATTTGGGTTGAAAGTTATGTGGGTGGGTTGGTGTCCTTTTCCCTCCACTGGGGCTCCTGCCTAGCTATGAGAAATGCCCTCTTCGGGTTCCATGTCCCCACTGTTAGGCACCTGGGCTAAGGTCGCCTGCATTGACTACTGGGAGCCTCTCCCATCCCAGGAATATGGTCCTTCCCAGAGATTCCCCCACCCCACCCCCACCTCCAGCAGCTGCAGGTTCCCATTCGTTCTCTTTGCCCTCTGGCCCTCTTTCCTGTCTCTCCCCACACCTGGGACCCTTCCTTTACATCCTTTACCTGAGGCAGGAATCAGCAACTTGAGTGTCCTTCCTTTCTCTTCTTCCTTCCTTCACCAGATTCCAACAAACCAGCTGGGCCAGTGGGACTGTCTCCAAGGTCACCAAAGTTGCTCATTCTTTTTGGCTATGAATTCCTTCTGTTTCTACTTTGGCTAGTGCTGTGACGACTAGGGTGCCCCCTCCAAGACAGCAATGCTTGTCAGTGGGTGTGTGGGTGGGTGGGTGGTTGGGTTGGGAAAGGGCATGGAGATAAACTTTTCTGGAGATGGTTTTAGGGGACAGCATCAATGTTGACAGCAGGTGAGCAACCATAGTGAAAGGCTGCGATTGGTTAGCACATTACCTCTGTTGGATAATGAGCGATCATAACACCATGTTCTCTACACAGAAGAAGCACACTAATGGAGAAATGGAGAGTGCACACCAGCTATTCACAGGCTACTTTAAGATTCACTATTCTGACTTTTGGGGCATGGTATGCCATGCTTCTTATTTAGAAGCACAGTGTGCCAAGCAGGCAGACCTCCAGGTCATGCCTGCATTTTCTCCTACCCACTAGATCCACTTGTCAAGTATTTTATCCCAATGACCTTCAATTTTTCAGCCTTTCCTTTTCTAAGGATCTTATTTTCCAGACAATGAATATACTATATTTCTACTTCTTATTATTTACCTACAAATACCAATTTGACTGTTTTACTGTGCCTCCAGTTTCTCACCTCCTATATTCAACTTTTTTTTTATAATTCTGAGCATATTTTTAATACCTTTTTTTTATGAGCTTGTTTTTACTCGACACTTTCTTAGCATGGGTTCCTGGTTCTATAAATATTTAATTCTTTGAGAAATGTATAAATTATTTCCATCACATTCACCTCCATCTAACGCCTCCCAGATCCACCTCCCCAACCTTTATGTTGTCTTATTTTATTTTTAATAACTAACCCAGCCCAGTTTGTGCCCCATACTCGTGGGTCTGGGGCTGGCCACTGAGCACACAGATTGTGTGCCTCATACTCTTAATGTTTGCTGGTTTCATTCCAGCTGTAAACACTCCATTTGAGACATGACATGACAGCACAGCTTGAGAAGATGCAGAAATGCTCAAACCTCCCAAAGGTTCATAGGCAGCTCTCTTGAAACCCAGACACAGGCCTGGACTTGTAGACCCATTGTGTCTGTCAAGCCCTCTCTTGGACCTGTAATGTCCTCTCAAACTTGGTCAAACTCAACAAACCATCACTTTAAAAATGTTTGCACCAGCAATGCCTATGGACTCTCTTGTAACTTGTGATTCTCTTCCCATAGAGCACCTCACCAGTAACATGAAATGTCTCCATTTCTTGTCTTTGTTTCAAAGGCACAGTTTTTTTGTAAGTTTTGTCATAACCTTAAATTCTAAAGTTTTACACCCCAAATTTTTAAATTGGGCACACTCACCTAAATTGCATGATTTTACTTATTTTTCAGAATTTCTACAATTTTCAAAAATTACCACTTGAACTTTACTTGTTTGTTGAATGTATTGCTTAGAATCCCACACCCCACATAAAATGTAAGACTAATAAGATAAGGAATTCAAAGATTCTGTTAGATGGCTTATGTCAACACACCCCCATCTGATATCCAACAAATGCTATTTTTGTGAATTAGATATACTAATTACTTCTCACTCTGTTTTTAAACCAAAGTTGTCTTAATTCTTCAAGGGTAAAAGCTGTAACTTGTAATCCTATGTTTTAATTTATGTATATGTGCATGGTAAGTCAGTAAGGATATGCACGTGAGTTCAGATGCCCTCAGAAGCCAGAGGCACTGAGCCCCCTTTGTGTGGCTGTGACCCACCTGACATGGCTTCTGGGAACTGAACCACAGTCCTTGAAGAGCAGAGCATACACTAACTGCCAAGCCAGCCTCCAGCCCCACCCTCCTCTCTCTACTTCAATCCCTGTGCAATCATTCCCATTTACACAGTACCAAGTGTAAGATAAAAAGCGAATTTCAAATGTGGATATTTCATTCTGAAGACCTAGGTTCTAATATTGACTCTTTTAATAACTTATTTAGTGAGGTATGGGGTGGGGGTGGGGGGATAAGGCAACTACTCAAGACCCAGAAGACAAAACAGTAACAAAAACAACAACAACAACAACAACAACAACAACAACAACAAAATCCCATCCGTTTATTCCGTATCTAGCTTTGTGAGTCTGTAGTCCTTCTCTCATATATCTACTATTAGTTCCCGGCCTGTGCCTCCCTCCTCAATGTGCTTCCTTTGCATACATCCATCTTTGGGTTCTTATACTGTGTGCTGTTGTTCTATGGAGTTTGTGTTTATCTCATGCACATTATCTTGCCCCTCCCCTCCCCTCCCCTCTGACTCTACCCTTACTCTGTTATGTCCCTGAGGTCTGCTGGGCACACAGCTAGACTGCCTAGGAACCAACCCTGTCTGTGTCTGTCCCCTGGCTCATTTATTCTTTATCTGATGTGGGCAGGTGATCACAGCTCTCACGCTTATTTTTCTGAGCGGTGACATTCCAATATGAACATCACGGGTCCCTCAGCACTTGCACAGCAGCTGTCCTGAGCCACAGAGATGGTGGCAAGGGTTAAAGGGATGACGTGCAAGACAGCTGCCTGCAGGACTCCAGCTTACGCCAGAGGTCTTGAGCTTTGAGGATTGGGGAAAAAAAAGCACGCCAGGAAAGGCTGGCCATGACACCATGACACGGAGGAAGACACAGTCAGATGTGAAACAGAATGTTGATGTGTTCACTAAACTATCCTTCCAACCAGAACACCATCTGCTAGCCTCGACACACCATGGGAGTTGGTGTTGTGATAATTAGCTGGTGGTTGAAGAATGGAGCAGACTGGCCGTGTCTTATCAAGATGAAAATGAGCTGTGTGTGACTCGTCTCATGATTTCTGCCGCAGCTGCTAAGTCTTCCTTCTGCACTGGGTGTGATGCACATGTATGCTACCTTATTTTTCTTTGGAATTCTGTATTAAATGTTTGTCCTGTTATTACTCCCTAGTACCACATACTTCCATAATCATTCCTATCTTTAAACAGTAAGGTGGCTTCCATACAAAGAAGGCTGTAACACAAAGAAGTCATGCGATTTATCCGGAAATCGTTATGTGAAGAATCACATAGCTGACGTGAAGATTAGGCACCCATTCTTGCATGTACGACAGAAGCCCCAGAGGTCCCATTCCTCATTTGTCATCACAGTACTTTCCCATAATGCTTAGAAAATCGGCACCCCACCATATGGTGTTATTATTTTCTCATTCCATTGTCCCCCTTTCTGTTCACCTAGATATATGTATTTACCACATTCTATTGTGCGACACATTGTAGTAAAAAGCATTCTGTATGTAGGGCTGGTGAGAAGGCTCACCGGGTAAAGGCACTTTCCATGCAAGTCTGACCCCCTGAGCTCACGTCCCAGAATCCACATAAAGGATCTATGCACACTGTGTTACATAGCATCACACACGTGCATCACACACAGTAACAACAGACATCATTAATAAAAAAGCTTGAAGAATTATTCTACGTGCAATTTTGGAAATTAGGGCTTTTTCCTTCCACCATGGTGCGTAAAAACATTAGCAGGGACACACAGCTGCAATTCTCTTACTTTCCTTTGTCCCTGCCACCCGTCTGCAAAAAATAATCTGCAATTTGGTGTATTCTACTGTTGAAGAAAGCCTTACTGTCTCCAGAGTTTCCTTCCATGAAAGATGCCTCTCTGCACCAGAGAAATGAGTCAGTGCCCAATGCCAGGGTGTCTAGGCTGCGGTCCTGCGCTCTGAATTCTAAGTTAGGGGACACGTGAAGTAGCTTCTCTGGACGTGGCTGGTCCATTGGTCAAGGTGTGTGTATGAATATCCAATCCCACAAGTGATACTTGAGGATCCTGCTCAGGGCTCAGCCTTACCGACTGTGTGCATCAGTTACCACCAGTCCACACGACTGGGTGTTATCTTCCTCCCTTAAAGTCCTGGCTTCTGCTCTGATCCTCTTGGGCTCCTCCCCGTCCACTGAACCCTGTGCTGTCTCCTACGGCATCTCTCTGAGACTTGATCCCACCTACTAGCAGGCTTATCCTAATGTCGCTAGCGAGGAAGACTGTGTTACTGCGGGCTTTCCTCGGCTTACTGACATCTGACATCAGCTTCTCAGATAAGCTAGTTTACATATCCAGTACGTCTTCTTTTGAGGGTGTTTGACCACATGCTTGGCCCCTATCTTCAGGCAACTGTGTTAAACCAACTTCAGTTCCCAAGTGTTCTACCAGCACTCCTCAAAGACAAAACCAATGCCCACTGAGATCTACTGTGCTAATGAATTCATGCTTAAAGAGTTCTCACTAAGTCTGTAATATGAGAGAAATTGCAACCTCTACCGTGTTCTTTAAAATTACATATTCATAGTAAAGGACCAAACAATAAGATGGAGACAAAAGGAGTTTATTTGGCTCACACTTCCACATTGCTGTTCACCAAAGGAAGTCAGGACAGGAACTCAATCAACGCAGGAACCTGGAGGCAGGAGCTGATGCAGAGGCCCAGGGGATGGCATTAGGACTAAGCTCATCCTCTCCCACTGAGGCCCAACCAGGCAGTCCCGCTAGGGGAAGGATCCCATGACAGGCAACAGAGTCAGAGACAGCCATGCTCCGATTGTTAGGGGACCCACAGGAAGACCAACCTGCACATCTGCTACAAATGTGTGGGGGCCCTAGGTCCAGCCCCTGCCTGTGTCAATTTACAAGCAGCAGGATTTAGTAGCAATGACTATAAAATACGTCTTCAACAATAGCCTAAAATAGTTCATCTCAGAGATATAAATCTTCGTTGAAAGGTCTTGAGCTGTATCTATCCTTGATAGGCCATTTGAATAGACCTAGCCGCCTAGTTCCCTGTCACAAATCCATCTTACTAATCTGGTGAGCGAAAATATGCTGATGCATTTCTCTGTGTGCTTTGATCGTCTTTGAGACAGAGCCCCACTTTCTAGCCCACGCTGGCTTGGAAGACACTACGTCATGGGAGAGCGGCCTCAAATTCAGGATCTACCTGCCTCAGACTCCCAAGTGGGGGATCTCACACATAAAGCGCAACATAGGGCCAATTACATTTTGGCAAAGTTTCTTGTCAAAGTCGTTCTTCCGAAAAGATTTTCTGGGAGGGGGTGTGATTCCGTGCTCCAGGAAGTGTTTGGGAAGCCGAAGGGACATGGAGTTTGGCTCCTGCATCAAAAATAGACACAAAGGAAACTGTTGGAGAACCTTCTGTATTTACGGTTATTTGAAAGGTTCACACGAGGCATTACGGTACATACTTATAGTCCGCAAAGAGGCAAAAGCAGGAGACGGGATAGAGGGAAGTGGGGAGGGAGGGAAGGGAGTGAGGGAGAGAAGGAAGTGGGGAGGGAGGGAGGGGGCGGTACTCCGCTCTCAGCACACTATACGATGAGTTCTTGTTCATGAGTCCATCTCCGTTATTGTGACCAGATGGTTCCCATTGATAAGTGACTTGGTTACAGAGTTTAAGAAAACCCAAAGAGCAGAATGAGTTTTACCTGTCAGTTCTTGCAGAATCCACTGGTGTCCATATTCCGCAACTACGAAGCTCTACCGTTACATCCCAGGGTACTGACCGGCCACAAACTACGAAAAGTAAATGTGCTGAATGCTTGGCCACGGGTGAAGGTTTCACGCCATTCACAGGACAGATACTCTTTGCTCTTATTGCCTTCCTCGGTGCGATGAAATGAGATTATGGAATTTAAGCCTAATGATCATGTCTCCCCGCGGAACATTTTTGATCCAAACCCGAAACAGTGACCAGCGCCTCATGTTCTGAGACATGGCCTGACACAAGACAATTCACCTTTTCTTAACATAAAATGTTATAGTTAGTGTGATCATCTAGTCACATAACCACAATCTTCTACTTTCATCATTTTCTAAGGAAATAAAGACCTTCATCACACTCTTGGTCCGCTCCCTCCAGGTCTTAAGAATTCCTGCTCCATAACTGGAAGTCCCTGGCTTTCGTAAACTATGTATGGCCAGTGATTAATTCAAACAAATGCAAAGAGTTGTCTCCTCCCTTCCTTAGGGGCCTCAGCCCTTAAGAATGAGGGAAAAAAAAAAGCGTCTTTCACCACCTCACCTCGTGAAGTCCCCTCCAAGATGCACAAAGAGACTAAATCATGACCTTATGTAAACAAACGCCATCTAAGATGGATTTCGGTTGCAGTTTTCCCATCCCTGTCTTGCCCTGGGTTGTACAGCAGGTTCAGAGCATGCTGAGCTCAGAGCAGGCTGGGAACACCTGGGCTGGCAAAGCGACAGCGAACTGCGGTGCATTAGCGCCTCCTGGTGCTGCTGCCGAGAAGTGCAGCTGCAGAATTCACACCCTTTCTATGAGCAAGGTCCACTGATGTCCCCTTTGCGAATCAATTTCTGTTTCCGCATTGCACAACGGCCCGTTAATTTATTGTGGAAAGAAGCTATGATCTTAAAAGCTTTTAAAAACACCTCATTTTATGTCTAGTCAATGGTCGTGGCATGCCGCTGAGGCAGGGATTTTTAAGATTATGGATTTTTAAGATTGTGTATAAAATGCTCTAATAATGTAGTCAGTGAATAAATGCAGAGATCACATCTAATTTATTAGAGAATTCTTTCACGTTTCGGTTTTATTATAAGCATCACACGCAGTGAAGAGCTTGGAGTGATTATAATTGCTTCATTCCATTTTAAGTCATTTGTTTGCATAAACTAACACAAATTCCACAGATAACAGTCTCAGAAAACCAGTTTTAAAAAATAAAATACTGAAACCAAAATAAACAGAAAAGAGCTTGGTCTGTCTTTCCAGAGAATCATTAAGTGCCTGAGTGATTCTTTATAAGCCATGGGAAACCATCAGGAGAAATGACCTAAATCACAGTGCTGCCAGGGCTGTACTCACATAGAAGGTGAGACTCCAGCTGCTAAAGGAGTCTCTCCAACGAGTGAAATCATACTCTTGTTAAAGCCCTAGGAAGACGGCATTTGTCTATCAGCCATGATCCCCTGGGACCATTTTGCTGTCAGAATTAAAGGGAGATATATACTAATTGCAAGCAAGTCAGTTTACTTCTGGAAGACATTTTAGACCGTTTAAATGTTCCCTAATGTAAAAATGGCTCAAACATGAAGTGGGGGGCTTAAAGCCAGCTGCTCTTTCTAGATAAGATCTGGTCATTAATAAGATTGGGGACTGTAGACTAAGCTAATATCTCTAGGTTTTATTTCACATTCAACAGATCTGATTGGTTCTCATTCACAGGTAAAATAGATGTGATCAGATCTCATCCTCATCAATGTGTTTTGAAAGTTCTTCCTTAAATACCTCTTTTTTGTTTTTGGTTTGGTTTGGTTTGGGGGGGTTGTTGTTGTTGTTGTTGTTGTTTTGTTTTGTTTTGTTTTGTTTTTCAAGACAGGGTTTCTCTGTGTAGCCCTAGCTGTCCTGGAACTCACTCTGTAGACCAGGCTGGCCTCAACCTTAAATACCTCTTATATGAAGTTCCTGTGTACTGGGAGAAGGTGTGCAAACACAGTTGCAGGCCATGGCAGGAGTGAGACCCGGGGACTCCTGTCTGTGAGGCAACTAAGTCTAGTCCAAGTCCCTTTCATGTGCAGTTTAGACATAAATTGAGGGACTGGAGAGATGGCTCAGCGGTTAAGAGCACTGACTGCTCTTCCGAAGGTCCTGAGTTCAAATCTCAGCAACCATGTGGTGGCTCACAACCATCCCTAATGAGATCTGATGTCCGCTCCTGGGGAGTCTGAAGACAGTGACAGTGTACTCACATATAATAAATAAAATAAATTTTAAAATAAATAAATAAATAAATACTAATTGAATTTTAAAATGTTCTAAATTTGATTTGGAAGTGAGAAAAAAGCTTGCACAGTGACTTGGAAAGGCTCGGACCGGAGGGCTGCCGTGAATTCCAGCCCAGGTATTCTGTATGGTCTACTCCAAGCCAGGCTGAACTACAGCCTGACTCAAAACTGGAAAGGTTTCTTTGTGTGGAGCTTAAAACTCTACACGATCAGCATTTTTTTCTTTTAGTTTTTTTTTAATTTATTCACTTTATGTACAAATCACAGACCCTGACTCTCCTCACAGCCTCCCCTGCAGCCCCTCCCCCACCCCCTTTTCCCCTGACAAGGGGGAGCTCCTCTTCGGGTGTCACCCCACTTTGGCACATCAAGTCACTGCAGGACTAGGTACAGCCTCTCTCACTGAGGTCAGACAGAGCAGCCAGGTTCAGGCAGGGGTGGGGGGTGGGGGGGTGTAGACAGGACCCACAGGAAGAAAACAGAGTCAAAGACAGCCCTTCCCCCCCACACACACACACACACACTCCAGTTGTTGAGGGACCCACATGAAGACAGAACTGTACATCTGCTACACGTGTGCAGGAGGCCTGGGTCCAGCCTGTGCTCGCTCTTTGGTTGGTGGTTTGGTCTCTGGGAGTCCCCAAGGGTCCAGGTTAGCTGACTCTGGTGGTCTTCCTGTGGAGTTCCTGTCCCCTTCAGGTCCCTCCATTTTCCCCCCAGCTCTTCCAAAAGTCTCCCAGAGCTCCATCTAATGTTTGGCTATGAGTGTCTGCATCTGTTTCCTCCTGGGTGGAGCCTCTCTTAGGACAGGTATGCTACCTGTCAGCAAGCATGACAGACTATCGTTAATGCTGTCAGGGATTGGTTCTTGCCCATAGGATGGCTGTCTTAGTCAGGGTGTCTATTCCTGCACAAACATCATGACCAAGAAGCAAGTTGGGGAGGAAAGGGTTTATTGAGCTTACACTTCCACACAGCTGTTCATCACCAAAGGAAGTCAGGACTGGAACTCAGTTCAGGAAGCAGGAGCTGATGCAGAGGCCATGGAGGGATGTTACTTACTGGCTTACTCAGCTTGCTTTCTTCTAGAACTCAGGACCCCCAGCCCAGAGATGGCACCACCCACAATGGGCCCTCCCCCCTTGATCACTAATTGAAAAAAATGCCCCATTGCAGGGTTTCATGGAGGCACTTCCTCAAGGGAGCCAGGCTCCTTTCTCTGTGATAACTCCAGCCTGTGTCAAGTTGACACAAAACCAGCCAGTACAGATGGGTCTCAAGTTGGGCCAGTCATTAGTTGAGTATTCCATCAGTCTCCAATCCATCTTTGTCCCTGCACATCTTGCAGGCAGGATACAATTTGGGTCCAAGGTTTTGTGGGTGGGTTGCTGTCCTTATCTCTGCTGTGAGGTCCTGCCTGGCTACAGGAGGTGTCCAGTTCAGGCTGCATATCCTCCACTGTTAGGAGTCTCAGCTAGAGTCATCCTCATAGACTCCCTGGGGCCTCCCCTCCCTGCCACCCCAGTCTCAAGTCTCTGGCCCTTCCTAGAGATGCCCCCCCACTTTCCCTTCTCCCCCAAGCCCAGCTCTGATCCCCCTCCTGCTCCGTTCCCTTCCCAACACTCCGTCCTACCAAGTCTCTCCACCTATCTACCTCAAAGTCTATGTTATTCCTTCTTCTGAGTAAGAAGCATCCTTAAACATCCACAACCACCCACCCTTGAGCCCTCTTTGTTATTTGGCTTGCCTGGGTCTGTTGATCATAGCATGGTTATCCTATATTTATGGTTAATTTCCACTAATCAGTGAATACATACCATGCATGTCCTTTGGGGTCTGGATTACCTCACTCAGGATGGTATTTTCTAGTTCCATCCATTTGCCTGTAAATGTCATGATGTCCTTTTTCTAACAGCTGAGTAGTGTTCCACTGGGTAAATGTACCACATTACTTTATCCATTCTTCCGGTTGAGGAATATCTAGGTTGTTTCCAGTTTCAGGCTATTAAGAATAAAGCTGCTATGAATATAGTTGAGCAAGTGTCCTTGTGGGGTGGTGGAACATCTTTTGGGTATGTGCCCCCGTGTGGTATAGCTGGGTCTTGAGGTAGAACTAGTCCCAATTTCCTAAGAGACTAACAGACTCATTGCCAGAGTGGTTGTATAAGTTTGCACTCCCACCAGCAATGGAGGAGTGTTCCTCTTTCTCCACATCCTCGCCAGCATCTGCTGTAACTTGAGGTTTTGATCTGAGTTACTCTGATTGGTGTAAGGTGGAATAGCTGTGTCATTTTGATTTGCATTTCCCTGATGACTCAGGATGTTGAACATTTCTTTAAGTGCATCTCAACCATTCAAGATTCCTCTATTGAGAATTCTGTTCCCCCAACCCCCCTTTTTTTTTATTTGCGTTATTTGGATTGCTGGCGTCTAACTTCTTGAGTTCTTTAAATACTTTGGATAGTAGCCCTCTGTCAGATGTCAAGTTGGCAAAGTTCCTTTCCCCAATCTGAGGGCTGTCGTTTTGTTTTATTGACAGTGTCCTTTGCCTTACAGAAGATTTTCAGTTTCATTGGGTCCCATTTATTAATTGTTGACTTTATTGCCTGAGCTTTGGGTATTCTGTTCAGGAAGTTGTCTCCTGCACCAATGAGTTCAAGGCCATTCCTTACTTCCTCTTCAATTAGACTTGGTGTATCTGGTTTCACATTGAGGTCTTTGATCTTCTTGGACTTGAATCTATGTGCATTCTTCTACATGAAGACATCCAGTTCGACCAGCATCACATGTTCAGCTTTTAACCAAGGCACATGCAAAGAAATGTTCACAATGTCATCACTTAAGAAAACCCTGAGACCTAATTACCATGAGGAGAAAACTATGTTCATATTTGTAAAATAGCTGTGCTTTAATTTATATGTGCTTCAGGATGGTGCAGGGACACACAGGATGTCCGCATGGGCAGCAGCAGGAAGGGCCTGGGCCATGGATTCCCTGCAATGTATAGTCCTGTGTGTCCCCCTACAACGCACGCGCGCACGCGCACACGCACGCACGCACGCACGCACGTACGTACATTCGTACGTACGTTGCTCTTCTTTCTTTGTCACTGGCTCCATGCCTGGCAGTTGTTCTTGAAGCCAACTGTTCTTATCATAATAAACTGCTAGGGTCCTCTTTCCGAGTCACTTCCCGGTGATGTGGCAGGTCCAAGCCTAGCTAGCACCCAAGCCTGCCCTGAAAGAGCTGTAGTACCCTTTGCTCTCCTCCGACATACATCCGCAGCTGACTCCGCCATGGGGATCTCTTCTGTCTCGTCTGTTGCTTTTCCTCTCGATAAGTCTAAGATCAGCAGGACTGTTATCTAGACACAATCCAAAATGCTGTCTAGCCAGCTGCTCTCTACAGCACAGTTAAGTATTTTAACACAGGAAGTCAAACCCAGGTGTTTTGCTTGGGAACCTGGCTTGGAGCACTCAGGTTAAATCCCTACTTGTTCTTAACCAAATCACAGGGCTGTGGGGGGGAAACTCTGAAGGGGAGAAAGCATATACGCATGTTAGCGAGTTTGTGCTGTTCTATTTAGAAGAGCAGTTCTCAACCATCCTAATGTTCCAACCCTTTAATACAGTTCCTCAAGTTGTGGTGACCCACCCCAACCATAAAATTGTTTCCTTGCTACTTCATAACTGTAATGTTGTAACTGTTATGAATTGTGATTTAAATATCTGGTATGTAAGAACATCTGAAACTTGCAACCCACAAGTTTAGTACTGTTGATTTAGAGAACGAATCCAGGCTTCCTACTCTGATTCCTCGAGTACCTACTTCTAAACATGACCTCAGCAAGCCCACGATCTTACTGTCTTCTTTTTTTTATTTAATTTTTATTTTCTATATTCTATATTTACATTCCAAAGGCTTTCCCCTTTCCCAGTTCCCCCCCCACCATACGTCCAATAATTCCTCTCCCCCCCCCACTATTTCCCAATCATTCCCCACCCCACGATTTCTCTGTTCTGGGTCTACAAAACTGGATCCAATCTTTACAGGCCCAGGGTCCTATCCTTTCTTCTTCTTGGGAGTCATTTGACTTGCTAATTGTGCCTTGAGTATTTAGGGCTTCTTGGCTCATTAATATCCACTTATCAGTGATTGCATTTCATGTGTATTCTTTTGTGTTTGGGTTAACTCACTCAGGATGATATTTTCTTGGTCTAACCATTTACCTACAAATTGCATGAATTCATTATTTTTAATTGCTGAGTAGTACTCCATTGTATAAATATACCACATTTTCTGTATCCATTCCTCCTTTGAGGGATATTTGGGCTCCTTCCAATTTCTGGCTATTATAAACAAGGCTGCTATAAACATAGTGGAGCATGTGTCTTTATTGTATGCAGGGGAAACCTCTGGGTATATGCCCAGGAGTGGTATGCCAGGGTCCTCTGGAAGTGACATGCCCAATTTCTGAGGAACCGCCAAACTGATTTCCAGAGCGGTTTTACCATTTTGCAATCCCACCAACAGTGGAGGAGTGTTCCTCTTCCTCCACATCCTCGCCAGCACTTGTTGTCTCTTGAGTTTTTAATCTTAGCCATTCTGACTGGTGTGAGGTAGAATCTCAGGGTTGTTTTGATTTGCATTTCCCTGATGACTAATGATGTTGAACATCTCTTAAGGTGTTTCACGGCCATCCACATTTCTTCTGGTGAAAATTCTTTGTTTAGCTCTGTGCCCCATTTTTTGATAGGGTTATTTGGTTCTTTGGGGTCTAACTTCTTGAGTTCTTTGTATATATTGGATATTAGCCCTCTGTTGGATGTGGGGTTGGTGAAGATCTTTTCCCACTTTGTTGGTTGCCGTTTTGTCCTTCTGACAGTGTCCTTTGCCTTACAAAAACTTTGTAATTTTATGAGGTCCCATTTGTCAATTCGTGATCTTAGAGCATAAGCTATTGGTGTTCTGTTCAGGAACTCTCCCTCTGTGCCCATGTCCTCCAGGGTCTTCCCAAGTTTCTTTTCTAATAGTTTCAGTGTGTCTGGTTTTATGTGGAGGTCCTTGATCCAATTGGAGTTGATCTTAGTACAAGGAGATAAGAGTGGGTCGATTCACATTCTTCTGCATGTTGACCTCCAGTTGAACCAGCACCATTTGTTGAAAAGGCTATCTTTTTTCCACTGGATGGTTGTGGCTCCTTTATCAAAGATCAAGTGACCATAAGTCTGTGGGTTCATTTCTGGGTCTTCAATCCTATTCCATTGATCTACTTGCATGTTGCTGTACCAATACCATGCAGTTTTTAACACAATTGCTCTGTAGTACAGCTTGAGGTCAGGGATATTGATTCCCCTAGAAGTCCTTTTATTGTTGAGAATAGTTTTAGCTATCCTGGGTTTTTTGTTGCTCCAGATGAATTTGAGAATTGCTCTTTCTAGATCTATGAAGAATTGAGTTGGGATTTTGATGGGGATCACATTGAATCTGTATATTGCTTTTGGCAAGATGGCCATTTTTACTATATTGATCATGCCAATGCAGGAGCAAGAAATATTTTTCCATCTTCTGAGGTCTTCTTCGATTTCTTTCTTCAAGGACTTGAAGTTCCTGTCGTACAGATCTTTCTCTTGTTTGGTTAGAGTTACGCCAAGGTACTTTATGTTGTTTGTGGCTATTGTGAAGGGTGTTATTTCCCTAACTGCTTTCTCAGCCTGCTTGTCCTTTGAGTACAAGAAGGCTACTGATTTGCTTGAGTTAATTTTATAACCAGCCACTTTGCTGAAGTTGTTTATCAGCTGTAGAAGTTCTCTGGTGGAGTTTTTTGGATCGCTTAAATAAACTATCATATCGTCTGCAAATAATGATACTTTGGGGCATAGATGTTCAGTATTGAGAATTCTTCTTGGTGGATTTTCCCTGTGACAAGCAGGAAGTGACCTTCTGAGTCTCTTTTGATGACTTTAGGTTGAAAGTCAATTTTATCTGATATTAGAATGGCTACTCCAGCTTGTTTCCTGAGACCATTTGCTTGTAAAATTGTCTTCCAGCCTTTTACTCTAAGGTGGTGTTTGTCTTTGACACTGAGATGTGTTTCCTGTATGCAGCAAAATCTAGGGTCCTGTTTCCATATCCAGTCTGTTAGTCTGTGTCTTTTTATTGGGGAATTGAGTCCATTGATATTAAGAGATATTAAGGAATAGTAATTATTACTTCCTGACATTTTGGGCATTATTTTTTTTTTATTTGAGTGGTTCTCTTCTTTTGGGTTGGATTAGAGGGGGTTTCTATCTTGTTTCTTCTGGGGTGTAGTTTCCCCCTTTGTGTTGGTATTTTTCCCCTATTATCCTTTGTAGGGCTGGGTTTGTAGATAGATATCGTGCAAATTTGGTTTTGTCATGGAATACCTTGGTTTCCCCATCTATGGCAATTGAGAGTTTTGCTGGGTATAGTAGTTTTGGCTGAAGTTTGTGTTCTCTTAGAGTCTGCATGAGATCTGCCCAGGATCGTCTAGCTTTCATGGTCTCAGGTGAGAAGTCTGGTGTAATTCTGATAGGTCTTCCTTTGTATGTTACTTGTCCTTTTTCTCTTACTGCCTTTAATATTCTTTCTTTGTTTAGTACATTTGGGGTTTTGATTATTATGTGACGGGAAGTAGTTCTGTTCTGGTCCAGTCTATTTGGGGTTCTATAGGCTTCTTGTATATTCATGGGCATCTCTCTCTTTAGGTTGGGGAAGTTTTCTTCCATAATTTTGTAGAAGATATTTGCTGGCCCTTTAAGTTGTAGATCTTCATTCTCATCTATCCCTATAATCCTTAGGTTTGGTCTTCTCATTGTGTCCTGGATTTCCTGAATGTTTTGGGTTACCAGCTTTTTGCATTTTGCATTTTCTTTAATTGTTGAATCCATGGTTCCTATGGTATCTTCAGCATCTGAGATTCTGTCTTCTATCTCTTGTATTCTGTTGTTGATATTTGCATCTATGACTCCTGATTTCTTCCCAAGGTTTTCTATCTCCAATGTTGTCTCCCTTTGCGATTTCTTAGTTGTTTCTACTTCTGTTTTTAGATTCTGTATGGTTTTGCTCAGATCTTTCAATTGCTTGTTTGTGTTTTCCTGTAATTTTTTAAGGGATTTTTGTGTTTCCTCTTTTATGACTTCTACTTGTTGACCCATGTTCTCTTGTATTTCTTTAAGTGATTTTTGTTTCTCCCCCTTATTGGGATTCATTTTTTGCTCTATATTCTCCTGGATTTCTTTAAGTGATTTTTGTGTTTGCCTTGTAAGGGCTTCTAGCTTTTGATCTATTTTCTCCTCTATTACTTTAAGAAACTTATCTAAGTGATCCTCTATCACCATCCTTACCAATGATTTTAGATCTGAGTCTTGTTTTTCTGGTGTTTCGGGGTATCCAAGATTTATTGCTGTCGGGGAAGTGGGTTCGGATGCTGCCATACTGCCTTGATTTCTGTTAGTAACAATCTTACATTTGCCTTTTGCCATCTGGTTAACTCTGGTGTTAGTTGGTCCTGTAGTTACTAGCTGGTGCTTGACCCTCCTGTGGGCTCGTAAGGCTATTTCCCCAAGACTGGGACACCTGAACCACTGCCCTGCAGGGCTCCTGCTCACAGATTGCTGACAGGTGGCCTGAGTCCCCTGAGGTCTTAAACTCGTGATATCCCAGGTACTTGGTTCCACCTGTTGGGCAGCTGCTCTGCACTGCTCCTGCTGAGGGTTTGCTGTCTGGTGTCCTGATTCCCCAGAGGTCTTAAACTCGGGATATCTCAGTTACTTGGTTCTGCCTGCAGGTCCAAAGCTGCTGGGAAGCTGGCTGAGGCTGGCTCCACCGCCGGCTGGATGGGAAACAGCTGGGAAGATGCCGCTGGCTGCAGGGAGTTCGGGGTCCGCCCTGCGGGCACAGAACCCAGGTTTGGCTGGTGTTCCCCCAAATCGCTACTCTGTGCGCAGCTCCAGCTCCAGGCCTGAGTCCCCGAAGGTCTTAAACTCGGGGTATCTTGGGTACCTGGTTCCGCAGGCTGGGTCTGAGCACCTGGGAAGCTGGCTGAGGCTGACTCCGCTGCTGGCTGGATGGGAAACAACCTACTGTCTTCTTAATATTTTATGTTTCTGTGTTTTGCATTAATCTTTGGCATTTGTCTCACTAATCTTAAATCCATACACTTAGACTTTTGGGTTTTGTTCATGGTACCATTTTTAGTTTCATACAATACAACCTAGATATCTCAAAATAATTTGATAAATGAGTTTGTAAAGATAAAAGTCAAGTGCACATGCCTAACCCCTTATATTTTTGATATTTATAAAATTATTAAAACTGTTACTAAAGTGCTTGACTCTAAATAGCTCTTTGCAGTAAAAGGAAAATATTAATTATTACCTAGACATTTAAAATATTTTACCACATAAGTTTCTGTCATTAGACTCACCACTAATGCAATGAAAGCAACGTGTTTCGTTGCAGCTTTTACCACTCATTTTACTTTTGACTCTTAAAAAGAAAAAAACAAAAATCAAAAGAAGCTAACTACATATATCCTACTTTTTTCCCTTCAATTTCAGAATATACTTAAGCTGCATTGAAAAATCACATTTTTATGACTCCTAAAAGTCTTCCTAAATAAGTTAAGGGTATCAGTAACATGTCTTGGAAATTTCTGACATAATAAAAATCAGCTAGCTGCCTTAGTCTCACAATAGAACATGGTGTTTTTTTCAATAAAGCATGAAAAAAGCAATTTTAGTAGATGCCAATAAAGGATTTAAATTAATCCTATTGTATTTATTATCTGAAAAGGCAAGGCAGTCTGCTTACATTTTAAAAAATTATATATATATATATACATATATATATATATGACTTAATAATCACCCTTAAGTTCTTCAGCAAGCATAATCACATAATAACATTGTGTGTATTCTTGCATACGGCACTCTACAACCTCAGAACCAGACTGGACAGCTCTAGCCTCGCCTCTTGCTCTTCATTAACTGTCATGTGGAATGTTCTCTTTCTTTTGATCCACGCATCCACCAGGAATCCAGTTTCACAACAATACAATATAACATCCATAAAAAGGAATAGCACACTGTCCAAAATCCTAATCATGGACTACCTTGAAGAATGGTGCCCAAAACATGCCCAGTGTCCCTGGGTCTCCGTCAAAGTATCAAACATCTCCATCGTGCCCTGGGAGTTTGCCCTGGTGCCCTAAGACATCCAACACACAGTGGAAACCAAGGTTTAGAAGATTCTTTAAACTTGAACCTGCTCGACGTGGGAAACTAAAGGAAGGTATCAGTCTCATAAGTATGTTTTATAATAAGGAGCCAGACACGTCATAAGTAATCTTTGCAGTTTTATCATTTAAATATCGCAATTTACGTTTGTAAATGTTGTTTAGATACTATTTTTGGTGTCGTTTTCCTGTAAAAAGATACACTTACAATCACTGCATCCCAGATCTTCAATTTCCCAGCTCCGTTGTTTAGATCTTTCTCCACATTCTGAAGGAGGCTCCCGAGTATTCCCACACCACCCCTCTCCGGATTGCGATGATCCCTGCTCTGCGCACCCACTCAGTGGTTTTCAGTCTCTAGGGCTGCACCATGTCAGGCCTGAACAACAGTTCACTCTTTCACAGATCTGCAGGCTACAGTTTCAAGGTCAAGGTGTCTCCAGGTCAAGGTCAAGGTGTCTCCAGGGTTCGTTTCTGTTGAGGACTTTCCTGGTTTGCTGATGGCTCCTTCTCGCTGTGCCTCACAGTGTTTATTTGCCTGCATGTAAGAACATTCATCTTAGGGCTTTGGACCCCACCTTTATGCTGCCAATCACCCTCACCTGTTTGAGGTATGAACTTCAGTCCATTCCCACGCATGGGAGGTGCTTTGGAAGCATAGGACTGTCTATTCTTTGCTGTGCTTACATTTTTCTTTTTTAACGTTTTATGTATCTCCCTGTTCCTTTCTCTGTTAGTTTATCATGTGTTCTTCTGGACCTTATTTATTGTGTCTTGCATTTTATTGCGCCTAGTTGATTTCTTTTTAAGTATTTTATAAATCAAACTCCTGGAATTTTATCTACAAAAAACGTCCATCTCTTCTCAAGGACTCTCCAGGGACACCCCCTTGGTTCTCCCTCTGCTTCAAGGAAACCCACTGGCTAGCTTCTGGAGGACAGAAAACAATGAAGCACCCACCTCCAAAACTGCTTAAAAACAAAACTATGGCTTGGCCCCAGTTCCCTTCACCACACACATTCAGAATCCCTTTCCCTGGGTTCTGGGCACCAAATCACCCTCCCCACTGTGAAGTCCTTCCCTGGCCATGGTTGTGTGAGACGAGGAAAGAGAAGGGTTCCAATGGTTTCCATTGTTCTCCCATTATTGTTTTTCATGTCCTGATCATTAAAGTTTATCCCTGAGAAATCCATTTTCCCAAACATGTCATGTTTAAGAACAATAATGTACCTATTCTGTGAATTCCCTAGACCCATCCTTTATCACCCACTGGTTTCACATCTGCTCTAAAGTACTTATTATACCCACCGTCAACATTTGTAATATTGCCTTGCTCTAGTATATAAAAGTATAATGTCTGTAGCCTCAACAAACAGCAGCACTAGGTGATTTGGGTAGTCACAGATTCCGCTGGTGGCCTCAAAGCCACAAGCATTTGTGCCAATCGCTATTAGGAAAGAAATTTTAAGAGAGGAAAAAAAAAGAGAGAGAGATATTCATCTGTCTCCATGTCAAGTTAAAATGTGTGAACTCAGCCAAGTGTGGTGGCACAACTATAATTCCAGCACTTGGGAGCTAAAAACAGGACAGTCGGGGGTTCAAGGCTATCCTTTGCGACATAGCAAGTGGAAAGTCAGTCTGGGATACGTGAGACCTTGTTTCGTTTTGTTTTGTTTAATCCATTTATGATTGCTTCCAAGCTTGTCTTCTAACCTCAGCAAGAGACTCTTGTCCCATTTCGCTCTGGTGTCTGTCTGCTCTGTGTACTCTTTGGAGGAGGCTGTTGTAGGTCAGGAATCTGTGCTTTTGTGAAGCAGCAAGAAAAGCCAAGGCAGAGAATAAGAGGTTCGCCCCAGAGAAGAACACAGCATCCCTTTGGAACAAAGCCTGAGGAGCCTTGGTGTGGTCATGGTTAGACAAAAAGGACACCAGGGGCATTGGGGACAGAGCTGGGGACCAAGTGTTCCCTTTACTATGCTGTTATGAAACCGCTCTTGCTTTCCAAGACATTCCCCTTCCAACAGTGGGGCTGAGTCACCAAAGTCAACACTTTTAAAATGTATTTGTAGCTGGTGATGGGAGCAAAATGAGAACTGGAAACCTAGGGGTCAAGCCCAGTTGGATCCCCGGGCTAAAAGCATCACCTTCCGTCCAAGCAGCAGGTGAATGCACCAGGGTTCTCAAAACTCTGAGAAGAGGAACAAGGAGAAAACCTGGACCCAGCATGGGCAAGGAGGGACCTGGGATGCCAACCGAAAATAAGAGGGATATTGTGGAGACCATACTGAGATTGGAATTTCAATTTGAGGGAAATGAACGGCTTGGTTCTAGATGTTCCCGGCAGAAAAACAGATCTGTGCGATGTTATGCCAGCTAACTGAACTAGGGAGATATTTTGAATTTCCCAGTGAAAACTAACCAGGAACTCAACTTGTAACGAGATGCGACAATCTTTTTTTTTTTTTTTTTTTTTTTTTTTAATGAAGATTCCGTATCCACCGGGGCCAGTGCAAAGGTTCTGTCTGAAATAGCCACGCTCTCATAGAAGCCACTTTGGCTGGAACTGCCCAATCTGAACCCTTTGACAAGAGCTAATTAGAGAAAACCAAAATCGGAGCATCCCTATGAAATAGTAGCTAGAAAAAGAATGTTGACACCAGGTTATTAAATACTATCAGAGAAACAATAAATAGATAAAAAGATATGAGTAAGCAGGAAAAAAAGTCTACTAAACACATTTAAGAAGTAAGGGTTCTTGCTGGAGTCAATGTCACAGGGGAAGCTGGTTTTGTCAGCTCTGTAGAGTCAGCCATAGAAATATGACCAATGTGAACAGGATATTTTTAAATAATAAAGTAATAGGCTAACATACAATTGTACTTCTCGTATAAAAAGAACACTGTAACATTAGGTAGCACAGAGTGGTATTGGCGGTCCTTCTGTTCAATTGAGTAGAACCCCAGAGGGTGGAAGGTAACAGTATCTTTCGTCTATCTTCCATTGGGCTAGACCTTTGGCAAAAACCTAACTGCCAAGAGAAGCAGGAAAATCAAGAATGGTAATTTGTTCTTAGTACATTTTTTTTACTCCATTGCTGGAGCAAGAAAAATCACTTGAATATAAACAGTCAGAGTATTGGCTTGGGACTACTGGAGTGGGATTATCCACTCAGAAGAAACTGAGCTACAAGAGTGATTTACAAGTTAATTAGCAACCCTGGTCTTTATGTGTAGTGGGGGGTGGAGGGGGAGGGGAGAAGCCACTCTAGTGGCTAATGAGAGGAATAAAGACACTGGTCTCTGCAAGCCCTTAAGCTAAAGCCTCCTCAGTTGTCTAAGGATAGTAAATGACATACACCTCTTTCTTTACACATACAGAGAGACAGACAGACACAGAGATAGAGACACAGAGAAAGCATTCATTTGACTCCAATTTAAAAACCGCAGTTAAGATCAGGCAGTGGTGGCACACGCCTTTAATCCCAGCACTTGGGAGGCAGAGGCAGGGGGATTTCTGAGTTCGAGGCCAGCCTGGTCTACAGAGTGAGTTCCAGGATAGCCAGGGCTACACAAAGAATCCCTGTCTCGAAAAACCAAAAAATAAAATAATGAAAACAATAAAAACCACAGTCAAACATGCGCTTTTTAATTTACATTTCCTCTGTGAAGGTGATCACCCAACATCGCAAGAGTGATCGAGCCTTACACAAAGAACTACAGGCCATTGGGACTGGAAGAGTCAGACTTGCCTAGGGAAGAGCACCCAACTGGTTGTCCAATACCAAATGGTAGCCCTGAAAATATATGTCTAATATGTGAACTGAACAGGTTCTATTTAGGAATATGTGTGTTGTGTACATAATATATAGAGAAATATATAAAACCAATTAATGAGAATTAATTAATATTTAGGAATTTTGTATATTTGCAGCTAACAAGGAAAAGAAGCCATGATTTTTGAGAGATAACAAAGGGGGGCACATGAGAATGTTTGGAGGGAGGAAAGAGAAGGAGGAAAGGAATCATACTGCAGTTGAAAACAAAAAAAAGAAATAATATTTTAAAAGATATAGATTCAAACCCATTTTAACTTTTCATAACATTTAAGGAAATAGACCCAATACCTCCTTGCATTGCAGGTAAATATCTAGAACGTAACTGGGTTTTCTTACCATGGTCTTCTTACCATGTTTGTATTATACTAAAGTATACTCGTAGGCATTATTTTTGCTGTTACTGTTATTTCTTGTTTCTGAGACAGTACCAACTCATACTCATGGCAATCCTCCTGCCTCAGCTTTCCAAGTGCATGGCCAGCATGCCTGGTTGCTTTAAATTTTATTGCATAGATTCTTAAGGGTGAGGTTGTTACACCACAGAAGAGGAAAACTGAGAAATCTGAGTTTTATGTCAATCACTAGCTAACAAGAGAGCCTATGTGACCCTGTGAATGTGGGCGCATGAGAGGAGACCTGTGGGTAAGAACTGTAAGTTGGGCTGTGGCGATGACTCAGTGGATTAAGCGCTCTTCTCAAAAGCATGAGGACTCGGCTCAGCCCCCACTCATGTAAATGCTGAGTGATCATGGAGGCCAGACTGTAATCCCAGCATTCACAATGAACATGGGCAAGCCATCTGGCTAGACTAGCTGTAGTTCCTAAGGCTCTGGCATCATCAAGAAGGCACCTAATGAGCTTCCCATCCAGCCGGTGGCGAGGAAGCCAGTCCCAGCCAGCTTCCCAGGTGCTCAGACCCAGCCTGCGAAACCAGGTACCTGAGATATCCCGAGTTTAAGACCTTCGAAGACTCAGGCTTGGAGCGGGAGCTGCACACAGAGTAGCGGTTTGGGGGACAGCTGCCAAGCCTGCACACTGCGCTCGCAGGGCAGACCCCGAACTCCATGCAGATAGCGCCATCTTGCCTGCAGCTTCCCATCCAGCCAGCAGCAGGGGAGCCAGCCTCAGCCAGCTTCCCAGCAGCTTTGGACCAGCAGGCAGAACCAGATAACTGAGATATCCCGACTTTAAGACCTCTAGGGAATCAGGATACCAGACAGCAAACCCTGAGCAGGAGCAGTGCAGAGCAGCTGCCCAACAGGCGGAACCAAGTACCTGGGATATCCTGAGTTTAAGACCTCAGGGGACTCAGGCCACCTGTCAGTAATCTGTGAGCAGGAGCCCTGCAGGGTAGTGGTTCAGGTGTTCCAGTCGCAGGGAAATAGCCTTACAAGCCCACAGGAGGGTCAAGCACCAGCTAGTAACTACAGGACCAACTAACACCTGAGTTAACCAGATGGCAAAAGGCAAACGTAAGATTGTTACTAACAGAAATCAAGGAAGTATGGCAGCATCCGAACCCAGTTCCCCAACAGCAATAAATCTTGGATACCCCGATACACCAGAAAAACAAGACTCAGATCTAAAATCACTGGTCAGGACGCTGATAAAGGAACACTTAGATAAATCTCTTAAAGTAATACATGAGAAAATAGATCAAAAGCTAGAAGCCATTACAAGGCAAACACAATTAAATCTCGGATATCTCAACACACCAGAAAAACAAGACTCAGATCTAAAATCACTGGTAAAGATGCTGATAGAGGATCACTTAGATAAATTGATTAAAGTAATAGAGGAGAAAATAGATCAAAAGCTAGAAGCCCATACAGGGCAAACACAAAGATCACTTAAAGAAATCCAGGAGAATATAGAGCAAAAAATGAATCCCAATATGGGGGAGAAACAAAAATCACTTAAAGAAATACAAGAGAACATTGGTCAACAAGTAGAAGTCATAAAAGAGGAAACACAAAATTCCCTTAAAGAATTACAGGAAAACACAAACAAGCAATTGAAAGATCTGAGCAAAACCATACAAAATCTAAAAACAGAAGTAGAAACAACTAAGAAATCGCAAAGGGAGACAACATTGGAGATAGAAAACCTTGGGAAGAAATCAGGAGTCATAGATGCAAATATCAACAACAGAATACAAGAGATAGAAGACAGAATCTCAGATGCTGAAGATACCATAGGAACCATGGATTCAACAATTAAAGAAAATGCAAAATGCAAAAAGCTGGTAACCCAAAACATTCAGGAAATCTAGGACACAATGAGAAGACCAAACCTAAGGATTATAGGGAGAGATGAGAATGAAGATCTACAACTTAAAGGGCCAGCAAATATCTTCTACAAAATTATGGAAGAAAACTTTCCCAACCTAAAGAGAGAGATGCCCATGAATATACAAGAAGCCTATAGAACCCCAAATAGACTGGACCAGAACAGAACTACTTCCCGTCACATAATAATCAAAACCCCAAATGTACTAAACAAAGAAAGAATATTAAAGACAGTAAGAGAAAAAGGGCAAGTAACATACAAAGGAAGACCTATCAGAATTACACCAGACTTCTCACCTGAAACCATGAAAGCTAGAAGATCCTGGGCGGACCTCATGCAGACTCTAAGAGAACACAAATTTCAACCAAACCTACTATACCCAGCAAAACTCTCAATTGCCATAGATGGGGAAACCAAGGTATTCCATGACAAAACCAAATTTGCACAATATCTATCTACAAACCCAGCCCTACAAAGGATAATAGGGGAAAAATACCAACACAAAGGGGGAAACTACACCCCAGAAGAAACAAGATAGAAACCCCCTCTCATCCAAACCAAAGGAAGAGAACCACTCAAATAAAAAAAATAACGCCCAAAATGTCAGGAAGTTATAATTACTATTCGTTAATATCTCTTAATATCAATGTACTCAATTCCCCAATAAAAAGACACAGACTAACAGACTGGATATGGAAACAGGACCCTACATTTTGCTGCATACAGGAAACACATCTCAGTGTCAAAGACAAACACCACCTTAGAGTAAAAGGCTGGAAGACAGTTTTACAAGCAAATGGTCCCAGGAAACAAGCCAGAGTAGCCATTCTAATATCAGATAAAATTGACTTTCAACCTAAAGTCATCAAAAGAGACTCAGAAGGTCACTTCCTGCTTGTCAAAGGGAAAATCCACCAAGAAGAATTTTCAATACTGAACATCTATGCGCCAAATGTAAGGGCACCCTCATTCGTAAAAGAAACTTTACTAAAGCTTAAAGCACACATTGCACCTAACACAATAATTCTAGGTGACTTCAACACTCCACTCTCCTCAATGGACCGATCAGGAAAGCAGAAACTAAACAGGGACACAGTGAAACTAATTGAAGCTTTGGACCAATTGGATTTAACAGATATATATATATAGAGAGAACATTCCATCCTAAAGCAAAAGAGTATACCTTTTTCTCAGCACCACATGGTACCTTCTCAAAAATTGATCATATGATTGGTCACAAGACAGACCTCAACAAATACAAGAAGGCCGAACTAATCCCATTTCTCCTATCGGGTCACCATGGAGTAAAAGTGGTCTTCAATAGCAAGAAGAACAACAGAAAGCCCACATACACATGGAAACTGAACAAAACTGTACTCAATGACACCTTGGTCAAGGAAGAAAGAAAGAAAGAAATCAAAGACTTTTTAGACTTCAATGAAAATGAAGGTACAACCTACCCAAATCTTTGGGACACAATGAAAGCAGTGCTAAGAGGAAAACTCATAGCCCTGAGTCCCTCCAAAAAGAAACTGGAGAGAGCATACACTAGCAACTTAACAGCACACCTGAAGGCCCTGGAACAAAAAGAAGCTAATTCACCCAGGAGGAGTAGAAGAGAGGAAATCATCAAACTAAGGGCTGAAATCAATCAAGTAGAAACAAAGAGAACCAGACAAAGAATCAACAAAACCAAGAGCTGGTTCTTCGAGAAAATCAACAAGACAGATAAACCCTTAGCTAGACTAACCAAAGGGCACAGAGACAGTATCCAAATTAACAAAATTAGAAATGAAAAGGGGGATATAACAACAGAAACTGAGGAAATTCAAAAGATCATCAGATCCTACTACAAAGGCCTATACTCAAAACAACTGGAGAATCTGGAGGAAATAGACAATTTCCTAGACAGATACTAAATACCAAAATTAAATCAGCATCAAGTAGATGAGCTAAACAGTCCCATAACCCCTAAAGAAATACAAGGGGTTATAGAAAGCCTCCCATCCAAAAAAAGTACGGGACCAGATGGTTTTAGTGCAGAATTCTACCAGACCTTCAAAGAAGACTTAGCACCAATACTCTTCAAACTATTCCACAAAATAAAGACAGAAGGGACACTGCCCAACTAGTTCTTTGAAACCACAATTACGCTGATACGTAACCACAAAAGGATCCAACAAAGAAAGAGAACTACAGGCCAATTTCTCTTATGAATATTGATGCAAAAATTCTTGCCAACGGAATCCAAGAGCATATCAAAATGATCATTCACCATGATCAAGTAGGCTTCATTCCAGGGATGCAGGAATGGTTCAATATACGAAAATCCATCAATGTAATCCACTACATAAACAAACTAAAAGATAAAAACCACATGGTCATCTCATTAGATGCTGAAAAAGCATTCGACAAAATTCAGCATCCTTTCATGCTAAAAGTCTTGGAAAGAGCAGGAATTCAAGGCCCATACCTAAACATAGTAAAAGCAATCTACAGCAAACCAGTAGCCTACATCAAAATAAATGGAGAGAAACTTGAAGCAATCCCACTAAAATCAGGGACTAGACAAGGCTGCCCTCTCTCTCCATATCTTTTCAATATAGTACTTGAAGTTCTAGCAAGAGCAATTAGACAACATAAGGAAGTCACAGGGATACAAATTGGAAAGGAAGAAGTCAAACTATCATTATTTGCAGACGATATGATAGTCTACTTAAGCGATCCAAAAAACTCACCAGAGAACTTCTACAGCTGATAAACAACTTCAGCAAAGTGGCTGGTTATAAAATTAACTCAAGCAAATCAGTAGCCTTCTTGTACTCAAAGGACAAGCAGGCTGAGAAAGAAGTTAGGGAAATAACACCCTTCACAATAGCCACAAACAACATAAAGTACCTTGGCATAACTCTAACCAAACAAGCGAAAGATCTGTATGACAGGAACTTCAACTCCTTGAAGAAAGAAATCGAAAAAGACCTCAGAAGATGGAAAAATATTTCTTGCTCCTGGATTGGCATGATCAATATAGTAAAAATGGCCATCTTGCCAAAAGCAATCTACAGATTCAATGTGATACCCATCAAAATCCCAACTCAATTCTTTATAGATCTAGAAAGAGCAATTCTCAAATTCATCTGGAGCAACAAAAAACCCAGGATAGCTAAAACTATTCTCAACAATAAAAGGACTTCTGGGGGAATCAATATCCCTGACCTCAAGCAGTACTTCAGAGCAATTGTGTTAAAAACTGCATGGTATTGGTACAGCAACAGGCAGGTAGAACAATGGAATAGGATTGAAGACCCAGAAATTAACCCACAGACTTATGGTCACTTGATCTTTGATAAAGGAGCCACAACCATCCAGTGGAAAAAAGATAGCCTTTTCAACAAATGGTGCTGGTTCAACTGCAGGTCAACATGCAGAAGAATGCGAATTGACCCACTCTTATCTCCTTGTACTAAGATCAACTCCAAATGGATCAAGGACCTCCACATAAAACCAGACACACTGAAACTATTAGAAAAGAAACTTGGGAAGACCCTGGAGGACATAGGCACAGGGGGAAAGAAAGTTCCTGAACAGAGCACCAATAGCTTATGCTCTAAGATCACGTATTGACAAATGGGACCTCATAAAATTACAAAGTTTCTGTAAGGCAAAGGACACTGTCAGAAGGACAAAACGGCAACCAACAAAGTGGGAAATGATCTTCACCAACCCCACATCCAACAGAGGGCTAATATCCAATATATACAAAGAACTCAAGAAGTTAGACCCCAAAGAACCAAATAACCCTATCCAAAAATGGGGTACAGAGCTAAACAAAGAATTTTCACCAGAAGAAATGCGGATGGCCGTGAAACACCTTAAGAGATGTTCAACATCATTAGTCATCAGGGAAATGCAAATCAAAACAACCCTGAGATTCCACCTCACACCAGTCAGAATGGCTAATATTAAAAACTCAAGAGACAACAAGTGCTGGCGAGGATGTGGAGGAAGAGGAACACTCTTCCACTGTTGGTGGGATTGCAAAATGGTAAAACCTCTCTGGAAATCAGTGTGGGGAATCCTCAGAAAATTGGGCATGTCACTTCCACAGGACCTTGGCATACCACTCCTGGGCATATACCCAGAGGATTCCTCTGCATACAATACAGACACATGCTCCACTATGTTTATAGCAGCCTTGTTTATAATAGCCAGAAATTGGAAGGAGCCCAGATATCCCTCAAAAGAGGAATGGATACAGAATATGTGGTGTATTTATACAATGGAGTACTACTCAGCAATTAAAAATAATGAACTCATGCAATTTGTAGGTAAATGGTTAGATCTGGAAACTATCATCCTAGTGAGCTAACCCAATCACAAAAGAAAACACATGAAATGCAATCACTGATAAGTGGATATTAATGGGCCCAGAAACCCTAAATACTCAAGGCACAATTAGCAAGTCAAATGACTCCCAAGATGAAGAAAGGAGAGGACCCTGGGCCTGTAAAGATTGGATCCAGTATTGTAGACCCAGAACAGAGAAATCGTGGGGGGGGGGGAATGATTGGGGAATAGCTGGGGGGGGGGGAGAGGTATTGTGGGACATATGGTGGGGGCGGGAAACTGGGAAAGGGGAAAGCCTTTGGAATGTAAACATAGAATATAGAAAATAAAAATTAAAGAAAAAAAAAGAAAAAAAAGAAGGCACCTAATGTCACCTCTAACCTGTACAGGCATCCACTCACATGTACCCACAGTCATACTTGTTGTCGTGTATACACACACACACACACACACACACATACACACACACACACACACACCCCACAGTATCACACTTGTTAATCGGTTTTCAAAGACTTGATTTATAACATTGGTTTAGTTCCAGGGTGTGAATTCACATGCTATATCTGGTCTAGACAGACCTAGTTGTAGTGAGAATTTTGGTTTCTATTAAAAAAAAACACAGAAATACTATGGGAATATGTTTTCATTTTAATCCCAGGTGTGGGATATGGGGCTGTTTCAGATTGTCCCAGCAGCTGACTGTGATTTATTTGCCTCATGCTCTAGCAGAGGTGTGATTTTTGTCAGTTGTAGATAGTTTCTGAGATTGTGTGACAATTTGAACTCTGGGGACTTTTCAGAAAGTATTTAAATGCTAGGACCCCAAGAGGTGGGGTTGTTGTTGGTGGTTGTTGGTTGGTTGCAGTTGGTTATGTAGCTGTGCACAACGAAGAAAAGAGAAGAAGAAATTGGATATCCTGAGGGTGAAAATCAAACTTGCCCCAAGGAACTGGACGCCCTGAACCAGCAGGAAATCGTCTAGTGATAACGTCGCTCCCTTTTCCCTTTATCCCTTTTTTCTCTCCTGTCCAGTGTTAGGAGTTTGAAAAGGTGGGGAGGAAAAGGTGGAGAAGGGTGGAAGAGAAAAACCCACAAAGTAGCCAAAGACCAGTTCCACCTTATGGTGCAAATTTTAATCCCAGCACTCAGGAGGCAGAGGCAGGCAGATCTCTGTACTTTTTAAGTCAGACTTGTCTACATATCCATACAGTTCTCGGCCAGCTAGGACTGCACAGCCACATCCTGTCGGGGTCGGGGGAGGGTCATGCTTGTGTTTGGGCTACAGCTACTGGTGCTATATCAGTTTCTCAATCTTGAGTAGAGACTCCTGCAAGCCTCAGCTGTACGTTTTTAAGCACACCATCATCCCTTCCTTGAAAATTGTCTGTACCCTCATCTCTGGTGTCTGCTCTCTTTGTCATCAGCATTTTAATTGAGGAATGGAAATTATATAATGTATGGTACCCATGCAGCTATCAAACAGACAGCTCACCAGTGGAATGGCTGAATCAAGACGATCAACACATGTTACTCCATATACCTGGTTGTGGTGAGAACACTCATAATCTAATTTCTTGCAATTCGCCACATTATTGTAAATCATGTCCGTTGAGCTTCTTCCTCCCATCCAGGTGGACCCGCTTTTCCAGTTTCACTCCCACGGAGGGCCTGGGGACAACTGTTCTGCTCTATTTCCCTATTTCCAGTTGTACATTGCGCACAGAAGAGGAAACAGGAGACATTGTCCATCGTTTGACTTCCATCCCTTAGCCTAGTGATGTCTGGCTGTATTCCCATCTTCACAAAGGATGAGGATGTCATCCTTTGGAAGGCTGAACGGCATTGTATTATATATATTGACCACACCCTGCTTCACCCAGTGTTCACTGATGAAAACTCGAGTCGGTATTATTCGTCAGGGCCAGTAAAGCTGAAATAGAAACAGCGAGGCATGTAGGCTTTCTGTCTCCTTTGACTATGTGCTGTGGGACCTGGCAGTCTCTTCCCCGGATGGGCATTAAAAGGACATGCTTCGTCATGGATGTCCAGTTGAGTATCATCTGTGCACGTGAAGACTTAGCCATCGGCATCCTTCAGTGATGGCCCAAGGTCCTTCCTGATTCCTGGTCCTCTGCATAAAGTTTTCCTAGCACTTTTTCTTGTAATACATGCCATGTACTCTTAACTTCTAGCCAATAAAAGCAGTATTATGTTTTTATATATATTTATAGTCCTGTAAAATTCCTTGAAAATGTATTTTTGACTTTTTTTATGTTATCTTGCCAATACAGTGTCAAGTTTATTTTAACTCAAAAGTCTTGCTTTCTTTGATACTCTCAAGGAAAATTTTATCTCTTGCCATATATCATCTATTTTTAATAGTTTTCCTAAATAAGCACTTAGGTCTATAAATTTTCCCTAGATTCTATGTGAGTAATACTCACAATTGTTGAGGTATACATATTTTTTGATATACATACATACACACACACACACACACACACACACACACACACACACAGAGTCTGTGTGTGTACCTGTGTTATCTGTTAGGATATATATTTAGGTACTTCATCATATATATATGTAATATATGCATTATATATAGTATATTACATATATGTATATATGCATATATATGATGTGTAATCTCAGTTAAAGTATTTTCTAAATTCTGAAATCACTTTTATTTTATAATTACTTTTGTCACTTGCAAAGTCCCTCTTGTTAAAAACTTTCAAGGAGCTAGAGATGGCTCATTGGTTAAGATATATTGTTCTCACAGAGAACACAAGTTTAGCTCCCAGCACCCTTATCAGGTGACTCATAGTCACCTGTAACTCCAGCTCCAGGATTGCAACACCTGCAGCCTACAGAGTACACATCAGCTTGCACAAGGCTCATGTGCTCTCTTTCATTCTGTGTGTGTGCGTGTGAGTATGTGTGTGTGTGTGTTTCTCTGTCTGTCCTCTGTCTTTCTCTGTCTCTCTCATACACACACACACACACACACACACACACACACACATAATTAAAATAATAACAATAATAATTTTGGGTAATGATTTCTGGATGTATCTCAACTCTACAGGCTTCTCCAGGGGTTTTCTGTCCTGCACAATTCCCAGCTGAGACCCATGCACTAAGTGTCTTCCCATGACTTGTCCCCAGCCCCAATTCCAGGTCCTCTATGCTCCCCACATCATGATAGTGTAGAGGGATTTTAATCCAGCAACATGGCTGCTGTGGTAAAAGATCACATCCAAAGATGCGATCCAGTCAGATTGCAGTCATGCCCTGAATCACAGTCTGATCTGGCTGGCATACAGTGACGCCTTATTACACACCCTTAATCTCTAATGATGAAAATAAGGCTAGTGTATAGAAGGAAGCAACCATATTTGAAAGTGAGATTTAATTGAGGGTCAGACAAAGTGACAAATCAGAGAAAGATTTGACAGAATGAGACAAGGATAGGATATTCCCAATTCATTGGAGAACAGAGAGGAAAGAGAGACTACTTAAGAAGAGGGGGAAAGAGAGGGGGAGAGGGAGGTGATGTGTGTGTGTGTGTGTGTGTGTGTGTGTGTGTGAGAGAGAGAGAGAGAGAGAGAGAGAGAGAGAGAGAGAGAGAGGTGGTGTGTGTGTGTCTATGTATGTGTGAGGGAGGTGGTGTGTGTGTGTGTGTGTATGTAAGAGAAAGAGAGAGAGAGAGAGAGAGAGAGAGAGAGAGGTGGTATGTGTGTGTCTGTCTGTGTGTGAGAGAGGTGGTGTGTGTGTGTGTGTGAGAGAGAGAGAGAGAGAGAGAGAGAGAGAGAGAGGTGGTGTGTGTGTGTGTGACAGAGAGAGAGAGGTGGTGTGTGTGTGTGTGACAGAGAGAGAGAGGTGGTGTGTGTGTGTGTGTGTGTGTGTGTGTGTGTGTGTGTTTGGCATCTTTACCAGGACAGTTTTACAGAAACAGGTTAGACACAGGTGAAAACAGAACAAGCCAAAGAATGAGAAGGAGCCAGAAGATTAGAATGAACTGCCAAAGTTAATATGACGCCAAGCAGATCAATTAAGGCAGAAGCTTAGAGAAGCCAGGTTGAATCAGTCAGCTTGGATAAACAGATTGTACAGAGGCTAGAAGCTTCCAGTCCTAGGTCTAGGAAGAGTTAGAACAGAGGAGGAAATGTTCTGGGCTCATCCCAAGCCTTGTATTCTCATAGCTTCGTATGGCTCTCATCTCATCCCTTCACCTGAGGAAATAAAAGCAACATTCACACATTAGTCCTAGAGTCCTCTTTTCTCGGGGAGATGGCTTTTATGAAGAGTCCCTCAAAGAGCCTTCACACCACCCATTTGCTCTGTAACTGAAGCATCCCTGCTCTCTCTGAGGGAGGAAAGAAGTCAGCATAGGACAGAGTGTAGAATTTCCACCATTCCACGTGGTATGGGCAGACAAAGTCTGATCTCACACTCAGTGAAGGAAGCACTGAAGGTGGTGAGGCTCACAAAGTGAAATTACTAAATTAATGCAATTGTGTTGAATGAAAGAGGGGGGCAGGGAAAGACAGAAATTTTTACCCATAAGGTAGAAAATAGTTCACAGATAATATTGGAAGGAAGGAAAAAGAAGCTGTTTTTTTCTCTCTGTTAAAAACTAGGAACGCGCTAGCAAAAGAAGTCACGAGCCAGAGTCTTTTGGCCTTTGTAATGTTGGCTAAGCCCTCCGTACAAGGAACAACAGATAAGAACTCTGCATTCCAAAACAGAGGGACCCAACAGCTGCCAGAGCTCTCTCCAGGGATTGCCTGCAGTAGGACAGGTCATGTCCCTGCTCAGCTCTTATCAGCAGAACGCGGGGCTGACTGAGGAGGAATCTGGGCTGGTACCTGGGACAGCTGGTGCTTGCCTCCTGGGTGAATACAGGAGGATCGGTCCCGCCCCCTCCTCCCACTGGGCTACAAAGAAGACAGAGGTAGGCGGGGCTCCATGAAGAGGCAAGATCATCTGAAGGAGAGGTGAGCGGCAGTCCTCTTGTCACCCGAGGCTTGCCCAACTGCTGAGACAATTTTGCCTCACATCCGAGCACCACAATCAAGAGGGTAACAGGGTGCTTGTGTCTAAGTTCTATCTATTAAAAAAAAAAAAAAAACCAAAACTATCCACCTATAGAAATTCACCTTGATAAAGGTGACCTGGTTAGATCAGTCATTTTGCTTAAGTATATATGGGAGGTGATCCTGGATGAACCAGCACTGCACTGAGTATATAGACCTGTGATTACTGTTAGACAGGAGGCACTGTGCATTAGGAATATTGCTTTCAAGCAATATTTGCAAATCATGCAAACTTCTCTATCCAAACAATATAAAACAGGTTCTTGTTCTGAAGAGCAAGGGGGGGGGAGAGAGAGAGAGAGAGAGAGAATGAGAATCCTATTTTGCATGCCCTGGAATTTGAAAACCTTGAGCAGAAAGAAAACACAAACCCAGACACTTGAAGAGAGAAAAAAAAAAACCAAAAACAAAAACAAAAAAACAAAACAAAACAAAACAACAACAACAACAACAAAAAAAAAAAACAACCAGGAGATAAAAGAACACAGGGTGCCTGAAACCATCCAAGGTAAAATATGGGCTGGGCAGAGAGGCGCATCTGACTGGAGACAGAGCTTCTAAACTGAGCCTGCCTGGAAGTCTTAGGTGTCTGAGAGTGGGTCTTGTTGGGACACTAAGGCCTGAGGAAGAATAATCTGGCATGTATATGTGTGTATCTTGAGCACAGAAAGGAAATATCAGGTACTCATAGCTTTTTGCACTTAGTCTATGTAATCAAAAGCAAAACAAGCATGAGCTTAGATTTTGCACAGATTAATGTAGTAAAAGTGTCAATCAGGACAAGTAGATACATATTTAATAAATGCTCAAATTTATTTCCAGTTTTTGAGTATTAATATGAATTTCACACTGTTTCCTGTCATTGCTCTACCCATGAGGTCTACAATAGATGTAGTAGTGTTTGATATTTTCCTGCATATTGACATACTATTTTCTAATATTCATCACTTTTCCATTAACATCTATAATTACACTAGACTAAAATTTTATTTGTATTTCCTATGAGTTTTGATACACCATCTGATCTATATACCACAGGAAATTCTAAGTTTTTCCATTACTTTTCTCACCTGCATCAAAACTGTATTACTTCTCTGTAAAATACTTTTCTTTAAAAATCACTTTCTTTACACTTTAGTTCCTGGTCTGTGTAGTCAAATTGGCATTATCAATAGGCAATGCTGATTTTAAGATCCAGCACCATGTGAGTTTCTAACATAGTTCTTAATGATTGACAACTCAACCAAATTTTAAAACATTACAGGTTCGAACAACTATGTTACTGGTGTTTTGAAATTTTCAACAATGAACTTTCACATACCAACTAGTGATAGTTCTCATGGGATAAGGGGGTTTTCTACTTATAATGTCCTTTCATCCAACAGAAAGCATTCAAGAGTAGTGCTTTTCCCTCAATGAAGAGCAGTGCCCTCACTCTCAGTATCAACTAAATTACTAGAGGGTTATCTGTGAGCTGACAGCAGTGTCCCAGGTCAGAACAGCTGGCAAGACAGCACTTCCTAAATGCCGCTATCCAAATACCACAAGACTGCACCATCTTCCTCTGATACCCAGAACTTTTCCAGGTCCCCAAGACTGACAAAATACAAATGGACACTGAATAAGGAGACAGGAAGCATCTCGGCGACAGTGTCCTGCCCTTCAATGGATTGAATTCCTCTATCTTGGGCCTTGTCAACCCCACCCCTTCTCCATTCACAACTTCATCCTAGGCAGCGGAGTTTCAGTGAGGTCCTTGTGCTATCTCCCGTGCTGATGAGACATGCCTGTCCCCCCGACACCTATATCATTGGTGTTTATTTCAGACAAGCAAGTGCCTCGAAGAGCAGGCTTCTTTATTACCCTTAAGCCAAGACAACACCGGGTTCTTATTCTTGCTATTCTCTTAACAATCTTCGGTCTCAAACCCTTACGTAGAGTGAAGAAACATCTAGTCTATATGTTTAAACAAGCACAGTCTTGGAACTCAGAACATATCTTTGGAACTCTAAAAGAAAATGAATAGAAAATAGAAAGGTATGACAAAATATGGAAACCTACCTTAGCCTTTATCAAAGGGCAATATTACAGTAAGATAGTCTTAACCTTATCCCCAGTTATGCCTCAGGAGATGGGCCTATCACAGAGGGTGGTCAGAAACACCCAGGAAGATGACGGGGGCATTGCCACAATCTACTTGTCCCACAGAGAAAGATGTGCGAGCTGGACACTGTCAAATCTACTATGGATCACGCAGTAGCCAGCCCCCACCCCCAACCAGCAGTGACCATTCCTTTAGCAGCAATGTAAATGGTGTCTGGCCACCACTGAAAACCCAGCAAAAGTTGAAATCCCACACTAACGGCTCTTGTCAGGAGCAAGAGAAACCACAGCTCTTAAGGGGTGGGCAGCCTAGCAATTCAGATGATTCAACCAGTGGAGCATGAGGCAGCCATTGTACACTTACAAACAAAGAATCCAATCAGATGTGGGAGTTCAGTAAATCAAAAGGGTGGAGTCTTCAACAAAGGAAGAAGGTACTCAAACCTAACAGTGAGATGATATGCTAACCTAGGAAAAAATGTCAAAACCAAACATGCTTTCACATACAAAAATTGCAAAGGTATCAAAGAATCCCCTTAAATTGTAAAATGATAGCAAGGTGTGTGTATATGTATATGTATATGTATATATGTTTGTGTATGTTATCCTATGTTTTGAAACATAAGTGGGAATATACTAGGCACACTAATCAGCATCCTTTGCTGTCACTCAGTCATAAAAGCATATACACACACATTTGTGTATATACATTATACATAGCCATATGACTAGCCATATGTGTGCAGGTGTTTGTGTAGATATGTGTGTGTCTACATGTATTACACAGCATGTACCCATGCATATAAAAAAAACCTCTGTACATATATATTAAGCCACACATATATTTTATTTATACATGCATATATGGAAATTTATTATAATGTTGAAAGCAGAGTTTAATTGGATTTTGCAGCTCTACTCTATAAGGACAACTGGAAATGAACATTCTCTTTAAACGCTCTGCTCACTCGCTTGGGTTTTACCTTCACTTTCTGGGTATTGTAATTGTTTTTCCTTATATAAATGCTGCGTGATACTTGTTAATTATCCTCCATTACCTGGAAAAACACATCCAGGAAGAATAAGACGGTCTCTTTGGGTCTCTCGCAAAATTAATTGGTAATCTCCTGTTTCTTAAGGAAAAAATGCTTTCATTAATTATCTGCAGAATTGTTCCATGAAGTAGCAATTAACCTTCCTTCTCGCCTCTCTTATTAAGACCAAAGTGGGAGCCAGCAGGTAATTGCTGAAGCCCTAGCACCCTACTACTCATGCAGTCTCCTCCATATCTCAGCTGGAAGGCAAGGAACAAAGTAGAGGATTTCAACGTTGAGCACGTCATGGGGGCAGGGAGCAGCAGATACCTAGAGTGACCCAACAGGAAGAAAACAGCGTTACAAGTTGACGTTCAGAACACTTTAGTTCTTTTTGGATTCCCTACCCTCAACAGCATATTCACAGTTTGAAACAAGCAACCCATCGTGATTTTGCAACGACTACTGAACATGGTCAAAGAACAGATGTGAGAGTCACTCAGTCCAGGTTGGGGAATCCAGACTTTGCACAGTTAACAGCAGTGTGGTTTGAGAAGGTAGAATGAGCCCCATGGTCTCTCTGATCATCTGTGTCCGTCACGAGTCCCTTCGCTCAGAAGCAGCTGCATTCCTCGTCAAACATTAAATTCATCCTGCGTTTTCCTCTCTCTGAATATGCAAAAGAGGAAGAGCGCTTCCAAGTCATTCGGATGTGATCATTCAGTGGATGTCAACGATAAAAGAATAAAATTTTCTTCTTGCTGCAATTCGGAACTCCCTTGCCTCAGGGCAGGGAGAGGAAGTTGACGTGTTTGTGAAGTTAGACTGGGAGTAGAATTAAATGAGGGAAGAAGGTCTTGTAGAGACACAGTCTTCCTGTAGAGACTGACAATCTATGGTAGATTTTGAAGATTGACATGGTAGATTGACAGTCTAGCTCCTTTTGAAGAAAAAGACAGCAGCAGCAGAGAGAGAACTTCCTGAAACACTGACACCTTTTAGTAGTGTGGCACTGGACAGCTAGCTGGTCAACAGACAAAGATATGCAGAGAGATGCTGACTCTGGGAACAAACCCAGGTAAAGTTGGCTGATCTCCTGTCTGAACTTTCAACAGATCCTGACAGAGTTTGCAAATTCCAGCAGCTAGGCCTCTCCCACACTGTAATGCAGAGCAAGAGAGATGTCTTTGAGCCCAGCCTGACTCTTACTTAAGGGCTGTGACATGGGTAAAATGACACAAAGTGGAGATAGTGAAATGCCAAGTTTTATGCCTCGGAATATATTGATTGGCTATGAACAAGCAGGTATTCTTTTAATTTTTTTTCCATTTTTTATTCGATATTTTAATTTACATTTCATATGATTTTCCCCTTTCCAGGCCCCCCCTCCCCACAAGTCCCATAAGCCCTCTTCCCTCCCCCTGATACCCCATTCACTCCTTCCCTCTTCCCTGTTCTGGCATTTCCCTACACTGCTGCATTAAGCCTTTCCAGAGTCAGGGGCCCTTCCTTCCTTCTTCTTGGACATCATTTGATATGTGGATTGTGTCTTAGGTATTCCAGTCTTCTAGGCTAATATCTGCTTATCAGTGAGTGCATACCATGAGTGTTCTTTTGAGATTGGGTTACCTCACTTAGGATGATGTTCTCCAGCTCCATCCATTTGTCTAAGAAGTTCATGAATTTATTGTTTCTAATGGCTGAATAGTACTCCTTTGTGTATATATACCACATTTTTTGTATCCATTCCTCCATTGAGGAACATCTGGGTTCTTTCCAGCTTCTGGCTATTATAAATATGGCTGCTATGAACATAGTGGAGCATGTATCCTTATTACATGCTGGGGAATCCTCTGGGTATATGCCCTCTTTTAAATTTTAAGTGAAAATATCATATCCATTATCTTGTGATATATCTACTACTTAATACCTAAGTAATGATCAGAAATTAGATGTGTATACAGCCCAAGCCCAGGTCACTTTCTATGTGCACTTTGAGTACCTTGGTCATTAAGATGAGACCCTTTTTCTTATGTGACCTTCAGTAGGTTAAAGAGTACCAACACAGCTGGCAATATTATGAGAGTAAGAATAAATAAGGCACTATGACCACGGTTCATCATGAGCCACAGGCCCCAACAATAATGTCCATGTGGAACAAGTTAAGGTCGCCGCAGAGAGTGTCAGTTGATAATTGTTCTCCATGTATTGTCTTGGATTTTCACATGACGAAAGATTAAGAGTTATTCTAGATTTTAGTCTGTTATTTCTTAGGGTCAGTGGCACCCAGAATTAGCACATAATTTCTCTAACCAACTCATACTTAGAAAGAAAGAAAGAAAGAAAGAAAGAAAGAAAGAAAGAAAGAAAGAAAAAAAGAGAGAGAGAGGGAGGGAGGGAGGGAGGGAGGGAGGGAGGAAGGAAGGAAGGAAAGAAAGAGAAAGAAAGAAAGAAAGAAAGAAAGAAAGAAAGAAAGGAGGGAGGGAGGGGGAAGGGAGGGAGGGGGAAGGGAGGGAGGGAGGGGGAAGGGAGGGAGGGAGGGAAGAAAAGAAGCAAGGGACAAATTCATTCTTTGGGGACAAAGAAAAAGAAAAGAGAAGGTCACAGTTCCCGAGTAGTGTTGGAGGTAGTGGGGTGGGGGAGGAAACCCGATAGGCACGTATTCTTCTTTTATACATATGAAGAAGGCATTGTAAAAGCAGAATAGATTCTCTTGGTAGAACTCTTCTTGACAAAGCCCAAGATTAAACCACATTCCTCTGCAGACTGCAAGCTTCCTGCTATAAAGCCTGCTAACCTGGGGGTATCCCTCCCTCTCCTTCACAGGCACACTTCCAGCATCGCTTTCATTTTGGATCGAAATCAACAAAAAGACAGTCAACCAGTACTCTCTAGCAGGACACTCTGGAGAGAGGAGAATGAGCTGACAACATTCTTTTCCATTTTGTCATCGTACAAGACCTAAAAACCCCAGAGGAGAAGTCACTTTCAGTAACCGTCCCTGTCCCCAGGGGACTTTGGGGAAGAAAAGGGAGCCTTCTCTTTTAAAACATTCCAGGAGCACCAGGGCAGTGGTGACACATGCCTTTAATGCCAGCACTTTGTTTGAGGCTAGCCTGGTCTACAGAGCGAGTTCCAGGACAACCAGGGTTACACACAGAGAAACCCTGTCTCAGAAACACAAACAAACAAACCAAAAACCAACAACAAAAACCCAACCAAAAAGCGCTCACTGTTACAGTAGTGGTGGAAAAGATTTTAATCTCAGCATTTGGGAGGCAGAGGCAAGCAGATCTCTGAATTTGAGGCCAGCCTGGTCTACAAAAGGAGTTCCAGAACAGCCAGAGCTACACAAAGAAACCTCATCTCAAAAAACAGAAAACAAACAAACAAAAAGCCTCTCATGTTATAATGCGGCATGATCACCAGTTCCCCTTCGATTCTAACTTGAGACTCTGAGTTTTCTTTACCTAGAACTTAGCGTGCTTCAGGGGAGCCAAATTACAAGCACAGCAGCTGTTGAGAGCTGAGGCAGACACAGGAAGTTGTGGTTTCCTTAGCGATGGGAATCACGTGAATGCTCTCAGGATCCAGTCTCTTGGCTGCTGCCTGCTTGCTCCCGTCTCTCACGACTTCATTCACAAATTTATTTTTCTCCTGCCCTTAAATGCATCTTTGATATTTATCCTAGGAGACAGATTAACTTGCTTATGTTTTTTTTTCCCATGAAATGCACCATGATTATGATCAGAAGCATCGTTTGCTGTCACGTGACTTTCCTTCTTACCGTCATTGAACAGACTGGCTGGAGAGTGGCCCAAAAGACCTCAGGTTCTTTTTACAGGACCTACGCAAATGGTGTTGCGTTGTTTGAAAATCTGGACTTTGTAGGTGTGACTAAGTTAAAGGCATTGGGCTAGAAAGCTCTGCCCCAGCCTGACAGCAGCTCTCTAAATGCCATTCTACACGTTTGTTGTTTTGTTGGCTGGTTGGTTGGTTGGTTGGTTGGTTGGTTGGTTGGTTGGTTGGTTGGTTGGTTTTTGAGATAGGGTCTCAGTGAAGGCCTGGCTGGCCTCCAACGCACTATGTAGCAAGGAATGAATCTGAACTATTCATCCTCATGTCTCCACCCTGTAAGTATGCCACTGTAGCCAATTCTATGCAGTGCTGGGGGTTCAACTCAGGACTTCTGGCATGCTAAGCAGAGATTCTGTCAAATGAATGACATCCTTAACACGATCATATATCTCTTACAATGTATACATACATATGTATATGTAGATACATGAATATATATGAATATACACACACATACACACACATCCCAGAGAAGGGACTGAGTGCATATTTTACATATCCAAGCAGACCTGGCCTCTAGGTTCTCCCAGCATCCCTCAGTCCCTACCTGGCATACCCTACCCCCAACCCTGAACTTTCCAGGCCAAAGGCTAGGCTGCCCTTCCCCCACAGGCTCTTCCCCATATAATCCAGACATTTTGGTCTCCCTTCTCTTTTTCCTTCCAGCCATTACCCCCCTCTCTCTGGACACACTTGTTCTCTCTTTCCCTCTCTTCCCCCATCCCTCTGTCTCCCTTTTCATGACAATAAACCTACCTTTACCTATTTTAATGTGGCTTGAATTGGCTTATTTCACCAGAGGAGAAATAACTTATCGCATACATATACACACACACCATAAATGCACACACAAAGAAGGCAAACTGAAGATAAAAATGGACCTGTACGAAGCAACTAGGACTCAGAAAATGCCAGCAGTCCACACACCTGTAGAGATGAGGAAGAACCCCTCACTTGAGTGTTGAGAGGGAGCAAAGCCAGTCCCATGCACACCTGGAATCCAGACTTACGGAGTCCAAAACGGTGACAGAATACGTTCTTGTCTCAAAGCCATCACATCTGTGGCTATTATTTTTTAATGACAGCCACTGGAAAAATGCTATACCAACAATAAATGTAAAACATCGATTTTCCTTTTCAAATAAGAATTAAAAAGGAAGCTTAGCACGTAGGTAGGAAAGCAAGCCCCAAAAAGCTGGGGTTGGGCATCTCATGGTCAGAATAAAATATGGTTAATTCTTAACAGTAGAGATTATTCCACACCCCCTCCATTATGGCCACCCCTCCCAACTTGTTTCTGGACACTGAGACATTCCCTCCGGAGTAACGCTTGGAACCAATAACTCCTTCCAGAGCCAAAATGGGAAAATATTGATCGTCATCATCTTTCAATAGAATCCCTTCTTTGTGACGGAGCAGGCTCACTTCCTCCCTTGTCTTTGGTCTGTAGACCAGCAGTCCTATCTAGGACAAACAAACACCATCTCTAGCTCTGCACCCGACAGAGAAAAAGGCTCTCTGTCCTGGCCCAGCTGGGTGGGCTGCCACACACAGAGGGAACAGCTGTACAGGAAGAGGAGGAGAGGCTCCCAGCTGCCAACTGACAGCATGCAATGATGCCGAGGCATCACACTAGACTTGCTAGTCCTCAAGTATTCCCTAAGCGTGTGGGATCTGGGGTGAATGAGTCTGCATAAAGGGAAAGGGGGAAAAAAACCTACAGGCTATTTTGAGAACCGTACCCTGTGCTGGTTTAGATATAGATCTGCTACAAACGGGACCATGAGTATCTGAGGAAATACTCGGCACAGCTTCCTCCTCCCTGTACAGTCTCAAAGGTTGTTCTACTCAAGCATGCATGAGACAGGACTCCTGACACCATCTGGAGTGTCAAGAGTACTTCCTGCCCCATCGGCTCAAGCACTGGGACAAAGACTACAGATCCACAGGCGTAAGTAGAGCCTCACCCAGATAACGTTCAGCTGCGTCCCTTGGGAGGAAAATCTAACAGTTAAAGTTGGGAGCATGGAAAAGACATCAAGCTTAGATATCCCAGGTCGCTGTAGATGGAATCCTACGAGGCTCTAACTCTTCTCTCTGTGGACTCAGACGGAAAAGCAACACCATCACAGATAACTTATCCTGTGACCAGCATTGTCCCAAGCACCCAGTGTGGGCTATTTCATGCGTAAGTAATTTCATGAAATTATTTACAAATTTTATAACCCTCCTATGATAGTCAGTCTGTGTCCTCAAGTCTTTAGGACAACTCCCCTACTTACCATCTTATGCCTAGACCATGTGATTAAAATCCAATGTGTTTATGGGAAGGGACATACAGAGTAAGAAAATTATCATATGATGACCTACCTAATCTTTTAATCAAAGTGGAAAGCCACCCAAACTAGACCTCGCAGCAGCCAATCTCCTACTTGTTTCAAACCACATAGGGGGAACCCCAACATATAATCAGGGCCCTTGAACACTCTCATGCTTGTGGCCCTCTGAAGATCTTGATAGCTTAGTTCTCCCTAATCTTTTAGCACTTCGCCCCAAATAAAGTCATCTTGCCGTGTTTGCATATCTGTGTGTTACTTACTTAAACGTGTTTATATTTGGGGCCAAGAACCTGGATGGAGAAAACACCCAACTCCCTCCCGAAACACAATTACTATATTTGACACTCATCTGGGAGTCGAAGCAACCTACTTTTGCGATCTTGCTGCTAAACATCCCCTCAGTTCTTTTTTCATTTTGATGTCAGCGGCTGACATCCAGCCAAACCAGTCTGTTTGGTTTAAGTGCTAGCAGACTGGCTCTGCCTTCCTTTGCCTGGCTCCAGAAGGATAGACAGGGGATAGGAGACCTTGTGGCGAGATTTATGTCCTGAGGAAAAGTAGGCGGTTGCAGCCAGACACCCCTTTCCCAGCTGCTTCACCTCAGATAACGACAAGAAAGATGGTGGCCACAGGCATCCCTGCCTGACCAAGAGCAGGATAAGGTCCACGGCAACCCACCCCACCCCTTAGAATTGTTTCTGCTCTCCACCGTGGGACCTAACTTTGTTGTTACTTTGGCTTTAAATGTTTTTCTCCCTTTCCTTGTGTCCCTGACTACCTTGGGCAAGTGAGGGGAAAGCACACCTGCCTCTGTCTGGCCCTGTGGATGGTGAAAGCCAAGCCACCCCTCCAGTGACTGCGCTCCCACCCTTCAGCCTCTCCACAGGAGACTCCTACAGAAGCAGCTACCTTTTTCCCCCTCCAGTATCTCAGCTCAGCTACTCCTTTTATCTTTAAATTTCCTGTTGCTGTTCATCAATCAGCTGGCATGAGTCAGACAATTAAAAGCCATTAAAGTGTCTGCCACTCACAGGCTCCTGTGACAGAATACTGAAGTAAGTCATGGAACTGGGAAAATCGGGACCTTCTCAAAGCTAGCAGGTACAGCTTTCTGCATGGTAAATGTGGATGGATTGACCTTCCTTGTTTATGTTTTGACTTCAAGTAGCTTTTTAAAATATCTCATTAGTAAGCTCTGGGGACTTTCACTGACTAACACAATCTTTAGATTGGGGGTTCTGAGGTACCCCTCTTTTCTGGAATGTAAGCTGGCGTAACAACAAGCAAAGGATCTCCTTTTACCTAGATTAAATGTAAAGAACGTTTTAAGGATCATTCCTGTCACCTCATGAACTGTGAAGACACAGACACTAGTAGATAACGTCTCTTCCTTGACCTACTTGATTGAGCACAAGGCCTGCTGGAGTCCTGTCCCCGTAAAGGTTATAATGAGCTGTGACTCCTAACTATAAATACAATTTCTTCCTTAACTTCTCATTCAGGTGATAGGCTAACATGTGAGTCAGCACCTTTCTCAAGAGGTTCAATAGAAGAAAATCACATTTCCCATCCTGAGGGTGGCCAAAAGTCACTGCTCATCCCCAGAAGCACCACAGCTAAAAAGATGACAGGGGCTATGGGGGAACTCGGATCTGAGGTTAAGGAAGCTCAAGTTGAATTACATGGCATCCCTGTAAGCAGAGACTGCAGATGATCAGCATCCAAGGGAGGGGGTCCATGGATGATGCTCCAAAAGTCCACTCACTCAGTCAGTGCTTTCCTCTCTTGGAGATGCCTTTGGAAGTAGAGAGTCAGGCCAGGAAGTGTCCACTTTCTCCTCTTCCAGTCTACTGGCATTCTCCTCAGGTCTACCTTTAAAATACTAGAAAAAGGTTTGTCCAGAAAACCTAAAGAAAAGTCATAATATATTTTTCTCACAGTTTATTTTATTATTTGTAAATGTGTGTATGTGTGTGTGTGTGTGTGTGTGTGCGTGCGCGTGTGCACGCGCGTGCCGGTGAAGTCCAAAAAAGGGTAAGGGATCTCCCCAGAGCTGGAGTTACAGATAGTTGTGAGCCATCCATCATAGGTCCTGAACAGTAACATCAGGTCATCTATAAGAGCAGCAAACACCTCTAACCTTTTAGCCATTTCTCCACTCCCTATCATACTTTATTGTGTGATCAAATACAAACTGGGGAACAAGAGACAGTCCCAAAATGGCAGCCTTAACTATAATACAATATAATTGACTCTGTCATTCCTGTAAAAGGCAAGAGAAGTGGTCTGAGATTCATTCACGGAGACATTCATGGTCCTCTACCAAGAAACCTCCATCTGCCAAGGAACTAGGGAATGCAAAAAAAGATGGTGACATCAACCCTCCAGCACTAGAACAGGAGAAGAGAAGCCGTTTAGAGATGTTACCCTTTAGTACTACAAAGCTAAATCTTCATTGTCAACTTGACAGGTTTAAAATCACAATGATAACATACGTCAGGGATTAACCAAAGCAGGAAGACTCATATTAAACATGGGTAATACCATCCCCGAGGCTGGAGTCTCAGGCAATTAAAAAAAATAAGAAAGGAAAGAAGCTGAATACCAAGGACCATCATGTGACTCGCGGCCTCCAGCTCCTGCTACCATGCCTCCTCTGCCATGATGCTTTTTATTCCCTCCAACTACGGGTCAGACTAATGCAATTTACTCTCGGTCTCAGTATCTGACAAAGGTTAATCATAGGAAGACTCAGTCATACCTCCTTCTCTGGGCAGTAAAGACAGCAGAAGATTGCCATGCTAACTTCGTGTCATGGAAGATAATCACAGGAAGGAGAACAGAGATGTGGAAAGGCCCAACAGAAAGCAAGTCTAGGAAGAAATGGATGATGCAGTAAAACAGTCAGGTCGATGACCCCAAGTGCTTGGGTCTCATAGCAGATCAATGGCAGATGGTTGGGGGGCAGGGGAAAACGTGTAGGATATCTCCTCTGGTTGTTTCCATTTTCTGTCAGATAGCAGCTGAGAAGGAAGAAGTCGGCAGTATTAACGTGAAAGAGTATGTTTTGCGAATCATTTGGCTAGATCAAAAATTAAAAGCTAAGTCAGAGTTCTACACCATGATTACCTAAACAAACTGGCTTAAACATCTCAGAAACTGGGGACCGGCTCGCCGCCATCTTGCCTTCGGACACTGAGGACTGCTGGCTGCTGGGGTCAGGTGCATGGATAGAGACCTAGCTTAGCATAGAATACCCCATCAGGCTCTTGCCTGCGCACAAAGCCAGAGGAGCTCGGCAGGAGTTCTGTGCACCTACAGCACAGTGGCTATTGCCAACCACTGGGGACCGGTTCAGCGGGCTTGCAGCAAGGCCGCCATCTTGCCTCGGGACACTGGACTGTTGGCAGCGGGGATCAGGTGCGTGGACTGAGACCTAGCCCAGAATCCACAATCCTGTCAGGCTCTTGCCTGAACCCAGAGCCAGAGCAGGTCGCTGGGAGGAGGTCTGTGCACCTACAGCTTGACTGCTGTTGCCGACAGCTGGGGACCAGCTCAGCGGGCTTACAGCGAGGCTGCCATCTTGCCTCAGGACACTGCGGACTGCTGGCAGCTGGGGTCAGGTGCATGGACAGAAACCTAGCTTAGCATAGACTACCCCATCAGGCTCTTGCCGGCGCCCAGAGCCAGAGGAGCTCAGCAGGAGGTCTGTGCACCTACAGCTCAGAGGCTGTGGCTGACCACTGGGGACCTGTTCACTGTGCTTGCAGCGAGGCCTCCATCTTGCCTCGGGTCACTGAGGACAAATGGCTGGGATCAAGTGCATGGACTGAGACCTAGCCTAGCATAAACTACCCCGTCACGTTCTTGCCTGTGCACAAAGCTAGAGGAGCTTGGCGGGAGATCTGGGCACCTACAGCTCAGTGCGGCTGTTGCTGACCGCTGGGGTCCAGCTCTCTGGGCTTGCAACGAGGTCATCATCTTGCCTCAGGTCACTGCGGACAACTGGCGGCTGGGGTCAGGAGCACAGACACCCTCTACTACAGCAGTGCCAAGGGACAGGCTCACAGGAGCTTCAAACTCCAACCAGTAACAATAAGACCAACTAACTCCAGAGATAAACAGATGGCAAAAGGCAATCGTAGGAATATTACTAACACAAATCAAGGCAATACAGCACCATCTGAACCAATTTGCCAACCACAGCAAGTCCCGGATACCCCAACACACCAGAAAAACAAGAGTTGGATATAAAAGCACTGGTCATGATGCTGCTAGAGGAACACAAAAAAGACATAAACAAATCTCTTAAAGAAATGCAGGGGAACATGAATAGGGTAGAAGCGCTTACAATGCAAACACAAACATCACTTAAAGAACTCCGGGAGAATATGGATCAACAGACACAAGCCAATAAGGAGGAAATGAAAAAAATCACTTAAAGAAATGCAGGAGAAATTGAGTCAACAGGCAGAAGTCATGAAAGAGGAAACACAAAAATCTCTTAAATAGTTACAAGAAAACACAAACAAACAAGTGAAGGAACTGAGCAAAACCATCCAAGATCTGAACACAGAGGGAGAAACAACTAAGAAATCACAAAGGGAGACAACTTTGGAGATAGAAAACCTTGGGAAGAAATCACGGGTCGTAGATGCAAAGATCAACAACAGAATACAAGAGATAGAGGTAAGAATCTCAGATGCTGAATATACCATAGTAACCATTGACTCCACAGTCAAAGAAAATACAAAATGCAAAAGGCTTGTAACCCAAAACATCCAGGAAATCCAGGACACACTGAGAAGACCACACCTAAGGATTATAGGGATAGATGAGAGTGAAGATCTACAAGGGCCAGCAAATATCTTCAATAAAATTATGGAAGAAAACTTCCCTAACTTAAAGAGAGAGATGCCCATGAATATACAAGAAACTTACGGAACTGCAAACAGACTGGACCAGAACAGAAATACCTCCTTTCACATAATAATCAAAACCCCAAATGTACTAAACAAAGAAAGAATTTTAAAGGCAGTAAAAGAAAAAGGCCAAGAAACATATAAATGAAGACCTATCAGAATCACACCAGACTTCTCTCCAGAGACCATGAAAGCTAGAAGATCCTGGGAGGATCTCATGCAGACTCTAAGAGAACACAATTGTCAGCCAAGAATACTATACCCAGCAAAACTCTCAATCAACATAGATGGAGAAATCAAAATATTCCATGACAAGACCAAATTTACACAATATCTTTCCACTAACCCAGCTCTACAAAGGATAATAGAAGGAAAATTCCAATACAAGGAGGGAGACTGCACCCTAGAAAAAGCAAGATAGTAACCTTCTCCCATCAAACTCAAAAAAAGATAACCACTCAAAAACAAAAATAACATCAAAAATGACAGGAAGAAATAATCACTATTTCTTAACATCTCTTAACATCAGTGGACTCAATTCCCCAATAAAAAGGCATAGACTAACAGACTGGATATGGAAGCAGGACCCTACATTTTGCTAAATACAGGAAACACACCTCAGGGTCAAAGGCAAACACTACCTTAGAGTAAAAGGGTGGAAGACAATTTTGCAAGCAAATGGTCGCAGGAAGCAAGCTGGAATAGTCATACTAATATCAGGTAAAATTGTCTTTCAACCTAAAGTCATCAAAAGAGACACAGAAGGTCACTTCTTGCTGGTCAAAGGAAAAATCCACCAAGAAGAACTCACAATTCTAAACATCTATGCTCCGAATGCAAGGGCACCCTCATTCGTAAAAGAAATTTTACTAAAGCTCAAAGCACACATTGTACCTAACACAATAATAGTGGGGGACCTCAACAATCCACTATCCTCAATGGACCCATCAGGAAAACAGAAACTAAACAGGGACACAGGGAAACTCATTGAAACTTTGGACCAATTGGATCTAATAGATAGATAGATAGATAGATAGATAGATAGATAGAGAGAGAGAGAGAGAGAGATAGAGAGAGAGAGCCTTTCATCCTAAAACAAAAGACTATACCTTTTTCTCAGCACCTCATGGTACCTTCTCCAAAATCGACCACATAATTGGTCACAAGACAGACCTCAACAAATATAAGAGTAAGAGTGGTCTTCAATAGCAACAAAAACAACAGAAAATCATCATATACATGGAGACTGAATAATATTCTACTCAATGATACCTTAGTCAAGGAAGAAAGAAAGAAAGAAATCAAAGACTTTTTAGAATTTAATGAAAATGAAAGCACAACATACCCAAATCTATGGGACTTAATGAAAGCAGTGCTAAGAGGAAAACTCATAGCCCTGAGTGCCTCCAAAAAGAAACAAGAGAGAGCATATACTAACAACTTAACGGCATACCTGAAAGTTCTGGAACAAAAAGAAGCTATTTCACTCAGGAGGAGTAGAAGACAGGAAATGATCAAACTCAGGGCTGAAATCAATCAAGTTGAAACAAAGAGAACCATATAAAGAATCAACAAAACCAGGAGCTGGTTCTTTGAAAAAAAAATCAACAAGATAGATAAACCACTAGCCAGACTTACCAAAGGGCACAGAGACAGTATTCAAATCAACAAAATTAGAAATGAAAAGGGAGATATAACAACAGAAACTGAGGAAATTCAAAAAATCATCAGATCCTACTACAAAAGTCTATACTCAACACAACTAGAGAATCTGGAGGAAATAGACAATTTCCTAGACAGATACCAAATACCAAAATTAAATCAGGATCAAATAGATCATCTAAACAAACCCATAACCCCCAAGGAAATACAAGAGGTCATAGAAAGCCTTCCAATCAAAAACAACACAGGACCACATGGTTTTAGTGCAGATTTCTATCAGACCTTCACAGAAGACCTAATACCAATCCTCTTCAAACTATTCCACGAAATAGAAACAGAAGGAACACTACCCAACTTATTCTACGAAGCCATAATTACCCCGATACCAAAACCATACAAATACCCAACTAAGAAAGAGAACTTCAGACCAATCTCCCTTATGAACATCGATGCAAAAATACTCAATAAAATTCTTGCTAACCGAATCCAAGAACACATCAAAACTATCATTCACCATGATCAAGTTGGCTTCATCCCAGGGATGCAGGGATAGTTCAATATACTGAAATCCATCAACGTAATCCGCTACATAAACAAACTCAAAGAAAAAAACCACATGGTCATCTCATTAGATGCTGAAAAAGCATTTGACAAAATTCAGCATCCTTTCATGCTAAAAGTCTTAGAAAGAACAGGAATTCAAGGCCCATACCTAAACATAGTAAAAGCAATTTACACTAGACCGATAGCCAACATCAAGGTAAACGGAGAGAAACTTGAAGCAATCCCACTAAAATCAGGGACTAGACAAGGCTGCCCCCTCTCACCATATCTCTTCAAAATAGTACTTGAGGTACTAGCTAGAGCAATTCGACAACATAAGGAAGTCACAGGGATACAAATTGGAAAGGAAGAAGTCAAACTATCACTATTCGCAGATGATATGATAGTATACTTAAGTGACTCAAAAAACTCCACCAGAGAACTCCTACAGCTGATAAACAACTTCAGCAAAGTGGCTGGTTATAAAATCAACTCAAGCAAATCAGTAGCCTTCCTATACGTAAAGGATAAGCAGGCCGAGACGGAAATTAGGGAAATAACACCCTTCACAATAGCCACAAACAATATAAAGTATCTTGGTGCGACTCTAACCAAACAAGTGAAAGATTTATATGACAAAAACTTCAGGTCTCTGAAGAAGGAAATTAAAGAAGACCTCAGAAAATGGAAAAATCTTCCATGCTCGTGGGTTGGCAGGATTAATATAGTTAAAATGGCAATCTTGCCAAAAGCAATATACAGATTTAACGCAATCCCCGTCAAAATCCCAACTCAGTTCTTCATAGAGTTAGAAAGAGCAATTCTCAAATTCATCTGGAATAACAAAAAACCCAGGATAGCTAAAACTATCAACAGTAGAAAAACTTCTGGGGGAATCAATATCCCGGACCTCAAGCAATACTACAGAGCAGTAGTGTTAAAAACTGCATGGTATTGGTACAGTGACAGGGAGGCGGATCAATGGAATAGGATCAAAGACCCAGAATTGAACCCACACATCTATGGCCAATTGATATTCAACAAAGGAGCTGAAAACATCCAGTGGAAAAAAGATAGCCTTTTCAAAAAATGGTGCTGGCTCAACTGGAGGTCAACACACAGAAGAATGAGAATTGATCCACTATTATCTCCTTGCATTAAGCTCAACTCCAAGTGGATCAAGGACCTCCACATAAAACCAGACACACTAAAGCTAATAGAAAAGAAACTGGGGAAGACCCTTGAGGACATTGGCCCAGGGGGAAAATTCCTGAACAGAACACCAATTGATTATGCTCTAAGAGCAAGAATAGACAAATGGGACCTCATAAAATTACAAAGTTTCTGTAAGGCAAAAGACACTGTCAAAAGGACAAATCAGCAACCAACAAATTGGGAAAAGATCTTCACCAACCCCACATCCGACAGAGGGCTAATATCCAATGTATACAAAGAACTCAAGACGTTAGACCCCAGAAAACCAAATAACCCTATCCAAAAATGGGGTACAGAGCTAAACAAAGACTTTTCACCTGAAGAAATTTGGATGGCTGAGAAACACCTTAAAAAATGTTCAACATCATTAGTCATTAGAGAAATGCAAATCAAAACAACCCTGAGATTTCACTTCACACCAGTCAGAATGGCTAAGATTAAAAACTCAGGAGACATCAGGTGTTGGCAAGGATGTAGAGAAAGAGGAACACTCCTCCACTGCTGGTGGGATTGCAAGCTAGTACAACCACTCTGGAAATCAGTCTGGCGGTTCCTCAGAAAAATGGACATAATACTTCCAGAGGACCCAGCCATACCACTCCTTGGCATATACCCAGAAGATTCCCCAGCATGCAATAAGGATACATGCTCCACTACGTTCATAGCAGCCTTATTTATAATAGCCAGAAACTGGAAAGAACCCAGATGTCCCTCAACAGATGAATGGATACAAAAAAAATGTGGTATATATACACAATGGAGTACTATTCAGCCATTAGAAACAATGAATTCATGAAATTCTTAGAGAAATGGATGGAGCTGGAGAACATCATACTAAGTGAGGTAACCCAGTCTCAAAAGAATACCCATGGTATGTACTCACTGATAAGTGGATATTAGCCTAGACTCTTGGGACACCAAAGACACAATCCACATATCAAATGATATCCAACAATAAGGAAGGAGTGGACACTGGTGCTGGAAAGGATCAAAACATCAGTGTAGGGGAATACCAGAATAGGGAAGTGGGAAGGGGTGGGTGGGGGAACAGGGGGAGGGAAAAGGGCATGTGAGACCTTTGGGAGATGGGGAACCAGAAAAAGGGAAATGAAATGTAAATATAGAATATATCCAATAAAAAAAATTAAAAAATCTCAGAAACTGATACAAAACAAACAAACAAAAAAACCAAAAAAACAGACAAAACCAGAGAAAGTACAGAATATCTGTGCAATAGCACCGAGAGGACCAACTCAAGACTCACAGTCCCTCCAATAAGAATTCTAGGAGACAAATCATTTGCATGCTGCAGACCAAATGCATCATTATCTGTTCCACTCCAGAAACAATAGAATTAAGCCAGTGGCACAAAAGGTTTAAGTGCATAAAATCACACTTTCAAATGAGCTGTGGATTAAATAGAAAAAACTGATATTAAATGTTTATGACTGAACAATTATTATCATGAAAACAGCATTCATCAAAAAGTAAAGATACAAGCGTGAGATGTGAAATATTCATTTTAATATAAATGTAAACAGCGGGTTCGTGCAGCTGCTGTATTTCTTTACCCTATGCTAGTCCCCAATAACCACATAAAGAAATGGAGATTTTCTCCAAGCTGCTGCTCAATAGCTGGGCAGTTAAAAGAGCTATCTCAACTCGCTGTGCTAATCTGGCTTCCTCCCTTCCAGCAGCATTCCTGTAATACTTGCAGTTTAATATTGGACTAGCTCTCTCTTCTTCAGATGTTTTTACCCGCGATGTCTTCTCAGACGTTATGGCTCTACTTTCTCCATCCTCCTGCCAATCTGAATCTCCCTCCTCCCTCCTCCCTCCTCCCTCCTCCCTCTCCCCCTCCCTCCTCCCTCCTCCCCCTCTTGTTCCCCTGGCTGGTAGAATTTTTGCCCTACTCTCTCTTCTGCTCAGCCATTGGGTGATCAACATTTATCGACAAGGCAAAGAAAAAATGGTAAGAATTGTTTACTTGAGGCAGGAGATTCTAGACTTAAGTGTCACAATGCTGTTTCCTGATGGAAGCAAGATACAAGGGCAGAGAAATCAGCATTTGAACAACACAAGGATATCCTTTGCACCATGCACAAAAACCTTTTGCCTACGGTGAGATGAGTCACTAAACAGAAATAAGCTGGCTCTTAGTTTCATCATCTGGAAAAAAATCAGTTAATACTTGCATAATCTCTTGGGCTCTGTGTGCTAGTAAGATGGATTTCCCTCCATCCTCCACATCTAATTTCCCAGGAACAATATTCACACTTAGGGTCTAGATTGCTTTATATGGATTAGCCCACTAAGTGGCAAAACTGGTTATTCCTGAGAAACATGTAGAGTTAAAGATTTGTCCTTTTATTATTTCGGCAATTATAATAGTTGTCATTAAACTCATAACTAAAAGATTATGCTACAATGGTAGCCGTCTACTTTCAATATCTCTACTCATGTCAAAAGCAATACAACTTAAGGAATGTGTATTTATAATGTGAGTGGTTCAGCATGTAATTTTCAAAATCTTCACCTAGTTATCTATCACATACTTAGCTGTTATAATTTGTATATGCTTGGCCCAGGGAGTGGCACCATTAGAAGGTGTGGCCTTGTTGGAGTAGGTGTGTCACTGGGGTGTTGGCTTTAAAACCCTCATCCTAGCTGCCTGGAAACCAATATTCTGCTAGCAGCTTTCAGATGAAGATGTAGAACTCTCAGCTCAGCTCCTGCTGCACCTGCCTGGATGCTGCCATGTTCCTGCCTTGATGATAATGGACTGAACCTCTGAACCTGTAAGCCAGCCCCAATTAAATGTTGTCCATAATAAGAGTTGCCTTGGTCATGGTATCTCTTCACAGCAATGCAAATCCTAGCTAAAACACTATCCCATGAGCAAGTGCCAATCCCTGACACTGTTAATGATACTCTGTTAAGGCTTACAGACAAGAGTCTAGCATGGCTGTCCTCTGAGAGGCTCCACACAGCAGCTGACTCAGACAGGTGCAGACACTCACAGCCAAAACAGTGGATGGAGCTTGGAGACTCTTATGGAAGAGTATAGGGCAGCCCCTAAGGGGAAAGGAACACTACATGAAGACCAACAGAGTCAACTAACCTGGATCCTTAGGGATCTCAGAGACCAAACCACCACCAAACAGCATACATGGGCTGAACCTAGGCCTCCCCACACATATATATCAGATATGCTGCTTGTTCTTCAGGTGGGTCCTGAACGACTGGATCAGGACTATCCCCAAAAGCTGTTGTCTGTCAGTGGGATATGTTCTTCTATCGGGGCTGCCTTGTCTGGCCTCAGTGGGAGAAGATACACCTAGACTGAAGAGACTTGATGTGCCAAGGTTGGGGGACACCCAGGGGGCTCTCGATCTTTGTAGAGGAGAAGGGGAGGGGGGTGGAGGAAGGATTATGGGAGGAGGTGACCTGGTGGTGGGCAGTGATTGAGATGTAAAGTAAATAAATAAAAAATAGAATAAATAAAGTTAAACTTTTAATAACCTTAAAAGTTTACCCTTTCTAAGTCATCTGTGGTGAGCTAAATTAATTCTTAATATATACAAAAGGGAAAAAAGTCAAAACTCAGTCAAAACCACTAAACTTTTATTAGGTCTCAAGGGTCTGTGGATCAGCTGAGCAGTGTGTCAGGTCACGGCTGAGTTCAATCCTGCATCATCCAGCCAGCTTCCAAGTGAGGTGAGAGTCTTTACCTTGGCTGACCTTCTGTGTATGTGGGGACCTAGGGGCAGCCAGCTCTAGAACCATCTAAACTTAGTTGGGTCCATTGAGTTCATTTCCAATGGTCTCCTACACACATACTCTTGTTTTGCTTCCATAGTGAAGTCTACAGAAGCTCCAACTGCAGCCAGCTCTACTGTCAGTAAGGGTTTGGATTCCGCTGCTCTTCCTTTTGTTACTTTTAGGTATTTTCCTGCAGGCACTTATAACAAAGTTTATCTTTGGTTTTCTCTCATTGTTTTGCCACGGACACTTGGAACAGTGTTACATGTGCAATAAATATCTCCGATGGCTAATTTTCAATGTGAACTGGACTGGATTTAGAGTTACTATGGAAACACACCACTTGGAGTGCCGAAAAGAGGCTTTTCAGAAAGGTCTAACTTAGTAGAAAAGACCCACCCCAAATGTGAGCAGCCTCATCCAATGAGCTGGGGTCCTGGGGGGGGGGGAAGAGAGAGAGAGAGAGAGAGAGAGAGAGAGAGAGAGAGAGAGAGAGAAGGAGGGAGGGAGAGAGAGAGAAATCCAGGTGAGTTCCAGCATCCCTCTGCTTCTAGGCTTCAGATAAATTATACCTCACACTCCTGATGCACCCAGCATGAAGAACTGGACTGTTCTGCAACGAGGAGCCAGAATAAACCCTCCCTTCTTTGTGTGTTTTTTTCCAGGTATTTTGTCGCATCAACTAGAAAAATATTACATACAGTAACATACTTATTAATGCCCTAAAATGATTTAAAAGTCCTCTATCCAGGAAAAAAGAGAAATAAAATATGTAAATAATGTATGTGGACCATTCCTTGATTTCAAAATACCATGGAGCCCATCGTAAATGTATACAAACTTTCATTAAATTAAGTGGATATTTCAGTGATGTTATTATTCTCTAAGCTAAGAGTTCAATGAGGTAAGAGAGTCTAGGTTTTGTCAGTGTCAGAGTCGCAACTCCACACCCAATTCTGGCAGAAAGGGGCACAGTATATGTCTGATAAATAAATGAATGAGAGATCTCAGCATATGGGGTTCAATTCTAAGTCAAGGAAGATGGTGGAAGACTGAGCAGAGGTCTAACAAACAGAGGGTGTGGTCCACGGCACTGAGTCACTGGCCTGTGAGATAGGTAAGGTAAGCAAAGAGAAGAGCCCACCTTCAACTTGACCAAACTTGGAATGCACATGCTTTGGGATGCTCATGAATGATGATGAAGATTTGGATTCTGAGGGAGGAACCTCTCTCCATCTCTACAGAAAAGATATAAACATTGGTGGTGCTAACACAGAGAATGTAAGAAGTTCGGTGTTGGAATGAGCACAGGGTCCCCAATGGAGGACCTAGAGAAAGGACCCAAGGAGCTGAAGGGGTTTGTAGTCCCATAGGAGGAACAACAATATGAACCAACCAGTACCCAATAACGCCAGAGCTTCTAGGGACTAATCCAAAGAGTACACATGGAGGGACCCATGGCTCCAGCCACATATGTAGCAGAGGATGGCCTTGTCTGACATCAATGAGAGAAGAGGCCCTTGGTCCTGTGAAGGCTTGATGCCCCAGCGGAATGCCAGGACAGGGAAGCCAGAGTGGGTGGGTTAGTGAGCAGGGGAAGGGGATGGGATAGGGAGATTTTGGAAGGGAACCAAGAAGTAAATAAAGAAAATATCTAGACCCTGGAGGACATGGGCACAGGGGGAAAGTTCCTGAACAGAACACCAATAGCTTATGCTCTAAGATCAAGAATTGACAAATGGGACCTCATAAAATTACAAAGTTTCTGTAAGGCAAAGGACACTGTCAGAAGGACAAAATGGCAACCAACAAATTGGGAAAAGATCTTCACCAACCCCACATCCGACAGAGGGCTAATATCCAATATATACAAAGAACTCAAGAAGTTAGACCCCAAAGAACCAAAGAACCCTATTAAAAATTGGGGTACAGAGCTAAACAAGGAATTTTCACCAGAAGAAATTTGGATGGCTGAGAAGCACCTTAAGAAATGTTCAACATCATTAGTCATCAGGGAAATGCAAATCAAAACAACCCTGAGATTCCACCTCACACCAGTCAGAATGGCTAAGATTAAAAACTCAAGAGACAACAGTGCTGGTGAGGATGTGGAGAAAGAGGAACACTCCTCCACTGTTGGTGGGATTGCAAGATGGTAAAACCACTCTGGAAATCAGTCTGGTGGTTCCTCAGAAAATTGGGCATGACACTTCCAAAGGACCCTGTCATACCACTCCTGGGCATATATCCAGAGGATTCCCCTGCATACAATAAAGACACATGCTCCACTATGTTTATAGCAGCCTTGTTTATAATAGCCAGAAGCTGGAAGGAGCCCAGATGTCCCTCAAAGGAGGAATGGATACAGAAAATGTGGTATATTTATACAATGGAATACTACTCAGCAATTAAAAATAATGAATTCGTGCAATTTGTAGGCAAATGTTTGGATCTGGAAAATATCATCCTAAGTGAGTTAACCCAATCACAAAAGAATACACATGAAATACAATCACTGATAAGTGGATATTAATGAGTCTGAAGCTCTGAATACTCAAGGCACAATTAGCAAATCAAAAGATTCCCAAGAAGAAGTAATGAGAGGACACTAGTCCAGAAAAGACTGGTTCCAGTTTTGCAGGAGAGTACCAGAACAGAGAAAGGGTTGGGGGGGGTGGGGAATGCATGGGAGGAATGTGGGGGAGGGGGGAGGACTTATGGGACACATGGTGAGGGGGGAACTGGGAAAGGGGAAAGGCTTTGGAATGTAAACAAAGAAAACAGAAAATAAAATTTAAAAAAAAAAACACTCTAAAAAAAATGAACCCAGAAGCTCTGAATACTCAAGGCACAATTAGCTAAGCAAAAGATTCCCAAGAAAATGGAAGGAGAGGACCCTGGTCTGGAAAAGACTAGATCCAGTTTTGTAGGAGAGTACCAGAACAGAGAAATGGTGTGGGGGGGGGGAACTGGGGAATGGGGGGGAGAGGACTTACGGTACATATGGTGAGGGGGGAAACTGGGAAAAGGGAAAGCCTTTGGAATGTAAACAAAGAATATAGAAAATTAAAAAATTGCAATGTCATGTATAAACAGTAGATATTCTTATGTGACTTTTGGCTTAGTATATCCAAAGAAAGGGATACTGAAAAGAGACCTACCATTCTTGCTAATACTCTGTATACTTAATTTTTATCTGAAGTCCATTAATTACCCTTGTGTTGATTGAATAAAGTTCTGATCCTTTTTAACTCTGCTATGTGGCAAAAAAAAAAACCTACATTTTTTCTTATTATTTTTAAGGTTTTGTTAGCTGAAATAATCTCAGGATTTAATAGCTATAGACCAGGGATGAACAAAAATCTTTTACTAAGCAACACAAATTACTGCCAAACACACTCTGCTCCACTGAACTCAAGTATTTACACTTAATTTAATCACCCGTGGCCCAGGGGGCAGAGCGATGAATCATCAAACCAGCTACTAAGAGGCAAACTGGGATCTTCTGGGTAAGAGAAGCAAAATAGAGATGTGCCCTGAGCTACCATCCCCTGAGCCAAGCATCAGCCATCTTGGGGCATTCAAATGCACCCCCCCCCCTTGCAAAAGATCATATTAGCTGAGCCTCACATATAAGGACAGAGATGACTGGTAGATCCTAGCCTGCAGATCTGCTGTGCACAGCTCTGCCTTAATTGCAATGGCCTGGCTGGGGGGCTCTAAAGTATTTATCATACCTCTGGCCAGGGAAGACTAACCCATAGACCACAGTGCTATGGGGAGACCCTCATCCCTGCTGGGTAAAGGCTTCATAGATCTGGCCTGTTGGGGTGAAAAGCCCCCACACCCTGTTTGTAACTTCTCACCCGTAAGAAAGCCCAATAAACCCATTGGTTTCCCTGAGTAAACTCTGGTAGAAGCCTGCCTCAGTTTATGGTTGGAACCTTGGGGGAAGGGTTGACATTGTTTATCTTTCCCTCTGGGAAGGAATTTTAGCCACAGTTATTACTTTCTAAACGGGCTAGCCCTCCTCATTCAGTGTGCATGTTACTTTTCTGACATCTTAAGCTCACCTCTCCAGAGACCAAATTATGGCAGGCGTAGCCCTGGCAATTACCATGGAATTTTCTTCTGCTGCTGAAACACTGAAGATTGGTGGGTGGGGGATGGGGGTAGGTAAACTCTCGGTGTTCTCCTGCCTAATACCCCAGATGCAGACCGAGATTACTATGGCTGCACTGGTTGGATTTCGAATCAGTCCTTGCCATACCAGACAACTCTGACCTTACATCAGAGAACGTCGAATAAAAATTCATCCTCAAAGTCGTAGAGCTACAGGACCCAACAGATGAGAACGTCTGCATTGGCCACGCCTTGCATGTCACTTTGGGAAAATTCCACAAGTAAAATTTTTTTTTCTTGAAATATTACAAAACAGACACATAGATGCCCAGACATTTGTTATGACATAACACCACCTTTTTAGTCAATCTTGAACTACGCAGACTCTTTTCCTTTCTGATTTCAATAAATTTGGCTATGCAGGAGCAATTTTAGTACAAATATCATCGAGATACAAATACTCCCATGTGTATAAATACTTGATTTTAGTTACATAAAATAATAACAAAAGCAATCCTGCCCTGAGACCCCAAATCCACTAAGACCTAGGTAATTATGAATCTCCAGAGCTCAGTCAGTTATTACAAACAGAGAAATCTCTGTACCCAAATTCATAATCAAATCCCAATTTCCCTTTCTACCCTTCTCCTTGATAAAAAGTGAATTCCCTAAAATACTGGATTATTTTTAAGTACGGTGCTTTAAAAATTAGAAAACTGGCTATTATACAAATGTATCACTTACTAAAGTGGCTTTGTTTATTTTAATTCAAAAGCATTTTGTCACAAAATTAACTCAGAGACATTGTAAAAAAAATTAAATTATAGTCTCTCTTTTGCCTAGAGAAAACAACTGCTATCAGAATTTAAGTTATATCCTTATATTTATTTTTTTATTCTTTAATCTTTTTCATAGTCCGATCTTTATGCCCCCCATCCGCCCTCTGATTATTCCTCATCCCATACCTACTACCCCCCCAACACCTGACCACCCCTACCCCCACCGTCCCTCCCACCCTCCTACCCCTGTCTACAAGAGGATGTCCCCATCTCCCCACTCCCTGAGGCCTCACCCTCTCAAGGGTCAGGTGCATCTTCTCTCACTGAGGCCAGACCAGGCAGCCCTCTGCTGTATACGTGTTGGGGACCTCATATAAGCTAATGTATGCTGTCTGGTTGGTGGCTCAGGGTCTGAGAGATCTCAGGGGTCCAGGTTAGTTGAGACTGCTGGTCCTCCTACAGAGTTACCCTCCTCCTCAGCTTCTTCCAGCTTTCCCCTAATTCAACCACAGGGGTCTCCTGCTTCTGTTCACTGGTCTGCATCTGACCCTTTCAGCTGCTCATTGGGCCTTTGAGAGGGCAGGCATGCTAGTTCCCTGTCTGTAAGCACACCACAGCATCAGTAATAATGTCAGGCCTTGGGGCCTCCCCTTGAACTGAATCCCACTTTGGCCTGTCGCTGGACCTCCTTTCCCCTGGACTCTTCTCCATTTTTTGTCCCTGCAGTTCTTTCAGACAGGAACAATTCTGGGTCAGAGTTTTTGACTGTGGAATCACAACCTCATCCTGCCCTATCTTTCTGTTGGAGGTGGGCTCTATAAGTTCCCTCACCCCACTTCCCTACTGTAAGGGATTTCTTCTAAGATCACTCCTTTTGAGTCCGATTTAGTCACGATTTCTATTCCTGCACAAACATCATGACCAAGAAGCAAGTTTGGGAGGAAAGGGTTAATTCAGCTTAAACTACCACATTGCTGTTGATCACCAAAGAAGTCAGGACTGGAACTTAAGCAGGTCAAGAAGCAGGAGCTGATGCAGAGGCCATGGAGGGATGTTCCTTACTGGCTTGCTTTCCCTGGCTTGCTCAGCTTGCTTCCTTATAGAACCCAAGAATACCAGCCCAGGGATGGCACCACCCACAAGGGCCCCTCCCCCTTGATCACTAATTGAGAAAATGCCCCACAGCTGGATCTCATGGAGATCTCACTTCCCCAACTGAATTTCCTTTCTCTGTGATAACTTCAGCCGGGGTCAAGTTGACACACAAAACCAGCCAGTACAGAGTCCTAAGAGTCTCTCACCTCCCAGGTCTCTGGTACACTCTAGAGTGTCCCGCAACCTTCTACCTTCCAAGGTTGCCTGTTTCTATTCTTTCTGCTGGCCCTCAGGGCTTCAGTCTTAATCCCCTCCCCCCAATACCTAATCATGTTCTCCTTTTCCCCTCCCTGTCCCCTTTCCCACCTAGGTCCCCCCTTCTTCTTCCTCCCCCATGCATGTTTTCTCCAGGTGCTGGTGGTGCATACCTTTGATTCTAGCACTCTAGAGGCAGAGAGGCAGCTGGATCTCTGTGAGTTCAAAGCCAGCCTGATCTGCAGAGCAAGCTCTAGGTCAGCCAGGGATACACATAGAGAAACACCACCTTGAAACACAAAGACCTAGGAAAAGAATACAAAAAGATATTTTTTTCATTTTATAAAATAAGATTATGTTCATTTTGTAACTTCATATCTTATATTGGGGTGCATCAGGAATACACTTACATTCCATAAAATGTTAATGACTAATATATTAGGATATATACATATAGTGGATTAAATTAATATACAAAAGGATATATTAATGTTCTAAGCTTGAATACTTTATGATGTGGACTTGCCCATAAATCAGGTTGTCATAGATATAATTGGTTGTAATGAGCTCCCACTAAGGGACGATGAGCCCAGAAGCTCACAAACCTGCTCCTCTTGTAAGATATTGATCCTCTGACACAGAGGCACACAGGAGGAGCACAATGCGGAGACAAAGTAGAGACTGGACTGACGCAACCACAAGTTAAGGACTGTATTTTGATTTAGAAGCTCATCCTATCAGTACAAAGAGTCCTTTTTTGTCTTGGTTTGGGATTTTTGTTGTCTTTTCTTTTTTTTTCTGAGATGGGTTTTCTCTGCGTGTTCCTGGCTTTCCTAGAACACACTCTGTAGACCAAGATGGCTACAAACTCAGAGATCCACCCACCTGTGCCTCCCAAGTGCTGGTATCGAAGGCTGGTATCGAAGGACACTACCATGCCCATCTAGTAGGTAGAAATCTTGTTTCATCCTTCAACTTGTGGGTATCCAGAACAACATTTATTAAAGAGGTTATCTTTTCTTTGTGACTTTGTCAAAACTCAGTTTGCTGTAGTTGTGTGAGTTTATTCTTGGCTCCTCTCCTCTGCCCCATTGTGCTTATCTGTAAGGATGACTCTGCAGAATATTTTTAAATTGCGCATTGTGATACCAACAGCCTTGTTCTTTCTGCTCAGCCCTGCCTTGTCCTGCTTGAGATATTTCGTGCTTCCTCGTGAGCTTCAAGGTTGATATTCATATCCTATGGAAGAAAGTCACTGTGGGTTTGATGTGAATTGTGTTGCATCCATCGACTGCTTTTCCTACTCCTGTCATTTCTACCATATTAACTCTGCTGATTTATGAGCATTGAAGGTCTATCCATTTTCTGTAGTCTTTCTCCAATTTCTTTATTGTTTTAGAAAGCTTCCACCTTGTTGGTTGTCTTAATCAGGGTTTCTGTTCCTGCACAAACATCATGACCAAAAAGCAAGTTGGGGGAGGAAAGGGTTACATCCTTCCATATTGCTGTTGATCACCAAAGGAAGTCAGGACTGGAACTCAAGCAGGTCAGGAAGCAGGAGCTGATGCAGAGGCCATGGAGGGATGTTCCTTGCTGACTTGCTTCCCCTGGCTTGCTCAGCTTGCTTTCTTATAGGACCCAAGACTACCAGCCCAGGGATGGCACCACCCACAAAGGACCTTCCCCCCTTTGATCACTAATTGAGAAAATGCATTACAACTGGATCTCATAGAGGCATTTTCTCATCTGAATGTCTTTTCTCTGTGATAACTCCAGCTTGTGCCAAGTTGACACAAAAACCAGCCAGTACACTGGTTAGATTTATTTGTAAGTATTTTATGCTTTCTAAAGGCTATTGTGAGTGGAATTTTGCTTTGTTTTAATTTCAGTCTGAACAAATTTGTTATTGGTATATAGGAAGGCTACTCATTTTTATGTATTGATTTTGCATCCAGATCCATTGCAGAAAGTGTTTTTGAGATCTAAAGAAAGCTTTTGAGATTCTTAAGTACAAACTCATATCATCTGCAGATGGTGGCAGTTTTATTTCTCCCTTTCATCTTTGAATTGTTGTGTTTTCTCATGTCTTGCTTCTCTAGCTAAAACTCGAAGTATGACAAAGAATAAAAGTGAAGAACACTAAACCACACTCTTAGTCCTGACTTTAAAAGAAATACATTCCACTTGGCCCCCACTTGATACAATATTGGCTAGAGATTTGCCCTATGTAGCTTTTACACTAGTGCCTACAGGACTTTTATTATGAAGGTATGTTGAGAAGCCTTCCTTGTGTTTCTCCTGTCTACAAGGCTTTTATCATGAAGGTATGTTGATGTTTACGAAGGACCTTTTCTACAGATAATGGACCATCATGTGACTTCTGTCACCGATTCTATTCATATGCTGCATTAGACTTATTGATCTGTATATACTGCCAGCCCTTGGGAGCTTAAAATGAAACCAACTTAATTGTGTGATTCCTTCTTTCACCAGGTTGTCAAATTCTATTTGCAAGAAATTTATTGATACTTGTCAACGCTCATCACGAAAACTTGGATTTAGGGTTCTATTTCAACGCTGTGTTCTTAGCACTGTTGGTATCATGTTCTTACTGGTTCCATAAAATGAGTTTGGAAGCATACCTTTGCTTTCTTGTTAATGGAATATGTGCTCTTTTTTTAGAGACTTGATAGCTGTTGTAATAAAATACTCTTTCCAAAATCAACTTGGGGAAAAGGGGTATATTTTAGCTCACAGTGCCACCATTACAGGAAAGTCAGAGATAAGAACTTGCGGCTGAGTCACACCACACCCACGGACAAGAGCAGAGACCAGCATATGCATGCATGATGTCTACATGCCTGTTTCTAACTTCCCCCAATCCTATACAGTCCAGAACTACCTGTCTAAGGGATGGTTCGAGCACACTCGCACTCTGTCCACTTTTGTCCCTAGCTCTTTTCTGTCTAGGTTTCAAGATCTATAGTCTAACTGACTAGTAACCAGGCTTAGAACATTTCTTCAAGCTTTGGAACTTCTGTAAAACATTACTACATGAATAAATTCCTTCTCGCCCTAAAATAAATTTTCAGGCCTAAAATTGCTGAATCTAAGGAAATGAATATTTTAGGGAATTAAATACAAAGTGCAACGTTCACGTGGGTTCAAACTGAAAGATGCCTACTCTTTTCAATCTCATAGTTAAGTATATGTTGTTCCGCATCTCTGCGGCCCTTAACTGTAGTCAACTTCATACTCTACCTGCTCCTTCTCTTTTCTGTATTTGCCTTATCTTTCATTATTTCTGCAATTATAGCCAGCATTTATCAACAGTTTGCTAAATCCTTAAGCTCTATATAGTTGACTGTCACAACTTCATAAATATCTGTGAGGTTTGTCATTCACTGTTAATTCCATTATTCATTTCATTCACTTGAATCTTCCAGAAATGGAGGGCCATTCAGTCTTGTTTCCCTTCCCAGGTTTTGTCTCTGTGGTAAGTTTAAAGAAGCCTAATGACTACAGCACTGTTCAACCATTTATTGAGATTTTATCTTACTGCTTGGTACACTTTGTCTTGGTTTATTTCATAGTTTTATTCAAGTGTGTGTGTGTGTGTGTGTATGTGTATGTACATATGTGTGAGCATGTGTGTGAGTGTGTGTGAGTGTGTATGTGTGAGTGTATGTGAGTGTGTGTGAGTGTGCATGTGTGTGAGTATGTATGAGTGTGTGTGTGTGTGTGTGTGTGTGTGTGTATACCATGTTACTATAGTGTCCACAGAGGCCAGTAAAGAGCATCAGATCGCCTGGAGCTGAAGTTACAGGCAGTTGTAAGCCACCCGTGTAGATGCTAAGACCCAAACTGTGGTTCTCTGCCACAGCAACACACATACTGAATCCTGGGCCCAAAGTATCTATTAATATTGTTCCATATAATGACTTTCTTCTCAAATGGGTCAAGGAAATATTTTTTTCAGCACAGTTTTGGCTTGTGTTTGGTCTACTCCACAATTCCTTGCTGTACATTAATGTTGTTTCTTTTGTTTTCTTTATACATGGAATTTCAAAAGCTATACATTCTTATTCTACTTGGGCTAACCTTTAAGTTTTTTTCTCATATCCTTGATACTTTTGTTAAATATAAGCTTATGTTTTATATAGAAATACTGTCATGGGATTTCAACATTATGTATTTAAATGTTTTCATTTTCATGTTTTGCATCAATTACTTGGGCTGTATTCCATTTTTTTGTCCCCTATCATGATTTGCTGAGTCAGCAATACAATTCATCCACATTTTTTTATCATCTCAGCCTAATGCTGTATTTATGATTTCCCTTCACGTTTGTTAATTTACATCATTGAGAGACTTTTAAAAAATGATAGCTCATGGGTAGCATCTAAGTTACCAGTTTTATCAATAAGTATGCTTTTATATCTTTTCCTAATCAAAGGACAGATTAGCTGGCTATATTATCAGATCACCTAAGGCTTCACAAAGCACGATCAATATCTTTGCTTTTTAGGATCACATAAAACACTTTAGTCAAGGTCTCCTTTTCCCTGCAGGCTAATTGAAAGGAGTTTTATTATTATGTTTTTCTTTCTGTTTCAGACTCAAAATATGTCACAGTGAGATCCTGGACCCATTGTCTTGGAACCTTTCAATTAATACATGCAAAGAGCATTCACAGGTTATGGTGTATATGGGTGTCTGATTTTATACTCAGCAACACAACGTGTCCATGTCACTGACTTGTTCTATACATTCCAGTTCTGATGATGACCAATCAGTCCTGCGTGAGAAACTCTGCTGTTTAGGCTTTAGATGTCCTCCTATGCAGTTAATCTCAGAAAGCTTCCTTTAATAACATCTTTTGGTTTAAAAAACGTTTGCTTAGTATTTCTTTCGCGCTTTCTGATTCTCATCGCCATTATTATTTTCTTACATTCTGTAAGGTTTTTGCAGCAGCCTCATGATAATGATTTTTAACATTTGACATTTGTTTCTGTTCTCCTCTTTCTTTCAAATGATGCCCCCCTTTTCCGGGGCCAGAAGTTTTCCACATGGGTTTCATTTCTCTTCTTGTCCTTGAATAAAGCTGAATACACAGGGAGGGAACATTCCCCTGGGGATTCATTCAGAGGCTTGCCCACAATGCTGTTGATCCTGTGAGTGATTCTCACACTGATAACTGAGGAGTGAGTCATTATGAAGAAACCCCAGGGTAGTGTATAGTCCCCAGTGGCATGATGACAAAATTCTTAAATCACCTGGGCAAAGAACACCTGGCCATTCCTGTGTGGGATTTTCATGATCACATTAATTGATGGAGAAGACATATATTAGGTATGGGTGGGACCATTCCTGAGCCAGAGGATGCTGGTGAGTATGAAGTGGAAAAGGATGTGAGTATCAGTCATTATTCTGGTCCTGATGGGACAGATACAATTTAACCAGTTGCCTCAAGCTTCTGCTACATTGGCTTCCTGACCATGATGGAGTAAAGCCCTTTCTACCTTTTTTCCCCCTATATTCTTTGTTTACATTCCAAATGATTTTCCCTTTCCTGGTCCCCCCCTCCCCCTAAGTCCCATAAGTCCTCTTCCCTCCAAAAGAATTTTGTTCAGTCTTATGCTGCTAAGTCTTCATATTTTATATTACCTTGGGTGTTGAGAAATTGAAGTGTTCTGCTTAGAGCTGCTGGATAATGGGTAGTTAAAACTTACATTTAATTCCCAAACTCTCCTATCTAATAACGGTTCTTGGTGTATAATAATTAACTCCTAACTCTTCTGACTGCTTATCATTTTATACTTTCTCTAGTCTATGGGGGTTGGTTACATTGTATCTCCCAAAAGTCATGAGTTGAAGTTCAAATGTGGTTGGCATTTGGAACCTTGGTTTTAATTAAGTTAGGATGCTCAGTCTGGGGCTGTGCTGTAGCATTTTATACCACACATACATAATTCTTGTTCTTACTCATTTCCCTTCCACTCTCCCCTCCCCTGACCTCTTCTTCCCACTCCTTTCTTCTTGCTTGTTATACATACGTATTTTCAGGAGGCATGAGGCTACATGTGTGCCACAGTGTATGTGTGGAGGTCTGTAGCAATCACTTCTCTCCTTCCACTGTGTGGAGTTCAGGAATCAGTCTGGAACAGACCAGGCATCCTCAGGCAGCTAGGAGGAAGATCTCCGAACCCATCCCCACAATGACACACTTCCTCTAACAAGGACACACCTTCTAATAGTGCCACTCCCTGGGACAAGCATTTGCAAACCATCACCTTCCACTCCCTGGCCCCCATAGGCTTGTTCAAGTGGAAGTGATGGTCTCTTCTTAATAACCACTGATTTCTTAGCCCCAGCTAATGAACATCAATTGTCACAGTAGTCCCTTCTATTGTTCACTCTGAAGCCAGAGCCACATGGCTGGAGCCGCCATGTTCTACTGCTTGCTGGGGCTGCAGAATGCCCCCCCCTTATTCTATTACCAGCTTTCTGTTTTCCAACTCCCTCTCTGCCTAAGCTTGGCTGTCCTGGAACTTGCTCTGCAGATTGACCTTGAACTCAGAAAACTGCATACATGTTTCTTAAACACTTGGATTAAGGTGTGATCAACCAAGCCTTGATTTAAGTTTTTCTTTACCTAGAACTTGCTCTAGGCTGGCCTTGAACTCAGAGATCTGCTTGTCTTTGCCCCTTGGGACTAAAGGCTTATACTACCATGCTTGGACCTAAACTTAGGTGGGTGGTATCTTGCCATAAGGTCACTACTCCCTTAATTCAATTTAATATCCTTGAACACAGGATTCAGCTCCATTTCACTTCCTGGTGCCCCTTTAATACTCGAACCATATATTTTATACTTTCCCTTTCTCAGGTTTCTATGCTTGTTTAAAATGCTCTTCATGAGACTTAAGGGGGGAACAAAGTCTATGATAGGTATTTCTGAGACTTCCTTTGTCAGTGGAATTAATCTGAGTTTCTTTACTTTAGCCTCAGGCAGACTCTTCATACAAGGGCAAAACATGGCCACTTTCTTCACCAAAATACTCTAAAAACAGTCTCTAGGGCACATATTGAAGTTCTGCTCCACTGAAATCTCTTGGGCCAGGTCTGCACAGTTGAAATCACTCACAGCAACAAAATCTTCCATATTCCTACTAGGATGGCTCATTAGGCCCCCTTTTAAAACATTCCATGGCTTTCCAAATCCAAAGTCCCCAAATCCACATTCTTCTAAACAAAAGCATGGTGAGGCCTATCACAGCAATATCCCACTCCTGGTACCAACTTCTGTCTTAGTTAGGGTTTTACTGCTGTGAACAGACACCATGATCAAGGCAAGTCTTATAAATGACATTTAACTGGGGCTGGGTTACAGGTTCAGAGGTTCAGTCCATTGTCATCAAGGCGGAAGCATGGCAGAATTCAGACAGGCATGGTGCAGGAAGAGTTGAGAGTTCTACATCTTCATCTGAAGGAAGCCAGGAACAAACCAGGCATCCTCAGGCAGCTAGGAAGAAGATCTCCAAACCCACCCCCACAGTGACACACTTCTTCTAATAAGGTCACACCTTCTAATAGAGCCACTCACAGGGACGAGCATATGCAAAACACAGATGTCAGGGACAGATTTTCTTTTTTCTTTGAAATCTCAGCAAAAGCAAGTTTTCCTTCCTCTCACTCTCCAAGGCAGCCATTAGCTGACCTAGACTTTTCTTTTGGATACGTCCTTGAGCAGCAGCATCTGTGCCATGGGAAAACAAATCGTTTTGTAGATAAAACCGATGTTAAGGACCTACACAGTACAGACAGTGTTGCAAAAGCAGTGGGTGGAAAAGCTGTGGAAACCAAATGGTGGGGCCATGTCGTGGTCTTCTGGAGAAGGCGTGGCTGCTGTGATCTAGAACACAGTGCAACAGTCAATGAACGCCTGGGTGATAATGGGAGGAAAGGTAGGTGGGTACGAAGGGAGGAAGACAGAGGGGGTTAGCAGGGTGAACATGGTCCCAGCACATTGTGTACGAGTGTGATACTCTCAGTAACTAATAATTTCTAAATTTCAGTTTAACTCTAAAGTAAACCAATTTTTTCCCCAGCCCTGCCCTGAGTTGTGCCTGACTTCCTCTCCACTCTTTGGAGCTTCTGTGGCTTTGCTGCTCTGGGGAACACAATTCTCATCTTCTCCATAAGATGCTTGGCTGCTTCCTTTGTCAGCCTCTGTGCTGGAAGGTTTTATGCCAACTGGACACAAACTAAAGTCATCTGAGGGATGGGAACGTCGTCAATTAGGAAAATGTCTGTAGACAAGCCTGTGGGACATTTTCTTAATTAGCGATTGATGGGGTAGGGTTCTGTTCATTGTGGGAGGGGCCATCCCTGAGCTGATGACCCTGGGTTCTATAAGAAAGCAGGCTGAGTACTGTATAGGGAACAAGCAAGCAAGCAGTACCTCTCCATGGCCTCTGCATCCGCTCCTACTTCCAGATTCTTGCCCTGCTTGAGTTCCTGTCCTGACTTCCCTCAATGATAGACTATTTCCTGGAAGGATAAGCTAAAGTAAACCTTTTCCTCCCCAAGTTGCTTTGATCATTGTGTTTTAGTGCAGCAATAGAAACCCTAGTTAAGACAACCTCTAAAGAAAGTATTGGTTTTGTCCCATAAACAATCACACCTCTAAGACACAAGAGGTATGTCACGTGGATCTTCACTAAACTTTGGTTTATTTCATTTGCATTATTATCACTAATATCTCCATGTGTGAGCATGTCTAAACCTTATAAATTCTCTGCCACAGGGAAACAACCCAGGATTGTATCCATAAATCATGCAAATTAGTACCTCAACCTATTGCAAATTCACTGGGTAAAATTTAATTGTTCCTCTGTAAGACATCCATTATGAATAAAATAATCATGAGTCCTGTCCAGGGTTTTACAGTATGACCAAATTTTCTTTTGAGGAACTAACCCCGAACACTGGCAAAGTACTGAATACAATGCCCAAGACATATACAAACAGGTTATGAATTTTATTATCCCCAAGTAAAATTGCCATGCTTGACCAAGTACAGATACTATTCTATACTATAATATTCATTCATAGTGATTTCTATATCATCAAATATGTTAATAGATGACAGTAACTTTTCCACATTTTAAAGATTTGTTTGATTAACTTGTATGTCTCTCTCTCTGTCTCTCTTTGTCTCTCTGTCTCTCTCTCTGTCTCTCTCTCTCTCTCTCTCTGTCTGTGTGTGTGTGTGTGTGTGTGTGTGTGTGTGTGTGTGTATGAACATGCACACCTGTGTACCGGTGCCAGTGGAAGCCAGAGAAGGGCATCAGACTCAGCTGCGAAGTTGAGAGCTGTCCAACATGGATGCTGGAAACTGGAGTGTGTGCTCTCAACCACTGAACCATCATTCCCACTCAGCCCACTGCCTGTCAAAGCCCGTAACTTTTCTTCAGAATTTCTGATGAGAAAATTTCAAACACTGTTGACCTCTGGTGAGTCCATTGTTTAATTAGTAACTTGGGAACCTTGCAAGGCCTTGACTCCAGAGTCTCTGTTGGAATTCTATTCTGATGCAGCCTCACCATTTACAAGAAACAAATGCACAACTTTCCATAGATCTATGGTGTGTTTGATCAAGAAACAATTTAATATGTTTTAGAGTTGCTGATACCTTTGGATCCTTGCCTAGACTCAATCAAAGTAACATTTGTATTATCAAGCAATCCCTCTCTGTCCCTTTGGTATAACTCTAGCTTGTTAAATGCACA